>JAUMJL010000164.1:0-1200000 GCA_033558185.1 Dromococcyx pavoninus
TTAATTTTCAAACGGAAAGTCCTATGTATGAGCCCTCAAAGACAGTAGTAGGAACTTCAGGCTTGTTGTTTGGCAGCTGAAACTACTCTTCCTTATATGCTACGTGGAACTAATGGTATTCCAAAAATAAACAGCTGTTGTGACCTTCAGTAAAAAATATGTAGCTTTTCAGGGTGGCAGAAGTCCTTAACTTTCCAGGATTCTATCTAAGGCAGTGTCTTTCAAGGGATAAATATTACATAAAAATCAACAGTGAGTTACAGAAGTATTTTGGTACCTTTCCCATTATTGATTCAACTTTTTTTAGAATGTAAGGCAATGAAACATTTATTACCGACAGCTTGACTACATATATATTTCAAAATTTGAATAAACATGAGATTTGGAGCCTCATGAGTGAACAAGTTCCCTCGGGAAGGGCACCTTTTGAGAAAAGGCAGGCCAACTGGGTTTGGGTTGAGCGCTTTTTCTACACTCCGAGAGTTGAAGTGCAACCCTCGGCTCCCTCGCTGTGCTGAACAGCAGGTGTCGCTTCCTTTGCCGATTTTTAGAGTAGAATAAAAGAGAACAGAACACACCATTACAGTTGGAAGGAACCTGCAGCTTCTGGAGCCACGAAGGGCAGTGGGAGCCCGATGCTTGGTCAACATGTGGAGCTCATTGTACAAACCAGGGACACCCTTGTGCTACCACCACTTCTCTTTCTGGGAAGGTTTCTGAGATCTGTGAGCTCTGACTTGACGAGGGGCTTTTTGCTTTGCACTCTGCAGGGGACGGAGAGGCAGGGAGAGCAACCATGGCTGGCTGGGCGTGATAGCACCGTGGGGCTCTGGTACCTGTGACAGTTCAGGGGAAACAATCATATGGGGGTACCACCAGGAGCGCGATCGGCAGCTCCACTGCTGCCGTGAGTGCGCACGCTGCATGCACGCATATGAAATTATGAGAAATATCTTCTTCCACAAGGCTCCTCTCTGCTGCCACTGCCGCTGCCATGGAGGGAGCAGAGAGCCTGCTCCTGTGTCTCAGCTGCGCATGGAGCTCCTTGTGTGAGGCAGGGAGCCCCTTCTGGTCCCCCCCGCTGCTCTCTCTGGGGAAGTTTTGGGGTCCTGGGAGCTCTGTCCTGCCAAGGGGGTTGGTGCTCTGTACGTTGCCAGGGCGGATGGCTGTGTCTGGCTGAGCACGGCGTCGCCATGGGGCTCTGGTGCCCCAGACTACACAGCTGACAAGTCACAAAGGGTTGCCACCAGTAAAAGCCAGCTGGCAGCAGCACTGCTGCATTAAGGCTCAGGCCAGCGTTGAGTGTGGCAGGTGGGTCAAAGGCTGGGCTGGACAAGGGCCAGGGAAAAAGCACCGGCACCTGGGGAAGTTTCTAAGGTTGGGGCGAGAGCAAAGCCACTGCCTGGAGTGCTTGGGGCAAGGCAGGTGCCACCCTCGGGGCTTGGTGCAGAGGAACCCTGGGAACTGCAGGGGTGTGCCCCCATCTCCTCGCTACCTGTGAGTTCCCTCGGCCCATCTCCCACCCGTCCCCAGGCCCCTTTGTCTCCTGTCCCCACTGCCCCAGCTGCCTTCTCCGGGCCGCCTGGCTCTGCTGAGCCCCTTCTCTCTCTCGCTCTTCCTCCAGGCCATGGCTGCGGGCATCACCTACGTCCTGACCCTGCTGAGCATCACCCTGCACGCCCTGAGGGTGGGTGAAGGGCCCTCTACAAGCCCTGAAGACCCCCAGTGGCAGCATGAGGACTGGATCATGACTTGGCTGAAGGAGACGGAGGAGAGGATCCAGGAGCCAGAAGAACCCCCCCAGCAGGGCATGTTCGTCACCGTCTGCCATAGCTGGTGGTTTTGGGTTTGTGCCGAAACCTTGCTCGTGCTCTATTGGCTCTACTGGATACGCACGCAGAGAAGCAGAGAGTCTGACTGTGGCATCCAGGAGGGAAGCTCCAGCACTGAGGAGAAGGAGGTGGAGGAGCATGTCTGGGACGAGCAACCAGACCCTGGATCACAATGTGAATAAGGTGGGGATAAGAGAGTAGTGAGTAGAGATGGAACACAGCCCCCATTGCCCACCTTCTATCCCTCCTGCGTCCCTCAGGCGAGTGGAGAGAGGAATCCGGGAATGGAGGAGTGAGGCTGAGCCTGCAAAAAAAGTGTTGGGGTGGGAGAAGGGTTTTCAGACATGTCTTTGTTGCTCAGTTATCTCAAGCTTTAATTGGCAACAAGTTAAGCCCTTTTCCCGCAGGTCAGGTGAGGTTTGGTGACCGGTAAATGATCTATAGAATAGGACAGAATACAGCAGCATAGATCAAAGAATAAATTATCTCTGCTGGAAGGGACTTGCAGGGATCATCTAGTCCGGCTGCCCGACCTCTTCCGAGCTGACCAAAAGTATAGGCATGTTATGATGGGCATTGTCCAAATGCCTCTTAAACACTGAGAGACATGGGGCACCAAGCACCTCTCTAGGAAGCCTTTTCCAGTTTTCCACCCTTTCATTAAAACAGTGCTTCCTAACTGGAGGAAGACTGGAACCATTCTCTCATGTCCTATCACTCAATGCGAGGGAAAAGAGATCAACACCTCTCTCTCTCCACTTCCCCTCCTCAGGAAGCTGTTATCAGCAGAGCGGACGGGTCTCAGAAGGATGTCACCAGGAATGCCATCTGGAAGCAGCACCACTACGACTCAGACCACCGTGCAGACACTCTACAGACACTGAAGGCTCCCTGTGGCAGCATGAGGAGTGGACCATGACTTGGCTGGAGGAGATGGAGCAGAGGAGCCGGGAGGCAGATGAACCCATCCAGGAAGGCATGCTCGTCATGGTCTGTCATAACGGGTGGTGTTGCGGTTTTGCCAAAATGCTTGCAGAAGAGACCTCTGTTACCACCACGAGAGTTACCGCTACGATGCCAATAAATTAGCTTGTTTGAACAAATGCTCTGTCTATGTATTCCGCAGGAAGGCTTCGTCAAAGAATGTGGGCCCCTCTGAGATGCTTTTGGGCTCAGCTGCCAAGGAATCAGGCCAGTGTTTTGTGGAGTCCGTGGGTTCAGGGGGCTCTGTTTTCATCCACTCTGTAACTCAGGCTGTCTGCTTGCCCTCGCTCTCCTTCCAGGAGGAACGGTGGGCGGAAAAGCCTGGTGCTGGCACATCCCTGGAACTGGCATCGCTTGTCCCTAGCAGCAGTTCCTTCACGGGGTTTTACTGCTTCACCTTGAGAGGTTCCTTTTAAGAGGCTGCCAGGCACCCAGGCTTTTGCCACAGTGGAGCCTCGGGGCAGGTGGCCTTGTGTGAGGTGTGAGACGAGGCCAAGGGCTGAGCTGTGCTGGACAGATTTTCCATCTTCTTTTCTCTCGTGTCCTGAGGAGAAGTGGGGGAAGGCCACGCCTGGGTGTCCATCTGCCAGCATCTGGCAGTGTCCGGCTTCCAGCCACAACAAAACTGGGCACGTGCTTCTCTGTTTCAGGGCCCAGGCCCTCCAGCCGCAGTCCCTGCAAGGCACTAGCTGCTCCCTCGGCAGCTCTCGAACATTTAGGGAACAGTGACCAAAGGAGCTGCTGCCTGGGGCTGAGCTGGATATGGGCCCTGCAGAGGGAAAGGAGGGAGGGCAGGAAGTGTCCCAGCCATGATGGGAGCCTCCTGTCCTCTCGTTTCTCTGCCCTCTCCCCCCGGTCCAACATGGCCGCGCTCGGGCTTGCAGAACCCCGGCAGCACAGTCCTTTGCTCAGACGCGGGAAGGCACTTTCCCAGGCTCCCTTCACCCCTTGGGTCAGGTGGGGTCCCTTGGCAGCTGCAGAGGACCACCGAGTCTCCCAGAGCCAGGAGCGTTTGCAGGGGGAAAGTCGTCGCCCACAGGGAGGAGCTGCAGGACGGTTTGTGCTTGTCCCGGGGAAAGGCTTTTTCTTCGCCTTGATTCGCGGGGAGGGGACCGAGTGGAAGAGAGGGAAGGAGCCGGCTCGCAGGGCTCCCAAGGAGCAAAGCCCTCGGGCAGGTGAGGGCAGAACTTGCTCTGCTCCCTCCCTGCCAAAAGCTCCTCTGCTGCTGTGCCTGGTGCAGCTGGGAAGGGAGGGGGTGCTGGGAGCCTGGCAATGGGGTTGAGCCAGGCTGCCCCCCAGGAGAAGCCATCTGCTTTGTCTTTACTTATACTTTTTATTTATTTCCACAGTAGTGTTATGACTCCTGTCATCAGGAGTTCCCTGACCAGGGCCCCTTGGTTTTGTTTTTAATACACCTGAAGATATCTGCATTTATCATGTTAATCTAACTGCGTAAATCTAAGTACGTGCATATGATACTGAGAACTACCTAGCACTGATTTTGATGTGTGACAATTCTTTACGCACTTTACAGGAGTACTCTTGAGAATGCAGTAACAGTCATGTCCAGCATTCACTGTTCAATTTGTGTTCTTGGAACATCTGAATTACAGTACTTAAAGATATTAAGATGTAGTGTGAAAGGTATTACACTGGAACATGTAGTTTTGTTTATTGATAGGAGGCAATTTTATTTTACAGGAAAATTCGGAATGAATCACCTCTAACACTAGTGCAGCTTCTTACTTGTAGCATTAAGCCATTTTTGCAATAATGGAAACTCAGTGAAGAGTGTTACCAGAAAAGGCCTTTTTTATATTAAGGTGCTCACTTCTCCATTCAGTAAGAAAACACCATTTTTTTTTTTGTTCACATCTTCCACAGATTTCAGTGCTTTGTTTTCTGTCTGCTTACTCCTTGCTTTGACATTTTGGACTGTATACATTGAGAAAGGTACTGTAGACAAAAGTCCAGGCGCAACAGAGGATGAAGACCAAACTTCAATGCCAAAACGTGGTTGCTACATTCTCTCGTAAATATAACGACAAGGCATTTAGAACAAGGCCTCTCATTTATCCTCAAAGTAAACAGCAAATGCCTAGCAGTCCATTTGTTTTCCCTTTATTCCATCAGAAGTATTATAATTACTGTTTAAAGATACCTACTTGAAGACCTACCGTGTCTCAGAAAGTTCAACAGAAATAATCACATCCTTCAGAACTGATACGAAATCAAACTGTACAAATTAAATTCTCCCCACTTTGTCTGAGGAAGAATGTCGATACTATAAGGTATAGCAAACAATTCTCTGATTAAAAGACTTGGAACAGCATAAGTTTTCCTCAAACACAAAGCAGAAAAAAATTCACAGCAGGTTCTATTTAAAATACAGCAAATAGATAGTGCAAGAACATAAAAGATACCGTGGCCAAATTTCAGGTTCACTGTAATTCTGTTTCTTTTATTGCAATTTACAGAATTATTACAGGAGACCCTCAGCACAAAGTCCTTTTCGTAATTCTCTAACTGCAGGGAAAATTCAAGTCAAATTAATTCATTTTTCCTCAAATAAAGCCTCCGCCCCATATTGCACTTCTATTATCTGGAGCACCAAAACCTGAAATGAGAACAACTGAATAAATTACAGATACCATACTGTTTTAAACATTCAGATCATCTTTTACGTGGTAAAAAGAGGAAGAGAAGGCGTAAATCACTGGTGAAAGGTTTATGTTTTTGGTCTAATATTCACAAGTGCTCAAAATAAAATCCCACAGAATTAATGTAACCAGTTTAGTCTTGCTTTAGTCTCAGTATGCAGCTGGAGCTATTTGCTACTACCTCATCAGGTACACCCAAAGACTGTTAGGAGTTTGGCCCACTGCAACGCTGCACAGCCTTTCCCAGCACATTCCTCCTGAAGTCATTCCAGCAGTCAGCATTTTTACTAAACACAATATGAAATGTTGAAGCTTACATTTAGAATTCCCTGAGTAATTTTTTTCTTTCAACACAAGCATCGTTAATGAGGAAAAAAAGAATCACCTATACATCACAATGTTGGTAGGCTATTAAAGGAAAAAAATGAAAGGAAAGTAAGTTGTAAAGCGGAAGTAGGTAGAAGGGTTGACCTGGTGATTTCCTTGTTCTTTAGGCCCTACTGCATATTTCATATTTAAAGAAGATACCTTCTCCCCCAGGTAGCAATAAAAATACAGGATGAAAAAAGAACAACAAAAAAGTGTAGTCGTGAAGCAGAGAGGGAAATGAAAAACTGGTACGACTGGACAGAGAGTATTGGATGTTTTTCTGAAGAAAGCATATATTTAGATTTAAATGATAATGAAACAGAAGGCTAGCTGGCAATCCAGTATAGAGAAGATGTAAACATTGCACAGCAGTAAAGCGTTTTGTCTTAGCTAAGCTGGTAGATGAAATAAAGACGGGATGACTCCAGCCTTAACATCACCAGAAATGAAGATATACCTGAACTGCCAATACCACTAGCAAGGAAGTTGCTACTTAAATGCTTGTCCTTCCAGATGCTAGCCTATCTACCACATATTTCCTAGGTAAAGCTAGTACAATGTGGAATGATACCGCATTGTACTACTGCTTGTGTTATACAAAACTCCTAAATTAATGATGTTAAATATTTCCATGCCTTGAAGCAAAAAAGAAACTCGAGTAAAGGCATTAAAGAAGATTGTTAAGGGGAGGAGGGAAGGAATTTTCAAACATTAACATTAACTCCATCTCATTTTTGACACTTTTGTGTCCAGCCAAGCAAGCAGCCTCGCGATCCGTCTCCCTCTGCTAACCAGATTGCTCCTCTGCAGGGGAATGTAGGGCACGTCCAGATGATAGCTCAGATCACCTAAAACCCTGACTGGGCTTCGGCAGTAACTTTCTGTGCTGAATACAGTTGGCACCCAGGGCAACAGGATCACAGCTGTGAAACTTCAGAGTACCCAAACTGGGGACGTGACACAGCTACAAAAGAAAAGATGTTCCGCGCTGTAGCTTGAGGACTTGTTTTTGAGTTCGAGAACATGATAACCGCATCCAAGAATGTCCTCCTTTGGAGAAGGAAAACCAACAGGATTCAATAGTCAGTGACCATCAAGATTTAATACCTACTGCAGAACCATTAGTCTCACAAGGGTTAACGATATCACTGCTGCTACAACAGGTCTACACATTGTCCTTCCACTAGTGGATGCGCATGGTCTGTGTGGGAAGCCAGCGTGCCTACAAGCAAATGGTCAGAGCACTGAAAGCGCACAGGCAAGTGCAGAGGTTATGAAGTTCCCTCAGTGGAGAGAGAAATCTTTAGCCATCATAAATCAGCTAGCGAAGTGATGTTGACTGGTCATTAGCTGAAACACAGAAATTATAGAATTTATTAAATTATTGTGTTCGGGTAGAAACTCCCCCATCCCCTTAATTTTCAAACGGAAAGTCCTATGTATGAGCCCTCAAAGACAGTAGTAGGAACTTCAGGCTTGTTGTTTGGCAGCTGAAACTACTCTTCCTTATATGCTACGTGGAACTAATGGTATTCCAAAAATAAACAGCTGTTGTGACCTTCAGTAAAAAATATGTAGCTTTTCAGGGTGGCAGAAGTCCTTAACTTTCCAGGATTCTATCTAAGGCAGTGTCTTTCAAGGGATAAATATTACATAAAAATCAACAGTGAGTTACAGAAGTATTTTGGTACCTTTCCCATTATTGATTCAACTTTTTTTAGAATGTAAGGCAATGAAACATTTATTACCGACAGCTTGACTACATATATATTTCAAAATTTGAATAAACATGAGATTTGGAGCCTCATGAGTGAACAAGTTCCCTCGGGAAGGGCACCTTTTGAGAAAAGGCAGGCCAACTGGGTTTGGGTTGAGCGCTTTTTCTACACTCCGAGAGTTGAAGTGCAACCCTCGGCTCCCTCGCTGTGCTGAACAGCAGGTGTCGCTTCCTTTGCCGATTTTTAGAGTAGAATAAAAGAGAACAGAACACACCATTACAGTTGGAAGGAACCTGCAGCTTCTGGAGCCACGAAGGGCAGTGGGAGCCCGATGCTTGGTCAACATGTGGAGCTCATTGTACAAACCAGGGACACCCTTGTGCTACCACCACTTCTCTTTCTGGGAAGGTTTCTGAGATCTGTGAGCTCTGACTTGACGAGGGGCTTTTTGCTTTGCACTCTGCAGGGGACGGAGAGGCAGGGAGAGCAACCATGGCTGGCTGGGCGTGATAGCACCGTGGGGCTCTGGTACCTGTGACAGTTCAGGGGAAACAATCATATGGGGGTACCACCAGGAGCGCGATCGGCAGCTCCACTGCTGCCGTGAGTGCGCACGCTGCATGCACGCATATGAAATTATGAGAAATATCTTCTTCCACAAGGCTCCTCTCTGCTGCCACTGCCGCTGCCATGGAGGGAGCAGAGAGCCTGCTCCTGTGTCTCAGCTGCGCATGGAGCTCCTTGTGTGAGGCAGGGAGCCCCTTCTGGTCCCCCCCGCTGCTCTCTCTGGGGAAGTTTTGGGGTCCTGGGAGCTCTGTCCTGCCAAGGGGGTTGGTGCTCTGTACGTTGCCAGGGCGGATGGCTGTGTCTGGCTGAGCACGGCGTCGCCATGGGGCTCTGGTGCCCCAGACTACACAGCTGACAAGTCACAAAGGGTTGCCACCAGTAAAAGCCAGCTGGCAGCAGCACTGCTGCATTAAGGCTCAGGCCAGCGTTGAGTGTGGCAGGTGGGTCAAAGGCTGGGCTGGACAAGGGCCAGGGAAAAAGCACCGGCACCTGGGGAAGTTTCTAAGGTTGGGGCGAGAGCAAAGCCACTGCCTGGAGTGCTTGGGGCAAGGCAGGTGCCACCCTCGGGGCTTGGTGCAGAGGAACCCTGGGAACTGCAGGGGTGTGCCCCCATCTCCTCGCTACCTGTGAGTTCCCTCGGCCCATCTCCCACCCGTCCCCAGGCCCCTTTGTCTCCTGTCCCCACTGCCCCAGCTGCCTTCTCCGGGCCGCCTGGCTCTGCTGAGCCCCTTCTCTCTCTCGCTCTTCCTCCAGGCCATGGCTGCGGGCATCACCTACGTCCTGACCCTGCTGAGCATCACCCTGCACGCCCTGAGGGTGGGTGAAGGGCCCTCTACAAGCCCTGAAGACCCCCAGTGGCAGCATGAGGACTGGATCATGACTTGGCTGAAGGAGACGGAGGAGAGGATCCAGGAGCCAGAGGAACCCCCCCAGCAGGGCATGTTCGTCACCGTCTGCCATAGCTGGTGGTTTTGGGTTTGTGCCGAAACCTTGCTCGTGCTCTATTGGCTCTACTGGATACGCACGCAGAGAAGCAGAGAGTCTGACTGTGGCATCCAGGAGGGAAGCTCCAGCACTGAGGAGAAGGAGGTGGAGGAGCATGTCTGGGACGAGCAACCAGACCCTGGATCACAATGTGAATAAGGTGGGGATAAGAGAGTAGTGAGTAGAGATGGAACACAGCCCCCATTGCCCACCTTCTATCCCTCCTGCGTCCCTCAGGCGAGTGGAGAGAGGAATCCGGGAATGGAGGAGTGAGGCTGAGCCTGCAAAAAAAGTGTTGGGGTGGGAGAAGGGTTTTCAGACATGTCTTTGTTGCTCAGTTATCTCAAGCTTTAATTGGCAACAAGTTAAGCCCTTTTCCCGCAGGTCAGGTGAGGTTTGGTGACCGGTAAATGATCTATAGAATAGGACAGAATACAGCAGCATAGATCAAAGAATAAATTATCTCTGCTGGAAGGGACTTGCAGGGATCATCTAGTCCGGCTGCCCGACCTCTTCCGAGCTGACCAAAAGTATAGGCATGTTATGATGGGCATTGTCCAAATGCCTCTTAAACACTGAGAGACATGGGGCACCAAGCACCTCTCTAGGAAGCCTTTTCCAGTTTTCCACCCTTTCAGTAAAACAGTGCTTCCTAACTGGAGGAAGACTGGAACCATTCTCTCATGTCCTATCACTCAATGCGAGGGAAAAGAGATCAACACCTCTCTCTCTCCACTTCCCCTCCTCAGGAAGCTGTTATCAGCAGAGCGGACGGGTCTCAGAAGGATGTCACCAGGAATGCCATCTGGAAGCAGCACCACTACGACTCAGACCACCGTGCAGACACTCTACAGACACTGAAGGCTCCCTGTGGCAGCATGAGGAGTGGACCATGACTTGGCTGGAGGAGATGGAGCAGAGGAGCCGGGAGGCAGATGAACCCATCCAGGAAGGCATGCTCGTCATGGTCTGTCATAACGGGTGGTGTTGCGGTTTTGCCAAAATGCTTGCAGAAGAGACCTCTGTTACCACCACGAGAGTTACCGCTACGATGCCAATAGATTAGCTTGTTTGAACAAATGCTCTGTCTATGTATTCCGCAGGAAGGCTTCGTCAAAGAATGTGGGCCCCTCTGAGATGCTTTTGGGCTCAGCTGCCAAGGAATCAGGCCAGTGTTTTGTGGAGTCCGTGGGTTCAGGGGGCTCTGTTTTCATCCACTCTGTAACTCAGGCTGTCTGCTTGCCCTCGCTCTCCTTCCAGGAGGAACGGTGGGCGGAAAAGCCTGGTGCTGGCACATCCCTGGAACTGGCATCGCTTGTCCCTAGCAGCAGTTCCTTCACGGGGTTTTACTGCTTCACCTTGAGAGGTTCCTTTTAAGAGGCTGCCAGGCACCCAGGCTTTTGCCACAGTGGAGCCTCGGGGCAGGTGGCCTTGTGTGAGGTGTGAGACGAGGCCAAGGGCTGAGCTGTGCTGGACAGATTTTCCATCTTCTTTTCTCTCGTGTCCTGAGGAGAAGTGGGGGAAGGCCACGCCTGGGTGTCCATCTGCCAGCATCTGGCAGTGTCCGGCTTCCAGCCACAACAAAACTGGGCACGTGCTTCTCTGTTTCAGGGCCCAGGCCCTCCAGCCGCAGTCCCTGCAAGGCACTAGCTGCTCCCTCGGCAGCTCTCGAACATTTAGGGAACAGTGACCAAAGGAGCTGCTGCCTGGGGCTGAGCTGGATATGGGCCCTGCAGAGGGAAAGGAGGGAGGGCAGGAAGTGTCCCAGCCATGATGGGAGCCTCCTGTCCTCTCGTTTCTCTGCCCTCTCCCCCCGGTCCAACATGGCCACGCTCGGGCTTGCAGAACCCCGGCAGCACAGTCCTTTGCTCAGACGCGGGAAGGCACTTTCCCAGGCTCCCTTCACCCCTTGGGTCAGGTGGGGTCCCTTGGCAGCTGCAGAGGACCACCGAGTCTCCCAGAGCCAGGAGCGTTTGCAGGGGGAAAGTCGTCGCCCACAGGGAGGAGCTGCAGGACGGTTTGTGCTTGTCCCGGGGAAAGGCTTTTTCTTCGCCTTGATTCGCGGGGAGGGGACCGAGTGGAAGAGAGGGAAGGAGCCGGCTCGCAGGGCTCCCAAGGAGCAAAGCCCTCGGGCAGGTGAGGGCAGAACTTGCTCTGCTCCCTCCCTGCCAAAAGCTCCTCTGCTGCTGTGCCTGGTGCAGCTGGGAAGGGAGGGGGTGCTGGGAGCCTGGCAATGGGGTTGAGCCAGGCTGCCCCCCAGGAGAAGCCATCTGCTTTGTCTTTACTTATACTTTTTATTTATTTCCACAGTAGTGTTATGACTCCTGTCATCAGGAGTTCCCTGACCAGGGCCCCTTGGTTTTGTTTTTAATACACCTGAAGATATCTGCATTTATCATGTTAATCTAACTGCGTAAATCTAAGTACGTGCATATGATACTGAGAACTACCTAGCACTGATTTTGATGTGTGACAATTCTTTACGCACTTTACAGGAGTACTCTTGAGAATGCAGTAACAGTCATGTCCAGCATTCACTGTTCAATTTGTGTTCTTGGAACATCTGAATTACAGTACTTAAAGATATTAAGATGTAGTGTGAAAGGTATTACACTGGAACATGTAGTTTTGTTTATTGATAGGAGGCAATTTTATTTTACAGGAAAATTCGGAATGAATCACCTCTAACACTAGTGCAGCTTCTTACTTGTAGCATTAAGCCATTTTTGCAATAATGGAAACTCAGTGAAGAGTGTTACCAGAAAAGGCCTTTTTTATATTAAGGTGCTCACTTCTCCATTCAGTAAGAAAACACCATTTTTTTTTTTGTTCACATCTTCCACAGATTTCAGTGCTTTGTTTTCTGTCTGCTTACTCCTTGCTTTGACATTTTGGACTGTATACATTGAGAAAGGTACTGTAGACAAAAGTCCAGGCGCAACAGAGGATGAAGACCAAACTTCAATGCCAAAACGTGGTTGCTACATTCTCTCGTAAATATAACGACAAGGCATTTAGAACAAGGCCTCTCATTTATCCTCAAAGTAAACAGCAAATGCCTAGCAGTCCATTTGTTTTCCCTTTATTCCATCAGAAGTATTATAATTACTGTTTAAAGATACCTACTTGAAGACCTACCGTGTCTCAGAAAGTTCAACAGAAATAATCACATCCTTCAGAACTGATACGAAATCAAACTGTACAAATTAAATTCTCCCCACTTTGTCTGAGGAAGAATGTCGATACTATAAGGTATAGCAAACAATTCTCTGATTAAAAGACTTGGAACAGCATAAGTTTTCCTCAAACACAAAGCAGAAAAAAATTCACAGCAGGTTCTATTTAAAATACAGCAAATAGATAGTGCAAGAACATAAAAGATACCGTGGCCAAATTTCAGGTTCACTGTAATTCTGTTTCTTTTATTGCAATTTACAGAATTATTACAGGAGACCCTCAGCACAAAGTCCTTTTCGTAATTCTCTAACTGCAGGGAAAATTCAAGTCAAATTAATTCATTTTTCCTCAAATAAAGCCTCCGCCCCATATTGCACTTCTATTATCTGGAGCACCAAAACCTGAAATGAGAACAACTGAATAAATTACAGATACCATACTGTTTTAAACATTCAGATCATCTTTTACGTGGTAAAAAGAGGAAGAGAAGGCGTAAATCACTGGTGAAAGGTTTATGTTTTTGGTCTAATATTCACAAGTGCTCAAAATAAAATCCCACAGAATTAATGTAACCAGTTTAGTCTTGCTTTAGTCTCAGTATGCAGCTGGAGCTATTTGCTACTACCTCATCAGGTACACCCAAAGACTGTTAGGAGTTTGGCCCACTGCAACGCTGCACAGCCTTTCCCAGCACATTCCTCCTGAAGTCATTCCAGCAGTCAGCATTTTTACTAAACACAATATGAAATGTTGAAGCTTACATTTAGAATTCCCTGAGTAATTTTTTTCTTTCAACACAAGCATCGTTAATGAGGAAAAAAAGAATCACCTATACATCACAATGTTGGTAGGCTATTAAAGGAAAAAAATGAAAGGAAAGTAAGTTGTAAAGCGGAAGTAGGTAGAAGGGTTGACCTGGTGATTTCCTTGTTCTTTAGGCCCTACTGCATATTTCATATTTAAAGAAGATACCTTCTCCCCCAGGTAGCAATAAAAATACAGGATGAAAAAAGAACAACAAAAAAGTGTAGTCGTGAAGCAGAGAGGGAAATGAAAAACTGGTACGACTGGACAGAGAGTATTGGATGTTTTTCTGAAGAAAGCATATATTTAGATTTAAATGATAATGAAACAGAAGGCTAGCTGGCAATCCAGTATAGAGAAGATGTAAACATTGCACAGCAGTAAAGCGTTTTGTCTTAGCTAAGCTGGTAGATGAAATAAAGACGGGATGACTCCAGCCTTAACATCACCAGAAATGAAGATATACCTGAACTGCCAATACCACTAGCAAGGAAGTTGCTACTTAAATGCTTGTCCTTCCAGATGCTAGCCTATCTACCACATATTTCCTAGGTAAAGCTAGTACAATGTGGAATGATACCGCATTGTACTACTGCTTGTGTTATACAAAACTCCTAAATTAATGATGTTAAATATTTCCATGCCTTGAAGCAAAAAAGAAACTCGAGTAAAGGCATTAAAGAAGATTGTTAAGGGGAGGAGGGAAGGAATTTTCAAACATTAACATTAACTCCATCTCATTTTTGACACTTTTGTGTCCAGCCAAGCAAGCAGCCTCGCGATCCGTCTCCCTCTGCTAACCAGATTGCTCCTCTGCAGGGGAATGTAGGGCACGTCCAGATGATAGCTCAGATCACCTAAAACCCTGACTGGGCTTCGGCAGTAACTTTCTGTGCTGAATACAGTTGGCACCCAGGGCAACAGGATCACAGCTGTGAAACTTCAGAGTACCCAAACTGGGGACGTGACACAGCTACAAAAGAAAAGATGTTCCGCGCTGTAGCTTGAGGACTTGTTTTTGAGTTCGAGAACATGATAACCGCATCCAAGAATGTCCTCCTTTGGAGAAGGAAAACCAACAGGATTCAATAGTCAGTGACCATCAAGATTTAATACCTACTGCAGAACCATTAGTCTCACAAGGGTTAACGATATCACTGCTGCTACAACAGGTCTACACATTGTCCTTCCACTAGTGGATGCGCATGGTCTGTGTGGGAAGCCAGCGTGCCTACAAGCAAATGGTCAGAGCACTGAAAGCGCACAGGCAAGTGCAGAGGTTATGAAGTTCCCTCAGTGGAGAGAGAAATCTTTAGCCATCATAAATCAGCTAGCGAAGTGATGTTGACTGGTCATTAGCTGAAACACAGAAATTATAGAATTTATTAAATTATTGTGTTCGGGTAGAAACTCCCCCATCCCCTTAATTTTCAAACGGAAAGTCCTATGTATGAGCCCTCAAAGACAGTAGTAGGAACTTCAGGCTTGTTGTTTGGCAGCTGAAACTACTCTTCCTTATATGCTACGTGGAACTAATGGTATTCCAAAAATAAACAGCTGTTGTGACCTTCAGTAAAAAATATGTAGCTTTTCAGGGTGGCAGAAGTCCTTAACTTTCCAGGATTCTATCTAAGGCAGTGTCTTTCAAGGGATAAATATTACATAAAAATCAACAGTGAGTTACAGAAGTATTTTGGTACCTTTCCCATTATTGATTCAACTTTTTTTAGAATGTAAGGCAATGAAACATTTATTACCGACAGCTTGACTACATATATATTTCAAAATTTGAATAAACATGAGATTTGGAGCCTCATGAGTGAACAAGTTCCCTCGGGAAGGGCACCTTTTGAGAAAAGGCAGGCCAACTGGGTTTGGGTTGAGCGCTTTTTCTACACTCCGAGAGTTGAAGTGCAACCCTCGGCTCCCTCGCTGTGCTGAACAGCAGGTGTCGCTTCCTTTGCCGATTTTTAGAGTACAATAAAAGAGAACAGAACACACCATTACACTTGGAAGGAACCTGCAGCTTCTGGAGCCACGAAGGGCAGTGGGAGCCCGATGCTTGCTCAACATGTGGAGCTCATTGTACAAACCAGGGACACCCTTGTGCTACCACCACTTCTCTTTCTGGGAAGGTTTCTGAGATCTGTGAGCTCTGACTTGACGAGGGGCTTTTTGCTTTGCACTCTGCAGGGGACGGAGAGGCAGGGAGAGCAACCATGGCTGGCTGGGCGTGATAGCACCGTGGGGCTCTGGTACCTGTGACAGTTCAGGGGAAACAATCACATGGGGGTACCACCAGGAGCGCGATCGGCAGCTCCACTGCTGCCGTGAGTGCGCACGCTGCATGCACGCATATGAAATTATGAGAAATATCTTCTTCCACAAGGCTCCTCTCTGCTGCCACTGCCGCTGCCATGGAGGGAGCAGAGAGCCTGCTCCTGTGTCTCAGCTGCGCATGGAGCTCCTTGTGTGAGGCAGGGAGCCCCTTCTGGTCCCCCCCGCTGCTCTCTCTGGGGAAGTTTTGGGGTCCTGGGAGCTCTGTCCTGCCAAGGGGGTTGGTGCTCTGTACGTTGCCAGGGCGGATGGCTGTGTCTGGCTGAGCACGGCGTCGCCATGGGGCTCTGGTGCCCCAGACTACACAGCTGACAAGTCACAAAGGGTTGCCACCAGTAAAAGCCAGCTGGCAGCAGCACTGCTGCATTAAGGCTCAGGCCAGCGTTGAGTGTGGCAGGTGGGTCAAAGGCTGGGCTGGACAAGGGCCAGGGAAAAAGCACCGGCACCTGGGGAAGTTTCTAAGGTTGGGGCGAGAGCAAAGCCACTGCCTGGAGTGCTTGGGGCAAGGCAGGTGCCACCCTCGGGGCTTGGTGCAGAGGAACCCTGGGAACTGCAGGGGTGTGCCCCCATCTCCTCGCTACCTGTGAGTTCCCTCGGCCCATCTCCCACCCGTCCCCAGGCCCCTTTGTCTCCTGTCCCCACTGCCCCAGCTGCCTTCTCCGGGCCGCCTGGCTCTGCTGAGCCCCTTCTCTCTCTCGCTCTTCCTCCAGGCCATGGCTGCGGGCATCACCTACGTCCTGACCCTGCTGAGCATCACCCTGCACGCCCTGAGGGTGGGTGAAGGGCCCTCTACAAGCCCTGAAGACCCCCAGTGGCAGCATGAGGACTGGATCATGACTTGGCTGAAGGAGACGGAGGAGAGGATCCAGGAGCCAGAAGAACCCCCCCAGCAGGGCATGTTCGTCACCGTCTGCCATAGCTGGTGGTTTTGGGTTTGTGCCGAAACCTTGCTCGTGCTCTATTGGCTCTACTGGATACGCACGCAGAGAAGCAGAGAGTCTGACTGTGGCATCCAGGAGGGAAGCTCCAGCACTGAGGAGAAGGAGGTGGAGGAGCATGTCTGGGACGAGCAACCAGACCCTGGATCACAATGTGAATAAGGTGGGGATAAGAGAGTAGTGAGTAGAGATGGAACACAGCCCCCATTGCCCACCTTCTATCCCTCCTGCGTCCCTCAGGCGAGTGGAGAGAGGAATCCGGGGAGGCTGAGCCTGCAAAAAAAGTGTTGGGGTGGGAGAAGGGTTTTCAGACATGTCTTTGTTGCTCAGTTATCTCAAGCTTTAATTGGCAACAAGTTAAGCCCTTTTCCCGCAGGTCAGGTGAGGTTTGGTGACCGGTAAATGATCTATAGAATAGGACAGAATACAGCAGCATAGATCAAAGAATAAATTATCTCTGCTGGAAGGGACTTGCAGGGATCATCTAGTCCGGCTGCCCGACCTCTTCCGAGCTGACCAAAAGTATAGGCATGTTATGATGGGCATTGTCCAAATGCCTCTTAAACACTGAGAGACATGGGGCACCAAGCACCTCTCTAGGAAGCCTTTTCCAGTTTTCCACCCTTTCATTAAAACAGTGCTTCCTAACTGGAGGAAGACTGGAACCATTCTCTCATGTCCTATCACTCAATGCGAGGGAAAAGAGATCAACACCTCTCTCTCTCCACTTCCCCTCCTCAGGAAGCTGTTATCAGCAGAGCGGACGGGTCTCAGAAGGATGTCACCAGGAATGCCATCTGGAAGCAGCACCACTACGACTCAGACCACCGTGCAGACACTCTACAGACACTGAAGGCTCCCTGTGGCAGCATGAGGAGTGGACCATGACTTGGCTGGAGGAGATGGAGCAGAGGAGCCGGGAGGCAGATGAACCCATCCAGGAAGGCATGCTCGTCATGGTCTGTCATAACGGGTGGTGTTGCGGTTTTGCCAAAATGCTTGCAGAAGAGACCTCTGTTACCACCACGAGAGTTACCGCTACGATGCCAATAAATTAGCTTGTTTGAACAAATGCTCTGTCTATGTATTCCGCAGGAAGGCTTCGTCAAAGAATGTGGGCCCCTCTGAGATGCTTTTGGGCTCAGCTGCCAAGGAATCAGGCCAGTGTTTTGTGGAGTCCGTGGGTTCAGGGGGCTCTGTTTTCATCCACTCTGTAACTCAGGCTGTCTGCTTGCCCTCGCTCTCCTTCCAGGAGGAACGGTGGGCGGAAAAGCCTGGTGCTGGCACATCCCTGGAACTGGCATCGCTTGTCCCTAGCAGCAGTTCCTTCACGGGGTTTTACTGCTTCACCTTGAGAGGTTCCTTTTAAGAGGCTGCCAGGCACCCAGGCTTTTGCCACAGTGGAGCCTCGGGGCAGGTGGCCTTGTGTGAGGTGTGAGACGAGGCCAAGGGCTGAGCTGTGCTGGACAGATTTTCCATCTTCTTTTCTCTCGTGTCCTGAGGAGAAGTGGGGGAAGGCCACGCCTGGGTGTCCATCTGCCAGCATCTGGCAGTGTCCGGCTTCCAGCCACAACAAAACTGGGCACGTGCTTCTCTGTTTCAGGGCCCAGGCCCTCCAGCCGCAGTCCCTGCAAGGCACTAGCTGCTCCCTCGGCAGCTCTCGAACATTTAGGGAACAGTGACCAAAGGAGCTGCTGCCTGGGGCTGAGCTGGATATGGGCCCTGCAGAGGGAAAGGAGGGAGGGCAGGAAGTGTCCCAGCCATGATGGGAGCCTCCTGTCCTCTCGTTTCTCTGCCCTCTCCCCCCGGTCCAACATGGCCGCGCTCGGGCTTGCAGAACCCCGGCAGCACAGTCCTTTGCTCAGACGCGGGAAGGCACTTTCCCAGGCTCCCTTCACCCCTTGGGTCAGGTGGGGTCCCTTGGCAGCTGCAGAGGACCACCGAGTCTCCCAGAGCCAGGAGCGTTTGCAGGGGGAAAGTCGTCGCCCACAGGGAGGAGCTGCAGGACGGTTTGTGCTTGTCCCGGGGAAAGGCTTTTTCTTCGCCTTGATTCGCGGGGAGGGGACCGAGTGGAAGAGAGGGAAGGAGCCGGCTCGCAGGGCTCCCAAGGAGCAAAGCCCTCGGGCAGGTGAGGGCAGAACTTGCTCTGCTCCCTCCCTGCCAAAAGCTCCTCTGCTGCTGTGCCTGGTGCAGCTGGGAAGGGAGGGGGTGCTGGGAGCCTGGCAATGGGGTTGAGCCAGGCTGCCCCCCAGGAGAAGCCATCTGCTTTGTCTTTACTTATACTTTTTATTTATTTCCACAGTAGTGTTATGACTCCTGTCATCAGGAGTTCCCTGACCAGGGCCCCTTGGTTTTGTTTTTAATACACCTGAAGATATCTGCATTTATCATGTTAATCTAACTGCGTAAATCTAAGTACGTGCATATGATACTGAGAACTACCTAGCACTGATTTTGATGTGTGACAATTCTTTACGCACTTTACAGGAGTACTCTTGAGAATGCAGTAACAGTCATGTCCAGCATTCACTGTTCAATTTGTGTTCTTGGAACATCTGAATTACAGTACTTAAAGATATTAAGATGTAGTGTGAAAGGTATTACACTGGAACATGTAGTTTTGTTTATTGATAGGAGGCAATTTTATTTTACAGGAAAATTCGGAATGAATCACCTCTAACACTAGTGCAGCTTCTTACTTGTAGCATTAAGCCATTTTTGCAATAATGGAAACTCAGTGAAGAGTGTTACCAGAAAAGGCCTTTTTTATATTAAGGTGCTCACTTCTCCATTCAGTAAGAAAACACCATTTTTTTTTTTGTTCACATCTTCCACAGATTTCAGTGCTTTGTTTTCTGTCTGCTTACTCCTTGCTTTGACATTTTGGACTGTATACATTGAGAAAGGTACTGTAGACAAAAGTCCAGGCGCAACAGAGGATGAAGACCAAACTTCAATGCCAAAACGTGGTTGCTACATTCTCTCGTAAATATAACGACAAGGCATTTAGAACAAGGCCTCTCATTTATCCTCAAAGTAAACAGCAAATGCCTAGCAGTCCATTTGTTTTCCCTTTATTCCATCAGAAGTATTATAATTACTGTTTAAAGATACCTACTTGAAGACCTACCGTGTCTCAGAAAGTTCAACAGAAATAATCACATCCTTCAGAACTGATACGAAATCAAACTGTACAAATTAAATTCTCCCCACTTTGTCTGAGGAAGAATGTCGATACTATAAGGTATAGCAAACAATTCTCTGATTAAAAGACTTGGAACAGCATAAGTTTTCCTCAAACACAAAGCAGAAAAAAATTCACAGCAGGTTCTATTTAAAATACAGCAAATAGATAGTGCAAGAACATAAAAGATACCGTGGCCAAATTTCAGGTTCACTGTAATTCTGTTTCTTTTATTGCAATTTACAGAATTATTACAGGAGACCCTCAGCACAAAGTCCTTTTCGTAATTCTCTAACTGCAGGGAAAATTCAAGTCAAATTAATTCATTTTTCCTCAAATAAAGCCTCCGCCCCATATTGCACTTCTATTATCTGGAGCACCAAAACCTGAAATGAGAACAACTGAATAAATTACAGATACCATACTGTTTTAAACATTCAGATCATCTTTTACGTGGTAAAAAGAGGAAGAGAAGGCGTAAATCACTGGTGAAAGGTTTATGTTTTTGGTCTAATATTCACAAGTGCTCAAAATAAAATCCCACAGAATTAATGTAACCAGTTTAGTCTTGCTTTAGTCTCAGTATGCAGCTGGAGCTATTTGCTACTACCTCATCAGGTACACCCAAAGACTGTTAGGAGTTTGGCCCACTGCAACGCTGCACAGCCTTTCCCAGCACATTCCTCCTGAAGTCATTCCAGCAGTCAGCATTTTTACTAAACACAATATGAAATGTTGAAGCTTACATTTAGAATTCCCTGAGTAATTTTTTTCTTTCAACACAAGCATCGTTAATGAGGAAAAAAAGAATCACCTATACATCACAATGTTGGTAGGCTATTAAAGGAAAAAAATGAAAGGAAAGTAAGTTGTAAAGCGGAAGTAGGTAGAAGGGTTGACCTGGTGATTTCCTTGTTCTTTAGGCCCTACTGCATATTTCATATTTAAAGAAGATACCTTCTCCCCCAGGTAGCAATAAAAATACAGGATGAAAAAAGAACAACAAAAAAGTGTAGTCGTGAAGCAGAGAGGGAAATGAAAAACTGGTACGACTGGACAGAGAGTATTGGATGTTTTTCTGAAGAAAGCATATATTTAGATTTAAATGATAATGAAACAGAAGGCTAGCTGGCAATCCAGTATAGAGAAGATGTAAACATTGCACAGCAGTAAAGCGTTTTGTCTTAGCTAAGCTGGTAGATGAAATAAAGACGGGATGACTCCAGCCTTAACATCACCAGAAATGAAGATATACCTGAACTGCCAATACCACTAGCAAGGAAGTTGCTACTTAAATGCTTGTCCTTCCAGATGCTAGCCTATCTACCACATATTTCCTAGGTAAAGCTAGTACAATGTGGAATGATACCGCATTGTACTACTGCTTGTGTTATACAAAACTCCTAAATTAATGATGTTAAATATTTCCATGCCTTGAAGCAAAAAAGAAACTCGAGTAAAGGCATTAAAGAAGATTGTTAAGGGGAGGAGGGAAGGAATTTTCAAACATTAACATTAACTCCATCTCATTTTTGACACTTTTGTGTCCAGCCAAGCAAGCAGCCTCGCGATCCGTCTCCCTCTGCTAACCAGATTGCTCCTCTGCAGGGGAATGTAGGGCACGTCCAGATGATAGCTCAGATCACCTAAAACCCTGACTGGGCTTCGGCAGTAACTTTCTGTGCTGAATACAGTTGGCACCCAGGGCAACAGGATCACAGCTGTGAAACTTCAGAGTACCCAAACTGGGGACGTGACACAGCTACAAAAGAAAAGATGTTCCGCGCTGTAGCTTGAGGACTTGTTTTTGAGTTCGAGAACATGATAACCGCATCCAAGAATGTCCTCCTTTGGAGAAGGAAAACCAACAGGATTCAATAGTCAGTGACCATCAAGATTTAATACCTACTGCAGAACCATTAGTCTCACAAGGGTTAACGATATCACTGCTGCTACAACAGGTCTACACATTGTCCTTCCACTAGTGGATGCGCATGGTCTGTGTGGGAAGCCAGCGTGCCTACAAGCAAATGGTCAGAGCACTGAAAGCGCACAGGCAAGTGCAGAGGTTATGAAGTTCCCTCAGTGGAGAGAGAAATCTTTAGCCATCATAAATCAGCTAGCGAAGTGATGTTGACTGGTCATTAGCTGAAACACAGAAATTATAGAATTTATTAAATTATTGTGTTCGGGTAGAAACTCCCCCATCCCCTTAATTTTCAAACGGAAAGTCCTATGTATGAGCCCTCAAAGACAGTAGTAGGAACTTCAGGCTTGTTGTTTGGCAGCTGAAACTACTCTTCCTTATATGCTACGTGGAACTAATGGTATTCCAAAAATAAACAGCTGTTGTGACCTTCAGTAAAAAATATGTAGCTTTTCAGGGTGGCAGAAGTCCTTAACTTTCCAGGATTCTATCTAAGGCAGTGTCTTTCAAGGGATAAATATTACATAAAAATCAACAGTGAGTTACAGAAGTATTTTGGTACCTTTCCCATTATTGATTCAACTTTTTTTAGAATGTAAGGCAATGAAACATTTATTACCGACAGCTTGACTACATATATATTTCAAAATTTGAATAAACATGAGATTTGGAGCCTCATGAGTGAACAAGTTCCCTCGGGAAGGGCACCTTTTGAGAAAAGGCAGGCCAACTGGGTTTGGGTTGAGCGCTTTTTCTACACTCCGAGAGTTGAAGTGCAACCCTCGGCTCCCTCGCTGTGCTGAACAGCAGGTGTCGCTTCCTTTGCCGATTTTTAGAGTACAATAAAAGAGAACAGAACACACCATTACAGTTGGAAGGAACCTGCAGCTTCTGGAGCCACGAAGGGCAGTGGGAGCCCGATGCTTGGTCAACATGTGGAGCTCATTGTACAAACCAGGGACACCCTTGTGCTACCACCACTTCTCTTTCTGGGAAGGTTTCTGAGATCTGTGAGCTCTGACTTGACGAGGGGCTTTTTGCTTTGCACTCTGCAGGGGACGGAGAGGCAGGGAGAGCAACCATGGCTGGCTGGGCGTGATAGCACCGTGGGGCTCTGGTACCTGTGACAGTTCAGGGGAAACAATCATATGGGGGTACCACCAGGAGCGCGATCGGCAGCTCCACTGCTGCCGTGAGTGCGCACGCTGCATGCACGCATATGAAATTATGAGAAATATCTTCTTCCACAAGGCTCCTCTCTGCTGCCACTGCCGCTGCCATGGAGGGAGCAGAGAGCCTGCTCCTGTGTCTCAGCTGCGCATGGAGCTCCTTGTGTGAGGCAGGGAGCCCCTTCTGGTCCCCCCCGCTGCTCTCTCTGGGGAAGTTTTGGGGTCCTGGGAGCTCTGTCCTGCCAAGGGGGTTGGTGCTCTGTACGTTGCCAGGGCGGATGGCTGTGTCTGGCTGAGCACGGCGTCGCCATGGGGCTCTGGTGCCCCAGACTACACAGCTGACAAGTCACAAAGGGTTGCCACCAGTAAAAGCCAGCTGGCAGCAGCACTGCTGCATTAAGGCTCAGGCCAGCGTTGAGTGTGGCAGGTGGGTCAAAGGCTGGGCTGGACAAGGGCCAGGGAAAAAGCACCGGCACCTGGGGAAGTTTCTAAGGTTGGGGCGAGAGCAAAGCCACTGCCTGGAGTGCTTGGGGCAAGGCAGGTGCCACCCTCGGGGCTTGGTGCAGAGGAACCCTGGGAACTGCAGGGGTGTGCCCCCATCTCCTCGCTACCTGTGAGTTCCCTCGGCCCATCTCCCACCCGTCCCCAGGCCCCTTTGTCTCCTGTCCCCACTGCCCCAGCTGCCTTCTCCGGGCCGCCTGGCTCTGCTGAGCCCCTTCTCTCTCTCGCTCTTCCTCCAGGCCATGGCTGCGGGCATCACCTACGTCCTGACCCTGCTGAGCATCACCCTGCACGCCCTGAGGGTGGGTGAAGGGCCCTCTACAAGCCCTGAAGACCCCCAGTGGCAGCATGAGGACTGGATCATGACTTGGCTGAAGGAGACGGAGGAGAGGATCCAGGAGCCAGAAGAACCCCCCCAGCAGGGCATGTTCGTCACCGTCTGCCATAGCTGGTGGTTTTGGGTTTGTGCCGAAACCTTGCTCGTGCTCTATTGGCTCTACTGGATACGCACGCAGAGAAGCAGAGAGTCTGACTGTGGCATCCAGGAGGGAAGCTCCAGCACTGAGGAGAAGGAGGTGGAGGAGCATGTCTGGGACGAGCAACCAGACCCTGGATCACAATGTGAATAAGGTGGGGATAAGAGAGTAGTGAGTAGAGATGGAACACAGCCCCCATTGCCCACCTTCTATCCCTCCTGCGTCCCTCAGGCGAGTGGAGAGAGGAATCCGGGAATGGAGGAGTGAGGCTGAGCCTGCAAAAAAAGTGTTGGGGTGGGAGAAGGGTTTTCAGACATGTCTTTGTTGCTCAGTTATCTCAAGCTTTAATTGGCAACAAGTTAAGCCCTTTTCCCGCAGGTCAGGTGAGGTTTGGTGACCGGTAAATGATCTATAGAATAGGACAGAATACAGCAGCATAGATCAAAGAATAAATTATCTCTGCTGGAAGGGACTTGCAGGGATCATCTAGTCCGGCTGCCCGACCTCTTCCGAGCTGACCAAAAGTATAGGCATGTTATGATGGGCATTGTCCAAATGCCTCTTAAACACTGAGAGACATGGGGCACCAAGCACCTCTCTAGGAAGCCTTTTCCAGTTTTCCACCCTTTCATTAAAACAGTGCTTCCTAACTGGAGGAAGACTGGAACCATTCTCTCATGTCCTATCACTCAATGCGAGGGAAAAGAGATCAACACCTCTCTCTCTCCACTTCCCCTCCTCAGGAAGCTGTTATCAGCAGAGCGGACGGGTCTCAGAAGGATGTCACCAGGAATGCCATCTGGAAGCAGCACCACTACGACTCAGACCACCGTGCAGACACTCTACAGACACTGAAGGCTCCCTGTGGCAGCATGAGGAGTGGACCATGACTTGGCTGGAGGAGATGGAGCAGAGGAGCCGGGAGGCAGATGAACCCATCCAGGAAGGCATGCTCGTCATGGTCTGTCATAACGGGTGGTGTTGCGGTTTTGCCAAAATGCTTGCAGAAGAGACCTCTGTTACCACCACGAGAGTTACCGCTACGATGCCAATAAATTAGCTTGTTTGAACAAATGCTCTGTCTATGTATTCCGCAGGAAGGCTTCGTCAAAGAATGTGGGCCCCTCTGAGATGCTTTTGGGCTCAGCTGCCAAGGAATCAGGCCAGTGTTTTTGGAGAAATGGATTCATTGGGCTCTCCTTTTTAGGGCTGCAGAATCCCTTAACTTTCCTGGATTCTATCTAAGGCAGTGTCTTTCAAGGGATAAATATTACATAAAAATCAACAGTGAGTTACAGAAGTATTTTGGTACCTTTCCCATTATTGATTCAAATTTTTTTAGAATGTAAGGCAATGAAACATTTATTACCGACAGCTTGACTACATATATATTTTAAAATTTGAATAAACATGAGATTTGGAGCCTCATGAGTGAACAAGTTCCCTCGGGAAGGGCTCCTTTTGAGAAAAGGCAGGCCATCTGGGTTTGGGTTGAGCGCTTTTTCTACACTCCGAGAGTTGAAGTGCAACCCTCGGCTCCCTCGCTGTGCTGAACAGCAGGTGTCGCTTCCTTTGCCGATTTTTAGAGTACAATAAAAGAGAACAGAACACACCATTACACTTGGAAGGAACCTGCAGCTTCTGGAGCCACGAAGGGCAGTGGGAGCCCGATGCTTGCTCAACATGTGGAGCTCGTTGTACAAACCAGGGACACCCTTGTGCTACCACCGCTTCTCTTTCTGGGAAGGTTTCTGAGATCTGTGAGCTCTGACTTGACGAGGGGCTTTTTGCTTTGCACTTTGCAGGGGACGGAGAGCCAGGGAGAGCAACCATGGCTGGCTGGGCGTGATAGCACCGTGGGGCTCTGGTACCTGTGACAGTTCAGGGGAAACAATCATATGGGGGTACCACCAGGAGCGCGATCGGCAGCTCCACTGCTGCCGTGAGTGCGCACGCTGCATGCACGCATATGAAATTATGAGAAATATCTTCTTCCACAAAGCTCCTCTCTGCTGTCACTGCCGCTGCCATGGAGGGAGCAGAGAGCCTGCTCCTGTGTCTCAGCTGCGCATGGAGCTCCTTGTGTGAGGCAGGGAGCCCCTTCTGGTCCCCCCCGCTGCTCTCTCTGGGGAAGTTTTGGGGTCCTGGGAGCTCTGTCCTGCCAAGGGGGTTGGTGCTCTGTACGTTGCCAGGGCGGATGGCTGTGTCTGGCTGAGCACGGCGTCGCCATGGGGCTCTGGTGCCCCAGACTACACAGCTGACAAGTCACAAAGGGTTGCCACCAGTAAAAGCCAGCTGGCAGCAGCACTGCTGCATTAAGGCTCAGGCCAGCGTTGAGTGTGGCAGGTGGGTCAAAGGCTGGGCTGGACAAGGGCCAGGGAAAAAGCACCGGCACCTGGGGAAGTTTCTAAGGTTGGGGCGAGAGCAAAGCCACTGCCTGGAGTGCTTGGGGCAAGGCAGGTGCCACCCTCGGGGCTTGGTGCAGAGGAACCCTGGGAACTGCAGGGGTGTGCCCCCATCTCCTCGCTACCTGTGAGTTCCCTCGGCCCATCTCCCACCCGTCCCCAGGCCCCTTTGTCTCCTGTCCCCACTGCCCCAGCTGCCTTCTCCGGGCCGCCTGGCTCTGCTGAGCCCCTTCTCTCTCTCGCTCTTCCTCCAGGCCATGGCTGCGGGCATCACCTACGTCCTGACCCTGCTGAGCATCACCCTGCACGCCCTGAGGGTGGGTGAAGGGCCCTCTACAAGCCCTGAAGACCCCCAGTGGCAGCATGAGGACTGGATGATGACTTGGCTGAAGGAGACGGAGGAGAGGATCCAGGAGCCAGAAGAACCCCCCCAGCAGGGCATGTTCGTCACCGTCTGCCATAGCTGGTATTTTTGGGTTTGTGCCGAAACCTTGCTCGTGCTCTATTGGCTCTACTGGATACGCACGCAGAGAAGCAGAGAGTCTGACTGCGGCATCCAGGAGGGAAGCTCCAGCACTGAGGAGAAGGAGGTGGAGGAGCATGTCTGGGACGAGCAACCAGACCCTGGATCACAATGTGAATAAGGTGGGGATAAGAGAGTAGTGAGTAGAGATGGAACACAGCCCCCATTGCCCACCTTCTATCCCTCCTGCGTCCCTCAGGCGAGTGGAGAGAGGAATCCGGGAATGGAGGAGTGAGGCTGAGCCTGCAAAAAAAGTGTTGGGGTGGGAGAAGGGTTTTCAGACATGTCTTTGTTGCTCAGTTATCCCAAGCTTTAATTGGCAACAAGTTAAGCCCTTTTCCCGCAGGTCAGGTGAGGTTTGGTGACCGGTAAATGATCTATAGAATAGGACAGAATACAGCAGCATAGATCAAAGAATAAATTATCTCTGCTGGAAGGGACTTGCAGGGATCATCTAGTCCGGCTGCCCGACCTCTTCCGAGCTGACCAAAAGTATAGGCATGTTATGATGGGCATTGTCCAAATGCCTCTTAAACACTGAGAGACATGGGGCACCAAGCACCTCTCTAGGAAGCCTTTTCCAGTTTTCCACCCTTTCAGTAAAGCAGTGCTTCCTAACTGGAGGAAGACTGGAACCATTCTCTCATGTCCTATCACTCAATGCGAGGGAAAAGAGATCAACACCTCTCTCTCTCCACTTCCCCTCCTCAGGAAGCTGTTATCAGCAGAGCGGACGGGTCTCAGAAGGATGTCACCAGGAATGCCATTTGGAAGCAGCACCACTACGACTCAGACCACCGTGCAGACACTCTACAGACACTGAAGGCTCCCTGTGGCAGCATGAGGAGTGGACCATGACTTGGCTGGAGGAGATGGAGCAGAGGAGCCGGGAGCCAGATGACCCCATCCAGGAAGGCATGCTCGTCATGGCCTGCCATAACGGGTGGTGTTGCGGTTTTGCCAAAATGCTTGCAGAAGAGACCTCTGTTACCACCATGAAAGTTAACGCTACGATGCCAATAAATTAGCTTGTTTGAACAAATGCTCTGTCTATGTATTCCTCAGGAAGGCTTCGTCAAAGAATGTGGGCCCCTCTGAGAGGCTTTTGGGCTCAGCTGCCAAGGAATCAGGCCAGTGTTTTTGGAGAAATGGATTCATTGGGCTCTCCTTTTTAGGGCTGCAGAATCCCTTAACTTTCCTGGATTCTATCTAAGGCAGTGTCTTTCAAGGGATAAATATTACATAAAAATCAACAGTGAGTTACAGAAGTATTTTGGTACCTTTCCCATTATTGATTCAACTTTTTTTAGAATGTAAGGCAATGAAACATTTATTACCGACAGCTTGACTACATATATATTTTAAAATTTGAATAAACATGAGATTTGGAGCCTCATGAGTGAACAAGTTCCCTCGGGAAGGGCTCCTTTTGAGAAAAGGCAGGCCAACTGGGTTTGGGTTGAGCGCTTTTTCTACACTCCGAGAGTTGAAGTGCAACCCTCGGCTCCCTCGCTGTGCTGAACAGCAGGTGTCGCTTCCTTTGCCGATTTTTAGAGTACAATAAAAGAGAACAGAACACACCATTACACTTGGAAGGAACCTGCAGCTTCTGGAGCCACGAAGGGCAGTGGGAGCCCGATGCTTGGTCAACATGTGGAGCTCGTTGTACAAACCAGGGACACCCTTGTGCTACCACCGCTTCTCTTTCTGGGAAGGTTTCTGAGATCTGTGAGCTCTGACTTGACGAGGTGCTTTTTGCTTTGCACTCTGCAGGGGACGGAGAGCCAGGGAGAGCAACCATGGCTGGCTGGGCGTGATAGCACCGTGGGGCTCTGGTACCTGTGACAGTTCAGGGGAAACAATCATATGGGGGTACCACCAGGAGCGCGATCGGCAGCTCCACTGCTGCCGTGAGTGCGCACGCTGCATGCACGCATATGAAATTATGAGAAATATCTTCTTCCACAAGGCTCCTCTCTGCTGCCACTGCCGCTGCCATGGAGGGAGCAGAGAGCCTGCTCCTGTGTCTCAGCTGCGCATGGAGCTCCTTGTGTGAGGCAGGGAGCCCCTTCTGGTCCCCCCCGCTGCTCTCTCTGGGGAAGTTTTGGGGTCCTGGGAGCTCTGTCCTGCCAAGGGGGTTGGTGCTCTGTACGTTGCCAGGGCGGATGGCTGTGTCTGGCTGAGCACGGCGTCGCCATGGGGCTCTGGTGCCCCAGACTACACAGCTGACAAGTCACAAAGGGTTGCCAGCAGTAAAAGCCAGCTGGCAGCAGCACTGCTGCATTAAGGCTCAGGCCAGCGTTGAGTGTGGCAGGTGGGTCAAAGGCTGGGCTGGACAAGGGCCAGGGAAAAAGCACCGGCACCTGGGGAAGTTTCTAAGGTTGGGGCGAGAGCAAAGCCACTGCCTGGAGTGCTTGGGGCAAGGCAGGTGCCACCCTCGGGGCTTGGTGCAGAGGAACCCTGGGAACTGCAGGGGTGTGCCCCCATCTCCTCGCTACCTGTGAGTTCCCTCGGCCCATCTCCCACCCGTCCCCAGGCCCCTTTGTCTCCTGTCCCCACTGCCCCAGCTGCCTTCTCCCTGCCGCCTGGCTCTGCTGAGCCCCTTCTCTCTCTCGCTCTTCCTCCAGGCCATGGCTGCGGGCATCACCTACGTCCTGACCCTGCTGAGCATCACCCTGCATGCCCTGAGGGTGGGTGAAGGGCCCTCTACAAGCCCTGAAGACCCCCAGTGGCAGCATGAGGACTGGATGATGACTTGGCTGAAGGAGACGGAGGAGAGGATCCAGGAGCCAGAAGAACCCCCCCAGCAGGGCATGTTCGTCACCGTCTGCCATAGCTGGTGGTTTTGGGTTTGTGCCGAAACCTTGCTCGTGCTCTATTGGCTCTACTGGATACGCACGCAGAGAAGCAGAGAGTCTGACTGCGGCATCCAGGAGGGAAGCTCCAGCACTGAGGAGAAGGAGGTGGAGGAGCATGTCTGGGACGAGCAACCAGACCCTGGATCACAATGTGAATAAGGTGGGGATAAGAGAGTAGTGAGTAGAGATGGAACACAGCCCCCATTGCCCACCTTCTATCCCTCCTGCGTCCCTCAGGCGAGTGGAGAGAGGAATCCGGGAATGGAGGAGTGAGGCTGAGCCTGCAAAAAAAGTGTTGGGGTGGGAGAAGGGTTTTCAGACATGTCTTTGTTGCTCAGTTATCTCAAGCTTTAATTGGCAACAAGTTAAGCCCTTTTCCCGCAGGTCAGGTGAGGTTTGGTGACCGGTAAATGATCTATAGAATAGGACAGAATACAGCAGCATAGATCAAAGAATAAATTATCTCTGCTGGAAGGGACTTGCAGGGATCATCTAGTCCGGCTGCCCGACCTCTTCCGAGCTGACCAAAAGTATAGGCATGTTATGATGGGCATTGTCCAAATGCCTCTTAAACACTGAGAGACATGGGGCACCAAGCACCTCTCTAGGAAGCCTTTTCCAGTTTTCCACCCTTTCAGTAAAACAGTGCTTCCTAACTGGAGGAAGACTGGAACCATTCTCTCATGTCCTATCACTCAATGCGAGGGAAAAGAGATCAACACCTCTCTCTCTCCACTTCCCCTCCTCAGGAAGCTGTTATCAGCAGAGCGGACGGGTCTCAGAAGGATGTCACCAGGAATGCCATCTGGAAGCAGCACCACTACGACTCAGACCACCGTGCAGACACTCTACAGACACTGAAGGCTCCCTGTGGCAGCATGAGGAGTGGACCATGACTTGGCTGGAGGAGATGGAGCAGAGGAGCCAGGAGGCAGATGAACCCATCCAGGAAGGCATGCTCGTCATGGTCTGTCATAACGGGTGGTGTTGCGTTTTTGCCAAAATGCTTGCAGAAGAGACCTCTGTTACCACCACGAGAGTTACCGCTACAATGCCAATAAATTAGCTTGTTTGAACAAATGCTCTGTCTATGTATTCCGCAGGAAGGCTTCGTCAAAGAATGTGGGCCCCTCTGAGATGCTTTTGGGCTCAGCTGCCAAGGAATCAGGCCAGTGTTTTGTGGAGTCCGTGGGTTCAGGGGGCTCTGTTTTCATCCACTCTGTAACTCAGGCTGTCTGCTTGCCCTCGCTCTCCTTCCAGGAGGAACGGTGGGCGGAAAAGCCTGGTGCTGGCACATCCCTGGAACTGGCATCGCTTGTCCCTAGCAGCAGTTCCTTCACGGGGTTTTACTGCTTCACCTTGAGAGGTTCCTTTTAAGAGGCTGCCAGGCACCCAGGCTTTTGCCACAGTGGAGCCTCGGGGCAGGTGGCCTTGTGTGAGGTGTGAGACGAGGCCAAGGGCTGAGCTGTGCTGGACAGATTTTCCATCTTCTTTTCTCTCGTGTCCTGAGGAGAAGTGGGGGAAGGCCACGCCTGGGTGTCCATCTGCCAGCATCTGGCAGTGTCCGGCTTCCAGCCACAACAAAACTGGGCACGTGCTTCTCTGTTTCAGGGCCCAGGCCCTCCAGCCGCAGTCCCTGCAAGGCACTAGCTGCTCCCTCGGCAGCTCTCGAACATTTAGGGAACAGTGACCAAAGGAGCTGCTGCCTGGGGCTGAGCTGGATATGGGCCCTGCAGAGGGAAAGGAGGGAGGGCAGGAAGTGTCCCAGCCATGATGGGAGCCTCCTGTCCTCTCGTTTCTCTGCCCTCTCCCCCCGGTCCAACATGGCCGCGCTCGGGCTTGCAGAACCCCGGCAGCACAGTCCTTTGCTCAGACGCGGGAAGGCACTTTCCCAGGCTCCCTTCACCCCTTGGGTCAGGTGGGGTCCCTTGGCAGCTGCAGAGGACCACCGAGTCTCCCAGAGCCAGGAGCGTTTGCAGGGGGAAAGTCGTCGCCCACAGGGAGGAGCTGCAGGACGGTTTGTGCTTGTCCCGGGGAAAGGCTTTTTCTTCGCCTTGATTCGCGGGGAGGGGACCGAGTGGAAGAGAGGGAAGGAGCCGGCTCGCAGGGCTCCCAAGGAGCAAAGCCCTCGGGCAGGTGAGGGCAGAACTTGCTCTGCTCCCTCCCTGCCAAAAGCTCCTCTGCTGCTGTGCCTGGTGCAGCTGGGAAGGGAGGGGGTGCTGGGAGCCTGGCAATGGGGTTGAGCCAGGCTGCCCCCCAGGAGAAGCCATCTGCTTTGTCTTTACTTATACTTTTTATTTATTTCCACAGTAGTGTTATGACTCCTGTCATCAGGAGTTCCCTGACCAGGGCCCCTTGGTTTTGTTTTTAATACACCTGAAGATATCTGCATTTATCATATTAATCTAACTGCGTAAATCTAAGTACGTGCATATGATACTGAGAACTACCTAGCACTGATTTTGATGTGTGACAATTCTTTACGCACTTTACAGGAGTACTCTTGAGAATGCAGTAACAGTCATGTCCAGCATTCACTGTTCAATTTGTGTTCTTGGAACATCTGAATTACAGTACTTAAAGATATTAAGATGTAGTGTGAAAGGTATTACACTGGAACATGTAGTTTTGCTTATTGATAGGAGGCAATTTTATTTTACAGGAAAATTCGGAATGAATCACCTCTAACACTAGTGCAGCTTCTTACTTGTAGCATTAAGCCATTTTTGCAATAATGGAAACTCAGTGAAGAGTGTTACCAGAAAAGGCCTTTTTTATATTAAGGTGCTCACTTCTCCATTCAGTAAGAAAACACCATTTTTTTTTTTGTTCACATCTTCCACAGATTTCAGTGCTTTGTTTTCTGTCTGCTTACTCCTTGCTTTGACATTTTGGACTGTATACATTGAGAAAGGTACTGTAGACAAAAGTCCAGGCGCAACAGAGGATGAAGACCAAACTTCAATGCCAAAACGTGGTTGCTACATTCTCTCATAAATATAACGACAAGGCATTTAGAACAAGGCCTCTCATTTATCCTCAAAGTAAACAGCAAATGCCTAGCAGTCCATTTGTTTTCCCTTTATTCCATCAGAAGTATTATAATTACTGTTTAAAGATACCTACTTGAAGACCTACCGTGTCTCAGAAAGTTCAACAGAAATAATCACATCCTTCAGAACTGATACGAAATCAAACTGTACAAATTAAATTCTCCCCACTTTGTCTGAGGAAGAATGTCGATACTATAAGGTATAGCAAACAATTCTCTGATTAAAAGACTTGGAACAGCATATGTTTTCCTCAAACACAAAGCAGAAAAAAATTCACAGCAGGTTCTATTTAAAATACAGCAAATAGATAGTGCAAGAACATAAAAGATACCGTGGCCAAATTTCAGGTTCACTGTAATTCTGTTTCTTTTATTGCAATTTACAGAATTATTACAGGAGACCCTCAGCACAAAGTCCTTTTCGTAATTCTCTAACTGCAGGGAAAATTCAAGTCAAATTAATTCATTTTTCCTCAAATAAAGCCTCCGCCCCATATTGCACTTCTATTATCTGGAGCACCAAAACCTGAAATGAGAACAACTGAATAAATTACAGATACCATACTGTTTTAAACATTCAGATCATCTTTTACGTGGTAAAAAGAGGAAGAGAAGGCGTAAATCACTGGTGAAAGGTTTATGTTTTTGGTCTAATATTCACAAGTGCTCAAAATAAAATCCCACAGAATTAATGTAACCAGTTTAGTCTTGCTTTAGTCTCAGTATGCAGCTGGAGCTATTTGCTACTACCTCATCAGGTACACCCAAAGACTGTTAGGAGTTTGGCCCACTGCAACGCTGCACAGCCTTTCCCAGCACATTCCTCCTGAAGTCATTCCAGCAGTCAGCATTTTTACTAAACACAATATGAAATGTTGAAGCTTACATTTAGAATTCCCTGAGTAATTTTTTTCTTTCAACACAAGCATCGTTAATGAGGAAAAAAAGAATCACCTATACATCACAATGTTGGTAGGCTATTAAAGGAAAAAAATGAAAGGAAAGTAAGTTGTAAAGCGGAAGTAGGTAGAAGGGTTGACCTGGTGATTTCCTTGTTCTTTAGGCCCTACTGCATATTTCATATTTAAAGAAGATACCTTCTCCCCCAGGTAGCAATAAAAATACAGGATGAAAAAAGAACAACAAAAAAGTGTAGTTGTGAAGCAGAGAGGGAAATGAAAAACTGGTACGACTGGACAGAGAGTATTGGATGTTTTTCTGAAGAAAGCATATATTTAGATTTAAATGATAATGAAACAGAAGGCTAGCTGGCAATCCAGTATAGAGAAGATGTAAACATTGCACAGCAGTAAAGCGTTTTGTCTTAGCTAAGCTGGTAGATGAAATAAAGACGGGATGACTCCAGCCTTAACATCACCAGAAATGAAGATATACCTGAACTGCCAATACCACTAGCAAAGAAGTTGCTACTTAAATGCTTGTCCTTCCAGATGCTAGCCTATCTACCACATATTTCCTAGGTAAAGCTAGTACAATGTGGAATGATACCGCATTGTACTACTGCTTGTGTTATACAAAACTCCTAAATTAATGATGTTAAATATTTCCATGCCTTGAAGCAAAAAAGAAACTCGAGTAAAGGCATTAAAGAAGATTGTTAAGGGGGGGAGGGAAGGAATTTTCAAACATTAACATTAACTCCATCTCATTTTTGACACTTTTGTGTCCAGCCAAGCAAGCAGCCTCGCGATCCGTCTCCCTCTGCTAACCAGATTGCTCCTCTGCAGGGGAATGTAGGGCACGTCCAGATGATAGCTCAGATCACCTAAAACCCTGACTGGGCTTCGGCAGTAACTTTCTGTGCTGAATACAGTTGGCACCCAGGGCAACAGGATCACAGCTGTGAAACTTCAGAGTACCCAAACTGGGGACGTGACACAGCTACAAAAGAAAAGATGTTCCGTGCTGTAGCTTGAGGACTTGTTTTTGAGTTCGAGAACATGATAACCGCATCCAAGAATGTCCTCCTTTGGAGAAGGAAAACCAACAGGATTCAATAGTCAGTGACCATCAAGATTTAATACCTACTGCAGAACCATTAGTCTCACAAGGGTTAACGATATCACTGCTGCTACAACAGGTCTACACATTGTCCTTCCACTAGTGGATGCGCATGGTCTGTGTGGGAAGCCAGCGTGCCTACAAGCAAATGGTCAGAGCACTGAAAGCGCACAGGCAAGTGCAGAGGTTATGAAGTTCCCTCAGTGGAGAGAGAAATCTTTAGCCATCATAAATCAGCTAGCGAAGTGATGTTGACTGGTCATTAGCTGAAACACAGAAATTATAGAATTTATTAAATTATTGTGTTCGGGTAGAAACTCCCCCATCCCCTTAATTTTCAAACGGAAAGTCCTATGTATGAGCCCTCAAAGACAGTAGTAGGAACTTCAGGCTTGTTGTTTGGCAGCTGAAACTACTCTTCCTTATATGCTACGTGGAACTAATGGTATTCCAAAAATAAACAGCTGTTGTGACCTTCAGTAAAAAATATGTAGCTTTTCAGGGTGGCAGAAGTCCTTAACTTTCCAGAATTCTATCTAAGGCAGTGTCTTTCAAGGGATAAATATTACATAAAAATCAACAGTGAGTTACAGAAGTATTTTGGTACCTTTCCCATTATTGATTCAACTTTTTTTAGAATGTAAGGCAATGAAACATTTATTACCGACAGCTTGACTACATATATATTTCAAAATTTGAATAAACATGAGATTTGGAGCCTCATGAGTGAACAAGTTCCCTCGGGAAGGGCACCTTTTGAGAAAAGGCAGGCCAACTGGGTTTGGGTTGAGCGCTTTTTCTACACTCCGAGAGTTGAAGTGCAACCCTCGGCTCCCTCGCTGTGCTGAACAGCAGGTGTCGCTTCCTTTGCCGATTTTTAGAGTAGAATAAAAGAGAACAGAACACACCATTACAGTTGGAAGGAACCTGCAGCTTCTGGAGCCACGAAGGGCAGTGGGAGCCCGATGCTTGGTCAACATGTGGAGCTCATTGTACAAACCAGGGACACCCTTGTGCTACCACCACTTCTCTTTCTGGGAAGGTTTCTGAGATCTGTGAGCTCTGACTTGACGAGGGGCTTTTTGCTTTGCACTCTGCAGGGGACGGAGAGGCAGGGAGAGCAACCATGGCTGGCTGGGCGTGATAGCACCGTGGGGCTCTGGTACCTGTGACAGTTCAGGGGAAACAATCATATGGGGGTACCACCAGGAGCGCGATCGGCAGCTCCACTGCTGCCGTGAGTGCGCACGCTGCATGCACGCATATGAAATTATGAGAAATATCTTCTTCCACAAGGCTCCTCTCTGCTGCCACTGCCGCTGCCATGGAGGGAGCAGAGAGCCTGCTCCTGTGTCTCAGCTGCGCATGGAGCTCCTTGTGTGAGGCAGGGAGCCCCTTCTGGTCCCCCCCGCTGCTCTCTCTGGGGAAGTTTTGGGGTCCTGGGAGCTCTGTCCTGCCAAGGGGGTTGGTGCTCTGTACGTTGCCAGGGCGGATGGCTGTGTCTGGCTGAGCACGGCGTCGCCATGGGGCTCTGGTGCCCCAGACTACACAGCTGACAAGTCACAAAGGGTTGCCAGCAGTAAAAGCCAGCTGGCAGCAGCACTGCTGCATTAAGGCTCAGGCCAGCGTTGAGTGTGGCAGGTGGGTCAAAGGCTGGGCTGGACAAGGGCCAGGGAAAAAGCACCGGCACCTGGGGAAGTTTCTAAGGTTGGGGCGAGAGCAAAGCCACTGCCTGGAGTGCTTGGGGCAAGGCAGGTGCCACCCTCAGGGCTTGGTGCAGAGGAACCCTGGGAACTGCAGGGGTGTGCCCCCATCTCCTCGCTACCTGTGAGTTCCCTCGGCCCATCTCCCACCCGTCCCCAGGCCCCTTTGTCTCCTGTCCCCACTGCCCCAGCTGCCTTCTCCCTGCCGCCTGGCTCTGCTGAGCCCCTTCTCTCTCTCGCTCTTCCTCCAGGCCATGGCTGCGGGCATCACCTACGTCCTGACCCTGCTGAGCATCACCCTGCATGCCCTGAGGGTGGGTGAAGGGCCCTCTACAAGCCCTGAAGACCCCCAGTGGCAGCATGAGGACTGGATGATGACTTGGCTGAAGGAGACGGAGGAGAGGATCCAGGAGCCAGAAGAACCCCCCCAGCAGGGCATGTTCGTCACCGTCTGCCATAGCTGGTGGTTTTGGGTTTGTGCCGAAACCTTGCTCGTGCTCTATTGGCTCTACTGGATACGCACGCAGAGAAGCAGAGAGTCTGACTGCGGCATCCAGGAGGGAAGCTCCAGCACTGAGGAGAAGGAGGTGGAGGAGCATGTCTGGGACGAGCAACCAGACCCTGGATCACAATGTGAATAAGGTGGGGATAAGAGAGTAGTGAGTAGAGATGGAACACAGCCCCCATTGCCCACCTTCTATCCCTCCTGCGTCCCTCAGGCGAGTGGAGAGAGGAATCCGGGAATGGAGGAGTGAGGCTGAGCCTGCAAAAAAAGTGTTGGGGTGGGAGAAGGGTTTTCAGACATGTCTTTGTTGCTCAGTTATCTCAAGCTTTAATTGGCAACAAGTTAAGCCCTTTTCCCGCAGGTCAGGTGAGGTTTGGTGACCGGTAAATGATCTATAGAATAGGACAGAATACAGCAGCATAGATCAAAGAATAAATTATCTCTGCTGGAAGGGACTTGCAGGGATCATCTAGTCCGGCTGCCCGACCTCTTCCGAGCTGACCAAAAGTATAGGCATGTTATGATGGGCATTGTCCAAATGCCTCTTAAACACTGAGAGACATGGGGCACCAAGCACCTCTCTAGGAAGCCTTTTCCAGTTTTCCACCCTTTCATTAAAACAGTGCTTCCTAACTGGAGGAAGACTGGAACCATTCTCTCATGTCCTATCACTCAATGCGAGGGAAAAGAGATCAACACCTCTCTCTCTCTCCACTTCCCCTCCTCAGGAAGCTGTTATCAGCTGAGCGGACGGGTCTCAGAAGGATGTCACCAGGAATGCCATCTGGAAGCAGCACCACTACGACTCAGACCACCGTGCAGACACTCTACAGACACTGAAGGCTCCCTGTGGCAGCATGAGGAGTGGACCATGACTTGGCTGGAGGAGATGGAGCAGAGGAGCCGGGAGGCAGATGAACCCATCCAGGAAGGCATGCTCGTCATGGTCTGTCATAACGGGTGGTGTTGCGGTTTTGCCAAAATGCTTGCAGAAGAGACCTCTGTTACCACCACGAGAGTTACCGCTACGATGCCAATAAATTAGCTTGTTTGAACAAATGCTCTGTCTATGTATTCCGCAGGAAGGCTTCGTCAAAGAATGTGGGCCCCTCTGAGATGCTTTTGGGCTCAGCTGCCAAGGAATCAGGCCAGTGTTTTGTGGAGTCCGTGGGTTCAGGGGGCTCTGTTTTCATCCACTCTGTAACTCAGGCTGTCTGCTTGCCCTCTCTCTCCTTCCAGGAGGAACGGTGGGCGGAAAAGCCTGGTGCTGGCACATCCCTGGAACTGGCATCGCTTGTCCCTAGCAGCAGTTCCTTCACGGGGTTTTACTGCTTCACCTTGAGAGGTTCCTTTTAAGAGGCTGCCAGGCACCCAGGCTTTTGCCACAGTGGAGCCTCGGGGCAGGTGGCCTTGTGTGAGGTGTGAGACGAGGCCAAGGGCTGAGCTGTGCTGGACAGATTTTCCATCTTCTTTTCTCTCGTGTCCTGAGGAGAAGTGGGGGAAGGCCACGCCTGGGTGTCCATCTGCCAGCATCTGGCAGTGTCCGGCTTCCAGCCACAACAAAACTGGGCACGTGCTTCTCTGTTTCAGGGCCCAGGCCCTCCAGCCGCAGTCCCTGCAAGGCACTAGCTGCTCCCTCGGCAGCTCTCGAACATTTAGGGAACAGTGACCAAAGGAGCTGCTGCCTGGGGCTGAGCTGGATATGGGCCCTGCAGAGGGAAAGGAGGGAGGGCAGGAAGTGTCCCAGCCATGATGGGAGTCTCCTGTCCTCTCGTTTCTCTGCCCTCTCCCCCCCAGTCCAACATGGCCGTGCTCGGGCTTGCAGAACCCCGGCAGCACAGTCCTTTGCTCAGACGCGGGAAGGCACTTTCCCAGGCTCCCTTCACCCCTTGGGTCAGGTGGGGTCCCTTGGCAGCTGCAGAGGACCACCGAGTCTCCCAGAGCCAGGAGCGTTTGCAGGGGGAAAGTCGTCGCCCACAGGGAGGAGCTGCAGGACGGTTTGTGCTTGTCCCGGGGAAAGGCTTTTTCTTCGCCTTGATTCGCGGGGAGGGGACCGAGTGGAAGAGAGGGAAGGAGCCGGCTCGCAGGGCTCCCAAGGAGCAAAGCCCTCGGGCAGGTGAGGGCAGAACTTGCTCTGCTCCCTCCCTGCCAAAAGCTCCTCTGCTGCTGTGCCTGGTGCAGCTGGGAAGGGAGGGGGTGCTGGGAGCCTGGCAATGGGGTTGAGCCAGGCTGCCCCCCAGGAGAAGCCATCTGCTTTGTCTTTACTTATACTTTTTATTTATTTCCACAGTAGTGTTATGACTCCTGTCATCAGGAGTTCCCTGACCAGGGCCCCTTGGTTTTGTTTTTAATACACCTGAAGATATCTGCATTTATCATGTTAATCTAACTGCGTAAATCTAAGTACGTGCATATGATACTGAGAACTACCTAGCACTGATTTTGATGTGTGACAATTCTTTACGCACTTTACAGGAGTACTCTTGAGAATGCAGTAACAGTCATGTCCAGCATTCACTGTTCAATTTGTGTTCTTGGAACATCTGAATTACAGTACTTAAAGATATTAAGATGTAGTGTGAAAGGTATTACACTGGAACATGTAGTTTTGCTTATTGATAGGAGGCAATTTTATTTTACAGGAAAATTCGGAATGAATCACCTCTAACACTAGTGCAGCTTCTTACTTGTAGCATTAAGCCATTTTTGCAATAATGGAAACTCAGTGAAGAGTGTTACCAGAAAAGGCCTTTTTTATATTAAGGTGCTCACTTCTCCATTCAGTAAGAAAACACCATTTTTTTTTTTGTTCACATCTTCCACAGATTTCAGTGCTTTGTTTTCTGTCTGCTTACTCCTTGCTTTGACATTTTGGACTGTATACATTGAGAAAGGTACTGTAGACAAAAGTCCAGGCGCAACAGAGGATGAAGACCAAACTTCAATGCCAAAACGTGGTTGCTACATTCTCTCGTAAATATAACGACAAGGCATTTAGAACAAGGCCTCTCATTTATCCTCAAAGTAAACAGCAAATGCCTAGCAGTCCATTTGTTTTCCCTTTATTCCATCAGAAGTATTATAATTACTGTTTAAAGATACCTACTTGAAGACCTACCGTGTCTCAGAAAGTTCAACAGAAATAATCACATCCTTCAGAACTGATACGAAATCAAACTGTACAAATTAAATTCTCCCCACTTTGTCTGAGGAAGAATGTCGATACTATAAGGTATAGCAAACTATTCTCTGATTAAAACACTTGGAACAGCATATGTTTTCCTCAAACACAAAGCAGAAAAAAATTCACAGCAGGTTCTATTTAAAATACAGCAAATAGATAGTGCAAGAACATAAAAGATACCGTGGCCAAATTTCAGGTTCACTGTAATTCTGTTTCTTTTATTGCAATTTACAGAATTATTACAGGAGACCCTCAGCACAAAGTCCTTTTCGTAATTCTCTAACTGCAGGGAAAATTCAAGTCAAATTAATTCATTTTTCCTCAAATAAAGCCTCCGCCCCATATTGCACTTCTATTATCTGGAGCACCAAAACCTGAAATGAGAACAACTGAATAAATTACAGATACCATACTGTTTTAAACATTCAGATCATCTTTTACGTGGTAAAAAGAGGAAGAGAAGGCGTAAATCACTGGTGAAAGGTTTATGTTTTTGGTCTAATATTCACAAGTGCTCAAAATAAAATCCCACAGAATTAATGTAACCAGTTTAGTCTTGCTTTAGTCTCAGTATGCAGCTGGAGCTATTTGCTACTACCTCATCAGGTACACCCAAAGACTGTTAGGAGTTTGGCCCACTGCAACGCTGCACAGCCTTTCCCAGCACATTCCTCCTGAAGTCATTCCAGCAGTCAGCATTTTTACTAAACACAATATGAAATGTTGAAGCTTACATTTAGAATTCCCTGAGTAATTTTTTTCTTTCAACACAAGCATCGTTAATGAGGAAAAAAAGAGTCACCTATACATCACAATGTTGGTAGGCTATTAAAGGAAAAAAATGAAAGGAAAGTAAGTTGTAAAGCGGAAGTAGGTAGAAGGGTTGACCTTGTGATTTCCTTGTTCTTTAGGCCCTACTGCATATTTCATATTTAAAGAAGATACCTTCTCCCCCAGGTAGCAATAAAAATACAGGGTGAAAAAAGAACAACAAAAAAGTGTAGTCGTGAAGCAGAGAGGGAAATGAAAAACTGGTACGACTGGACAGAGAGTATTGGATGTTTTTCTGAAGAAAGCATATATTTAGATTTAAATGATAATGAAACAGAAGGCTAGCTGGCAATCCAGTATAGAGAAGATGTAAACATTGCACAGCAGTAAAGCGTTTTGTCTTAGCTAAGCTGGTAGATGAAATAAAGACGGGATGACTCCAGCCTTAACATCACCAGAAATGAAGATATACCTGAACTGCCAATACCACTAGCAAAGAAGTTGCTACTTAAATGCTTGTCCTTCCAGATGCTAGCCTATCTACCACATATTTCCTAGGTAAAGCTAGTACAATGTGGAATGATACCGCATTGTACTACTGCTTGTGTTATACAAAACTCCTAAATTAATGATGTTAAATATTTCCATGCCTTGAAGCAAAAAAGAAACTCGAGTAAAGGCATTAAAGAAGATTGTTAAGGGGAGGAGGGAAGGAATTTTCAAACATTAACATTAACTCCATCTCATTTTTGACACTTTTGTGTCCAGCCAAGCAAGCAGCCTCGCGATCCGTCTCCCTCTGCTAACCAGATTGCTCCTCTGCAGGGGAATGTAGGGCACGTCCAGATGATAGCTCAGATCACCTAAAACCCTGACTGGGCTTCGGCAGTAACTTTCTGTGCTGAATACAGTTGGCACCCAGGGCAACAGGGTCACAGCTGTGAAACTTCAGAGTACCCAAACTGGGGACGTGACACAGCTACAAAAGAAAAGATGTTCCACGCTGTAGCTTGAGGACTTGTGTTTGAGTTCGAGAACATGATAACCGCATCCAAGAATGTCCTCCTTTGGAGAAGGAAAACCAACAGGATTCAATAGTCAGTGACCATCAAGATTTAATACCTACTGCAGAACCATTAGTCTCACAAGGGTTAACGATATCACTGCTGCTACAACAGGTCTACACATTGTCCTTCCGCTAGTGGATGCGCATGGTCTGTGTGGGAAGCCAGCGTGCCTACAAGCAAATGGTCAGAGCACTGAAAGCGCACAGGCAAGTGCAGAGGTTATGAAGTTCCCTCAGTGGAGAGAGAAATCTTTAGCCATCATAAATCAGCTAGCGAAGTGATGTTGACTGGTCATTAGCTGAAACACAGAAATTACAGAATTTATTAAATTATTGTGTTCGGGTAGAAACTCCCCCATCCCCTTAATTTTCAAACGGAAAGTCCTATGTATGAGCCCTCAAAGACAGTAGTAGGAACTTCAGGCTTGTTGTTTGGCAGCTGAAACTACTCTTCCTTATATGCTACGTGGAACTAATGGTATTCCAAAAATAAACAGCTGTTGTGACCTTCAGTAAAAAATATGTAGCTTTTCAGGGTGGCAGAAGTCCTTAACTTTCCAGGATTCTATCTAAGGCAGTGTCTTTCAAGGGATAAATATTACATAAAAATCAACAGTGAGTTACAGAAGTATTTTGGTACCTTTCCCATTATTGATTCAACTTTTTTTAGAATGTAAGGCAATGAAACATTTATTACCTACAGCTTGACTACATATATATTTTAAAATTTGAATAAACATGAGATTTGGAGCCTCATGAGTGAACAAGTTCCCTCGGGAAGGGCTCCTTTTGAGAAAAGGCAGGCCAACTGGGTTTGGGTTGAGTGCTTTTTCTACACTCCGAGAGTTGAAGTGCAACCCTCGGCTCCCTCGCTGTGCTGAACAGCAGGTGTCGCTTCCTTTGCCGATTTTTAGAGTAGAATAAAAGAGAACAGAACACACCATTACAGTTGGAAGGAACCTGCAGCTTCTGGAGCCACGAAGGGCAGTGGGAGCCCGATGCTTGGTCAACATGTGGAGCTCGTTGTACAAACCAGGGACACCCTTGTGCTACCACCGCTTCTCTTTCTGGGAAGGTTTCTGAGATCTGTGAGCTCTGACTTGACGAGGGGCTTTTTGCTTTGCACTCTGCAGGGGACGGAGAGGCAGGGAGAGCAACCATGGCTGGCTGGGCGTGATAGCACCGTGGGGCTCTGGTACCTGTGACAGTTCAGGGGAAACAATCATATGGGGGTACCACCAGGAGCGCGATCGGCAGCTCCACTGCTGCCGTGAGTGCGCACGCTGCATGCACGCATATGAAATTATGAGAAATATCTTCTTCCACAAGGCTCCTCTCTGCTGCCACTGCCGCTGCCATGGAGGGAGCAGAGAGCCTGCTCCTGTGTCTCAGCTGCGCATGGAGCTCCTTGTGTGAGGCAGGGAGCCCCTTCTGGTCCCCCCCGCTGCTCTCTCTGGGGAAGTTTTGGGGTCCTGGGAGCTCTGTCCTGCCAAGGGGGTTGGTGCTCTGTACGTTGCCAGGGCGGATGGCTGTGTCTGGCTGAGCACGGCGTCGCCATGGGGCTCTGGTGCCCCAGACTACACAGCTGACAAGTCACAAAGGGTTGCCAGCAGTAAAAGCCAGCTGGCAGCAGCACTGCTGCATTAAGGCTCAGGCCAGCGTTGAGTGTGGCAGGTGGGTCAAAGGCTGGGCTGGACAAGGGCCAGGGAAAAAGCACCGGCACCTGGGGAAGTTTCTAAGGTTGGGGCGAGAGCAAAGCCACTGCCTGGAGTGCTTGGGGCAAGGCAGGTGCCACCCTCGGGGCTTGGTGCAGAGGAACCCTGGGAACTGCAGGGGTGTGCCCCCATCTCCTCGCTACCTGTGAGTTCCCTCGGCCCATCTCCCACCCGTCCCCAGGCCCCTTTGTCTCCTGTCCCCACTGCCCCAGCTGCCTTCTCCCTGCCGCCTGGCTCTGCTGAGCCCCTTCTCTCTCTCACTCTTCCTCCAGGCCATGGCTGCGGGCATCACCTACGTCCTGACCCTGCTGAGCATCACCCTGCACGCCCTGAGGGTGGGTGAAGGGCCCTCTACAAGCCCTGAAGACCCCCGGTGGCAGCATGAGGACTGGATCATGACTTGGCTGAAGGAGACGGAGGAGAGGATCCAGGAGCCAGAAGAACCCCCCCAGCAGGGCATGTTCGTCACCGTCTGCCATAGCTGGTGGTTTTGGGTTTGTGCCGAAACCTTGCTCGTGCTCTATTGGCTCTACTGGATACGCACGCAGAGAAGCAGAGAGTCTGACTGTGGCATCCAGGAGGGAAGCTCCAGCACTGAGGAGAAGGAGGTGGAGGAGCATGTCTGGGACGAGCAACCAGACCCTGGATCACAATGTGAATAAGGTGGGGATAAGAGAGTAGTGAGTAGAGATGGAACACAGCCCCCATTGCCCACCTTCTATCCCTCCTGCGTCCCTCAGGCGAGTGGAGAGAGGAATCCGGGAATGGAGGAGTGAGGCTGAGCCTGCAAAAAAAGTATTGGGGTGGGAGAAGGGTTTTCAGACATGTCTTTGTTGCTCAGTTATCTCAAGCTTTAATTGGCAACAAATTAAGCCCTTTTCCTGCAGGTCAGGTGAGGTTTGGTGACCGGTAAATGATCTATAGAATAGGACAGAATACAGTAGAATAGATCAAAGAATAAATTATCTCAGCTGGAAGGGACTTGCAGGGATCATCTAGTCCGGCTGCCCGACCTCTTCCGAGCTGACCAAAAGTATAGGCATGTTATGATGGGCATTGTCCAAATGCCTCTTAAACACTGAGAGACATGGGGCACCAAGCACCTCTCTAGGAAGCCTTTTCCAGTGTTCCACCCTTTCAGTAAAGCAGTGCTTCCTAACTGGAGGAAGACTGGAAGCATTCTCTCATGTCCTAACACTCAATGCGAGGGAAAAGAGATCAGCACCTCTGTCTCCACTTCCCCTCCTCAGGAAGCTTTAGACAGCCATGAGGTCGCTGCGCAGACTCCTTTTCTCCTAGCCAGAAATGTGAGCGCTATGTGCAATCATATGAAATCACGAGAAATAACTTCTCCTCAAGGCTCCTTCCTTAGGGGTGACTTTTTGCTTTGCACGCTGCAGGTGCCACAGAGCCAGGGACAATGTCCGCATCTGGCTGGGCACGCGGTCTCCGTGGGGCTCTGGTCCCAGTTAATAGCAGAGCGGACGGGTCTCAGAAGGATGTCACCAGGAATGCCATCTGGAAGCAGCACCACTATGACTCAGACCACCGTGCAGACACTCTACAGACACTGAAGGCTCCCTGTGGCAGCATGAGGAGTGGACCATGACTTGGCTGGAGGAGATGGAGCAGAGGAGCCGGGAGCCAGATGACCCCATCCAGGAAGGCATGCTCGTCATGGTCTGCCATAACGGGTGGTGTTGCGGTTTTGCCAAAATGCTTGCAGAAGAGACCTCTGTTACCACCACGAGAGTTACCGCTACGATGCCAATAAATTAGCTTGTTTGAACAAATGCTCTGTCTATGTATTCCGCAGGAAGGCTTCGTCAAAGAATGTGGGCCCCTCTGAGATGCTTTTGGGCTCAGCTGCCAAGGAATCAGGCCAGTGTTTTGTGGAGTCCGTGGGTTCAGGGGGCTCTGTTTTCATCCACTCTGTAACTCAGGCTGTCTGCTTGCCCTCGCTCTCCTTCCAGGAGGAACGGTGGGCGGAAAAGCCTGGTGCTGGCACATCCCTGGAACTGGCATCGCTTGTCCCTAGCAGCAGTTCCTTCACGGGGTTTTACTGCTTCACCTTGAGAGGTTCCTTTTAAGAGGCTGCCAGGCACCCAGGCTTTTGCCGCAGTGGAGCCTCGGGGCGGGTGGCCTTGTGTGAGGTGTGAGACGAGGCCAAGGGCTGAGCTGTGCTGGACAGATTTTCCATCTTCTTTTCTCTCGTGTCCTGAGGAGAAGTGGGGGAAGGCCACGCCTGGGTGTCCATCTGCCAGCATCTGGCAGTGTCCGGCTTCCAGCCACAACAAAACTGGGCACGTGCTTCTCTGTTTCAGGGCCCAGGCCCTCCAGCCGCAGTCCCTGCAAGGCACTAGCTGCTCCCTCGGCAGCTCTCGAACATTTAGGGAACAGTGACCAAAGGAGCTGCTGCCTGGGGCTGAGCTGGATATGGGCCCTGCAGAGGGAAAGGAGGGAGGGCAGGAAGTGTCCCAGCCATGATGGGAGCCTCCTGTCCTCTCGTTTTTCTGCCCTCTCCCCCCGGTCCAACATGGCCGTGCTCGGGCTTGCAGAACCCCGGCAGCACAGTCCTTTGCTCAGACGCGGGAAGGCACTTTCCCAGGCTCCCTTCACCCCTTGGGTCAGGTGGGGTCCCTTGGCAGCTGCAGAGGACCACCGAGTCTCCCAGAGCCAGGAGCGTTTGCAGGGGGAAAGTCGTCGCCCACAGGGAGGAGCTGCAGGACGGTTTGTGCTTGTCCCGGGGAAAGGCTTTTTCTTCGCCTTGATTCGCGGGGAGGGGACCGAGTGGAAGAGAGGGAAGGAGCCGGCTCGCAGGGCTCCCAAGGAGCAAAGCCCTCGGGCAGCTGAGGGCAGAACTTGCTCTGCTCCCTCCCTGCCAAAAGCTCCTCTGCTGCTGTGCCTGGTGCAGCTGGGAAGGGAGGGGGTGCTGGGAGCCTGGCAATGGGGTTGAGCCAGGCTGCCCCCCAGGAGAAGCCATCTGCTTTGTCTTTACTTATACTTTTTATTTATTTCCACAGTAGTGTTATGACTCCTGTCATCAGGAGTTCCCTGACCAGGGCCCCTTGGTTTTGTTTTTAATACACCTGAAGATATCTGCATTTATCATGTTAATCTAACTGCGTAAATCTAAGTACGTGCATATGATACTGAGAACTACCTAGCACTGATTTTGATGTGTGACAATTCTTTACGCACTTTACAGGAGTACTCTTGAGAATGCAGTAACAGTCATGTCCAGCATTCACTGTTCAATTTGTGTTCTTGGAACATCTGAATTACAGTACTTAAAGATATTAAGATGTAGTGTGAAAGGTATTACACTGGAACATGTAGTTTTGTTTATTGATAGGAGGCAATTTTATTTTACAGGAAAATTCGGAATGAATCACCTCTAACACTAGTGCAGCTTCTTACTTGTAGCATTAAGCCATTTTTGCAATAATGGAAACTCAGTGAAGAGTGTTACCAGAAAAGGCCTTTTTTATATTAAGGTGCTCACTTCTCCATTCAGTAAGAAAACACCATTTTTTTTTTTGTTCACATCTTCCACAGATTTCAGTGCTTTGTTTTCTGTCTGCTTACTCCTTGCTTTGACATTTTGGACTGTATACATTGAGAAAGGTACTGTAGACAAAAGTCCAGGCGCAACAGAGGATGAAGACCAAACTTCAATGCCAAAACGTGGTTGCTACATTCTCTCGTAAATATAACGACAAGGCATTTAGAACAAGGCCTCTCATTTATCCTCAAAGTAAACAGCAAATGCCTAGCAGTCCATTTGTTTTCCCTTTATTCCATCAGAAGTATTATAATTACTGTTTAAAGATACCTACTTGAAGACCTACCGTGTCTCAGAAAGTTCAACAGAAATAATCACATCCTTCAGAACTGATACGAAATCAAACTGTACAAATTAAATTCTCCCCACTTTGTCTGAGGAAGAATGTCGATACTATAAGGTATAGCAAACTATTCTCTGATTAAAAGACTTGGAACAGCATATGTTTTCCTCAAACACAAAGCAGAAAAAAATTCACAGCAGGTTCTATTTAAAATACAGCAAATAGATAGTGCAAGAACATAAAAGATACCGTGGCCAAATTTCAGGTTCACTGTAATTCTGTTTCTTTTATTGCAATTTACAGAATTATTACAGGAGACCCTCAGCACAAAGTCCTTTTCATAATTCTTTAACTGCAGGGAAAATTCAAGTCAAATTAATTCATTTTTCCTCAAATAAAGCCTCCGCCCCATATTGCACTTCTATTATCTGGAGCACCAAAACCTGAAATGAGAACAACTGAATAAATTACAGATACCATACTGTTTTAAACATTCAGATCATCTTTTACGTGGTAAAAAGAGGAAGAGAAGGCGTAAATCACTGGTGAAAGGTTTATGTTTTTGGTCTAATATTCACAAGTGCTCAAAATAAAATCCCACAGAATTAATGTAACCAGTTTAGTCTTGCTTTAGTCTCAGTATGCAGCTGGAGCTATTTGCTACTACCTCATCAGGTACACCCAAAGACTGTTAGGAGTTTGGCCCACTGCAACGCTGCACAGCCTTTCCCAGCACATTCCTCCTGAAGTCATTCCAGCAGTCAGCATTTTTACTAAACACAATATGAAATGTTGAAGCTTACATTTAGAATTCCCTGAGTAATTTTTTTCTTTCAACACAAGCATCGTTAATGAGGAAAAAAAGAATCACCTATACATCACAATGTTGGTAGGCTATTAAAGGAAAAAAATGAAAGGAAAGTAAGTTGTAAAGCGGAAGTAGGTAGAAGGGTTGACCTGGTGATTTCCTTGTTCTTTAGGCCCTACTGCATATTTCATATTTAAAGAAGATACCTTCTCCCCCAGGTAGCAATAAAAATACAGGGTGAAAAAAGAACAACAAAAAAGTGTAGTCGTGAAGCAGAGAGGGAAATGAAAAACTGGTACGACTGGACAGAGAGTATTGGATGTTTTTCTGAAGAAAGCATATATTTAGATTTAAATGATAATGAAACAGAAGGCTAGCTGGCAATCCAGTATAGAGAAGATGTAAACATTGCACAGCAGTAAAGCGTTTTGTCTTAGCTAAGCTGGTAGATGAAATAAAGACGGGATGACTCCAGCCTTAACATCACCAGAAATGAAGATATACCTGAACTGCCAATACCACTAGCAAAGAAGTTGCTACTTAAATGCTTGTCCTTCCAGATGCTAGCCTATCTACCACATATTTCCTAGGTAAAGCTAGTACAATGTGGAATGATACCGCATTGTACTACTGCTTGTGTTATACAAAACTCCTAAATTAATGATGTTAAATATTTCCATGCCTTGAAGCAAAAAAGAAACTCGAGTAAAGGCATTAAAGAAGATTGTTAAGGGGAGGAGGGAAGGAATTTTCAAACATTAACATTAACTCCATCTCATTTTTGACACTTTTGTGTCCAGCCAAGCAAGCAGCCTCGCGATCCGTCTCCCTCTGCTAACCAGATTGCTCCTCTGCAGGGGAATGTAGGGCACGTCCAGATGATAGCTCAGATCACCTAAAACCCTGACTGGGCTTCGGCAGTAACTTTCTGTGCTGAATACAGTTGGCACCCAGGGCAACAGGGTCACAGCTGTGAAACTTCAGAGTACCCAAACTGGGGACGTGACACAGCTACAAAAGAAAAGATGTTCCACGCTGTAGCTTGAGGACTTGTGTTTGAGTTCGAGAACATGATAACCGCATCCAAGAATGTCCTCCTTTGGAGAAGGAAAACCAACAGGATTCAATAGTCAGTGACCATCAAGATTTAATACCTACTGCAGAACCATTAGTCTCACAAGGGTTAACGATATCACTGCTGCTACAACAGGTCTACACATTGTCCTTCCGCTAGTGGATGCGCATGGTCTGTGTGGGAAGCCAGCGTGCCTACAAGCAAATGGTCAGAGCACTGAAAGCGCACAGGCAAGTGCAGAGGTTATGAAGTTCCCTCAGTGGAGAGAGAAATCTTTAGCCATCATAAATCAGCTAGCGAAGTGATGTTGACTGGTCATTAGCTGAAACACAGAAATTACAGAATTTATTAAATTATTGTGTTCGGGTAGAAACTCCCCCATCCCCTTAATTTTCAAACGGAAAGTCCTATGTATGAGCCCTCAAAGACAGTAGTAGGAACTTCAGGCTTGTTGTTTGGCAGCTGAAACTACTCTTCCTTATATGCTACGTGGAACTAATGGTATTCCAAAAATAAACAGCTGTTGTGACCTTCAGTAAAAAATATGTAGCTTTTCAGGGTGGCAGAAGTCCTTAACTTTCCAGGATTCTATCTAAGGCAGTGTCTTTCAAGGGATAAATATTACATAAAAATCAACAGTGAGTTACAGAAGTATTTTGGTACCTTTCCCATTATTGATTCAACTTTTTTTAGAATGTAAGGCAATGAAACATTTATTACCTACAGCTTGACTACATATATATTTTAAAATTTGAATAAACATGAGATTTGGAGCCTCATGAGTGAACAAGTTCCCTCGGGAAGGGCTCCTTTTGAGAAAAGGCAGGCCAACTGGGTTTGGGTTGAGTGCTTTTTCTACACTCTGAGAGTTGAAGTGCAACCCTCGGCTCCCTCGCTGTGCTGAACAGCAGGTGTCGCTTCCTTTGCCGATTTTTAGAGTAGAATAAAAGAGAACAGAACACACCATTACAGTTGGAAGGAACCTGCAGCTTCTGGAGCCACGAAGGGCAGTGGGAGCCCGATGCTTGGTCAACATGTGGAGCTCGTTGTACAAACCAGGGACACCCTTGTGCTACCACCACTTCTCTTTCTGGGAAGGTTTCTGAGATCTGTGAGCTCTGACTTGACGAGGGGCTTTTTGCTTTGCACTCTGCAGGGGACGGAGAGGCAGGGAGAGCAACCATGGCTGGCTGGGCGTGATAGCACCGTGGGGCTCTGGTACCTGTGACAGTTCAGGGGAAACAATCATATGGGGGTACCACCAGGAGCGCGATCGGCAGCTCCACTGCTGCCGTGAGTGCGCACGCTGCATGCACGCATATGAAATTATGAGAAATATCTTCTTCCACAAGGCTCCTCTCTGCTGCCACTGCCGCTGCCATGGAGGGAGCAGAGAGCCTGCTCCTGTGTCTCAGCTGCGCATGGAGCTCCTTGTGTGAGGCAGGGAGCCCCTTCTGGTCCCCCCCGCTGCTCTCTCTGGGGAAGTTTTGGGGTCCTGGGAGATCTGTCCTGCCAAGGGGGTTGGTGCTCTGTACGTTGCCAGGGCGGATGGCTGTGTCTGGCTGAGCACGGCGTCGCCATGGGGCTCTGGTGCCCCAGACTACACAGCTGACAAGTCACAAAGGGTTGCCAGCAGTAAAAGCCAGCTGGCAGCAGCACTGCTGCATTAAGGCTCAGGCCAGCGTTGAGTGTGGCAGGTGGGTCAAAGGCTGGGCTGGACAAGGGCCAGGGAAAAAGCACCGGCACCTGGGGAAGTTTCTAAGGTTGGGGCGAGAGCAAAGCCACTGCCTGGAGTGCTTGGGGCAAGGCAGGTGCCACCCTCGGGGCTTGGTGCAGAGGAACCCTGGGAACTGCAGGGGTGTGCCCCCATCTCCTCGCTACCTGTGAGCTCCCTCGGCCCATCTCCCACCCGTCCCCAGGCCCCTTTGTCTCCTGTCCCCACTGCCCCAGCTGCCTTCTCCCTGCCGCCTGGCTCTGCTGAGCCCCTTCTCTCTCTCGCTCTTCCCTCAGGCCATGGCTGCGGGCATCACCTACGTCCTGACCCTGCTGAGCATCACCCTGCACGCCCTGAGGGTGGGTGAAGGGCCCTCTACAAGCCCTGAAGACCCCCAGTGGCAGCATGAGGACTGGATGATGACTTGGCTGAAGGAGACGGAGGAGAGGATCCAGGAGCCAGAAGAACCCCCCCAGCAGGGCATGTTCGTCACCGTCTGCCATAGCTGGTGGTTTTGGGTTTGTGCCGAAACCTTGCTCGTGCTCTATTGGCTCTACTGGATACGCACGCAGAGAAGCAGAGAGTCTGACTGCGGCACCCAGGAGGGAAGCTCCAGCACTGAGGAGAAGGAGGTGGAGGAGCATGTCGGGGACGAGAAAGCAGACCCTGGATCACGATGTGAATAAGGTGGGGATAAGAGAGGAGCGAGTAGGGATGGAACACAGCCCCCATTGCCCACCTTCTATCCCTCCTGCGTCCCTCAGGCGAGTGGAGAGAGGAATCTGGGAATGGAGGAGTGAGGCTGAGCCTGCAAATAAAGTGTTGGTGTGGGAGAAGGGTTTTCAGACATGTCTTTGTTGCTCAGTTATCTCAAGCTTTAATTGGCAACAAGTTAAGCCCTTTTCCCGCAGGTCAGGTGAGGTTTGGTGACCGGTAAATGATCTATAGAATAGGACAGAATACAGCAGCATAGATCAAAGAATAAATTATCTCTGCTGGAAGGGACTTGCAGGGATCATCTAGTCCGGCTGCCCGACCTCTTCCGAGCTGACCAAAAGTATAGGCATGTTATGATGGGCATTGTCCAAATGCCTCTTAAACACTGAGAGACATGGGGCACCAAGCACCTCTCTAGGAAGCCTTTTCCAGTGTTCCACCCTTTCAGTAAAACAGTGCTTCCTAACCGGAGGAAGACTGGAACCATTCTCTCATGTCCTATCACTCAATGCGAGGGAAAAGAGATCAACACCTCTCTCTCCACTTCCCCTCCTCAGGAAGCTGTTATCAGCAGAGCGGACGGGTCTCAGAAGGATGTCACCAGGAATGCCATCTGGAAGCAGCACCACTACGACTCAGACCACCGTGCAGACACTCTACAGACACTGAAGGCTCCCTGTGGCAGCACGAGGAGTGGACCATGACTTGGCTGGAGGAGATGGAGCAGAGGAGCCGGGAGGCAGATGAACCCATCCAGGAAGGCATGCTCGTCATGGTCTGTCATAACGGGTGGTGTTGCGGTTTTGCCAAAATGCTTGCAGAAGAGACCTCTGTTACCACCACGAGAGTTACCGCTACGATGCCAATAAATTAGCTTGTTTGAACAAATGCTCTGTCTATGTATTCCGCAGGAAGGCTTCGTCAAAGAATGTGGGCCCCTCTGAGATGCTTTTGGGCTCAGCTGCCAAGGAATCAGGCCAGTGTTTTGTGGAGTCCGTGGGTTCAGGAGGCTCTGTTTTCATCCACTCTGTAACTCAGGCTGTCTGCTTGCCCTCGCTCTCCTTCCAGGAGGAACGGTGGGCGGAAAAGCCTGGTGCTGGCACATCCCTGGAACTGGCATCGCTTGTCCCTAGCAGCAGTTCCTTCACGGGGTTTTACTGCTTCACCTTGAGAGGTTCCTTTTAAGAGGCTGCCAGGCACCCAGGCTTTTGCCGCAGTGGAGCCTCAGGGCGGGTGGCCTTGTGTGAGGTGTGAGACGAGGCCAAGGGCTGAGCTGTGCTGGACAGATTTTCCATCTTCTTTTCTCTCGTGTCCTGAGGAGAAGTGGGGGAAGGCCACGCCTGGGTGTCCATCTGCCAGCATCTGGCAGTGTCCGGCTTCCAGCCACAACAAAACTGGGCACGTGCTTCTCTGTTTCAGGGCCCAGGCCCTCCAGCCGCAGTCCCTGCAAGGCACTAGCTGCTCCCTCGGCAGCTCTCGAACATTTAGGGAACAGTGACCAAAGGAGCTGCTGCCTGGGGCTGAGCTGGATATGGGCCCTGCAGAGGGAAAGGAGGGAGGGCAGGAAGTGTCCCAGCCATGATGGGAGCCTCCTGTCCTCTCGTTTTTCTGCCCTCTCCCCCCGGTCCAACATGGCCGTGCTCGGGCTTGCAGAACCCCGGCAGCACAGTCCTTTGCTCAGACGCGGGAAGGCACTTTCCCAGGCTCCCTTCACCCCTTGGGTCAGGTGGGGTCCCTTGGCAGCTGCAGAGGACCACCGAGTCTCCCAGAGCCAGGAGCGTTTGCAGGGGGAAAGTCGTCGCCCACAGGGAGGAGCTGCAGGACGGTTTGTGCTTGTCCCGGGGAAAGGCTTTTTCTTCGCCTTGATTCGCGGGGAGGGGACCGAGTGGAAGAGAGGGAAGGAGCCGGCTCGCAGGGCTCCCAAGGAGCAAAGCCCTCGGGCAGCTGAGGGCAGAACTTGCTCTGCTCCCTCCCTGCCAAAAGCTCCTCTGCTGCTGTGCCTGGTGCAGCTGGGAAGGGAGGGGGTGCTGGGAGCCTGGCAATGGGGTTGAGCCAGGCTGCCCCCCAGGAGAAGCCATCTGCTTTGTCTTTACTTATACTTTTTATTTATTTCCACAGTAGTGTTATGACTCCTGTCATCAGGAGTTCCCTGACCAGGGCCCCTTGGTTTTGTTTTTAATACACCTGAAGATATCTGCATTTATCATGTTAATCTAACTGCGTAAATCTAAGTACGTGCATATGATACTGAGAACTACCTAGCACTGATTTTGATGTGTGACAATTCTTTACGCACTTTACAGGAGTACTCTTGAGAATGCAGTAACAGTCATGTCCAGCATTCACTGTTCAATTTGTGTTCTTGGAACATCTGAATTACAGTACTTAAAGATATTAAGATGTAGTGTGAAAGGTATTACACTGGAACATGTAGTTTTGTTTATTGATAGGAGGCAATTTTATTTTACAGGAAAATTCGGAATGAATCACCTCTAACACTAGTGCAGCTTCTTACTTGTAGCATTAAGCCATTTTTGCAATAATGGAAACTCAGTGAAGAGTGTTACCAGAAAAGGCCTTTTTTATATTAAGGTGCTCACTTCTCCATTCAGTAAGAAAACACCATTTTTTTTTTTGTTCACATCTTCCACAGATTTCAGTGCTTTGTTTTCTGTCTGCTTACTCCTTGCTTTGACATTTTGGACTGTATACATTGAGAAAGGTACTGTAGACAAAAGTCCAGGCGCAACAGAAGATGAAGACCAAACTTCAATGCCAAAACGTGGTTGCTACATTCTCTCGTAAATATAACGACAAGGCATTTAGAACAAGGCCTCTCATTTATCCTCAAAGTAAACAGCAAATGCCTAGCAGTCCATTTGTTTTCCCTTTATTCCATCAGAAGTATTATAATTACTGTTTAAAGATACCTACTTGAAGACCTACCGTGTCTCAGAAAGTTCAACAGAAATAATCACATCCTTCAGAACTGATACGAAATCAAACTGTACAAATTAAATTCTCCCCACTTTGTCTGAGGAAGAATGTCGATACTATAAGGTATAGCAAACTATTCTCTGATTAAAAGACTTGGAACAGCATATGTTTTCCTCAAACACAAAGCAGAAAAAAATTCACAGCAGGTTCTATTTAAAATACAGCAAATAGATAGTGCAAGAACATAAAAGATACCGTGGCCAAATTTCAGGTTCACTGTAATTCTGTTTCTTTTATTGCAATTTACAGAATTATTACAGGAGACCCTCAGCACAAAGTCCTTTTCATAATTCTTTAACTGCAGGGAAAATTCAAGTCAAATTAATTCATTTTTCCTCAAATAAAGCCTCCGCCCCATATTGCACTTCTATTATCTGGAGCACCAAAACCTGAAATGAGAACAACTGAATAAATTACAGATACCATACTGTTTTAAACATTCAGATCATCTTTTACGTGGTAAAAAGAGGAAGAGAAGGCGTAAATCACTGGTGAAAGGTTTATGTTTTTGGTCTAATATTCACAAGTGCTCAAAATAAAATCCCACAGAATTAATGTAACCAGTTTAGTCTTGCTTTAGTCTCAGTATGCAGCTGGAGCTATTTGCTACTACCTCATCAGGTACACCCAAAGACTGTTAGGAGTTTGGCCCACTGCAACGCTGCACAGCCTTTCCCAGCACATTCCTCCTGAAGTCATTCCAGCAGTCAGCATTTTTACTAAACACAATATGAAATGTTGAAGCTTACATTTAGAATTCCCTGAGTAATTTTTTTCTTTCAACACAAGCATCGTTAATGAGGAAAAAAAGAATCACCTATACATCACAATGTTGGTAGGCTATTAAAGGAAAAAAATGAAAGGAAAGTAAGTTGTAAAGCGGAAGTAGGTAGAAGGGTTGACCTGGTGATTTCCTTGTTCTTTAGGCCCTACTGCATATTTCATATTTAAAGAAGATACCTTCTCCCCCAGGTAGCAATAAAAATACAGGGTGAAAAAAGAACAACAAAAAAGTGTAGTCGTGAAGCAGAGAGGGAAATGAAAAACTGGTACGACTGGACAGAGAGTATTGGATGTTTTTCTGAAGAAAGCATATATTTAGATTTAAATGATAATGAAACAGAAGGCTAGCTGGCAATCCAGTATAGAGAAGATGTAAACATTGCACAGCAGTAAAGCGTTTTGTCTTAGCTAAGCTGGTAGATGAAATAAAGACGGGATGACTCCAGCCTTAACATCACCAGAAATGAAGATATACCTGAACTGCCAATACCACTAGCAAGGAAGTTGCTACTTAAATGCTTGTCCTTCCAGATGCTAGCCTATCTACCACATATTTCCTAGGTAAAGCTAGTACAATGTGGAATGATACCGCATTGTACTACTGCTTGTGTTATACAAAACTCCTAAATTAATGATGTTAAATATTTCCATGCCTTGAAGCAAAAAAGAAACTCGAGTAAAGGCATTAAAGAAGATTGTTAAGGGGAGGAGGGAAGGAATTTTCAAACATTAACATTAACTCCATCTCATTTTTGACACTTTTGTGTCCAGCCAAGCAAGCAGCCTCGCGATCCGTCTCCCTCTGCTAACCAGATTGCTCCTCTGCAGGGGAATGTAGGGCACGTCCAGATGATAGCTCAGATCACCTAAAACCCTGACTGGGCTTCGGCAGTAACTTTCTGTGCTGAATACAGTTGGCACCCAGGGCAACAGGATCACAGCTGTGAAACTTCAGAGTACCCAAACTGGGGACGTGACACAGCTACAAAAGAAAAGATGTTCCGCGCTGTAGCTTGAGGACTTGTTTTTGAGTTCGAGAACATGATAACCGCATCCAAGAATGTCCTCCTTTGGAGAAGGAAAACCAACAGGATTCAATAGTCAGTGACCATCAAGATTTAATACCTACTGCAGAACCATTAGTCTCACAAGGGTTAACGATATCACTGCTGCTACAACAGGTCTACACATTGTCCTTCCACTAGTGGATGCGCATGGTCTGTGTGGGAAGCCAGCGTGCCTACAAGCAAATGGTCAGAGCACTGAAAGCGCACAGGCAAGTGCAGAGGTTATGAAGTTCCCTCAGTGGAGAGAGAAATCTTTAGCCATCATAAATCAGCTAGCGAAGTGATGTTGACTGGTCATTAGCTGAAACACAGAAATTATAGAATTTATTAAATTATTGTGTTCGGGTAGAAACTCCCCCATCCCCTTAATTTTCAAACGGAAAGTCCTATGTATGAGCCCTCAAAGACAGTAGTAGGAACTTCAGGCTTGTTGTTTGGCAGCTGAAACTACTCTTCCTTATATGCTACGTGGAACTAATGGTATTCCAAAAATAAACAGCTGTTGTGACCTTCAGTAAAAAATATGTAGCTTTTCAGGGTGGCAGAAGTCCTTAACTTTCCAGGATTCTATCTAAGGCAGTGTCTTTCAAGGGATAAATATTACATAAAAATCAACAGTGAGTTACAGAAGTATTTTGGTACCTTTCCCATTATTGATTCAACTTTTTTTAGAATGTAAGGCAATGAAACATTTATTACCTACAGCTTGACTACATATATATTTTAAAATTTGAATAAACATGAGATTTGGAGCCTCATGAGTGAACAAGTTCCCTCGGGAAGGGCTCCTTTTGAGAAAAGGCAGGCCAACTGGGTTTGGGTTGAGTGCTTTTTCTACACTCTGAGAGTTGAAGTGCAACCCTCGGCTCCCTCGCTGTGCTGAACAGCAGGTGTCGCTTCCTTTGCTGATTTTTAGAGTAGAATAAAAGAGAACAGAACACACCATTACAGTTGGAAGGAACCTGCAGCTTCTGGAGCCACAAAGGGCAGTGGGAGCCCGATGCTTGCTCAACATGTGGAGCTCGTTGTACAAACCAGGGACACCCTTGTGCTACCACCGCTTCTCTTTCTGGGAAGGTTTCTGAGATCTGTGAGCTCTGACTTGACGAGGGGCTTTTTGCTTTGCACTCTGCAGGGGACGGAGAGGCAGGGAGAGCAACCATGGCTGGCTGGGCGTGATAGCACCGTGGGGCTCTGGTACCTGTGACAGTTCAGGGGAAACAATCATATGGGGGTACCACCAGGAGCGCGATCGGCAGCTCCACTGCTGCCGTGAGTGCGCACGCTGCATGCACGCATATGAAATTATGAGAAATATCTTCTTCCACAAGGCTCCTCTCTGCTGCCACTGCCGCTGCCATGGAGGGAGCAGAGAGCCTGCTCCTGTGTCTCAGCTGCGCATGGAGCTCCTTGTGTGAGGCAGGGAGCCCCTTCTGGTCCCCCCCGCTGCTCTCTCTGGGGAAGTTTTGGGGTCCTGGGAGCTCTGTCCTGCCAAGGGGGTTGGTGCTCTGTACGTTGCCAGGGCGGATGGCTGTGTCTGGCTGAGCACGGCGTCGCCATGGGGCTCTGGTGCCCCAGACTACACAGCTGACAAGTCACAAAGGGTTGCCAGCAGTAAAAGGCAGCTGGCAGCAGCACTGCTGCATTAAGGCTCAGGCCAGCGTTGAGTGTGGCAGGTGGGTCAAAGGCTGGGCTGGACAAGGGCCAGGGAAAAAGCACCGGCACCTGGGGAAGTTTCTAAGGTTGGGGCGAGAGCAAAGCCACTGCCTGGAGTGCTTGGGGCAAGGCAGGTGCCACCCTCGGGGCTTGGTGCAGAGGAACCCTGGGAACTGCAGGGGTGTGCCCCCATCTCCTCGCTACCTGTGAGTTCCCTCGGCCCATCTCCCACCCGTCCCCAGGCCCCTTTGTCTCCTGTCCCCACTGCCCCAGCTGCCTTCTCCCTGCCGCCTGGCTCTGCTGAGCCCCTTCTCTCTCTCACTCTTCCTCCAGGCCATGGCTGCGGGCATCACCTACGTCCTGACCCTGCTGAGCATCACCCTGCACGCCCTGAGGGTGGGTGAAGGGCCCTCTACAAGCCCTGAAGACCCCCGGTGGCAGCATGAGGACTGGATCATGACTTGGCTGAAGGAGACGGAGGAGAGGATCCAGGAGCCAGAAGAACCCCCCCAGCAGGGCATGTTCGTCACCGTCTGCCATAGCTGGTGGTTTTGGGTTTGTGCCGAAACCTTGCTCGTGCTCTATTGGCTCTACTGGATACGCACGCAGAGAAGCAGAGAGTCTGACTGTGGCATCCAGGAGGGAAGCTCCAGCACTGAGGAGAAGGAGGTGGAGGAGCATGTCTGGGACGAGCAACCAGACCCTGGATCACAATGTGAATAAGGTGGGGATAAGAGAGTAGTGAGTAGGGATGGAACACAGCCCCCATTGCCCACCTTCTATCCCTCCTGCGTCCCTCAGGCGAGTGGAGAGAGGAATCTGGGAATGGAGGAGTGAGGCTGAGCCTGCAAAAAAAGTGTTGGGGTGGGAGAAGGGTTTTCAGACATGTCTTTGTTGCTCAGTTATCTCAAGCTTTAATTGGCAACAAGTTAAGCCCTTTTCCCGCAGGTCAGGTGAGGTTTGGTGACCGGTAAATGATCTATAGAATAGGACAGAATACAGCAGCATAGATCAAAGAATAAATTATCTCTGCTGGAAGGGACTTGCAGGGATCATCTAGTCCGGCTGCCCGACCTCTTCCAAGCTGACCAAAAGTATAGGCATGTTATGATGGGCATTGTCCAAATGCCTCTTAAACACTGAGAGACATGGGGCACCAAGCACCTCTCTAGGAAGCCTTTTCCAGTGTTCCACCCTTTCAGTAAAACAGTGCTTCCTAACCGGAGGAAGACTGGAACCATTCTCTCATGTCCTATCACTCAATGCGAGGGAAAAGAGATCAATACCTCTCTCTCCACTTCCCCTCCTCAGGAAGCTGTAGACAGCCATGAGGTCGCTGCGCAGACTCCCTTTCTCCAAGCCAGAAATGCGCTACGTGCAATCATATGAAAGCACGAGAAATAACTTCTCCTCAAGGCTCCTTCCTTAGGGGTGACTTTTTGCTTTGCACGCTGCAGGTGCCACAGAGCCAGGGACAATGTCCGCATCTGGCTGGGCACGCGGTCTCCGTGGGGCTCTGGTCCCAGTTAACAGCAGAGCGGACGGGTCTCAGAAGGATGTCACCAGGAATGCCATCTGGAAGCAGCACCACTACGACTCAGACCACCGTGGAGACACTCTACAGACACTGAAGGCTCCCTGTGGCAGCATGAGGAGTGGACCATGACTTGGCTGGAGGAGATGGAACTGAGGAGCCGGGAGCCAGATGACCCCATCCAGGAAGGCATGCTCGTCATGGTCTGCCATAACGGGTGGTGTTGCGGTTTTGCCAAAATGCTTGCAGAAGAGACCTCTGTTACCACCACGAGAGTTACCGCTACAATGCCAATAAATTAGCTTGTTTGAACAAATGCTCTGTCTATGTATTCCGCAGGAAGGCTTTGTCAGGGAATGTGAGCCCCTCTGAGAATCTTTTGGACTCAGCTGCCAAGGAATGAGGCCAGTGTTTGTGGAGAAATGGGTTCATTGGGCTCTCTTTTTTAGGGCTGCAGAATCCCTTAACTTTCCTGGATTCTATCTAAGGCAGTGTTTTTCAAAGGATAAATGCAACGTAAAAATCAATACTGAGTTACAGAAGTATTTTGGTACCTTTCCCGTTACTGATTCAACTCTTTTTAGAATTTAAGGCAATGAAACTTTTATTACTTTTTGAAAATTACTTTTCCTCAAGAAATTCTTACTCTGCTTTTACAATATGCTCCACATATTTTCAAACTGAAGTGAGATAGTAAAAACCAGCAAATTGATACATTTGCTTTAAACTACAGCTTCATTCTGCAGAGAAGACATAACCGCATTATGGTTGGGTGAAAGGAGCCTGCAAATTCTCTGGAAAACAATGACATATCTTATACAATTAAAATGCAATAAATCTCTTTTTTTAAAAGCCAAAATATAATTAGGCATTATAAGTGGTTTATGCATGCAAATCCTTCCTCATTGCATTTATTACGTACATCAGCAAGCATTGAATTAAATACTGGTCTAAGATGGGTTGAAAATTTTCCCTGTGTAGGTTATTGTAATGGCAAAAGTATTGCCTGATATGAGCAGAATTTGTAGCAGTGTTTAAGACTTTTTCTTGGGGAGAAACAGTATATATCACACGTGCACTGCTGCTGTGAGAGGTCTATATCAGGCAAAAAGGGCGACCAGAGCAAGGGACCGGCTGCTGCTTCATTTCATAGTCATTGTCCTCTCAGCAGCAACCCTCAGTGCTGCTCCACCAGCACTCATAAAACAAGTGGAGAAATAGAGTGTGCACACACCAGTGACCCCCTCCCCCTACAACCTGCTCTGCCGAACCTGGTTATGTCTCTAGGAAGACTGGGAAAATGTTACTGGTTGGTGGGAGTGCTGCCAGAGTCCATCATGGTCAGCAGCAACCCTGGGTCTCCAGCAGCCCAGATGTGAGCTCTGCACTGGGCAAGCTACAGAGCAAGTCTTGTGCCAGTGTCCACTGCACAGGATTTTTTAGTACGAGTTTCCCTTGAGCTGCAGAAAACCCCAGTGGACAGTCAAGTCACTTTTATTCCCACAATTTGAACTTAATTGTCTATTATTTAATTACAGAAAGGATAAAGAAAGATGTTCTTGGGCACAGGCTAACTGTTCTTCCTGCTGAAGAAAATAAGGAGAAAGCACCCTGTCTTCTCTAAATCCAAATTCATACTCTTGATAAGTGTTGGAGTAAGCCAATACATAGTCAAAGTCCAGTCAATGTATACGCAAGTGCCCACATCCCTAAATATTATTCACTTATTCCTGCTAGCTCTGATGAAATTAGTGTTGAAAACTGGTATTAATGTGCAAACAAGACCTGATCAGAACTCATAGACATTTAAAGACCCAGTCACCAGTCAACAGCCCACTACATAATAAGAACCTGGAGCAGCTACTTGGTTTATTTAAATGACTAATCATGACTTGCAATAGCAATGTTCTCATAAAAAGTTTTTTCTAAGTAGAATTAAGTTCTGGGGTTTTAGTGATTTTTGGGCTATTTTCCATAAGCCCTGCTCATTAGCCCCATCAGGAACAGCAGCAACAACATAAAGGATATTTTTAAAATAATACGGTCATGCAAGGACACAAACACTATAGCTCAAAACTTAATCTGGATCTGATGGGTCACCACAGTTACTATGTGATTATGTATTATGTGATCTATATTAACAATATAGATCATACAAGTCCCATCATGTGGTCTGCAAAGCACAATTACAAGGACTTTACATATTCATCCACCTACTCATATTTTGATTTTAGAATAGTCTTTGAACTTTTTGTGTTCTAAAATAAACCTTTTTATTCACTGTTCCCTCTTCCCATCAGAAAAAAATATCGGATGACAATTATCCATCGTGTTACAGATTAAATGCTAAAAAGCAGAAAATAACAATTAAAAACAGTCAGGAAAATAAAAACAGCTATTTGACATGTTATGACTTTGTAAAGCATGATAGTGTAAGTTTCTCTTTTAAGAAAGGGAGGTACTGGAGAAATAATAAACTTCAAGTACAATATTCCTGGCATACTCACACTACTCTACATGGAGAAAAAATAAAAGGCACATAGTAATAAAGGGATCATAAGCTCTAGTAGATCCAAGAGACCTTCTATCTAAGCTGGCTTCCAAAGTCTAGTTAGAGGGCATAAATATGCCCCCAAGTCCAACAACTGAAGCACTACGTGATTTGAAAAATATAATTAATCCTATCTTCTTCTTGAGCTTGAGAAAAAGTTTGAAAAGTTGAACATTAAAGCTTAATATTTATATATATAATCATGCCTACAACTAATAATTTTAATCCAGAACTCTGTGTACTGTGAAACTTGTATTAAAATAATTGAAGTTACCAATGGTAATCCCATTAGGTGGAAAAGTGATCCCTAGGGAGGGAGAAAGAGGAAAAGTGAAGAACTAAGGGCCAGAAAACTAGCTGTAGTCCTTTGGAGCAAGGGAATAAATCCTATATATCACCTGCGCCCCTTAGGGTACCTATCTACCTCCATTTGGTAAACTGTTCCTAGGCCAGTGATGAGACATCATGGCTTTCCTCACCAGTTAAAGGTTAACAGTAACAGAGAGGTGGATGGTAAGGAAAAACATCCACCCCCTCCCTGCTGTGATGAGTAATTTCCTAATGAAGAGCTTTATCTTCCATCCTGGAACCACAGATGTGTCACAGAAGCCCCTTTTGGATATAGTTGTAAAAAATTAATTGCTTCTGGCTGTAACTCATTTATTGACCATCTAGAAGTGCTAGCAAGGCTCTTCCCAACTGATGAATAAAGAGCAGTGGAGTCATCTATTGCCAAATGGATAGGCAGCAGTCAGGAGAAAAATGTGTGCATTGGATGAACAGTTGGGTAAACATTAGGTGAGTATGGCAGAACACTCAAGTTCATCTTTAGTATAATACCAGATAATACTGGATCCTGACTACATGCAAGAACAGAAAGAAGCAGGCTAATAATCCTCCTGTTTGAATTTTGTGACCTTGTCCAAATGTATTGCCAGTATAACACTGCAGGTCTTGGTGGAGCTATTCCTGCAAAGTCTGATCTTCAAACATTGTACTGCCTCAAAGAAATCCCTCTTTGCCTGAAAACATCTCTTGTCTGGAAGAATGTCAAACAGCAGCTATTGCAAAAATCAGAGCTTTTCTTTCCCCCTTTGTTTCTCAGAAACCATCAGAATATCTTTACATGCAAAATCAAAAGCAGAAAAACAATGAAGAGAAAGGTTAGACCACAAGAAAACTGTTTCTGTTTGTCCCTCCTCTTGCCAATGGAGCACAGGAGACAAGACATAGGTACAGGTCTGAGATAACAAGAGGAATATATCCCCTTGGATTTGCTGGGGGTTTTTTTGACAGCTCATGAGACTGGATGAAAAAGCTGCCTGCAAGGAGGAATGGGGTCTGGGCTGAGGGCAGCAGCTGAGGAAGCCCAGAGCCTGGGTGTGTGGCCATCCCCATAGCCCCCACCTGCAGCTGGACTGGGAGTGGCTGCTCACCTCACCGTACTCACCCTCTCGCAGTGTGCCTGTGAAGGAGAGATGGGTGATAAATCACTCCAGCACAGAGCTACCTGCAATAAGTCAGACTCTTTGCCTAGAAATAAATGATGCCAAACTTGTATGAGGTGTGCATTAAATAGGATGCATTAAGATAGATAGTTAAACTTAGCACGTTAAAGGGAGGACATCTTCTTCCCTTTCCCAGCCCTGTGCATAAAGGGACCAGGTGCTTGACAAAATATAGAAGGAAAACTCAGAAAATCCAGCTTCATTTTGCCAGAAAGCTGTAATTTAGGATCAGTTAGGTCAGAAGACGGAAAATGAAGCTGTGGCTCTGAAAAGGATGCAGAAGGTGGGAGGGAGGGAAGGGAAAGTGCGAGTGATGAAAGAATCACCTCCACTTTCAAGTTGATAATGATATTCAGCTGTTTTTCACCACTGAAAATATTAATTTCCTCCCTCTGAAAGTTAATGTAATGCATTCTATTAAATAGGAAGGAGTCTGATGTGACTAATATTGGCTTATCGACTTTTATGCAGAGACGTTTCAGCATGGTATTTTTATTCCTCTCCTTCCTAGTCCATCAGTAAAACAGCACAGAAAGCCACGTTGAGTAGTGTTACTCAATTAATGCAATTTACACACTAGCATTTTCCATTAAAATCCTTTTTCCAAGATTTAATAAAATTGGTGGACTCCTTTGACATACTGAAATAAATTTTCACTAAAACTTTTGTGGTGTTTTAAGTCAAATTCTTTTGCATATTTTACTTGATAAATTTGTTAAACACATACAAGTACAGTACTCCAGATTTTTACCTTGTTTTATTTTTGGCAACCCCCCCCAGCAGATTTCTAAATGTCACCTGAGAAAAGCTGATGTCATGTGAGTGGCTGAGTGGCAGCAAGGAGAACAGCACGGGGTCGGACTCGGTGAATAACCCAGGTAAGATTCCTTTTACTGCCTCGTGACTGGAGGGAGTTATTAGATCTGGTGTGTGTGGCTTGCTGTGCTACCACATGGTGGGAAAGCACGATTTTGCCTCCCAGAGTTGACTCTATGCTCTCAGGGGAACTTCCAGCGGTGATGGGATGAAGACCAAGGGGCTTACTGGTTTTGATGGGTTAGGAGTTAGGCTTAAATATACATACAAGTTTAGACATAACGAACAGGATGATTAAATCCATAATTACACAGGGTTAAGACACACTCCTCTTCTTGTTCTCTGCTAGGATACCTGACGCGGTATTTTAAAAAAGGAAATACAGCAGAATAATTATTACCTGAGAGACATTTTCCACACTGCAATGGTCTAGCACAAGTATTAAGGAGTGACTCTTATTTTGAGTCATTTAAACACATTGAGTGCCCCCACAACAAAACAAGCAGTGAATGAAAATAAGAAAAATAAAGGAAAGAAGATGACTGAATGGGCTCCAGAATGCCAGGTTCTTACCCAGCTGTTTTAGCCACTGATGGGAGACCGGTGTCCCTGGTGGTTGTTTGCCCACCTTCTGATGATGAGGCTAGAAACTCCTTCAGTATGTATCAGACAAGTAGCTACACAAGGACAAAGTGCAATCTCAGCAGATATCCTAAAGACCAAAAAAGATGGTCCAGGTTTACTTGGTAACGAGAATCTGCTTGCATATGTGGTGCATGAGGGTAAGAGAGTGAGACTTCATCTGTTGCCCATACATGGCTTGTTTTGTGAATAAGCAAAGCGCTTGTGTTTGTTATACGGCCAAGTGAGCACCTTTAACATAATAATTTACAATTTTCTCTCAAGTCACTTGTGGCATTAACTTAATGCTAACCTAGGTGGCAGTAGCAAATGACAAAAATGTCAAAGAAGCAAACCAAATGTATATTTGTTGAAAATGAACATAATAAATGACATAATAAATACCTTTGCAAATGGATTTTAAGTACAAAACAGGCCTTCCTTAAATAATGAGTCCTATGCACAGGGCAAACAATGTCTAGCTACTCAGCTGATTAAATAGGATTTTCATTTTTACAGCTAGGACTACATTTCCTCAATGTCTGCTCTGGTAGGAAAATGAAAGTGATGACAAATCGGAGGTTTTGTTTTTTTTTAAAAAATTTCCACTGTATGGAATGCTAGCAAAAAGATCAACCTAAGGAACAAAGGGAACTGAAGGAATCAATTGATCTTACCTGTGCACATAACCAAATGAAGTGATATAATCACCTGATGGCTTTTTTAAAAACTCTTACTGTTAATTCCTCTCTCATATTCTTTAAAATTTGTCTTCACTGAAGAAAGATTACTTTCGAATAGACTATATTTATTCTACTTTGTTTAAATTAGAAGTATTTTGTGACTTGGCCTGAAAAATGAACTATTACAGTTGCTGTAATAACAGTCTGGTTTTGTTCAAAGCCAAGACACCAAGGCTGTGTCTGCAAAAGCATTTGTTACTGCAGAGAAATAGACAGGAGTAAACAAATTTTGTTGTGGTAATACAGAGAAAATGCCAATGAAGCCAGTAATAGTCCAGCATTACCACCATGACTGCTGTTCTTAGGCCCTAAGATATCAACCAAGCAGAGTATCCTTATTCTCATGGGTAGCACAGCTGTGCTGGCGTAAGGTTACAGTGTGTGCACAGAAGTTGGGATGGAAAGGGAGCATTTCAATTTATACAAATGCAAATATACAGTGCATCAAATACTTTTTTCTCTCTCCTGAAAGCTGTTTTCCAGGAGCAATACTCTGGTCTTGTCATCATGTAAGACAGATTCATAGAAAATCCTGTAAGTTACTACCCTGAATCCCAACAGACACCTAAAGTGTGGACTTCAGCATAAGTCTCATTTAGCTCATCCCTGTGTATACTTTCCTTTGTACTGTAGCTGTATGGCTGCCTGTCGAGGTGCAAGAGGAAGGATTAGCTCTGTAAGGGTGGGTAAGGAGTATACACTTTGAAGAATGTGTCTTCAGTGTATGATGTTTGGCATCTAGATGCATGATTACATACACCCTAAGACTGTCAGACGTTGTCTTACTACAGAAGGAGAGTGAGGGGACAGATGGAGAAACTCCAGTTTCTTATTCCGGTTCTGTAATAGGAATGTTTTTACTGACACAGGAAAGATGGGGAGGGGCACTTAATCTGAGAGTGTTAGTGATAGGGTGAGGGGTAACAGTTTTAAGCTGAAAGAGGAGAGATTTAGATTAGATATTAGAAAAAAATTACTTACTGTGAGACTGGTGAGGCTCTGGAACAGGCTGCCCAGAGAAGTCATGGAAGCTCCATCCCTGGAGGTGTTCAAGATCAGGTTGGATGAGGCTTTGAGCAACCTGATCCAGTGGAAGACATCCCGACCCACGGCAGGTGGGTTGGAACTAGATGATCTTTAATGTCTTTTCCAACCCAAACCATTCTATGATTCTATGATGACACAGAGTCTACGCTCAAAGTGATGGAGTAGATTAGCAAACCCAAGACCATAAACCAACGGCTGTTAGCAACCTTCTGAATGAATATAAAATGTTTGAATTCTTTTTCAGGGCCAGAGAAGAAAGAGACAGAGAGGTATCTTGGAGATGCCTGTGCGAAGGTTGTAGTTCAGTGTAGTTTCAAGCACCACGATGCACTAAAAAAACTCTAACTTCCAAATAAAAGGAAAACTCAAAAGAGACTTGTATCCTACTTACATCTGTTTTCTTCACTATTTCAAAGTCTAGGTAACATCCAAGACTAAATATCCACAGAGAGAATGAAATTACCGATGTACACAGCGATTGCTTCTTTGTGGATATGGAACATTAGGTCCATGTATTAGCCTTGGTACTGGAATTTCATGACTTTTGGGTGAAAATTCATAACATTGGTAATGTTATGGGAATTTCTGTAAACAAATGTTATGGGAATTTCTGTAAACAAGAATTACCACACCTCTTTTTTATTATTATTATGAAAGAGCTCACTGTCTTTCTCAACAGGTGTTTAGGATCACACATTTACTGCAAACTAGTTTGGCAGTACTGATTTACAGTGTGTAAATGAACTGCTAATATGTTATCTTTGTTTCCCCGTGCAAGGTAATACAGCTGTGACTCATTTTTTTCATGAATATTTAAATTACTATTGCAACATTTTTATTCCGAGAATAGTGTGTCAAATGCTGCTCTGACAGCTTCAACAGATGCTGCTTGCAGAAGTAGGAATAATTGTTTTTTTTTTATTTAAGCTTAAAAAGTCTAACAATTTCAGATATTCAAGAATATTCTGTAAACCAGTATCATTCTACTGTCATGACCTTCAGCCATCCCATTGCTTGTTATACAGATCTACTGTCGGTCGCATTACACTGGGTTCTGAATTGCTAAAATTCTGATATGTTTTTTCCTACCTTTCCTAAGTACTTACCTGACATGCTGAATAATAAATTGGTACCTGCATATTCCAACATACAACATGCCTCATTTGCACGTCAGTTGGGACATGGTACTTAACATACTCATGAATAAACATATAACCTATTTCAAGATTAGCAAATAAAATCTTGCAGCACTGTTATGTTTAATTTAATGAATATGAATTCTACTTAACATTAATTAAGATTTAAAAGTTTGACAAACCTTGCTTGTTGGTATAATATCAGCAGTCAAGCACAAAGACTGGTAACAATCAAAGAAATGATTGCATGAACTGGATGAGCTACAGACTGGGGACAGAGTGGCTGGAGAGTAGTCAGGCAGAAAAGGACCTGGGAGTGCTGGTTGACAGGAAGCTCAACATGAGCCAGCAGTGTGCCCAGGTGGCCAAGAAGGCCAATGGCATTCTGGCCTGCATCAGGAATAGTGTAGTCAGCAGGACCAGAGAAGTTATTGTCCCCCTGTACTCGGCACTGGTCAGGCCTCATCTGGAATATTGTGTACAGTTCTGGGCCCCCCAGTTTGGGAAAGATGTTAGGATACTGGAATGTGTTCAGAGGAGTGCAACGAAGATGGTGAAGGGGCTGGAGCACAAGCCCTACGAGGAGCGACTGAGGGAGCTGGGGTTGTTTAGCTTGGGGAAGAGGAGGCTCAGGGGAGACCTCATTGCTCTTTACAACTACCTAAAAGGAGGTTGTAGTCGGGCAGGGGTTGGTCTCTTCTCTCAGGTGACCAGTGACAGAACTAGAGGGCATGGACTCAAGCTTCATCAGGGGAGGTTTAGGCTTGATGTTAGGAAAAAGTTCTTCACTGAAAGGGTGATTGGCCATTGGAATGCGCTGCCCAGGGAGGTGGTGGAGTCGCCGACCCTGGAGGTGTTTAAGGGGAGATTGGATGTGGCACTGAGTGCCATGGTTTAGAAGATGGTTGGTGTTAGTGTTGGGTTATAGGTTGGACTTGATGATCTCAGAGGTCCTTTCCAACCTTGTGATACTGTGATACTGTGATACTGTGAACTAAAATCTGTTGCTGGGTATGAAAGCCCTCGACAGCCTTGAGCTGGAAGTTCATTAATGTGCTGAAACCCAAACTAAGGTAAGGTGTGATTTGTTTATCTTAGGGCTTATGTATTAGAGAGTCACAGAATAGTTTGTATTTGTAATACCAGCCTCTTTCCTGGGGCAGGAAGTAGTGTCTTAAATAGACTTAATGATTCTTGAAGTTTAACAGAGACACAAAATCATTACTCAAGAGAACAATATTAAAGTTATCATCTTGCGCTTTGCTTCATGATGAACACAAGGTTCTTGCATGTTCCAGATAAACCTCCTTTTCCCCTTCCTCCTTAAGAACTTGGAGAATATCTGATGCCCCCAATATTTGTAGTGTGAGAGCTCTAGAAGCTTTTTTCCTTGTTAGCGCAGTTTCTGCTACTGAAGAGTCAGTTCCTCAGAACTGAACCACTGAAGAATCAAGACTGATAAGCAGCACTCGCACATTCATTTCTAGAAACTGCTGTCCTCCAAGGCTTAGAGTTGGATTCTAGTTATAAGCAGGCAGAGATTGAAACCATTTACTTAGTTTTTCAAGTAACCTTCCTTCAAACGAGGCAGCACTCAGCTTTAGTATTTGTTGAAGAAAGCAATGTTGATTCTGAAACATGATGCAGGAGAGGGGATTAACGTTTGTGGTATGTATCCTCTCCACTGTTAGCTGAATCCTGTTGTTGGACACAGAGTGGTCATACAGAAATGATTTCTGTGCTCAAAAAAGTTTTTGACAAACTGTTAATGAGTTCCTCTGTATCAAACAGTAAGCTCTATGGTGGGTTTCCAGTAGTAAGTTCACCTGCAAGACAACACTGCTATACTCAAAACACCTGAAGATATTTGTGAAATAGCATAAGAAATGTGGGTGCTGTTGAGCACACTGACTAACCCATCCTGTTACCAAAACAAAAAGAAGACAACTACAACTGCTTTACAGCTGGGAAGGAAAATGTTTGCTCTAGACACTGATGACTGACCACCAAAGCTGTCCTGTCTGCAAGCTCTTTTCTAGTTGCACAAGACCCAAGAAGTGTTATCAGGCAATCAGGAAGCTAGAGTTGCTGGATCTTCACTTCTCAGAGTGCTCTATCCCTGCAGAACTGAAAAGTAACAAAAGAAAAAACCCACAGACAAAAAGAAATTACTCCCAAACTGATGTCTTCTCATTACAAAAATTTAAGGAACTCGTGCTTTTAAAGTTTGCTAACTACTATTTAACTGTGGTCTCTTTGGAAGCACACTACCTGATGCTTGCTTTTTGGGCAAGGTACTTTTTGTACATTCCCCTTTGAAAAATGGGTTATTAGGGAAAAGCAATCACAAATGTGAAAAAAAGTCATTCTCTTTAAAGGCCGACTAGCAACTGCTTAAAAGATTATCTCTCAAAGCTAAAACAAGTAAGATAACAAGCCACCTGACAGGGCTGACTCTTCCAAAACAAGTACCTGCATAGGGTAACACAGTAGTAATGCCAGCTGAATAATGTTGAAATACAACAGTGGGTGAAAACTAATTTATACAAAGTGAACTGTTTTATTAGCCAAATGAACTAGAATTTCCTTGTCCCTGGCTTTTATTATTAGTTGTCTCAAACCTTCAGCCTGTGCTGGGAGCAAGCTGTGGCAGACCCAGTCAAAGATTCACAGACCAGCTGAGACAGGAAGACACCTCTGGAGATGGCCCGGTCCAACCCCCTGCTCAGAGCAGGGCCCCGTCCCATTGGGTTTTGAGTATCATGAAGAATGGAGACTCCACAACCTCTCTGAGCAATCTGCTCCTGTGTGACCACCCTCAGAGTAAAAAGTTGTGGGTTTTTGTTTGAATGGAATGTCCTGTGTTTCAGTTTGTGCCTAGGACCTTTTCTACAAATCTGCTTCCCAGCATGTCCCAGTGCATGGTGTTGCTCCTCCCAGGGGTACGAGCTGACAATTCCCCTTGATGAACTTGAGGAGGTTCCTGACAGCCCATTTGTACAGTCTGTCAGGGTCTCTCTTGACAGCATTGGAAAATAATTCCAGCATTGTTCACCCATTTCTACGGTTTAAAGGGTTGCAACCCATTTACCTGCACTCGTGTCCAGGACTGACAAGTACATCCATATATACCAGTCAAGTATAATAACAATAAAATATTCATACTGGGTCTGTGTTACAGGTCTTAGTGGGATGGCATTCCAACAGCTACAGAACCAGGCTTCTTTAGAAGGAAAGATTATGGCTTGGATGCTGATATGGATATTAACAAGCTTGTTTGTTTTGATTGTCTGTAACAGACTGGACGTTGTATTAGCTTTTGTTGAACAAAAATTCGTTATACATATAAATTTCTGGTACTAATTACATTAATAAATTTCTCATTTCATAATACTCATGAAATCATGAAATATGAGTATGATTTTTTGCAGTGCAGCTAAGGGCAAGGCTGTAATTTGGCTATGGGAAAGGAAGACTTTAGTTTCATGAGCTAAAGGGAGAAGTCTGATACTGAGTAATAACACATTACCTAAGGTTTCTGTGCTGATATGATATTTAAGTGCCTTTTTTGGTTGTTTGTTTCTGTTATACATAACTGATTTCATTATAGGAGACTAAAGACTTCATAAAGACTATGGATGAAGACTGTATCGTTGTTATAATGCAGCACTAGATGTGTAGAATATGATTGGGAGCTACATAAGAAACAGAACAAACAAGAATCTGGCAGGCATGCACCCTCCACCTATAGACACACCCCTATGCTGCTTTCTTATAGAAACAGAAGTACCTTAAGCTCCTGGCTAGTGGCCTAGCAATGTTTCTATTATATGAATATATCTTCCCCTAACTTATAATAGCTTTTTAATCTGCAGCAATTACCATACCATTGTATAAGTGAAAAAGCAATTTAGCCTAGTGGCTCCACGAAGCAATGTTTGAGACTTTTGGATCAAATCTATACTATGACTGTGTTCCTTTTCATTGTTCTACTTGTGCATTTTCCTGACATGGAGGGACTTGAGGAAATGTAATTTCTAATCCAGTCCTTAAAACTGAATACATTGCTGAAAAGCAGAATGCCTGTTTTGAGCCATATATCTCAGCAAGTTAAATCACAGAATCATAGAATCTTCCAGTTGGAAAAGACCTTTGAAATCATTGGGTCCAACTGTACCCATCTTCTGCTAAACCATGTCCTTCAAAAACTCATCTGCCTGTTTTTTAAACACCTCCAGGGATGGTGACTCAACCACCTCCCTGGGCAGCTGTTCCGGTGCCTGACCACCCTTTTGGTAAATAAATTCTTCCTAATATCCACTCTGAACCTCCCCTGGCCATTTCCTCTTGTCCTGTCATCTGTCACTTGAGAGAAGAGATCAACACTCACTCTGTCACAGCCTCCTTTCAGGCAGCTGTAGACAGTGATGAGGTCTCCCCTCAGCTTCTTCTTCTCTGGACTAAACAACCCCAGTTCCCTCACCTGTTCCTTGTAGGACTTGTTCTCCAGCCCAGTCACCAGCCTCGTCGCCCTTCTCTGGATGTGCTCCAACACCTCAATGTCCTTCTTGTACTGAGGGGCCCAGAACTGAACGCAGTACTCGAGGTGTGGCCTCACCAGTGCCAAGTGCAGGGGCACAATCACTTCCCTGGTTTTTGATACAGGCCAAGATGCCATTGGCCCTCTTGGCCACCTGGGCACACTGCTGGCTCATATTCAGCCGGCTGTCAACAAACACATGTGTCTGTGACAGACACTTAAAGAGGGTGCTCCATTGTCTAATGTGCATCAGGGTACACTAATGTCTCATGTAAAAAACATCAATGAAAATATGTCTGAAAGATAACATGCAAGAATAAACTGAAAGCTTACATAAATTTATTTAAGGTATTTTAATACCAAGTTAATGCATTTCTCAAGTAAAAATTTATAAATCTGGGAATTTATAGAAAAAAATAAATCAGAGCTTCACAAAAAGCTAACTTTCAACAGTTTGTCCCGTCTCCCCAACACACAGTTTACAATACATTTCAACTATGTTGGTAGAAAGTTAACAGTGGCGTGAAATTCTTAAAAAACATTTGCAACAGCAATTGAAAATAAAAATAATTATTTTAACTCGGTGAAAAAAATAATAGAACTTGTGTTTCCCAGTGTAAGTTAAATCAGAAAAGCAGCAAAAAATCCTCATCCTAAGTATTATTATGTGCTACCCTTCCCCCGCCACATACATAACTGGCAAAGGCAACACTTCAACATTAATCATTCTCAGGTTCAGTACTTCAGTGTTTTTGTCAAGAAGATGTCAGAAGTCCAGTGTTTGAGGTGTGTGTTGCTGTTGCCCACTGTGCTCTAAATGCTGCTGTTACTCCTGTTTCTTGCAGTAAGGTGGGATCAGCAACAGCTCTGAATTAAGGTAAGGAGCATAAAGATTTTACTATGGGTTCACATCCATTTTTTTCACTCTTCATTCACCTCTCCAGTACAAACTGGAAAACTCAGAAATGTTAGTTGTCACACCTCATAATTAAGTATTTATAAGAGATATGGGATTTGAATGATGTTGTTATGTTTTCACCTCTGCACAAAAATTCTCTCTTGAATTTATACGTGTAACCACAGGACGAAAAATGTTCCTTCTCTAGCTTCTTAACTAAAAGTCACATTTTAAAAGGTCATTGCACTTGATAATAAAAAGGCAATTAATATGCATTTGATATTAAATATATTGTACAGGCTTGAACTTCTGTGCAATCCATTGCTTCAGACACACATATTTAACATCTTTTTAAAAACTGTCTCTAATCATAGTTTAACAAACAACAACAAAATTTCGAAAAGACTACTTTTTAAAGATGAAAATCTTTAAGACACACACACACACACACACAAAAAAAACTGCTCCCTTTAACTCCTAGTGCATTTAAACACATCTTTGAAAGTCTCCATGTTGATCCCACATTTAACCTCACTATCATTCTATACTGATGTAATGATGTTTTACAAGAACACCTTTTCTCTGACCTAACCAATAAGGTTAGCATTTGTCCTGCTGTTGGTACAAACAGGAAAGCTGAAGGTACAATTATTAGCCTCACTCCTTTACCTGTAGGGGACAAAAAGTTTCAAAGTAGATGCAACTCAGTTGTCACTCATGTTGCTCGTGAATTCCAATGGCTCGTTTCAGGTGCCAAGTGCTTATTCTTCCAAGCCAGTGTTTTGAGTTGTCCCAGTATATTTTGTATATCCCAACATAATTTGCTTTTAAAACTACAGACACAGAAATTTATAGGGAGATTTTGGTCCCTGAGATATACTAAATGAGATCAATAACTAAAGCACTGAAATTTAATTTGAAGTGGACCCTCTTTAAGGCAAACTAAGCTAACTTCAACTTTGAAAAGTTTAACAAATAGTCGCTAAAATATCCTTAAGCAGGATGATAGAATATATGCAGTATTAGTCAAGAAAAATGCATTGTACAGAGTAGTTTTAACAGTTATTAGTTGCTGACGAGCAATAATTTGTCCTGTAAATAGCATGCTGGATCAAATTAGTTTTCCCAAACCAGCTCAAAAGCATAAGAACATGAAACATGGCTTAACCAAAACATCCATTTACTCCTATCTCTTTAAAGGTACAGTTGCAGTGTCTTAAATACTTACAGTGGGCAAACTGGCTACATATGCCAGAAGTCAAACCAAACTTTTACACTTTGCGATTGATTTCAACAGTACTCTGTGGACCACAGCAGTAGCCTCTTCATTGCCAAACCCATGATGATGTGTGCTACTGATAACACATTTTGAGCTACTGTTTAAAAGGTTTGTACAATTTAAGGTGTTTCAGACCAGTGGCCACTACAATCAAATGTCTTTGGCAACCGTATACCGAGGAAAGGTAGTTCACAGCAGCTGCAAGAACTGTAAGACTGAAATCCTATAGTGCATCATTAACTTGCTGCAGAGTGTTCTATAAAGTACCAAAGCCCTGAAAAGGACAGCTAAACATCTAACATTACCTCAGAAGTTGTAGGGGGTTTTATTCCAACTTTCTCAAATAAAGCTAGGGCTTGTCAGTTCTCTGAGGATAATGTGAGACAGTCCACGCAAAGGCCTCCAGTGCAGCTGGAGTTGATGGGGAAGGGAGCAGAGTGATGAAGGGCTGAAGACTCAAGTTTCAGCGTACCACTGGGAGTTTACTCAGAGACTGGCAACAGATGGATTTGTGACGGGATTTAGACACACAAGTAGTACAATCACATTGGTGGTGGAATCTCTTCAGACAATGAAACAAAACAAAACAAAACAATCAGCTGCATCCAGAAAGTCCATTAAGTAGTCTCATTTACCAGTACCTTAAAGGAGAAACAATGTGCATTAGTAACATAGAATTTACTCTAAAACACTAATAACCCTTTGTAAAACAGCTGAGCTGGAGGAAGAACTCAGTATAACCATCTTTTGTTTTCAATTAATGCAATTATTAACTAGATGTATCTTGTGACACCAGATAAGCCAGAACTTCAGTGTGGGATGTGCATATAGTAGGAAAGCAAAGACCACACTGTTAAAATGGGTAAATTTTTAACAAGTAGAACTGACGGAAGGTACTGTAGGCTTATTTTTTTTCTGAATATGAGATCAGCTTTCAGAAATTTGGGAAATATATTGCAACTAATTTGTAGAACTTCATAGTGATCCCTCTATGAAAATCAGCATGTAATTTGGCATTAACTATCACACCACACAAACCTAAAAAGGAAAACCAGAATCTTAAAAAAAACCCCCAAAGGGTATTTAAGTATAAAGAATATAGTATTATTGCCAGTACTGACACCTTATTCTGTGAGAATAAAGTCAAAGAACTTTATTCTCCAGATGTCAAGTAAAATCCCATATATAGCCAGTCCACACTTACAGCTCACTTGAGAGGTGCCAGTTTAAGCATGCAAAGGCATTTCTTTATATTTGAGTCTAATAAAATATATCATCAGGTACAGGTAATTGACCTGATTTTGATGAAATTATGAAATGATATAATGAAATACAGTATCGTTCTTCATATTCAGTCATCAGGTTCTGCATGAAAAGGCAGATATGTTCAGCAGTTTTGTAAACAGGATTTTTTGTAAATAGGATTTTGCCACATTGGTGTTCTGTATTCTGCCACAGCAGATTTTTCCCCACATTTCAGTAGCTGTAAAATCATGGCCCTGGCCTACAGAGACATGTTCAACAACAGCACTGTTGCCATGCAAGACTTACTGCTGTTTCAGCACATGAAGGATGAATTCAATCCTCAGCAGATTCAATCCTCAAACCTACTATACTGATGACTGCGTTGGAGTTCCAGTGTTTCATTAAAAGATAAAATGTAACAAATTAATTGTGCTCCTGTACTGAAGTTAGAAGCAAAGACCGGTCAGCTAGTTCAGGCTTTTAAAAAGGAAAAGGATATTTACTAGACTAAATGTCTAATAGGAAGCAGCCCTGCTTCAGTCAGTAACACAAAATCTATATCATGTTCTATATCACCTAACACACAGGTGAGCAAAACTACAACCTGTACATACCGTCGATGATGCTATTCCTTTTAAGATACCATCATTTGAAAAACAATTAAGAGATAGAAGTTTCTTGCAGCTTCTCCAGTCCCCAAGTTTACCATGTAAATAATGTACCGATATACTAGTATGTATATCTATCTATATTTATCTATATATAGCAACAGTAACTATACCAACAATTACTGTTATTTGAAAAGAAGGACAAAAATGATTTCTGAAGGCCAGAGTGAGTTGAGATGAATATGTTTTCCACTTGTAGGTCAGAAAGACACTGACAGGCTGAGGGAAGGGAGAAAAAAAACCTTTTTTCTATCAGTTCCACCAGTGTAAGTTTAGATTTTCATATGCAGGTTACTGATTAGTTGTTTTTAAAAAGCAATAAGCCCAGGATTTGAGTTGTTTATCTGCCCATTTAACATTGATCATCATATTATTTTGGGTAACCCCCATGTGGTCAGGGACCTGACTTGGAATTAATATTCGGGTTGCTTAGTTCAGCTTGTTAAAAATTTACCCACTTATTCACAGTTGGCTTTATTTTATTCTGCATAATAAAGATTGTTCTCATTCACAGATACATTCCAGAGTTAGTAAATCAATGTCAATCCATTTGTTCAGTTCGATTTTTGCATTTGTTTAGTTTGATTTTAGTTCTCCTATAAGCTCAGTCTCTTCCATGCAAGGAAAATTACAACTGAAAAGTTAATTCAGGCTGAATGAGTAGAAAAAAAATACAAACACATCATCACAGAAGCATGCTAGAGTCCTCAACTGTCTGTTTAATTAATACCCTCTCACATCCTGCCAAAATCAAAGCAAAGAAATAAAACTAAAGAACCACCCCAAAAGCTTACTAAGCAGCAACAATGGCTATACTGTAAAATATTTTCTTTGGAATGAAATTGGGAAACAGAATAACAAAGAACAAATGATATCCCCATATAAACCTCTTTTTCTTACCATAACAATACCTTAATGAAATTTACTATTTCTGGCATAGTAACTAACACCATCATCCATATTTCGATTTTTTTTAAAAATATTAATAGGTTGAAGATGCATCTTCATTGCATATGCACACAGTCCCTTTCCCCAGTTGTGCAAACAGGCTTTTTAGGGTTTCTTCTCTTTACACAGACTGAATAAATTTATCCATCAAGAGCAAAGTACAAGAAGAATATTCTTTAGATTTAGTAGATGAAGATTTCTAACCATACAATAGTTCAAAGGGGACCAGAAAAATGAAAAGGGTGCATCAAGCCTTTCAGGGACATAAGAAAAATCTTCATAAATGAGATCCTCAAAATAATTTTAAATGTTATGAGAAGAAATACAGGAAAAGAACAGACCTTATTCTACCTGCAATACACACTGTAAGTCAGGCAATGCAAAACCCTGCTAGGCTGCTCCAACCTACATCCTTTTTATAAACTGTGTACAGTTTGCATAGGTAGACAAAGGGAAGGAACAGTTCCAGTTTTCATGTGCATCTAACATTAAAAATTTCATGGCACATGAGGGTGAATTTGAGATGGCATTTGCTTGATTCCCTCGGGTACTGTATGTCTAATTCACACTCTCAAACACTTGTGTGCATGAACAACAAAAAGCATCAGTCACTTTCACTAAAAATAAACAGATGGAATATCAAAAACTCCAACAGTTAAGCTAGTGTAGATAGCTTTTAGTGATCTAGTTCAAATAATAACTAACCTGAGACGTACTTTGCTCCGATTAACATTATCATGCTACTGATAATAAAAAAACCCAAAGGCAGACTACAGAAGATACTGGAGTCACCTGATGTCATCCAGGGGAGGGTGTTTCCAGTCAAGCAAATCAAAAGAGAAATATATATATAAATTGCAATATATGTGTTAAAAATCATATGAAAGCAAAAAAAAGTAACACATGTAGTGACATTTGCAGAAAAACTGAAAAAGATCATGCACAACCCCCACAATAATTCAAAACACACTCTTAATATAAGAGTTCAAATACAAATTCCACTGTGAGCACTATTGAGGTCGAGCTTGTTTCTAGTATTTTTCTATACACTCCTAGCAGGCACAAGACAAAATTTCAAAGCAAGTACCAATGAAAATAACATTTCCCCCGCCCAGTACTGAACCAGATATTCACTGAGGGTAAGTTTTAATAAACATAACCCTTTTTACATGAATTGAAGAACAAGATCTAGTTTTACTTTCTGCAAGGCAGGATTTTCTATCCTTCAAAAGGAAATAAAGATATCTAAGTAAGATATGCATTAAGCACTTAGGATTTTATAACAGGATACGTAACAGAAAGTTTAGATGTAAGGCTACTAAATCACAACGGACAATACTCCCATATAGCTTTGAGAAGACTGTTTGAATAACCACGGTGTTAAATAAAATACTTAAAGCAACATATTGGATGATAAAAGGGAAATTTTAGCTTTCAAGGATAAAGAGACTTCATCCAGCTTGAGGGCTGCAACTGTGGATTCTGGAGAGAGTTTACATTTTGAAGATTTTTTACTTAATACTTTCATTCTATTAGTTTTTCCAACAAAAGGGAAATGAAATGAAGATAAGACCCACAAATGAAACATCCTGAAACAGTGATGAAATATAAATTCAAATTATAGATCATAGAAGACTGCAGGTTTTATTTAATTCAAACCTGGCAGATGAAAAAGCCCTCTACTTCAAAAGAAAGTTCTTGTTTAGTCCCCCAAAAGGGTCTGTATATCCTCTGTTGTGAACAGTTCTTCACTTTATGATAACTTCTTGCTCTTAGCCCTTGTGGGTCAGATAGATTTTGATGTGGCTATCAATCTCTCCTTTTTAAACAGCAAACAATAAAGGCAAGATATAGCAAGAAAAATCACAGGATGAAACATTTCTCCTTTCATATTACAAGGTTATAGTTTATGAAAGTTTATGAAATCCCTGCACTGTCTTAGAGTTGTACTATCTCTCAACTTCTAGGTAAGCTTTTTGCTTTTGTAAACCAACACTGTTCTGCAAAACTTGCAGTTAGTCTTCATTTCATATTGTCTGCCAGATATTGCTTGTGCTTGCCTTTCAAGAAAACCTATCTATGTATTTTACTGCTTTTTTTCCACAGTGGTTTTAAGTAAAAGTCCAGAGATAGTATGAAGAGAAAAGGTCACCAAACCCAAGATTAACTACTTAGGCTAACCAACTAGCTAATAATATTTGACCTGCACTAATTTCTGATTTACCGTTTGAAGGAGCTTCAGATGTCTCCCAGCCCATAGATTTCACCACAGCTTTCTTCCATCTGGCATAGCGAAATTCACTTTCTGAAATTGAGAAATCAGCAAACAGAAAAGCCTCTCAGTGTATATGAACCCAACTACAATTATAAAGAAGCAAACACTACGATATAAGCTTTCCATTCTTTTGCATAGTATAGTGTGTCTGCACAGCACAAGTATTATAAAATGTTTTGAATGCAACCCAACCCATGAAGCAATTTTTATTCATATAGAATCTCTTCAGTGGTAAAAATACTGTCTTGAAGTAGGGATTACAGCAGTAATTATAATAAAAATAGTAAGTCAAAACTCTGTACCAAAATAAGAAATCATTGAAAATGCAAAAATGCATTTGTCTTGAGCATGGATTAATTACGTCAGGTACATTCCTTCTCTAGAAGCACTTAAGAAAGGATGAAAATGTTAGTTAGCTAAAAAGAATGATTAATGTAGGCTTTTTAGAGCCAAAGGAAAAGTCTCCCAGGAATAGTCAGTCTGTCTTTTCCACGTCTGTGAAAACTCACAAATACACAGGCGCATTAGGAGACATTTTTCTCAGTAAAAACATTTCACCGTTTCTTTGATTTTACTTGCTATGAATCAAAAGCTACTAACTGCAATGCCCAGTGCCAAGTTTCTTTCAAAAAGAAGGAAAAAAACCCAACACATTCTCATGTGGAATTATGCTGTTTTACCCATTTCCAAACTTACTAATCAATATATGCACAAAACAGAAAGTGAAATGCACTTTAAACTAAATAGTACAACGTTGATATTCAGCATTTGTGAGAATATTCATATATAGCTGGTTTTATATCAGTATGTTAGACTACAACAAAGGAAAAAACAATCTGTTGCACACAAAATAATGTTTGCAAGTTCTTATATAATACAAAAGGGTTTTACCCTCTGGGTTGATCTGTGGTTCAAATCGTTCACATGTCACTGCTGTCATATCTCCAGGATTCAGACTCCAAATTCCAACTCCTTCTGCAGCTCCTGCTGCCATAGCAGCTCCTAGAGCTGTTGTTTCAGGCATTGATGGCTTTACTGAAGTAAATCATAGAAAAGGCCATGATAATTTTTAATGAAAAGTTATCTTGATGTTATCAGAACTAAAGATTTACATATATATAATGATATATATTTTTTGTAACTGCTATATACTTCAAGTTTACAAACTGCAAACCTCATTTTATTGCCATTCATATGGTTATGAGGCTAACCTCACCTATGAGTTCCATTCACCTAATTTGTTCCTTTAACTCTAGAACTCTTCAGGCAGAGCATTCTTTAAAATCTGCTTTTATTGATCAGATCCTTTCATCTGCTAACTACGCATCTGGCACAGATAGTGTTACTAAAGGCAAGCTGTATCATCTTTGAGTTAAAAACTTTCCACTCAAGTGTCATGTTTTTCTACATGATTTTCTAGAAGCTGCATTTTAGGCAAGATTGTCATATTAGTGCAGCAAATTATCAGTCTTCAGTATAGATGAAGACGTATAAAATCCTGATGTTACTCAGTAACACACTGCATGTTTAAGAATGCTAATGTATAGCTTACAATACTCAGCAGTTCGGGACTAAAGGTGTTAAAATATGTCTTCAGAACAATGCATCCTTTTCACTGACACTGAAATGCTCCAGGTTTCAAGTGAGGTCCTTAAAGAGCTTTAGTGTATCAAAACACATCTTTCAAAAGCTAAAAAGTCTTTTCTTCCTTTTTTTTAATTCTAGAGGGCTTCTATGAAAGAACTGCTACATGATCATTTTCAAAATGTATTGCTGTTGGATCAGATGGTATTGCAAACTTCCATCTCCCTCAAAGAGGAACAACCCCATTTGGATTTGTATTTCATATAATGCGTGCCAGAAAAACTGGTTGCAAGATTCCCACTTTTGTTGTAACTTCTATTCCCTTCTTTTTTGCTGCTGTGGGAGGAAACAGAATGGGCAATGTGGGTTTTGGGTCTTCTTTCATCCTGTAAATGAAGCCAGAGGTTTATGCAGGCAAAGGGAGCAGAAAAAAGGCATCTGCTACTTGCTGAAATGCAAGAGCAAACAAAACATGAGCAGTGGAGGTGCAAAGTTCTCATTTATCTCTGATCGGGATTCTCAGGGTCAACACATTGCAGGAGACTGTTAATTTCACTGATTTTGAAATTCTTAGATGTTTAGAAATTGATATGACAACTTTAAACAATATAACCACGGTGCCATAATATTTCAATATAAGAAATAACTCAGTGTTTCTCTAGTAAAGTGAATCTCAAAACTAGATGCAAGATCTAAAACTGTTTACTGAAAAAAACCCCAACGTTCTCAAGCGGTAGCAAAAGACCAGCAACAACAGCAAAACAAGCTATCCAACTTGCACTCATTAGCCATTACAAACCTATATTGGTTTTGGCTTAGAAAGAAAATAGGAGTTGTAATTTCATCTTACCTACTGGAATACAGAGAATGTCTGATTGGAGTTGCATGAGGACTTTATTATTAGTCATTCCTCCATCGACCTGTAACTGATTTAGTGGTATTCCACAGTCCTTGTTTATGGCATCTAAAATCTTAAGTAAGAGTAATACATGTTACAATTTAATTGCAGAGAAATCCATTATACTCGTTAAGTGTAAAATACTGATAATTCAGTGTTTGCTGAGGAATGTTAAGCACATAATTACTCACTCCTACATATCAAGAGGGAAAAAAAAGGTAGTGACAATATAGTTTTGTTTAATATACAGCAAATACATTCTATTTATTACAGAAATCCTAGAGTAGATGCTCTTCTATCCGTTGCCTATATAGTCTGAGAGAAGGATTTTGAAGAAAAGCTGATGACAACTACAACATTTATCAAGGCTAAGAAAGGAAGAAGTAACACTAAATGGAGTGCTTTAGTCAATTACAATTTGTAAAGATATTTTCTTCAATTTGAAGCATTAAAGAACTGAAAAATTAAAATGTTTGAACTGGCAATCTGGAAGACACTTCAATAGGAACTGCTGAGCCTTGAACTGTTTTGAAAGAGCAGTCTCTTTTCAATTAGTTGTTGAAAATTGAGAATTTTACAGTAGATGGCCGTACAGTCAATGGCCATAAGTTGCGCCAGGGGAGGTTCAGACTAGATATTAGGAAGAATTTCTTTACTGAAAGGGTCGTCAGGCACTGGCACAGCTGCCCAAGGAGGTGGTTGAGTCACCATCCCTGGGGGTGTTTAAAAAACAGGTAGATGAGTTTTTAAGGGACATGGTTTAGTGGATGATGGGTGCGGTTAGACTCAATGATCTCAGAGGTCTTTTCCAACCAGAAGAGTCTATGATTCTATGATTCATGGGATAGATTGTTAGTGTAATTTTTTTCATAAAATTATGTTTCCTTCTTTTGGACACACTGCATAGCTGAAAATAAATGAAAAGTCTTAAAGTGTTTTCAAGGGATAATTAATGAAGTGGAATACTTAATTCACTGATAACTATCAATATGTTTTTTTAAGGGATTTCCTGAAAATGTAAGATTTGCCTCAAACCTTAGCTACTGGTAACACCATGGCACTATCCTATTAAATGCATCTATTAAATGCAGAATGGGGTTTCTAGGGTTTTGTAAAAGCAGTCAGTTAAATGTCTCATTTACATTTTGTAAGGTTAGCGCATAACTTTTCTTGACAAAGTTAAGCATTAACTAGGGCAGAATGATTTTCTCTTTGCAATTTTTCAATTTCTTTGAATAAAAAAAGACCAAAACTACAACACATCCTGTGCTGTTCTGTAGTTCATGAAGTATCCAGTTATACAATCCTTACTGGGAAAAGTCAACATGTTTTTTTTAAAAAAGAACAGAAAAAATGTAGGTCTGTAAGGCAGTAAAAACTATATAAAGATGAATTTTCCAGTAGATTCTCCCTGTTCTCAGGAATTAAGTAAGCAAGGTCCCTTACCAGAAAATCCTTACAGGAACTAAAAGAAATCCCACAGGATAAATGCTAAAAATTAGAAGGTAAGAGTAAAAGGCCAGATTTCATGGCAGCACCATTTGCCCATGGGCCTGCACTGTTCAATATATTAGAAATAACCTGGAAAACAGGATTCATAACACAGCAGCAAAGTTTGCTGGCCCTACTAAGCTAATACTGCTCCCCATCACTTATTCCCTTCATATTTATCATTTTACATTTGTCTATGCTGATTTCACCTGCGTTTTTCATCCTTCAGAATTTCAGTAGTGCCTCATAATCTCAGCTTTACATATGCATACTGTTGGTGGCTCTGGCTTTGTTTACCACTGTGGAAGAGCATGTTGGGTCATACCATGCACTTGGCAGAGGTTTAAAAAAAATGTAAAGAATGCTATATTCAGGAAGGAACGAAGGATCAAAACAAATAATGATCATGCTGCTGCTGTTTCTATTGTGCTGAGTTTGGATGAAAAGCAAGGTATCTGAGTATTTAAGTTTTGTCTAATGACAGCATTATTTAGTCTTAGAACAGAAAAACTGCTTTTCCACGATGCCTTCTGGAATAAAAAATGCAACAAGTATCAACTGTCTGCACAAGGAAGGAGTTTTCTGGATAATAAGGAACAGAGACTCAGAAGGATTGGATGTCACAAAAAAACAAGCAAAAAATCCAATGAATATGAAATTTGAGGGTTTTCGTGAAGGATAGTAAAGACTTCCATTTAACTGGAGTTAAAAGAAATTTGTTTCTGATAAGACAGAACTAACAATGTATGTTTGAAAAATATACATCTATTTTATCTGTGTCACTAGAACTTAGTCTGTTAATTTAAGTGTGTTCACACACCAGATGAGGCACTCCTGTCATTGTGATAAAAGCACATTGATTAAATTATGAGGAAGTATTAGATCTGTTCAAACAGTTAACTTCACCTTCACTCAGTTCAAGAACTTTATTTCTTTGTTTCTGTGTTCTGCCTCTCAAAATATTCACAAAATATGTTCGTCTTATTTTAAGTGCTGATAGAAAGCAGCATTGTCACCCCAAAGTAATGTACTGCCCAACCACATCATTGTAGCTAAGTTCACAGGAACAATTTTTCAACATTAGCACCATGTAAAGAGAAGAACAGTATCCAAGTACAATATAAAGCATATGATTAATTGTCATTAAATTTTTTTCAGTCCTTTCTCTACCTGAAGAGCTACAGTCCATTATCATACTAATTTACAAACCTCTCGTGTTTGAAAGCAGACCGCTTCTAGTGCTGCAAAGGCGATATGGTTTTTATTTGTAAACTGAGTAAGGCCACAGATAATACTGTTGAAAAGAAAAAAAAGACCCAGTTAGGACATATGTTGTTACCAGATATACTTCTTTACTTCAAACCTAGGCTTTCTAATTCAAAGATCATTCAGTACCTCTGTATGAAGATTGCCTTTTAGTATTAAAAAGCTTGTTTCTCTTTCATCTAAACTCTTATACCTGTTTTCCTGACAAACATGATTTCGGTGTCGACTCAATAAAATTGCTATAAATTAAAATTTTATTGCCAATCTGCATGCAAATAGATGCACATGCACCCATACACACACAAACACTGACATAAATTCCAGTCTTCCTTTAAGAAAAGGAAATGTATGATCGAGGCTGACTTTCGTTTAAAAACTAATAGCACCTATCACTAAAATCTAGTAAATTTTCTTATGCTTTCAGTTCTTAAGGAAAAGCCTTGCTGGGTCATTGCTGTGTTCTAAATGCTTAAAAATGTTTTCATAGTTATTCTGATCATTAATTGTTTCTGCACCTTCAAAGAGATTTTTGGATATGGAAATTATGCTACTTCTAATCATGAGGAAGCTAAATTCTGTCAACATACTGTGAACTGCAAAGCAAATAATCATCTTTTGATTATTTTTTAATATCTGAAGATTGTAGCATATCACACAAATGCTGCTGTATTTTGCGGATGGATACATGCAAATTCAAAGATATTAAATGACATTTTTAGTTGCTGCCGTTCCAAAGATCAGCTTTTAACAGTTAAAAGATTAAGCACTGTGATTTGAAAAACTGTAAAACACCTAACTAAAAGATTTTTTTTAACGTACAAAATGCATTTAAATTCTAAAGATTTAACTACTAAAAACCTTGGGAACTAGATATTCTTTTAAGATTTCTTTTCTCACATTAGGAAAGTTATTTTATATATAAATTCGCTACGCTTCTGTGACTCCCATGGCATGCTGTGATTCCAGCAACAGTAGGCAAGTTTACAATAGCAAAAAAGACAAACAGAAGGGTATTGTTTGAACTAGCAGTTCTAACTTATACCAGCATGTGAAGTCCTAACAACGAGGAAAGGGACTGGAAGGAAAGGAGAAAAGAGTGTAAAATAGACTGTAAAGAAAGCTGGACACAAGGGGAAGAAGAGGGAGGAGAAGTGGGGAGGAATTAAGTAGCTTGTATCATTAGAGACAGTGAATGCAGCAGCCACAGGAAACTGAGCTCAAAAAAACTCATCGATCAGCACTAAATTCTTCTCTTCCTAATTTTGTTGCCTGACAGCTCACAGGTATGTGGACCTCCTCTTTCTCTTTAGCAAGAAGAAAATCCTTTCAGAACCAGAAATGTGTGAAGAAAAACAGCCGTCCCCCTTACTGGCAAGAATGATAGAACTATCTAGTACTTGTCCTCTGAAATGCACAGACCAGCTCAAATATTTTCCTGCCCTGTCTGCTCCTTTTTTTTTTGGAGGTGAGGGAGAGGACAATGAGTAGCTGAGCTAGCTAATCCTTCTTCTTCTCCCAATAGTAGTTCCTGTTTTGAATAGATTAAATACAAAAGAGAAACACGGTAGTTGCTTGAAGATACAGAGAAAGGATACATACAGACACATCAGAAGAACATAGAGCAATTCACATACCTGGCAGGACTAATGATACTAGCTATAAAATCATTAAATCTCTCTGCAAATGCAATATTTAGTCAGATCCTTACCCCCTTGCACTGGGTTCCCAGTATGGTGCATACAGTCCTGAAAATGCTGGCACAAAGTAGCAGCCATAAGAAGTTCCCACTTCCGCAGCCAGTTTTTCTAATGCACATACAGAAACAGTCTTCACTTAACTTTTCACAACTGCACCAACACTTAAACATGACACTTAAAGGTGTTATTATTTAAACAGGGAAAATATTCAGAATATGTTAGATAGCTACAAAAATAATCTACATGCAATTAGAAAATACAACCAACTCTGGCACTCTGCTCCTCATTAACTAGTTGCCCATTTGCAACTGTATAAATGGAAGATGTGGCACAGGGGGTTGTGGGAATTGTAAAATGTAAAATCAAAACCTAAACCCAAAATCATACTTAAAATTCTGACCTAGATTCTGTGAGGTTTTCAATGGGTATCCTGTGGGTAAAAATACAACCTTCAAAGTAGTCCAAAAGGTCACACATTACTTGCATTTAAGACAAGGCAAGCGAGTGAAACTGGATCAAGACCAAAGGGAGTTAAGAACTAAATTCCCATTAATATCAAATGGATTTAGAGATCTAAATTCTCAGCTTAAGTATATAATCACAAGGCCACCTACAAGGATATCTGAAGTTTCTTAATATCCAATTAATAACTTTGGATATTTGAACTCTCCAGTATTAAAGTATTTGTAGTTTTAAAAAATATATTAAAACATCTAGAACTGTAAAGGAAGTAAAGCTAATGTCCAGCTCCTTCCTATAAAAAGAAAGTATTTTCTTCTGCTTTTGTACATTTCTTCTATATGCGTTGATCAGAGAAGCCCAGCAACAGAGAAATGAAGTAGGAAAACATTTTAGAATAGTGGTTTCATACAGACTCTACTTAAAGAAAGGAGTGAAGGGAGAATGAAGTGCACGTTTAGGGAAAGAGGAAGAGATGACAAAGTCCCATATGAATTTAACAACCCTGACAAGACTAAAGTTCTTGAAACTTACACCTTCACAAGTCAAACTTGTGAAGCCAACAGGTACTGTAGTATTTCAACCGCTGGTTAATTCATATGAAAATAATTTATATTCTTCCGTACGATTTGCAAAGATTTCTTACAGAAAATCTGACTGATGTTTTAAGTTTTTGCTTCATCTTTGAAGTTTTACACAAAATTTGAATTCTAAATTTTTCATCCTTTGAATAAGATACCAAATTATTAAAAAATGTAATAAATTGCTTTTTAATCCTGAATCTTATTAAATCAGTCACTTTCAAGCTGTTACACTTGCATGCTTTCAACATTTTCTTCTTTTTCAAAGTTTTATATATTCTTGGTTTCTATAATGTGATACATCAGTTTGTTTCAGTTCAGCTCAAGCAGAAAACATCAGCTACCCAAATGCTAAAGGATTACTGTATTTTTAGCCAAAACAGATTACCATCCTCCACAATTCCTTTAAGAACCAGCTTTGCAAACTGAGGTCCCTAACTCAATAGATATGAAGTCTTCTAAATAAATATTGCATATGTAGGGCCTCAGGTTCTTGCCTTCATGACAGGAATGAATAAAAAGGTTTAGGAACAAATATGCCCTGGTTTCTAGAATAGAGATATAAATACTCTTGCTCTAGAAAACATGATATTGCATGAAACCAGGAAATACACTATAAGCATAGTATCTTTGTGAATATCTGCTTGCTAGGGAAACTACTAAAAAAATACAGATTGAAACGAACAAGGCTGACAAAGGATTTCAAAGACCGTATTGATATGCTTTATGAAATACATATTTCAATAAACAGTGATTACATGGATGCAAAACAAATTGTTCAAATGCAACAAAATATATGTATCTTCCAGCTCTTCCTTCTTGAATATTTTGAGCTTTCATTGAACATTAGAGACATCAGGACATTGGAAAAGAATGCTTAAAAAACTGAACAGCTCCAAATAGTGAATACTCACCAACTTCCTGTGAAGTCTTAACAATACCTAGATTGTCCCTCAGCCAACGAACAACAGCACCAGCTATTGCAACAGATCCCTGAAGGAAACAAAATCACTACAATTTTAGGAGACAACAACTGGTAGCGTCATGTCCCTTTCTACAAGGCTAGAGAGGAGCGGTAGCTGTGGCCTTCAATTGCAGGCTTACAGTCACAGCTTAAAGCACTCCCAAAAACGCTCACAACCAAACAACAGGTTTCTTGCCTGCTGGAAACTGCAATATAAAAATGGCAGCCTGTTTCACAGGCTCCATGTGGAAAAGGTGCATATTGCATGACCTTTTCCATGGCAGGGGAGTTACTATGATATTTCCTTAAGCAGTCATCTTGTCTCTCTAATTTAGGTCTTCTCCTGAATATACAGTTATAAGGTCCATTACTCTCAGACTTCTTTTTCTGAATAATTAAGGTTTTTATGCTTTGATTAAAAAAAAAAACACGATTATGTCTCAAGTCTACATGCAAATGTCCAGAGATACAAAAATTTAGGCACTTGTATTTGCCAGCAAAATTGCTCTGCTGACTGAATGGCTCCATCATATCATAGATGAATTGGCATAGGTTCCACGTCACTCCAAAGAACAAATGGATTTCTCTACAAAACAGTCTCAAGTCTACTATACTAATCTTCAAGTAATATGGGAGCAGCATTATATTTTCATTCAAGTCCATTACAAGAAGTAGCGGGGGTATTTTCTAACCAGCTAGTTATTACAGTTATAAGATATGGGTTTGGTTAAAAGAAAAGGTTAATTACACATTTTTTGCCTTTCTGGAAAGCATCTTAACCAGTAGATTATAGATGATTACAGCATGGATACAGGAGAAAGGACACTTAATATATTCTGTTGAAGCCAATTCTTTGGACAATATCCTTAAAGACTTGGAGATGAGGAAGAAACAAAGTAAACATGCATGTTTTTTAGCATGTAGAAACATAAATCATTCAAGACAGTTTCAGTTCTTGCTTTAACAACATGGGTTAAAAATAAAACAAACCTCTCACACAGCTGCTCAAAATGACAACCCCAAAGTTTGCCAGAACATGGCAAATGCAAGATCAGCTTTCATTAGGGAAAGGAAAGGAACACAGCCTCTCACATCCTAGTAAAGTACTGTAAACAAAAAATATTCTCCCAGCAAAAAAAATCAAGTGTGTTGCCTTTGTCCTTTTCACACCGAAAATATAGGCTCTCTAAAAAAAGCTTAATAGCAGCAAAATAATCCTTCTATTATTTCTGAAGAAGCTTTTGTCTCCAACAGGTGGTCAGCTGATCTGTGGTTCAGAAGGAGAGCTTCAGAACAGTGAACCCTGAAGTTAAACCTCAAAAGCCCATTTTCCAGAGTTGCGTGGAGAACTGAGGAACAAAATTGTGTAAGAAGGCATCTAAGTCTTAGTAGATAAAAAAAACTCAGTTGTTAGAGGATTGTCCCAGAAATGTGATTCTGATTTTTTTAAATCAGAATAAAATCTATTAGAATGAAACAAAACCAAAGACATTTAGTTATGACTTCTATTATGAGAGGATAACTGAAACACTCGTACTTTTTCTCCTCTTTTTTAAACCCAATTTTAGTATAAAATTTTGCTTTTATTTTTTCTAGCATTAAAGATTTGAAAGACTGTGTAACAAAAAATGCCCTGAAAATGTAAATGATGCAATGTAGAAATATTTTTATTAGAGTACATGGTATACATTGGCGATAGAGATTACCAAAACCATGCATAAGCTTTGAGGCGCACAAGTTATAATACAAAGCTGTTTTGATTTCCATGCAATTGAATAACGTAACGATACCAGAAAACAGAAGTAAGCAAGAACATATATCTCTACAAAAAGGAAATTAGTGGACTTACCTCTAGTGCATAACAAACAGGTTTGTCTCTGCCCAGTTTGTAAGCTATTGTGGTTAGAAGACCATGCTCAGAAAACACAGACTAAATGAGGAAAGAGGAAAGAAAAGATAAAGTATGAACAGAGGCACAAGATATTTAAATAAAAATATCCAAAATATAATAAGTAAGAGGAAAAACCTTCACCGAGAAAGGAAAAAGTATGGAAAGTTTAAACAAAGTAAATTATCAGTCACTCTAAATAGTCACCTAAGATAGAACCCACAATCACTAGTTTTAATTCTCATTTCCTCAAACTGCCTCAGATCTTTCCAGCCTCCTTTTAGCAAAGAATTGGGGGTCTTTAGAAGGCTAAACGAATGAGAAGGAAGCAAAAGCTTTGCATTATTTATTCAACTGCAACTACAAAGAAACAATGTGAAAAACCAAAGGGAATGAATAAGATAGCCAAGACAAAGGAGAAACGCTGTGTTTAAGTAACACAACACTCAGTACTTCTGGGTGTGGGTAAGAAAAATATACAAGGAAAGGGCAAGAAACTTGCTAGGAAAAGTTCTTTTTTGGAAACTTAAGGAGTTAGGAAATGGAGTCTTACTGAAACACTATGAAATAATTATTACTTTCTATTCTTTTAGGTTTCAATATGCACTATTCCTTACCTCTAGCAATATACTTGTTGCTAATAAATTTAAGAAAGGCTGATACATAGTTGTACTCAACAACTTAAATAAAGATTGTAAGAAGAAAACTGTACAACAAAAATGCAACTGACCTTCTGCCCTGTATTGCACAGCAAGAAACATCCTGTTCCATACCTAGCATGAAAGCAAAGGAAAGTAAAACCAGGATGTTTAAAGGATAACCTAGCTCATGAATCCACTACACCCCCATGGAGAATCGAGACACCACGTTTTGCCCCTTGAAGGTTATGTTTTCATTAACTGATGATGAAAACATCTTCAAAAAGTTGATTTTAAGTGCAGCCTGCACTTGAAAAATCTAGTTCCACACCTCTCTCTTTGGCTATTTGTTGTATAATATGTGATTAAAGAGCAGATACGGTCAAAAACTAAGTGTGAATTCCACTTTGGTGGCAGTGTTTACCTACTTCAATTTAAGCTGATTATGAAAGCTCCTCTATAAATATTTCACAATATTAAATTCACGCTCTTAGAGGTAAATTTAAGAAACTGTTCCTGTCACAAAGAAGAGGGTTTTCTTTAAACACATTCAGATAAAAAACTTCTAAACATTTGAAGTTTCTCATTTGAAGACCACATCACATACATGTGTGCATACACACGCATAAAAGGACGCAGTTTAAAAAAAGGAGTACAAACCACTTATAATCTATTCTACACTACTGTAAGAATTTATGTGTTCCCTAGCTTTTTAATACTTTGAAAACGAAAAGCTTAAAACATACTGAGAGTGTCTTCAGTTACATTTGGAGAGAAAACTGGCAAAGCAATAACCCAAATTTTGGTTTAGCTGGATTTTTTCCAAAAACTCTCTTGTGTTATAAAAGTATTATTTATAAAAATGATTTATGACAATTTTACTTAGAAATATGTTTTATTTTGTTTAACTAAAATGCAATGCTACTAACCAGTAAATTTGTGCATAAATGTAAAAGATAAAGTGAAAGTTAATTAGCAACAAATACGGATTAATGTGTAATTAAATCTGTGAAAGTCCAGTACTGTGTCTGTACCTACATGCTCACTTAAGCACATGGCTGCAAATGGAACAGTAATTCATTTAAGTAGAGAGCTTTTGCTCAAATGAATGTTTGATTACACCATCTGCCTGATTTTAATGATCAGATCTTTTAAACAAGGGCACTAAAATTTTGAGAAATCGGAAAAAATAAACCATAAAAGTCTCCACACTGAGGTAGACACAGAAGGAAATCTAAGCACTGCAACTGAAATGATCCCCTCCTATATAGTAATGCTTTTTTTTTTTTTCATTCAGGTCCATGACATCCAACTCACACAGCCTGTATATGACTTCAGGTCACAATTCAAATGATACTGCAACTGTTTGTGTTTTGACAAATTTCAAAAATGATAAACCTCCTGTCACACAGAGATATTTCCTGTGAGTGACTTCGTTCCAAAATATGCCTAACAGACCATATAACTTTAGTATCTTCACTATTTTATAGAAGTCAGGACACAGTTTACTTTGTAGGTCAACACGCTCAAAAGGTAGAGCTGTAGCCAAGTGCAAAGTACAAAAGCATTTGGCAGTGAGCTTGAAAGTGAATATAATACTAAACTCAGAACAGTAAGGTATTCTTAATCTTACAACTTTTGCAATAACTTACGTATTTTTTGCCTGTCCATCTTGAAAACACATCTGCCCAACAAGAGCAGCAGACTGGTCACCCAAGCACTGGAAAGAGAAATTTTTTCTTTTTAGCAAATGTCTGCACATGAATCAAATGCATGAAAAACAAACATGAACAGATATATTTAACTACAACTCTGATCTAGTATGAGCACACAGGTAATCCAAAGTGAGAAAAAACGTATAGAGATAACCTGTGCTTTTTTACTACCCCTTCCTTCATAAGACTTCCAAATGAAATGTGTTATGCTACTTATGGTGAACAATTAAAAGAAATGAAAGTTAAAATTTACTATCTTTATGAATTTTGTATTGGAAAAAGCTGAATATCTGCCCAACATTTTGGATTTTATTTATATATAAAAGGAGTTCAGAATATATATATCAGTTTGCTTCCATTTTGTAAAGTTACTCATTTACTTAGAGATCCTAAGTTTCCCACAGCACTACACACACGTATTAAAGCTTTCAGCTGTATTTCCACAGCCAGACCTTAACTTAAAAAACAAAGAACCTAGTGAATTAATAATTCAACTTCAAAAGTTTACTTCATGTTTAACATGGAGTGAAAAACAATCAACTTAATTTGTAGCAAGATTCACCCATCTTAAACCTTTTTCTAGTGAAATGTAGTATCAAATTCTTATTGCAGAATCTGAACTGAAGCAGGACTTACCCCAGAAATCGGTACACCTGTCAAAGCTCCAGATTTCTGATTAAAAAACAGAGAAAAAGTTCCAAATTAGCCTTCCATGACTACAGTGTAAGGCAACAAAAAAAGAAGCTAGATTTGTAATTCTCAAATGAAAACAAATAAGGGTCATGAGAGGAATATGGTTGACATTTCAGGTGTATATCGGACTTCAGCTTAGTGCAGCTCATGCCCAAAACACTAAAAAAATAAGAAATTTACAGGTAGACTTTATGTCTCCTCAGTGGTTCTTAACATAAATTTTGTTGACATCAAAGTGTATAGAAAATCACGTTCAGTGTAACCTGTGCAGTCAGTGTTAAGTGTAAAATGCAAAAGTGCAAAAACGGTAACTAGAAAAAAATGTGATTGTGTTGACACACTAAGCGAAGGAGATGACTCATCTTAAGATGCAGCATTTTAAGTCTCTCAGAATTTCTTCAAAACACTATGTGATGTTTCATGTGCATTCTTGCAATAGGTATCAAAAATTTAATATCCTAACAATTTGTACTTCTTTCTTTAAATTCTTTGTGCAATTGTGCAAGTGCATCTTCAGTGAAGCCATGCATGTACATTTCCAATCTGAATCTTTTTCTTCAATTTGCATTTTATTTAATTTGATTTAAGGTAACTGAGTTTATAAACGTTTTAAAACATCCCTGCATAAATTTGAAGTTTCGCTATAATAGAATGAATGTTTGTAGGCAGAATGGCTCACTTTTCTTATTTATAAAGCGAGATAACCAATATTTATTAGCCAGTAGCTGTACTTTTTACTTCACTATAAAAAAAAAAAATTGAACAGCCTGTAAACTAACACAAACCCATATCTCATGATTCCATTAGAAACAATTTTGACATGAACTATAACTGTAACATCTAAAATTTTGAAAAATCCACCAAATGTACTGGTCTAGAAGGAGTGTTTTTACTAATCCCTAAACCGATGGAAATGCACAGCATCTGAACAGAATGGATAAGATACAGGTGGTCGGCCTACAGGAAGCCTCTACTCACCAGGCTAGGACAGATTTTCTACAGCCAGCAAAAGGAAGGAAAAGAAAGAAAAAGAAAAAGAAAGGAAGGAAAGGAGAAGAGAAACAAAAGTTCACATTTAAAGTGACGAGCTATTCTCTTTCAATTGTCAAGTAGTACCCTTTTCTATTTACCTCACTGATTCAGCTTAATAGAACTCCTGCTTATCTGATCCTCATGTTAACAAAGGTCAGCAATGACTTTTGATGGCATCTCCATTAACAGATTGGCAAAAATATTTACATTTCAGACACGTTAGTTATATTTTAAATAAAAATCTTATAACTTGCCTTAATTACAAAGTGTCTGTATGTTCGTAGTAAAAAAGCAAAAAGAATGCAAAATCACAACACCCAGTTTATCCAATTCTGAAGCTTTTAAGAATAAATTAGATGCCACTGTATCAGAAGAGTTGATGCTGCATCAAGGTAAACTTGAAATCTCAGCCCCATGACAACACCTAAAGACTCCTAAGTCATATTCACAGCTGCACTGGAAGCAGTGTGATTAAAAGGATATCACAATATCTCAATTTTTTTTTTTCACTCAGTGCTATGTAACAAAATTTATTTTTCAAAGCCAAGGCAATCTAAGGTGTCACTTGTGATTTTCCAGTTCACAGAAACTGATTAATCTTGCCTTCAGTAATGTGGAAATAAGATATGACACATCTCGTCCAATCCTCTTAGATCACGAAGACTTCCATAGTGACTTTCATCTCTTCTTTTCAATTGTACAAGAAGTAAAATTATTGTGCTCTAGTAACAGCAATACCATTCTTTTAATCTACTGATTATACATTGCATTCTTATGTGTAGTTTCTAAACCATTATGTTATAATTATTATAATAAAAAATTGTTATGCTCATCAAAAAACTTCTCCCATCTTGTTTTGTCTATTATTTGACACTTAAAAGAGAAAAAAAGAACTTCATATAACATTACACAACAGTAGATAATGAAATATTAATCATAAATCAAACATTATGGGTCTAGAAAAAGCCACTAGTCTTAAACTATGGAAATATCGGTATTGATATAGTTATATGTTGTAGAACACATACACAAGAAAACATACCATCAGGCCATAAATCTCAGAGGAGCTTCGTACTTTTGGAAGTATTTCCATAGGAATACCAAAAAACCTGAACATAGTACAAAATAATTTATATATATGGTTAGTGCTAAATCAGAAGGCATTTTACATTTGTCTTAAATAAGTTTAAGCTGTAAAGAAAAAAACCTTTTAAATGAACTTGGGTCTCTAGGGTTTAATGCATCACTACGTTTTTCCATTTGCTACAGTACATGACATTGAGTTATGAAGCATATAATTGAACATTTTGAAAACATATCCAGGTCTTTCATGTGAGAAGTCATTTGTCTTCCTACAATATTTGTATAATGTCATTATTAATAAATTGAGACATTATCATTGTAACTGTGTTATGAATTTGATTGCAACTATTAAATGTCATTGTTTCCATGAAACAGTGTTCCACCCACAGAAAAAAAAAAATCAAGGCTCTTTTATTTTTAATTAATCCAGACAGTTATATATTGGACATCTTGAGAACAATGAATTTTAGTTACTAATGTTAACAGTAAATCGTAATTATTCACCTTAGTCAAGATAAGAAATTCTTACTATTAAATGAGTTTCCTTGCCTTTCACTTATAAAAACTATTTAAATAACAGAATGACTGAAAAACTGAGCTTACTGGCAGAGTTCAGGATCCCATTCCAAGGAATGAATGTTGAACAACATTGTTCTACTGGCATTGGTTACATCTGTACAGTGAACTCCTCCATTCTTTCCACCTGTCAAACTCTGAACAAAAAAAAATATCAACAGTATTCGCTAAAAGAAGACATATATTTACTGCAACAAATTACAAGAAGAAGTTCTACATTCATAAAGTTTTCAGCTTGGGACTGGGAACTCTATTTCTGCAACATCTAAAGAAGCAGACCTGATACAAGTGGTACAAAGGCATGAGAGAGCTAACAAGGGTACAGCAGTACCTGCTGGATTCTTATACTGCAACAGCCTTTCTACAGTCCAAGACTTTTCCAAAAGCATGAGAAAAATTTTACAGCAACCTATAAATGCTAAACTACACATAAGCAACTACAAAAAAAGATATGGCGATACAGGAACAGTAAAAGCTGATCTTGTAAGGAACTTTAACGGAATTTCTCTAGTGACTTGTACTGACATCATCGCATGATCAGTGGGCACCATGTGTCATGGTACTTTGCCCAGAAATTTGCATGATATGGAAATTAATTTTAAAAAGAGTGATAAACTCACACATACCCATATAAGCCACGAATCAATAGTCCCAAACATAGCTCTTCCATCATCAACTGCTTGCTTAATCTCTTCCACATTATCCAAAAGCCATCGAAGTTTCACTGCACTAAAATAAGTGCTAAGTGGAAGACCAGTCCTAAACTGTAAAATAATTTAAAAAAAAAAATAATTTAAAGACCATGCAAGTATCTTTTCCATGAATACTGTAGTTATATATAATAAATTGCGGTAGTAACTGGAAAAATCAAAGACATAAAAATCAGAGAATTTACCTAAGCTTGTTTCTTAAGTAAGCACTAAGCATACAATACACAAGTCTGAAAATATCAAAACCAAATGACCAGTGCATTAATGGACAAAGATAAAAGCTGAGCTAAATGCAGTTCAAAGATCATTTATGTGGAAATAGTTGTTTGCAGAAGCCTTGTCTTATCTCCATATGACTAGACAACATTTTGTCATTTTTGTAATGATAACAAAAATGAGCAGCATGACACAAAAAGATTGAATTTGTAATCTACTTGAACTTAAAAATCAAATAAGTTTATAAGCTTTGCGACATCCATTTCTTGGCAATAGAAAAATACATAATATATAGAATACATAATATTTGTACAATCAATCAAGGAAAATATAAATCAAAGAATTGCGACACCTCTTGGCAAGTATTTTTTTTTTCAAAATTGTTATCTATACACCCAGAAAAATAAGAATGAATTTACTCTCTATAAAATATTTTCCCAGTTCTCTGATTGGTTGAAATGAATTTCAATATTAAGGCATAAGATGAGAAAGGATAATATATTTCACATCAATAAATTATTTTCCAAACAGTTTTTTTCTGCTCGCTCTTAATTTTCATGTGTGATGTTTACTTATCATTGAACAGGTAGCACATGATTAAGCCTCATTAAGGATTACTCATTTAATTTTTCTAGTGAAATACGTAAGGAGTGTTAACCACTTATTTTGAGAAGAATAAACATTTTCCATTCTCAGATCTGTAGTATAGTATTATGCACATTTTAAAATATTTGGCAAGGTAAGAAAGGTCTAGAAGTTACTGACTGACTAACTTCATTTTGGGGAATTTTAATCACACATTTCCAAAACATTATATGCTGTAGCAATAAGAGTTTAGCTACTATTTATATGTTCTGAAATATCTCTTACCTTAAAAAAGGCTTTGTTTTTTCCCGGAATTCTTTTAAGAAGCCGTTCAACTGTTGACTGGGTTCTCAGGTCAAGCCACACTAAAAACACAAATAAAATTAACTGATCAACAGATTTAGTACATGAAAGTGACACGTACAAGCTGCTTCTACAAAACTAGAGCTCTTGCTAGTAAATTCCAATCTTTAGTTTTAGTTTTTCATGTAGCTGAAAGAATATTGTATTGCATCGCATTTTTAATGCACTATTGGAAAAATTAAAAATGGTTAGATAAACTCATTTGATTTAGAAGAACAAATAATTTGAAAAATCAAACAGAATTTTCCACATAAGAGGATACATTTTTTTTGCTACCAGATCATAAGCAAGTGATTACTACTACTTTGTTTACAGGTGACTGTCATTAAACTAAGAGGCTAAAACAAATAGCAGGTTGATTATTTACTCTTTCTTTGAAAACTTTGAACTAAAGTCCTACCTCAGAGTTATTACAGTACAGCTGGGCTCAATATAGTACTGTAAACAATATATATTTAAATATATGAGTCCTGTTTTTCATCGATACTATGCTAAACTAAATCTGGCACTTGAAATGGCCTAAAAGAACAGATCTAGACAATTACCATTTCTCAACTGACATAACCTGAAAAGCCAAGGTAAGTTGAAAATAAAACTCCAAATCAGTAAGTATACACTAAACCTACTTAAGACATTTTTCCTTTAAAATTATCAAAAGTGTCCAGAAAATTTAGTAAGATCCTTCATTTAAAAGGAGATGACTGGGCATAAGTCAGAGCTTCATTACATGCCAGGAATGTACAAAACTCCTCAGGAACTTTGGTTTTTTTGTTAAAAGCCCATAAAGTGATTTATTGACTATTAAGTAATAATTTTAACAGAATAGGCTTTTTTTTAAACGCACTGGTGTATACAAACATGCAGATTATGACACAGATATCAAAACATCAAAGTAATATAGGGTAGGCCAAAATGAGATCTGCACAGAAAATTAGACAAGCATTTTTCTACAATAAACTCATTTAATATTACGTATTCAGAAAATATAGTACTTACCAATAGCATTATACAAAGGTTCTCCAGTTGTCTTGTCCCAAACCACTGTTGTTTCTCTCTGATTGCTGACTCCAATGGCTTCAGGACAAAATAGAAAGAAGTATCCTTTTCAGAAGGTTTGTTTTCCCCTTTTGGGGGGGTGAGAGAGGGAAAGCAGAGGTGAAGAGGAAGGAGGAACAGGTAAAGAGAAGAGGAAAGTAAACGGGAAATAAAAAACTTCCAACTATTTCATGTTATAAGCTAGAAAAATTACTTCTAAAAACTCATCACTGAACTTTCAGTGATGAACCTATATGCTCACTCTCTTTTATTTTTTCTGCCAGAAACTGAGAAAGCAACAACACTTACAGGGAAACCAGCTTCTCCCAAGTAGTCCTAATTTAAATTTCAGAATTTATTCACTCATCACTTGTCTCTGTGATTTTGCAAGATTAGGTTAAGTCTACTTTGTATATTTTGTACTGCTAATATACACAACAGACTTTTCTCATTATTCCTTCCAAACAAACTGATTTCAATTTCAATTTGAACATTTTGAGGCCAGCGCGTGCTGCCACCTTTCCACTTATTGACTTAAAAACTAGAGAATCTGATTTGCTTAAACTCGAGTATGTTAAAGTCCTCAGTACCTCAGTAGTAGGAATACCTTTTATGTTAGTGATGTCTATGTTCAGTTGTTGCAGTTTCTCACAGGTCTTCTCCACACATTCATGGACAGACTTTAATATTTCCTTTGGATCTTGTTCCACCCATCTTTAATAAATAGCAAACATCAGTTAATAAAGAGACCAAAAAATACATTTAAAGAAAAAAAAAAAATTCTAGTCTGAAAAATGAGCTGAGCATTTAGACATAAACATAACTACAAAGTACGTTTTACATATCTCAAAGAAGTATAATGAATTTTAACTCCTTTTTAAACAGTAAGCAGTATTTTTACAACAAAGCCATCTGTGCAAAACAAAGAATTTTGTTTTTTTTTTTTTTTTCTATTCAGAGGGCTTTGGTAGCAAATCATAGGCCAGTTAAGAATAAAAAGAGAAAAGAAACACCACAGAGAACAAACTAAGCAATTCCTATGGACTAAGCTGAAGACTATGGTTAAATTGTAAAAATGAGCAGCTTTATAACTTTAACTTCAAGTCTCACTTAAATTTTGGTTTTAAAACGTAAATGTTAACCTTTAAATGCATCAATGACTGGTCAGAGTAAGACACTAAGTATTTTTAGTTTACATTACTTGGAGCACACATTGGACAAACAATGTAGGGTTTCTTGCCATTTTTCCTACCTACAGTCTTTTACAGCATATACCATCATCTATGAAGTTCAGTTTTGATCACTCATAGATAAAAATAAATAAGCTCTACCAAAATGTACACATACAAAAAAGACAAAAAAATCATACCCTTCTTTAGGGAATTTCTGCTGAATCTCAACTTGATGATGACTCAAGAGTTCTGCTGTTTTTGCATTAAAAACCTGCAGATAAATTATACAATAGAATATTCTACAACCAAAGTTTAAACAACAATAAACTAGCATGTTATTCTTTTGAACAAATACAGTGATAATTGATAGTAATTTTCTACCATCAAACCAAATATCCATATAACCAGAGTTCGGATACATGAATTTTTTTAGTTAAGGTGAGCAAAAGTTATTTTGGTAAGCTTTGCTGTCAATTATAACTGCTTTTTTTTTTCTTTGATGGATTGGGAAAGAACCATATTTGTTCTTGTGGAAGTTGAAGAAATTAAACTAATGACGTATAGTCATAATAACATTTCTTTAGTTCCTGCTCTGATACTCTAATATCAGAGACAGGCCTTTGCCTGTGTTAGCTAATTTCTAGGAAGAATGATTTTAACAGATAGGCAACTAAAAGTATTTTACAAAACACAGAAGGGACCAAACTGTGAAGAAGGAAAAATCACCGAGGCAGACCCTAGTTTATTTCAAAACAAACTACAAATATAGACCCCCACTAACAATCTGACAAGAAAATAAGATCACTGCAGCAACACAATATATTTAAAAAGAATATGCAGAAAAGTGACTTAGATTTGGACATACTACAACAACAGCAGAGTAGAGAATCCTGAGGACTATACTAATGGCTATTCTTAAGGAATCACAAGTTAGAGGCTCTGCCTTGCAGTAGAAGCTGAGCTAGAACACATAACAATCTTCATTAAACATCAGTAGTTTCCAAAAGTACTCTATTGTGGCCAAGCCAAGACAAAAGCTAGTAAAATGCCCAACTTCATTGTACAATGAGTAAGCAAGCATAACTGACAGGGAAATGATGACATTCCTGTAAAAATGGCACTCACTCACTAGCACAATGCAGAATATTTTGCAGAAGATTCAACAGCAGACTCGGGTGAACTGCAAAATACGCCACTAGGACATTATCCTATCTTTTTATGGTAAGCAGAGAACAGTCAGATTTAGAAACCACTCGTGTTAAGGCTACAAAATTCATCTATACCCATACACTCTCTAAGATACAACTGAATCTCACCTAGACTTCCTTGGTAATGCCGTATTATCATTCCACAAATTTTAAGAAATTCTCATAAAGCTTTTGATTTCATTTAGATAGTACAGCTTACTCTAAAACTATTAGAACAATTCTGACAAAAAACAGATGAAGTTCTGATTCTCCACTTTCTTTGAAACCTTACCATGTATCTTTAGAGTGAAATTTTAAAGTTTAAAAATATTCTAGTTATATATTAGAATCATATTAGAATCTAGTTACATGTTAGAATCCTTTTTGGGACCAGTACTGTTTGAAATGTCATTTCCATCAATGACATAGACAGTGGGATCAAGCACACTTCCAGAAAGTTTGCAGTCACCATTAAGATGAGTGGTGCCATTGACACACATGAGGGACAGGATGCCATACAGTGGGATCTGGACAAGGCTGAGAAGTGGGTCCATGTTAATCTCATGAGGGTCAACAAGGCCAAGTGTAACATATCCTGCATTTGGGTCGGGGCAACCTCTGGTATCAGTACAGGCTGGGGAATGAATGGATGGAGAGCCCTGCAGAGAAGGACTTGGGGGATACTGGTGGATTGAAAAGCTGGACATGAGCTAGCAATGTGCACGCATAGCCCAGAAGGCCAAGGAATGTCTAGAGGTCGCCTAGCCCAACCTACTGCTCACATAAGCTTAAAGTTAGACCACAATTTTCAGGGCCTTTTCTAGTCAAGTGCTGAGTATCTGCCCTTGCTACTGACTGCTGTGGAACACTACTTGTAAATTGGCCAATTGTAATTGTAAATTTAGACTTCGAACTGTTGACATTATCCTTTGGTCCCAAAGGACCAGACAGTTTTTCACCCAGACTTCTTTAACCTGGTCAAAATCATATGTCTTCGATTTTAAAACACTAGGTAACAGTTGCACTGTTCTACTGAACAGACATGTGAAAAGTAATCAACAATTTGATTTTTACTGGTGACTTGGTGAAGATGAAAATTGTTGGAAGCACTAGATGAAATAACAAAAAATGTAAAGAGGTCAGTGAGAAAGGTTTGCAGAAAACCAACTGACACGGTACTTGCGGTTTAACCCCAGTCAGCAACTAAGCACCACAGAGCCTCTCATCACGCCCCACAGTGGGAATGGGGGAGACCATTGAGCATCGGAGACATAGAAGTGAAAAGACTCATGGGCTGAGACAAGAACAGTTTAATGATTAAATAATAACAACAATATAACAAAGGACAGAGAAATAAAACCCCTAAAAAACAAGTGATGCAAATGAAAAATTCATCACCCAGTGTCTGAGCCCAGCCAGTCACTGAGCAGTGACATCTGCCCTCTGGCCAACTCCCCTAGTTCATATGCTGCACACTCCCCTAGTTCATATGATGTTGTGTGGTATGGAATATCCCTTTGGTCACTTTGGGTCAGCTGTCATGGTTGTGGCCCCTCCCAGTTTGCTTGCACTTCCCTTCTTGCTGGCCAGTCTTTCATGTATTGTAAGCACTGCTCAGCAACAACTAAAATATCAATGTGTTATCAACAGTACCCTTACACTAAATCCAAAACACAAGACTGTATCAGCTATTAAGATGAAAATTATTTCTATCTCAACTGAAACCAGGACAACAGTAAGAAAACAAGAGGTAATGAGAGCTAAAGAAATAACTCAGGCAAAAAAAATTTCACTTAAAATACTTCAAAGCAGTCTCTTTTCTAACTGCAGCAATCTCTTTCCAAAACAGAATTCTCCAGATACGTGTTATTTTCTGAATAACTGATGTGACTTGTAGCAGATCCCTGCACACATTGCCCTCTTCTTCCTCCCTACCCCATGTTCTGATTTCATTCAGTGATGATGCACCTTTTTTTGCTCAAATCCATGACTTTATTATCATAACAGTTTGACTACACTGCCAAGTGTAAGACAATGCTGTATTTTGAAATGAATTGAGAGAAGCTGAGATGGATACAAGAAGAACTGAAGAGTGACAAACAGAATGCATTTCTTTTAAAAATACGGGAAAAATTATAGCCTCTTATTTACTTGTGTGCACACCTGAATCCTTGTACAGGGATACCTCATGCAGACAGCAAAAAACCCAACTAAGTCAAACCCACTGATGTAAGAAATTACTTGTTAGAAGAGCTTGTAAAAATACTTGTAAAAAGAACTTGAGTATAATTTAAAGCTTGCACTGTCTCTTTTAGTTCTACTAGTGTTATTCTTTTAGGCTAAGAAAAAAGTTAACTTGGCGTGCATGTAACACAGAATTTATCTTCAGATGTTACAGGGAAGTTTACCAAGTTCTTTTCCAAAAAGGACTCCTAACCGGCATTCAAGACAGCCTGCTGGTGTCATTTGTCAGTTTGGAGTTTCTCTCTACCCCCAGATCTGTGTTTTGTCATTTGACAGTCTCATGAAGGTCATGATGTTAAGTAATAATGGTAACACAGGTCAAGATATCCTAGTCTCTTGCCTCATGAAAGAAAATTTCGCATAGGGGAAGCATTGGCAGGCATGGGGGGAGAAGAAAAGAAAAAAGCAAGGGCAAGCCAAAACATTCATCTTCCCAGTTCAAAATCATGCACATTTCACATTTTGTATCTAGCCATAATCTCTATTCCCCTTCCACAGCAGAAATTATCACTTGGATCTAAGTCAAATTACTATGAGTTACCGACTAGGCGACAGGACATTTGTAGAGATTTGCAAGCAGGAAGTTTATATAGTAAGTTTCATATATAATAACAACATTAGTTACTGTCTATTGCATAATATGGAAATAACTAGATCCTTCAACTGAAGGGCTTATATAGATGTTTAATATATTAATCATCCCATTATGGGCATTTAAACAGGTCCATCTTTCAAAAGGTGTACAAGTTCAGTCACCTGAGTACTTACAATGCATGGGATGCCCTGACACGAAGGTTACAGCCTCCAGAACTGGAGGTGTCACTCCAACAGGCCCGTGTAGGTCTTAGCGGGGAACACAGCACAGTCATTGCATTGTTTGAACACGAGCTAATCACAGCCACTGAGCTCGCGCGGATATATTTCTCCAGTGCCTGAGCACCTTGCCCATTCGATTCCATTCAGGGGTGAGGCATCCCACAGATTCAAAACGCAACCAGCTCGAAGCAGCAGGATTTCGCAGCGCCCTCCAGCACCAGCCAGAAACGCTGGGGCCCGGTGGGCGCCGCTGGCACCGCGGCCCAGCCCACTCCCTCGCGTTCCCGGCGGGACGGACAGCGTCAGGCGGGAAGGCGGCGGGGCGGGAAGGGGGACATAGATTCCCGGTAGAGACTGCCGGCCGCGGGCTCTGTGCCCACCGGTGCCCGTTCCTCCCAGCTCGCCAGGGCTCAGCAGGACGCCAGACCAGGGCAGGAGAGGGGAGCCGGAGCAGCACGGCCCGATCCCCCCTGCCCTTCCACAAGGGCACAGCGGGACCCCGCGAGGATGCCGGAGATGGGAGGGAGGAAGCAGGGGCTCCCTCAGGCCGCGAGGCCTGATCTGCCAACCCACTCCCGCCCCCGGGAAGCCCCGCGATGCGCTGCTCACCAGGAAGCGAGTGGAGCTGGTGCCCTGGTCGATGGCTCCCACCAGCGGTCCCAGCACCATCCGGTCTGACGCGGCCATGAAGCCACTGCGCTCCGCCGGGTCCCCCTCAGCGACCGCTCTGAGCGCGCGCGGGGTAACGGCCGCGCCGCGCGGACACTGCCCTGCCGAGCCCTGCCCTGGCAGCGCGCGGCCGCCAGCGCGTGGCTGCCGGGGGTGAAGCCGCCGGCGGCGGGGAGGGGCGGGGCGGGGGGCGCTGCCGCGCGCGGTGTCAGCTCGCAGCCAATCAGCGCTTGGGGCGCGGCGGGAGGGCGGGGCCGGGGAAGGGCAAGAAGTGGGCCAATGGCGGGAGGGGGGTGGGTGTCACCTGACGGGCGGTGCGCAGCAGCGTGGAGCGCTCGCTCGTCCCACGCAGCCGGGTGTTCGTTGGGTGGGGGGAAACGTGGGTCAGGAGGACACGCAGGTCTGGAGGAGGTGTTGGCCGAGGGGGCGGCCACGGGGAGGGTGGGCAGCCCTTAGTAAGGAGTTGAGGCGCGGGAAACCTGAGGACGCTATTGAGGGCACGTGATTTAGGGCCACAAAGCTGGTGAAGGGTTTATAGGGGAAGTCATATAAGCAGCAGCTGAAGTCACTTGGTCTGTTCAGTCTGGAAAGAGGAGACGGAAGGGGGACCTCATAGCAGTTTACTGCTTCACAAGGGGAGGAGGAGGAGCAGCAGGTGCTGATCTCTTCCCTCTGGTCACCAATGGCAAGGCTCGAGGGAGTAGCAGGAAGATGTGCGGGGGTGGTTAAGGTTGAATATTAGGAAAAGGTTCTTTACTGAGAGGCTGTTTGAGCACTGGAACAGGCTCCTCCAGGACACAGTTATGGCACTAAGCCTGACAATATTCAAGAACCATTTGGACGATGCCCTCAGATGTATGGTGTGGATGTTGGAATTGTCCTATGCGGGGATAGGAGTTGGACTCGATGATCCTTGTGGGTCTCTTCCAGAGCAGGTGACTCTGTGAGAGCAACACTGTCGAGAAGGGCTTGAGGGTGCTGACTGATGAGGAGCTCAACATGAAAAAAAGAAACAACCGTGGATGTAATCTGTCTGAACTTCTGTAAAGCCTTTGACACAGCCCCCTACAAACATCTTTCTCTCTAAATTGGAGAGAGATGGATTTGATGGGTGGACTAGTGGGTGGATAATGAATTGATTGGATGAAAAGAAACTCCTTACCGGCCCAGCCAGCTCTCCCAGTGCGGTCATCAGCACTCCTACTCTAAGGCAAGATCCAGCCGCAGAGGATGAGTGCTCAGGAGGTGCCAAAACAAGATGTCTGCTGAAAATCTGTTCAGAGCAGATATTTCTGAGGAGGCATTCAAAACTGAGTCACCATAGTCATGATATCGGTCAAAAAGTGTTAGTGACCCCAAAGAGGTTTGTTTCATCTTTCAAATCTCTATCCTGCACCAAGCAGAAATATTAACTTCAAAACATGGGATCTTGATCTTCTTTCCTTACTACATGTTGGCAACTAGCACTTCAAGTAAAACTCCTGGTGTTGCAAGACCCAGGATAGAATTGCAAAAGCTAATAACGCTGACTAAAACATGTGAGAAGTTACTGAGTGGCACATGTTGCCAATAAATCAGCCCCAACAGATACAACTAAATAACTTTGTTACAACTGCCTATTAGTGGTAGTTACCCCAACTCATGGTGTTTAGTCGGCATTGATGCCTGATAGACAAAATTGGATCCTGCTGCTTGTTAGTGTTTTGTGTGGCATCTTCACCAACTCTTCTAACATCCCCTTTTTTTCCTTTATTAGTACTTTATCTGGCGTCTAGGAACCTTGGTTGGGCTGTGAATAGCACTATCTGTGAATTTGTAGTAGATAGCAAGGGATTTAGTTGCAGCCCATAATTACAAAATCTGAAATGAAACAAATACAGTTTAGTACTAAGAACCGCGCTTTCAAGAGTAAGAGTAATGAAACCCTGGAACCACTTAGCAAATATTATCTCTATCATTCTAGAATTTTATAAGCGAGAATAGTATTCTTCCTGAAAACTTAAGCTGTAGTTCAGAGATCAGTTTACTCAGGGACATGCTGTAACCCATAAAGGTCCACAACAGGTGATACTAGAAGGTCATAATGATCTCCTCCTGGTTTGGCGAGAGACCCTCCCTCTACATACTAAAGTTGTTACGGTGTGTGCTTCTCCTCTAAAGCCAAAGGCAACAGCTGCAGTTGACTTGAGAAGTTCATGCAAGATTATAACATCTCTATGTTGATTAACAATTCAAAGAATTAATTTCTGGGGATCTTGGTTAAATCTGAATTCATTAACATAATTGCTACGAAAATTGTGGAGGTTTGTGTTCTTTCTTTTGTTTCTTTTAAAAACTGCTGTATGGTGTTTTGAACGTATTTTAGCTCAAGATAAGAGGTTGCTGTTTTCAGCAAAGGCTGAGGTCTCTCAGGATAAAAAAAAGGAAGGAAGCAATAGCAATATTGTGACTGATATTTGTGCAAAACATGAAATATTGCTGCACCTCTGTAAAACTTATAAATATCTCTGGGTTACAGAAAATTTTTGGGAGGTGCAGATCTGCTGTTTTCTTGGATATTCTCTAGCAGTGCCTATGTATATTCATACACCTGGAATGGGAGGGGTGGCTATCATAACCTATGCTATTTCTTTAACCTGCAACAGACACGCAAGCAAGAGAGTCAGAAGGGTGAAGAATTTGGTCAGAAACTAGAAAAAACAAAGTCAGAGAAAATAACTTATTCTTCCTAGCTCATTCAACAGTGTGTTCTCCATTCTTTTACATTTCTGTTCAGTGTTTGAATAGAATTTGATTCTTTTCCTGTGCTGTTTATTATGCAACACATGAGCATTACTGTTTGCAAAGTTGTCAGTACAGATAGTGGGCACTGTCCCAAGGAAGCTGCCTGCAGGGAAAGGAAGGGAGGACCTCAGGCCATACCTTTATGGTAAGGTGGTGTGAGACTGCACTCTGTGGAGATAGTTTTAAAGGATTTAGCTTTCTTTAAAGGAAGGAGCATGAATATCTGTGTGGACTAATTTCTCTGCTTTACAGTCAGATCTCGCTGAGGCAAGTCTATACAATGCAGCTTAACTTGTTAGCTATTCTATTCCCTTACTGACAAACATGTAAAATGAAAAAAAAATATCAAGCTGATATCTAACAAGTGCTAGTTGGGAGCCTTTTATCTATTAGCATTTATGACAGAGGGAGAGATTTTGGAAATTAGAGATACTTACTTTAACAATCTCAAGCCTGGCGGAAATAATGGAGGATCCCATTGCTTTTGGAGAATTTAAATGCAACAAAGTTGAATTTCGTTCCCCAAAATACTACATTTATGAAGGTGGTGCTTGTTTTCAACTGCCATGTAATGCAGATTCCTGCAAATGGTGTCCTTGTTTCACATGCAGCTTTTTGACCTCTTTTTATGCAGACAGAATTAGAACAGTTTTCTTTACCTCTGTGTTTAACTCCACTGTGTTTTATTGATATTTTAAGTGTACACATTTAAAAGGCATTCATTAAGCACATAAATATTTACAATGCATTTTTCAGAGAAAACATAATTTGGTTTCTATAGAGCAATTTTTAAATAAAAAATAAACCCAATTGTTTGCTTTTTGGTTTGTTTTTTTTTTGGGGTTGTTTTGTTTTTTCATCTCAGCAGAATGGAGGGATGTTGGAAATTAGATTTTGCTGTTTCTGGCTGATTCTTTTTTATTGACCTCAGGCTAAGGACAAAATGTGACTGTGTCCTGACATGTGATACAATGTGAATTAAAGAGTGGATGCCAGAGGTCCATATGACTTTCACTTCTTCCCCTTAGTGACAACGAGGACTGAGCGGTCGAATCCTGCTCTTCCTTATTGATGTCTGATCTTTGTGTTCCCCCAGGAAGAGTTGAAGGCAAATATATTGAACTAGTCTGGAACAGGTGTAAGTATGAAGTGTACAGTGTGCCAGGATAGCGAGTCACGCTGTCACTTACACCCTTTCGCCTACTGGGAAGATGAGTGGTATGTGTGAGGGTTCATGTGCTGGCACACGTGTATAAAGTCAGTCTCACTGGCTCAGGGTGCAAACACAAACAGATCATGACCTTGGCTGCCAGTGCCCTTACATTTACATAGATCATCTGCAGCACCCATATGCAAGGGAACGTTTTCATAGTTCCAGAGGAGGGAGATTAGAATGAACAACTCTACGTTCTGTCTCGTCAGTTTATTTTGGAAGGTGTCCACATGCAGTACTCTTGTCACCATTTGGCAAGAATAGCTTTATTGTGAAGCCATGATTGCAGTGATGCAATGAATGTCTTGCAGGATGTGTTTTACTTCTGACCTGCTATTAGACAATAGTTTTCCCTGAATGGCATTTTATATTTAGAATCATTCTCATACTGTTCAAACCCTGAGCAAACATTGTTGCAGTTTCTGACTTTCTGGTGGACAAAAATAAAATTTGGATGGAACAAATTCACATTTTAAAGACAACTAATACCAAGTACTTTGAAACACAGCTATTAATTCAATAGATCTTTATCTGCGTGATATTTAAACCAAAATGGGGTAAGCAGAAAGAAAAATCCAAGGATTTTATAGAGAGAAAAGTAAGCATCCTTAGGAATTAAAATTAATGATTCAGAGAAATATAAATATTCAGTAGTGGTTCAGAAACTACTCTGTACTTCAAAGTCCTTAACACTGAGATACTTGGTCTTTAAGCTTCCATACAAAAATATGTCAGCTTACTGCAAAGTTTACTTCTGAAGGAAAATTTACACTGCATTGAAGGGAAGTATTAACATGGAGTTAGTTTTCTACCAGTTTTGTAGCAGCTGTATTGTCCTAGCTTTTTTTTTTTTAACTTATCTTTTTCAAATGAGTTAATCATCTGGCTTGAGCTCAGACAATAGAACCAATTCTATTCTTTACTTTTACTTTCAGGTTAGCAGAGGAAAGGCAGATGCAGCTCATACAGTGCATCTTTTTACACTATTTTTCCCCCTCTGGATAGTGGATATTTCTAAAAAAAAAAGCTTAAGTGAAGTTGGTGTGTATGATAGTAGGATTAGAGAAAAGATGAATTGCTCTAAACGCTGATATTTGATGCTTTTGTCTCTAAATCTTGGCTCAGGATTGAAAATTAAGTGATACACACTCCAGACTTTGGTTTCTCTATGTAATGAAGTCAATAAAAAGGAGCAGCAGTGAAATTGTATGAGAAACATGAGGCTGTCACTACACTTGATTTAAACAGGTTAATTCTGCACTAACCTGAACTATTACATTGTGCAGAAAGACCAAAGTAAAGCAGGAAAAAAAATGGTTAAATGGGAGGTGCTGTATGTCTACAGAGCGTGCAGCATGATAGTGTTTATTAAAATGTATCATCAAATATATTTTCATTTTATAGAAATATATTTATTTATAGTAATGAAAATACACATTTAGTATACCTAAGAAAATACATCCCTTTGGATTTTCTGTTCCCGTTTGGTTATTTCATGCTGAATTGATGTGCAACATCCTCAGAAATGGCACTGGTTATTATATAGTTATTATATTAGATGGACACAGGATCCGTATATTTCTGTGTCTCTGAACCTTTTGATGTATTATTTCTACAAAAACTCTTGTGGAAGTGTAATGCTTCTTGTGTTTTTTTCAGAGATATGGAGAAAGACTCAGAGCAGCTAACTTAGTGGCCAGTAGTCGTGTGGCAAGTCCTTAGCAGAGCAGAAGTAGAGTTTCCCTGAGGTCCAAAGGTTCTGCATTCCTTAGCCACTGTCTTTTTCAGGAATCAGTAACTGCATTCCTGTTGACCTCAGAGAACAGGACTGAATTATCTAATGATAACCATCAGAGGCAGGATTCCACAGGGTAAGCTGATCTATCTGCACATAGGTTCTAAAATATGATATTTTTACCACTGCCATCCTAATCCTGACTGTGCAGAGTTTCCGCTTATTGTGCAATGGGTCTAGTTTTTGTTGGATCCCTTCTTGAGTTGTCTGAGGTCATTAATATGGCAGAAAACATACCCGGACAAAATAAAAGCAGATTGTTTTTTTGCCAAGAAGCTGAATTGACTCACTTACTGTAATGAGTGCGAGAGCTGGTGCAAAACCAGAGATTTCCATGGCTGGGAGCATGGGAAAGGTTAAGAATAAGTAGGAGATGATGTGGAGGAGGCTAAGGACAGCATGAAATATTCAGCAACTGCAACTTTTAGATTGCCTTAGCTGTTCGCAGACCTTCAACCTACATATCACCAAATCAAATGTTAACTGCCTGTTAAGAAATTTAGGAGATATTAATGGCTACACTATTGTCATGGAGACTAAGCTATACTGTCTGATTTTGGGAGTATCTTTTGTACGTTGCTGTTTTCAACTTTACATAACAAACCTAATGTATCTCTCATAAAACTTATGGGAGAGCTCAGCTATACAGAGGTCTTCTGGAGATTCTTTATGCTCTGGTTATATCCTAAGGCAAAGTGATATTAGTTACAGGTAGCTGGAGTTCCTGTGGACTGGTAGGTAATGAATGAAGAGTGTCTGAGAGAGCTGTGTTTGCTCAGCCATGAGAAGAGAAGGCCTAGGTGACATCTTAACTGCTGCCTGTAGCTACGCAGTGGGAGGATATAGAAGAGACGTATCCAGTCTCTTCTTGGAGGTGCATGATCACAGCACGGGAGGGAAGAGACACCAGTTGGAACACACGTAATTCTGTTTAGATGTAAGGAATGGCTAGGAATAAGCCTTTTTTAAAAAAAAAAAAAAGAAAAAAAAACTTCCCCCACCCTCGAGTCAGAGTTGTCCAAACATTGGAGAAGATGCCCAGAGAGACTGTAAAATCTCCATACTTCAGGATATTCAAAATGCAACTGGGCGAGATCTGACCAACCTACTCTAAATGAGCCTGCTTTGAACAGGAGGCAAGAGCAGTTAGCCTTCAGAAGTTCTTTACAGCATGCATGGTTCTGTGTTTCTGTGACCTTTTTGAGGGTAAGTTCAACAATTGTTCGGTACTGAGCACCTGTGGCCATGCTTCAGCTCTACACTCTTTAACTCCATGATGTGTCTGTAGGTAGACTATCAGCACATGCTTTCAGTTCTTCTCTGTTCATCATCTAAACAGACACAAGTTGGAATATACAATAGAGGCAGCGGAGAGCGTGAAGCTAGTATGCGAGTGGATTGCAGTTTTCAAGTAACTTACGCTGTGGCTAAAGAGCATCTTTTCTTTGTTTCAGAAGTACTGCATGGCAGTTTCCATTTGACATGTCTCCAAGCAGAATCTGCAACTAATGAAGTGCCTCAAGCAAACAATGACTTCAAGACCACTGCCACTACCTGTACCATTTCCAAATGATTTAGCAGTTTTGTAGTGTTTCATAATTGATAGTGGTTTAATAAATAAGCTTTAGGGGGCCGTCTTATAGATTTTGAAGATGAAGACAGTCTCAGGATCGTTCTGAGACAGTCATTCACTGATGTCACCTTTACCCTAAATACCTAAATTAAAAATACCTGTGTGGGGCTGGATGTTAGCTATAGGCATGAATGATACTGGAGAACATCTGAAAGTTTTAAATTACTAAAAGACAGAGCCCTGTGAACATCCAAGAGTAGTACCATGATACTTCCATTTTAAAGACTGGAGGGCGAGAAAAGCACACAGTTTCAGCTTATCTGCTAGTAAATTTGGCTGCATTTTTGTGTAGAAGCATGATACATGTGTGAAGGGATATCCCATCAGAAAAATGAGCTTGTTAGAATGATCTTCTGTAAGTAGCTAAAGGTCACCATGTTGCAAGTGGAACTCCTGATAACTGTGATGGTTACTTCCATACCCAGGTCATCAAGGACTCAGGAGTAATGCAAATCCCTATCTCAGATTTTTCAGTGTCAAATAATTTCTTACCAGAGGAGGAGTGTGGGACATGCTCCAGTTTTTAACTTTTCCATCAGTTTTTAACATCTGAGGAATGGGTAGGAATTACAACTAGATTAATAGTTAAACAGGTGTATAATCTACACAGATGGTTCAAAATAAAGGAATGAAGACCCAGGAACAAAGCTTATTAGGGTAGTTGGATAACCCAGACTTAAGAGTTGCTGCCAGATTAAAACTTTTACCCTGTTTTTATGACTCTAATATTTTTATGTGTTTTTAAGTTTTCTAGCTATTTCCCTAAGTGGAAGAAAATGGTGGGTGTTTAAACATAAACTCTGTAGTCCCAGCACTTACAGCACACTATTTCTGCAGAAGATCACTAAGTGGCTAAGACGAGTCCAGCAGAGCCTATTTATAGGTAAAGATGTTCTGAGAGATTTGGTGATGGATATTGTGTTATAAACCTTGTTCAGTGTTGCCAACTCCTCCAGCAGTGCCATAACATTTGAGAATACCTTCTGTTATGAAAATACCATGGATTTATATTGGGAATCTAGGGGTTATGTATGTAGGGTGAGAAATCCTTTCTGACTGATACTTGTGATAAATGGGCTATTTTCATGAAGAAAGCAACATTTAGACATGCAGAAAAAGACTGGGCTCCACAGAATCCAGGACTGATCAGCATCACTATCAGGACAGAAGAGAACTCCAGTTTGACCAATTCTTCTAGGGACCAGGGACTGATCCAAAGTGGCAGATTCTTTCTGATGCCAAGGTCTGACACTGATGTGATGGCACACACCAGCAGGCAGTATTCCAGAAGCTTGTTCTCTTTGTTTTGGAGTGTTCTAGGTTCAAAGGAATAGACAGACCTGTATAATGCATAAATCTTCCTGAGTAAGAAAACTCATTTGCTATGTAAGCTGAAACATATAGTTCACTGGGGACACCAAAATGGACACCAGCCTGTTGAAACTTCATTACAAATGCCTTGCTGTGTTTGAATTTGAGTTGAATTGGATTTGAAATGAATTTGAAAGATATTGCATGTATTTCTCATGAAAGGCCACCTGGAGTACTGTGTCCAGTTCTGGAATCCCCAGCATAAGAAGGATAGGGAACTGTTGGAACGGGTCCAGAGGAGGGCTACTAAGATGATCAAAGGGCAGAACACCTCTGCTATAAGGAGAGGCTGAGGGAGTTGGGGTTGTACAGCCTGGAGAAGAGGAGGCTCGGGGGACACTTTATAGCAGCCTTCCAGTACCTGAAGGGGCTACCGGAAAGCTGGGGAGGGACATGTTACGAGGGTATGTAGTGATAGGATGAAGGGGAATGTCTTTAAATTGTCAGAGGGGCGATTTAGATTAGACATTAGGAAGAAATTCTTCACGATGAGGGTGGTGAGATACTGGCACATGTTGCCCAGGGAAGTTGTAGCTACCCCCTCCGTGGAAGTGTTTAAGGCCAGGTTGGATGGGGCCTTGAGCAGCCTGGTCTGGTGGGAGGTGTCCCTGCCCATGGCAGGGGAGTTGGAACTGGATGATCTTTAAGGTCCTTTCCAACCCAAACCATTCTATGATTCTGGTTCAATGATTTCTTTTGGGGATTACCAAAGCAGAACCCCAAATCTGCACTTACGGGACGGGGAGAAACCCAAAAATCCAGCTCCAAAAAGAGAGGAAACTCTCAGATGGAATCAACTAAAATAAATTACAAGAAAAGACAGGGAGGAAGCTAACTGAGCTGTCAATGAAGCTGCCCAAGGCAGAAGTGCTTTTCAGCAGTAGAGAATAACTGAGACTGTGAGGTGAAAAAACCTGTAGAATATTCTGAAGAGAATATGAGAAAGTTGAAATATATCTAGTGGAGATCATCTTAGCAAAAAGCCCAGTCACCAAAGTGGGCATGTGGACTGATTTTCAAAGACTGAATTTGACATTTTGATAATTTACTATATTCTTTCTGACCATCTGCTGAGACTATGTACACTTAGGACAGCTAATGTAAAGAATGCACTTTCCTGATGTGACTGTGGAGGACAACACACAAAAAGAATACAACCACTTGTCTGAAACAATGACTGGTTCAACTATTCTTGCTCTTGGAAGGCAAGGAACAGTTCATCACCCAGTCCTGACCCGTCACAGGAACCAACATGCTGCAGTCCAGGAAACCCAGTGTAATGCTGGTGTTAATACCTGTTTCTGTTAGAGCCAGCTGGTTTACAGCCAAGCCTGAAGGGCCGGATGCTGGACCAGAGGCAAACGTATGGGGTGTCTTTCCTTGGAGTGACCATAAGGTAACGCATACATAGTGTAGCTTTGCAGGCAGCCAGAGTGGTCAGATTTGCACACTGCATTCAGAAGCACAGGTGCTTGTGCAAGAGGTGGCGTTTGTTACAGGCTTGTATATGCAACATAAAGATGACTCCACCTATGATGTCAGTTATGACTATTTCAGTAGGTTATACAGTTCTGTATATGATCAAATTATGTGAATCTTATACACTGGCTGAATGGCTTTTGAACAGAAGGTTCCTGTTTTTCTTTAGTATACTTCAAAACATAGTTTCCTGCTCTTGTTTCCTTGATGTAAATTCCTGATAACTTCAGCACACTGTAGTCATATTATTACCTCATATTCCTTTGATACTTCAGTCTTCTCAGCAGTGGTTCGTTAGTGGAATATGTGTATATATTCATATGGCAGCTACTTGTTATTAGCTTCTAAGTCCAGTAATACTCTTGGCCCATTATCAGAACAGCTTATTCATAGACATTTGGTTCTTTCCAGGTTACAATGCTCTACTGCAGGAGCAGAAGCTCTTTAGGGGCAGAGTTGAGAGCTAGGTGAAAACTGCTCCAGCTGCCTTTTTTTGAGTCATCCCTGTGAGTACGTTAAATTGTATAAGCTGAGTTGAGACTTCTATGAAAATTAATAACGTACAAAAGAGTGTTAAAATTCATTGCAAAATTAGAAAAATTACCTTTCTAATAACATTATGAAGTTCTTATTATTCTAAGATAAATTCATATGTGACTTGTTTATTCTGTGTGAGATTATATTTTTGGTATAGTAGTACAAAGAAATCTAATTACTACCTTTAGGCTCTTTTGTACATTGATTTCTACCATATTGTTTGAGACAGGGAGTCAGCCTGAGGCAACACACTGCTCAGTTTGATTTTGTATGCTATAGAAGTAGTTTATTCTCTCTGTTCTATGCTGAAGAAATCTTGCTAATGACGAAGACACTGCACAGTGAATGCACCGCGGATGAGGGTTTCAAAAATATTTTTGGAAAATTCTTGCTCCCCCTGCAGTCAAAGAAAGCTTTTGCAGTGAATTTAAGGAAGGAGACTTGCATTTCTCCTGTGGATATCCTAAAACGTACTTGATATTTGTGTGTATGTGTTTGCTTTGCTTTGCTTTGTCACTGCTTACTTAAGAAAGAAACTAGATTAAAATTTTAAAATCAAAATAAATTTCTCTTGGATATCTCTGCTTACTATCTTTGTTTACTATACTTTTATAAACAAGATAAAGAGTGAGTAAACAGAAAAACTTAACCTCCATGGTGTATTTTGTACAAAGTTCTCAGATGATTAATGGTGAAGCATGTGAGTCTGCTAAAACAAAAGAGGACAGAGAGCATTAGAAATATCAGGGGCGTTTTAAACGTAGGGCAGTACAGTTCTAGTTAATTCACAATAATATTTTAAGACATGGAATGAACTTTAAAAATAAATGGTATTAGCACTAAATAATTAGCACTAAATATGTATTTAATAAATAGGATTTAGTAAATGTCTTATATGTAATATAAACATATTTAAAGTTTTTTCTAATAATATATATTTCTAATAATAATACCACAATATACATCAAATAGCATAAAATAGTAAGTATTTTTCTAAAAATTTAACACCATTAATTTTCATAGAATAATTTAGGATGCAAGGGAGTTCAGAAGATCACCTCATTACCTTCTTCCAAGATCAAAAAAAACACACCTTTTTTTTACCCCTAAAGATTCAGTTATACTATTCCTTAAGTTCCCGGAGGACACAACATCCAAATAAAAGGATTTTTTTTCCATACCTTCTCCTGGAAGGACTGATTCTTATTTTCCTTTTGCCTCTTCCTCTTAAAAATTTTGTAATAATTAGAAGCCTGACATAAAACAAAGCACTCTTCTGTGGCAGAAATGCTATGTTTTCCTTACACATGTCAGCAGAAGGTTTTACTTTTTATCATTTCGACAACTAAGACAGTGTATGTGAAACAGGTGATCCCAGCTAACAAAGCATATTTTTCATGACAGCTTGCTGGGCTGAAGAGGAAGGATTTAAGAATTGCATAACAGAATTAAGCGCTGAACATTTCATCTGCTTTAAAGTCGGTTCAGAGCTATCTGTTTTCGCAAAGAGACCTATTTTTTTATCATCAAAATGGATTAACTACGAGAAGTTATTTTCAGCTTGGAATATTAGCTTTTCTCCAGGACAGTCCCGTAAAATTTGAAGATCAGATTTATGCTTGTTACACTGAAAATATCTCCTGAAAGAAACACCTTGCACCCTGTTTTTTTGCTATGCAAAAAGCCCTCATCAGGTAAGCTCTTAACAGCCAGCCTCCCAAAGAAATCTGATACATAACCACTCATTGAAGAAGAGGCTGTTGTGGAAGAAAGCTGGGAAGCTGTTTTCCCTGAATGTGTTGTGTCCTTCTACAAGTAGAGTGGCTGATGTGTGGACATTGTATTTTTTACACAGTCGCTCTGCCTCTCTTTTGTTGACTCAAGTTCAGAGACTATCTTGTTTATAGTAAATTTTACTGGTCGTGGGAAAGTTCATTCTACAGTTTTGTGAACAATACTCAGTTCATTTGCCTCAGGAGTCAAAGAATGAGGAACTGGAAAAGAAACAGCTTAAGGGTGGAGTGTCCATTTCTTAGAAAATCTTATAAAATATGTCCTATCTCACTAACGCAAATCTTGAGGCCCACATTCTTCCTTTCACCTTTGTGCCTTTAAACATGAGCCGTGCCGCCTTTATGAGTTGAGTCCAATAATCTTCTGTGGTTTTGAGCTTCAGGACTGAAGAAGTACAAAAAAAAAAGGTAAAAGGATGATTTCTTCCAGTCCAGAGGTAAAAGAATTTCTTAATTCCCATATGGTTTCGTATTAATATTTTTTTTTTTAGAGGACAGGACAAAGTTCCCTCACCCCTGTGCTTCAGAGACACCCACTGTTCCTCATTTCAAGCTGGTGTTCATTGCATTAACAAACATTTCACCAGTTAAGAGGTATGTCCAACCTCCTAATCATAAGGAATTCCATTTACCACTTAAAACAGCAAAAGGTATAACTTCAAGTCCTCTCCTCTCCTTGCATCACCTCACCTCACCTTGCCTCACCTCCCTCCTCTCCGTTTCCCTTCCCTCCCCTCCCTTCTCCTCCCATATTATTTCATGAGGACTTTAGTCTACTAGTACAGATTGGATCAATCTACAGCTGCCAGGGTTGTGAATCAGGGTGCTGGTAGTTTTTCCTCTTTCCTGGGCTGCTGTAAGAGCTGCATGTTGGATGGGAAGTGGACTTCAATTGCTATGCAGAGGTGGTCAGACCTGCTTAGTTCAACCCAGAGCTGACACTTCTTGGCAGGAAAGCAAATAACAGAATAGATGAAGTTCTCCCTTCTCTGTCCTCTCCTTAGTCATAGCTGAGAGGCAGCAAGGCAGTGACCAAGCAGCTTCTACAGAGCTCGTGCTTTGTACTGGAGATACAACTGGGACTGACAAGTAGTTGTGGGATCCAGCTGGGGAGATATGGAGATACAGCCCTCTCCCAGTCTTTACTTTAGAGTGATGTAGCTGTCTCAAACACTGCAGTTTTAAAAAAAACCTACCCAGTCCTTCAAGATAGTCATCAGAGACCAGGTCTTCTGTTCACACAGTTCACCTTAGCAATCATACTCTAGAGCTCCTCAAGGCTACCAGGAAACAGTATGTATAATATTACCACTATTCTCTACAGTTCAGAGTCTGTGAGTGATAAGCAAACAACCTTATTTAAGGGCAGCATACACCCTTAATCCTAAGTTTTGCCTAGGTGTAATAATACAGGTTTCAAAGTACTGTGTTCTGATACAAGGCTAAATAGAAATTTCTGTGGCCATTGATTGCATCATGTCTCACACATGAGTGAGTCAGGGATGTTGTGAAATATTTCCTAGTTACTAGTAGCAGTAAGTCAATCCATACCAGAATGTGAATTATGCTCTGATGCTAAGTGCTCCTTATCTTAACATGGCATCAGGGTGTGTATAATTCTTTTACGAACTTCTATTACTTTATTTCGCCTTCACTGACATAGCATGAATTGCTCCTTCATTTGATGATGATACAGAAGTCTGTAGGGTCACTGTAATTTTTAAGTTACAATTTCTATGTTGCATGTAATGATGCTTGGGCAGCTCGGTATGATACGAGACAAAAAAAAATAGAAATGTCACAAATACTCAACATCCCTCATTTCTGGTGATTTATCTAGTTATTTCTCAATAACTATGTTTACCAAGTCATTAAAGATGCCAGCTACCTAACAGAAAAAGATAAAAAGACAAACAATTTAAAGAAAAGAAATGAAATAACCAACTTTGCCTGACAGCACAGGCCTACAGTGTTCAACATTTCTCGAATTCCCAGAAAGATACAAGCATTCCTTAACACTGTCATAAGAGATAAACTTTTCGCTTTACTAGGTGCTAATCCTGTTCTTCCTATTTTCATAATTGCATTTTTTAAAACAAGTTGTCCTGAACTTTGTTTCCTACCTCTTGTTGATTTTCATAAATGTCTCTGGTCTTTCGGGATTCTTGATGCCAGCATTCAAACTTATTCCAGTAATATTGTTTACCATGGGAACACAATTACTTGTCCTGTGTCTCCTTCTTCAGTTAGCTTTCTCTCAGTTTCCAGTTTTCCTTTGTAGTTACTGAAATCACTTGAATTTGTTTCCTTTTTGTCTAACCAAATCCCTGAGATTGTCTTGCTTTCCTAAAAGTGTTATGTAGACTAGTACCTGTAATAAAGTGATTTTACAAGTTGAGAAAATTAGTCATGTAATATTTACAGATCTCATTCAGAAAAGCAGAGGTTGTTGGCAGCGTTGGCAATATAGCCCAAATTACCAAATATCAGAAGTTGCTTTAAGCACAAAAATCTTTCTTTACCTTTATTCTTCATTTTTCTCCTTTGTGGTGGTTCTGTTATCTCTTTGTCTAGTTTCATATTCAACTTTTATCTGTTGTGTTGTTACATTTACAGTCATACATGTTTTTGTATTGTATTGTATTGATGTGTTTTTACACATCACTATTATTTTCTGTTGCAGTAGCAACAAACATTTGCAGAGGAATATTTTGTCCAAATACTATATTTTTACCTTCCTCCTGTTTAGAATCAGAGACCAACTGAGTCAGGAAGGCACCTGTGTAGATCATCTGGTCCAAATATCTACTCAGAGCAGAGTCAGTGAGGGCAGTGTCCAGTGGGGTTTTGAGTACCTTCAAGGATGGAGACTTTACAGCTTCCTCTGAGCAACCTGTTCCTGTATTGGACCACCTTCACTGTAAAAAAGTGTCTTATCTTTACATGAAATTTCTTGTATTTCAGTTTGTGCCCATTACCTCTTGTCCTGTCACTGGGCATCACTGAGAGGAGTTTGGCTCTGTTATCTTTACTCCTCCCATCAGGTATTTATCCACATAGATAAATCTCCCTGAGCCATCTCTCCACCTTTTCTCTTATGGCAGGTATTCCAGTCCCTGAATTAGTTTTCTGGCCCTGCGCTGGACTTGATCAAGTATGTCCATGTCTCATAGTGGGAAGCCCAGCACTGGGCATAGCACTCCAGATCTGTCTCACCAGGGGTGAGCAGAAGGGAAGAATCCTGTCTCAATCTCCTGGCAATACTATTCCTAATAAAGCACAAGGTGATACTGGTCTTCTCTCTACAGGGACATAGTGGTGGCTCATAATGTTATTTTTTTAATTTAAAATGTTCTATCTTTTCCTAAATCTTTGTATTGTTTCTGTCCCAGTCTTCTTGAATATGTATATGTATCTTCAGTAAATCCTCCAAGCACATCAAATATACACTTCTCATTAAATCACTGAGTTCCACTTAAAAGCAAGTATATTGTTTACAGAAACCACACTGGATCCATTTTTCTTAAATTGTTTTCCTCTTATTTATGTGAATAAATAACCTTTTGCTATCAATTTTCCTTGAAAAATGTCAGTTTCAGCCTCCAGCTGAAAAAACTTCCTTGGTTCTCTATGTCTGTATAATTGCTTGATGTAATGTTTTTCTGTCCAATGCCAGCAAGCATCACTTTAAAAAAATCAACTCAGAGACGCTTAGCTTTCAATTTGCTTTTCAGAAACTTGTCTGTGGTGTCATTACTCCCTTTCCTTTCCTTTGCCAGGCCTCATGCCCCTGAATATTGTTTCAGGAGCAAACTGTGCTGAACATTGTTTCATTGTTAGCAGATGGAACCATCGATTTGTCAGTGGTTGTTCCAGTCTGTGACATTTGCTGCTTTTCCTTTTTTTTTTTTGTTCATGACATGGTTGCACAGGAATGCCTCACTCAAACATAACCACGGGCAGTAGTTAGCTGGCATCTGGTTTGTAGGGACCAAGTGCAGGAAGATTTTCTATTATCTTGTTAAAAGTAGTATTCAGTGGGTCAGCTGCGTTTTCTGTTGCTGCTTCCAGATAATCATCTCCATTGTACACCTCCTGAAGACAGTGCCTGAATTCAAACAAAATTTTCAGTTGAGTGTTACTAGCAGAGAATTTGAGATAGCTGAAAAAGTCCGTTGCTGGAAAGATGAAAGTGAGGGATGTGGAAATCATAGTCGAAGTAAGAGACAGTGCTTAAGAAAAAGATACATGAAATGCAGCCAGTTATCACTGGAAGGCTCTACCTAGAAATTACAGATGTGCCAATACACCTAATGTAACTAGACCTCTGTAACACCTCTTGGATTTCTGCAGTTTTTGTGGTATTTTGATACACTATCCAAAAAATCCCATCTTACTAGCTTGATTGCCTTCAGTTTTAGTATGTTACACTGAGGTATAGTAAAAAAATGAAAAAGAAGAAACACCCCATTTTATTGCTCAATCCCGTTTTCCAGTTAAAAGCTCTTTGCCTGGTCTTAAAACATCATTGCTAGTGATTAGTTGTCACTGAACCAAGAAGTACATTAGCAGCAGCATGACGCATAATTTATTCTTAACAAAAACTCAATGCAAGCACATGTATCATATGGCAGGATTTTATACAGGTAGGCAGTGTTCCAGCCAATCTGTTTTGCCTTTGGAAATAACTTTTGAAACTTTTATAATATAATTAACTAGTTCCTCCTTTGGAATTACACAGAAAATCCTGGTTTATCCCAGAGAGTCTGTCTAGCCACAGTGGAAATTTGACAGAATCTAGGAAGAAAACTGTTGATACTGTACTGAGCTTGTACTGCAGAGATGAATAGTCTTCTTTGTCCTCAAGATGCAGACAGGTGAAACAACAAGCTCCTTCTCTTACCAGCTGGGATTTGCTGAGTCTTAGAGCTTATTAAATCTAGAGAGCTGCTGAGAAGGGAATCCGGAACTCACCTAGAGGCAAAAAATCAGAAAAAAGGGTTCTTGGGGGAAGTAAGCCAAAATAAAGGTGATACTATGTTCCAAACAGGACAAGAGGAAATGGCCTCAGGTTGTGCCAGGGGAGGTTTAGGTCAGATAATAATGAAAATTTCTGCACGAAAAGCATTATCAAGCATTGGAACAAGGCTGTCCAGGGAAGTGTTGGAGTCACCATCCCTGGATGTATTTATAAAAGGCAGTAGACACGGTGCTTAGGGACAAGATTTAGCAGTGAACTTGGCAGTGCTAGATTAAGGGTTGGACTCGATGATCTTAAAGGTCTTTTCCAACCTAAGCTATTGTAAGAAAAATATTTCCTTCCAGATCTACTGGTTAGTGTTGTCACTGCTTTAATGATGTGCCTTTCTATCTGGTACATAGGGTGTAATTAGCTGCTACTTAATTAAGGGAGCATATGTGAGTAACCGCCTCAGACTTGTGAAGCAAAGAATGCATTATAACATCCCTGTGGGATTCCTGCAGCAGGATATCATCTGATATAGAGGCTCAAGCACTTTTTTTATCCTGCAGGAGATGCTTTGAAATGCAGGGGTCTCGGATGGCTGCTTTATTTGACTACTGCCTGAAATATTAATTTTGATCATTCCTGTTTGCTTATGCATACTGAGATTTACAGGTAACAGTAATTAGGAATGTTTTTTCACATCTTTTGCTGAAATTATTTGTGTCTGTTTCAGACATATAAAGAATACTTCAATGTGAAAAAGCATTGAATAAAACTAAAATGGGGAGAAACCCTTCACATTATATATGTATTTTGAAAGTTTAGATACTTAAAAAGGACTGATGCATCTTGGGAAAAGAATCCAGAAAAAAGAAAGTTAGTGCTAAATCTCCTCTGTGACTTAGTGATCGCGACAATTTGATTTTGAAATAGTGACCACTGAGGGCCTAACTTAATCAAAGTAGCTGTGCTGAAAGTGCTGTGCTCCTTCACTTGGATTCCTGGAGGTAAGGCTCTGAGTCCTGAGCACGGCCAGACTTCTTGGTGCCATAGGGGCAGCCTCGTGCCTTGGGCAGCTGGAAACAGCAAATGCAGATAAGCACCAACCACCCCACCCCATCTTTTCCAGAGCCAGAAAGCTCCCTGTATATCCATGCCCATTTTGTCCTCCTTGGGAAAGTATATCCACAGCTGCTCTTCGATGGGAAGCATATGGACAAAAGGAGAACAATGCCACAACCATCTTTCTTCTACATAACGGGTGGAAGGCTAGAGTAATTTGTCTAGGCGACTCCCTTCAGCCTGAGATATCTCAAACCCAGACTCGACTGGCACTTATTTGGAAAATAGGAATCATATTTTGCCTAGAGTATTATATTGATCTGTTTTCTACTATCAGCAATGAAGAAAGAGGAAAGAAAACTGTGTATCATGGAGGGATTCTTCCCTTTTTAGTAAAACTGATGTTTTACTCAAATAATTAATTCTACTGGTGTAATTAACACGTTGGAAACTGAGTTGCAGGCTCTAACCAAGTGTGGCATACTGAGCAGCTTGAAATATAACTTTTTTGCTGCTGAAAGGAAGATAAGTCATTCATGATTGTCCTTTATTATAAAGTACTGAATAATGTGCTTATCTCCTTCCCATGCGTTCTTCCCTTCTAAAGACCAAAAGGATTCAAAATATCCCCTTTGTTACATTGCACAAAGTAATTACAAAGTAGGTGGTAATATTTAACCTTTTACATTTCAAAATTCCTGGTTAATATTATAGGCTTACAAAATGAGAATAGAGCTAAAATAGTTTGATAACTTGGTAGATCTTAGTGTGTGCGTACCTGCTTGAATATATACATAGGAAAATAGATTTATTTTCTGCACTTATTCCTACTACTAATTTTAACAAAAAGCTATGGAGTATTGGTCCTCTCAAAGTTTTTGTGTCTAGAATACAAATGTTTCACCTACAAGTGACAGGAAGCTGCCTTTGCACTGTTTGACAAAACCGGCCCAGGCTAAGCAGCGATTTATTTATACTGAACCTTTATGGCGGAGACTGCAGCTACACAGAAAGAACTTCAGCATTCTCTTATATTCATGACAGTGCAGCATTATCAGTTACAACATAATGAGACACACTAGCTGAATGGTGTTGGTGGGCAAGGGTTACTCAGTGAAGAAATGATAAACTGTCTAGTACTGTCCTATGGATGAGTTCTGTGACAGTCTTTTTCTGTTCTGCTTACATCAACCAATAATTCATCACATTTGTAACAGATGTGGACAGTGAAACAGCTGGTGCTGAAACCTTACCTCTGTAGTATGTGTGTTCTTGGGACATTATTTTGGAGTATTTCCACTGTGATTTCATGAAAGTCAATGAGGAAACTTGCCCATGACAAATTTCAAATATTATTCTAGTGGGTGTCCTTCTGCTGAGTTTCATCCAAAAGGAACCTGCAGGTTGAAGCAGGTGATTCTCCCCCTCTGCTCTGCTCTTGTGAGATCCACCTGGAGTATTGTGTCCAGTTATGGAATCCTCAACATAAGAAGGATATGGAACTGTTGGAACAGGTCCAGAGGAGGGCTACGAAGATGATTAGAGGAATGGAGCGCCTCTGCTGTGAGGACAGGCTGAGAGAGTTGGGGTTGTTCAGCTCAGAGAAGAGAAGGCTCTGGAGAGACCTTAGCACAGCCTTCCATTACCTGAAAGGGGCCTACAAAAAAGCTGCGGAGTGACATTTTACAAGGGCTTGTAGTGATAGGACGAGGGGGAATGGCTTTAAATTGGCAGGGGGAAGATTTAGATTAGAAATTAGGAAGAAATTCTTCATGATGAGGGTGGTGAAACAGTGGCACAAGTTGTCCAGGGAAGCTGTGGCTGCCCCCTCCCTGGAAGGCCAGGCCGGATGGGGCTGTGAGCAGCCTGGTCTAGTGGGAGGTGTCAGGTGGCTGGAACTGGATGATCTTTTAATGTGCCTTCCAATGCAAACCATTCTATAATTCTATGATTCACGTGATTCAAGAGGCAAATCAAAACATAGTGGAGGCATACAACTGGCAGATTTGTTTTGGAAATAAACTTCTGAACTGAAATAAAAAGCTGAGCTAGGTGTGCCTATGGTAAAAATTGAAGCGGTTTCCTGGAGAGAAAAAGGAAAGTTATAGAGAAGGAAATAAAAACCTGTGCAGCTTGAAATGTTCTTCTTTATTTGGGGGGGAGGGTGGGAAATAACACTTTGTTGATGCATTGGACTTGCTGTAGCAAAGTACACTGACAGAAATAATTTGTAGTGGCCTCAGATAATCTGAGCTACATTTACAGATGAAGGGACTGACTGAACAACTCCCGAAGGTGCTGGAGCTTTCCCTCTCTTCTCATACCTGTTCTACTGGGTGCAGGAGGCATAGCACATGTGAGGATCATTCTGAAAGGAGTCAGGTGCTGCTATATTGTACAGTCTTCCAACTCATTCAGCTCTGAATCTAGCCCTTAGAGTGCTATGCTCAGAGCAGTTGATAAGCTTTAACATGAAAATTCATATAGGACAATGCTTCTTAGTTGAAGATAACTCTTCTCAAGATTAGGAATGAATGTGGAGAAAATCTCTAGAATAAACGAGTGTCCCCAAAGCCTTGACAATCAGTTCATTAATGTGTAGTTTATAGGACAATAAATGTCAGTTTTACATCTCCTTTCTGTAGGTACATACAGCTACTGTGCAGAAATATAGTGCTTGACTTTCTCTAGAGAGCTTAAATGTTACCTGTGCGTAGCTGAGGAAAAGAGCCACATTTTTTCCCAAATCTAGGTGCCTGAGGGTAAGTCTTAAATCTATATTTAGGTATCTATATGAAAGTAGATAGATTTTTTCAATGGTTCTGTATAGCTGTGCTTTTCTTGCTGTGGAAGCATTTTTTACTTTCAAAACCTCGTCCGTTTGTATCTTGATGTTTTTACATGGATTTAGATGATTCAAAATATGTTTCGAAAACTCTCTGAGGACCTTTACAGAAACAATTTTTTATATTACTGAAGTTGTTTCCTGACAGTCTAACTAGAAATATCGACCTCGTGTATACAGAGCTTCATGGATCTACAGAAGAGGTAAAACTTCCTAGCTGTTTATTTCTTGCTCAGTACTATTTCAATTAGATAATGGAAACACTGAAAAGAGCATTGGACCAATATAAATTTGACAAGGCCTGAGATCGGCCCATGATACTGCAAAGATACCTGTTGAGATTTGCATTAGACTGCAAATTTCGTTCAATTTTTGTGCTTTTTAGATGCTGTTGATCCAAGCATAGCATATGATTGGGTACAATATGATTTGGTTAAACTGATGTATGAATTAGCTCAGGATGTGTAGGTAGGGACAGACTCATGCATGTGCCCTTTCTTTGCCTTTGGATACTAGACCAAATCATATATCATATCACGGCAAATATTTAGCAAAATTGTTTAATATAGGCATTGTGGTACAATGTATTTTCTGGCTGGCAGAGCTGGAGGCTTCTGAGAAAAAAAAAATTAAAACTAAGTCCTCAATAATACACTGAGAAGGAAAAAAAAATCTTATTGTAATGCGTGCCTGCTGATGCCTTTTTAAGAAAATTCTATACATCCTATTGAAATCAATTCAAACAATTCAGTTACATCCTTCAAACCGTAACTGTCCTCTGTCCTTTAAGGAATACTCAAACACCAATCCCAGAGTCATATTCATTGTCCATACACCTCAAGCTTGGAGGGTGAACTCCTACTTTTCCAAAGTATTTTTGTACACTGCCCCTGCTAAGGCAAGCTGCCTGTATGGGGATGTCAGGCACTGAGGTACCAAGTGTACCTTGAGTCTAACTTTCATGTGACAGGTTTTGTAGATACCAGGCAAAACCTGATAAACCAGCTGAGCTGTGCTGTTTGGTGAAAGCCAAGATATGCAGGGGTCTGCAGATAACGAAACAGGCTTACTGTGAAATGCATGTCTGCTTTGGCATCTCACTCTTCCTACCTATCTGGCATAACTATCTTGACATGTTCAGAGGTCTTGATGTGTCAATTAAAAGGAGAACAAGAGATAGTGGTTCAAATGAGGTACACCATAAGTTGCCAATAAACGAGCTGTTTCTCTAAGCTTTTTCTAGTTGTTCAATTCACCAGGGATTTTTTTTGTGTAACAGTTAATAAAGAGAAGTTCATCTGCCTGGACTGAGTGTGTTGCAATCATCTATTTTAACAGTATACAGTTTCACAACAAAGTTTCATTTAGACATAAAAGAGGAAGCAAGCTCATCATGCTGCAGTTCAGTCAGTTATAAAACCCCCTCATCTCCTAAGGGACTTTCTTTCTATGCTTCTGTGCTATAGGGGATTAGAAATAAAACACAGGTCTTAGAAGTGTGCTTAAAAAGGAAATAAAAGCAGAACATTGCATTTTGCAGTAGGAGAGACTCACAGGAAGCATTAAACTGGTTAGAAGACAACAAATTTTCTGTACCTGGTCAGCTGCTGTATCTTTGGAGGTAAGAACTAAAATATATTATGCATTATATAACTGTATGAAAATGTTACTTTTCCTTATCAAAGTGGTTCAGTTCTGATTGTGGGATCACAGCTGGTAGCTGATAAAATAAAGATGTACATTTTCTCTTTTGAATGCATGTGCGTGTTTTCAGAGTCTCAACCACTATACACAAGCATTTTCTGCTGCCTTAAGAAGTGATGACAACGTTTCAAAAAGTGCCATCTTCAAAAATGTGTCTGACTGATTGCAATGCTTTAAAATGCAAAAAATATTGCTCCTCTGATATTTCTGAAGTGCTTCAGAACATCATACTAAAATGTTTTTCAGAATACTTTTAAGGGAGACTTAACAGGTGTGTTGCTTTTATCATAATTTTGGTATTTGTTTTGATCTCTCTGTGCATGTTCGTGTCTAGGTAATGTCTTCAAAGCAGAGTACTCCATTTGTAGAGTAGAAATAAAAACAGGCACCATAATAGATAGACATGGGCATCATATTTAAAAAACATAGAAAAAAACTTGAAATAGCTCTGAAAACAAAATTGTTTTAAAAATATGAACAAAGAAGCTTTATCATTGTATTTTCCTGATTCACAGCAAATTTCCTTGTTCATTGCAAGTTGCAGCTTGACATGGGTGTATGGATACAAAATGCACACTCCCCCCTCCTTTTTGTTCTCTACAGCAGATGTGACTAACGTGTCAGTGGTTGTTAGCATACCATTTCCCTCACTCCTCCCAGGACTCTGTCTTACTTTACCATTTGTTCTTTTCACTTCTAGAAAGTGTATTCTCTTCTGTAAGAGTGCATGTGAATTTATTTACCCTTTAGTTCAACTGCTTAGATACAAAATATTATAGTCCACATGGTTCAGTCATGACAACTAACAACTCATTAAAATAAGCACAGAAATTTAGGCACATGAAATAATTTCCACCCCAGAAAGACATGAAAGCACAGTGTAGAAGCAGCATGTAGTCATCCTTATGAATGTAGAGCAGGATCCTTTCCTGCCTCACACTTAAGGTTTCTGCTTACAACAGTACAGATGAGATGTAAAATGCTATCAAAACAGATTGATGGTATCCTAAAACAAATCTGAAGAAAAATGTGGAAAATTATAAATCAGGCTTGTTCTGTATGAAGTTTCAAGGAACTTGAACAGATAAACTGCATTTGGATGGGAAAGTTGCTTAGATGAGATTATCTAGCACCCCATCCAATCATATCTTGAAAACATTCAGTAATAGGGATTCTACCGCATCCCTGGGTAGGTCGTTCCAGTCATTGATTGTTCTCATTGTAAAAAATTTCTTTCTTATATTGAGATGAAACCTCTCCCAAAACAACTTATTCCTATTGTCGCTTGTCTTTTCCATGTGGCTCCTTGTGAAGAGAGAGCTTCTCTCCTCTTTGTAGCTGCATTTTAAGTACTGGAATATACTGATGAGATCCTCCCCACCTTTCTGTTCTCCAGGGAAGAGTCCTAACTCCTTCAGTCTTTCTTCATAGTGCAGGTTTTCCAGCCTATTGATCATCTTCATGACCCTCCACTGGACCTTCTCCAGTCTGTCCATGTCTTTCTTGAATTGTGAAGAGCAAAACCGGATACTCCAGCTGTAGCTTGACAAACACTGAGTAGAGTAGGATGATCACATCTCTGCTTGTACTTGTAGTGTCCCTGCATTTGCAGCCCAGGGCCCAGTTTGCCTTTAATGGTGCAGCAGCATGCTACTGACCACTGTTCAGCTTGTTGTCCACCAGGACCCCAAGTTGTTTTCAGCAAGGCTGCTCCCCAGCCAGGTCCTAGCTTGTCCTGGCCTCTTTGGTTATGTCACCTCAAGTGCAGAGCCTTGCACTTGTCTTTGTTAAACTTTGTGCTGTCGTTTCTAGCCCACTCTTCCAGCCTGTCTAGGTCTCTCTGACGTGTCTACTTCACCACTCAATTTGCTGTCCTCAGCATTACCCCAGCCAGCCCTGGGCACTGGAGATAGCCCATATCAAAGGCATTCAGATACTAAAGATCTGTGGGTTTCAGGTGTTAAGGAAAGTCTACACTCATCCATCTACACAACTCATACTACTTTCTTCACTCTCCTGATTTCCATACATGCATGCACTGAAGCTTCCTGGGAGCAGTTTCACACCAGCCCTAGTGAAAGGTGAGACGTGAGTCCTGCATGTGCTCTCCAGCCTATCCTGCTTGCCTGTTGAACTCTTGCATGCACTTCCTGCAGTCTGAGATAGATCCCAAACCTCACAGAAGGTATCTGTCTGTCTCCACAGCCTGAAAAACTGTCTCTTAAAATAGGGAAAAAATGCTGCAGAAGGATCCATAGGATTTGAGTTCCCTTGAGACAGGGATAGTTTGAAATCTGTCTCCCATCCAGTAAGTCAGCTAGAACTTAAGTTATATCCTGTGATAAAATTGAACTGCAGCTACCAGCAGCACAACTTTAGAGCCATTCAGAACCTTGCTCAGGGATCTAAAAGCCAAACACATTCAGAACAAGCTTGTCTCTTCTTTGGCTTTCCATCTCCTCCTTTTGCAATGCAAAAGAATGTCCCTTTCCCAACTGAGCTCTGATCCCAGCTGACACTATGTTCTTTCCGTTCTCCCTAGCAACTTTTCATCTTGTTCAGGTTTTTATATAGGACACAATTTGTAATATCTCTTTGTGTACCCATCTCAGGCTTTCCTTAAATGTTTTGCTTATCCTGAGCCAAGAACTCTCATTCTGTTTGCCTGCTGCCAGGCTCTAATCAGAGATCTTTATCCAAACATTGTCACCACCTTCAAGCATTATAACCCAGCAAATTTGCTGTCACTCAGAAAATACTGGCAATACCACTGAATTCTCTAAGTTGCTTTAACCATTCATCCTGCCTTTAGGCTTTTCTTCCACTGAAGAACGGAACAGAAAACCCAGGCAAGACTTATGAGTTTTTAAGGTCATCTGACAGTAATAAAGACTATGCCAGGTAGAAAAGACAGTGTAAACAAGTCTTCCCACTCTATCTTCGCCAGGCTTCGATAGAATGTAGTCAGCTCCTGTTGCCAGGACAGTAGCCACACAAGAAAAAAACCTCATGCAAAATGCATCAGATCAGAATTGTAAAAGGTACCATTTTTTTCCCCTTGTCCAATGAAAATCATGCAGTTATTTTCAGGAAGAGGGAAATGAGATCTAAATTTAAGGAGCATGAAACCCAAAATATTAAAAGACATTAGATATAATCCCTGTATACTTGGGATCCTGGTGTATATGTATTCTGTAGCATGGAAGGGGGATTAAGAAAAGGGGCATGAGAAAGTAGGGTTAATGAAAACTGTCATCCTTATCAGATGTAAGATGCAAGAATTAAAGGTGACACAACTGCATGACCCACCCTTGGTAGTGATGGAATAACAACTTGACAGGTGTGTATATCATATCATATCATATCATATCATATCATATCATATCATATCATATCATATCATATCATATCATATCATATCATATCATATCATATCATATCATGACCAAAGATAGATGCACCTCTCTTTTGCATTCTGACTCTCCACTGCCTATCAAAACTTCAATCAGATTTCCTTGCAGAGCTGGAAACAGTCAGATTAGTGTGACAGCCTGTGCCAACTTTGGAGGGTAAGCCTGTAACTCATTCAGCAAAACACACAACTCCTGAACACCATGAGAACCTAATGTTTTTCAATTCACCAGTTCTTTTGTTTCCACTCTTGTCTCAGCTAGTGTGCCCTAAAACTGTTAAAATAAGTATTGCAGAATGCAGTGCAAAGAAATGAAACCAACGGTTTCATTTCCCTAACATATCACCTTATGATAGAAACAATGTACATCTGGGTAGTAGGAAAGGCAGAAGTATCACATGCTACCTGAACCCAACTGGCTTTGCGTACATTGGTTGAGCAGTGAAGAGGCCATATGTTGTATTTCCTTTCATTTCTCAGAATCCATGTTAAAAATAAACATAGGAATGAGTGTATAACAATTCTAGATAACTGAAGTTAGTGGTGACTTCATAAAAAAGCCATCTGGGCCATGGATAGGTGGAGGAAGGGAACAGACTTTGCATTGCAAAGGTGAGGAATAGAAGCAGAAGAAAGAGATGGGAGTGAGTTTGTAGCCTGAGTAGCTCTAGCATTTGGATAAGATTTCTGTGGTGACACCTTAATTGCAGCTAAAACCTCAAAGCAAGGCAACACCGGTGTGCTGCACAGACTGCCAAACCCCAAATGTGTTTTTTCCCCTTCTCTTGTAAATAGATTGATTTTCATCAAATGTTACCCACCCATGGGAAATCTCACACAACCAGCAGCAGCAGAGAGGACCCAGGGTCACCAAATCAAGTGTTTGGACATGTTTAATTTCCATGAATATTTCTTCCTGATGGACGTTTATTTTCCCTCCAGCCTTCTTCATAGTTTAGAAGCGATCTCTCCCTGTCCCTCTGCCCTGAGGAAAGCATTTTCTCACACTGTTTTCCTCTCAACATCTGCCTAATGTTTATATCCCTGCTTAGACAGGATTTAGCCAACATTTATTAGTAATGTAGCATTTTGCACTAGCAACTGTGACACATGAAATACTTTACTAAGAAATATGAGTCTTTTCACTCCTGGAAAGGTAAGTCGAGCAGTCAACAGCAGCATGGGGTAGTACAGTCTGTGCCAGAGAAAAGCCACCTCCCCATTTATAGCTTGTGGAAAGATGTTCTGTCATAGTAGGTGTTTTGAAATAGAGAAGCAAACTGTCAAATAACTGGGACATATGTTCGTATCTGCAGAGATGGTATCCGTAAGGATTAAATTAATATAATCGGATTAAATAGTAAATGAAGAAAAAGTACCTGCTATTAAAACAAAGACAAGTTATTTGTTCCTCTAGCACACAAGATATTTTGTACTATAAAAAGAAAAATCTGATTTTTCTTTTTATTATTTTTTATATTTCATATTTACTTTCTCTTTACTGAACCACATAATTTCTTTAGGACATCTTTCCCATGGATGGTTTCCTTGACACCTTTTTGAAAAAAAAAAAAAGGAAAAAGAGGTGGATTTAAGAACAATAATGGGGTAATAGAGCTGCTAAAACTTGGGCAGAACATTTGCTGAGATGCAGGTGCATGTCCTGGCCAGTGAATCCTGTATTTAACTGCTAACATGTCTCTGCAGCTTTTGAGACTGAGCTGCCTGCTCAGAGTGGAAAGAGTTAGTCACTGCTGGAACCTGATTGTGCCTTTGTAGAAGTGCAATGGAAACTGGTTTCAGAGCTGGTAGTACTCATGACTAATCCAAAGTACTTCTGAAATGTGTGCTTTCCTATGTATTGAACTGAGATATGTCTCTTCAAAAGTACACTGCAGGTTTCTACAGCTAGGGTAGTCAGGTTATAATCATTTTATGGTAACTGGAGAGTGATAAGCAAATCTAGGACACAGTTCATACGTGTCTTAAAGCAGGCCATATGAGTCATGCCTCCAAAAAGCCTTGCTTTAGGAAATACATTTTCATGTCTATCAGTTAGAGACAATTAATTTCGTCTGATTGGCATGCAGAAGTGGAAAATGCTAATTTAATGAACTGAGACTTTTTAATGAATAAAGAACCACATACCAGTCATTGGTTACTCTGGAACAGAATGGATGGTACTCTCAATATGAATATGAATCTCAAATCAACATAGTTCAGAGGCAGCTGACAAACAACACACAACAAAAATTACTTCAAAGCATTTGAGAAAAAGGGGGAAACCCTTTGGCTTCTTACTGAAGTCAAGGGCAAAAGTATAAATATTTAAGTGTAAGCTCTTACAGCAACTATTACCACAACAAACTACTCATTCCTCTCTTCCCCACTCAGTTGTCATTGGAAGTATTGGACGTGCTGTACATTATGTTATACAGAATATGCTTTGCTGTGATTGAGTTAATAGCACAACAGGGAGACTAGCTAATCACTTCTCTCAAGTCCCCTAGAAAGACAGAGACACTCTTGTTTGTGTCCAAATTGGAAAACATCTCTCTGCAGCTAGTAACAGACTTGCAACTATAATCACCACTCAATGATTTTGTAATGAACTAATGGTTTTTTTTCCTTGTAATTCTTCTGTCTGATTGTGGTTCCTTTCCTTTGGTGAAGGATGCTATCGGAAGGTTACCTTTATGGAATTGCCTACCTCTGTGAAGACCTGAACCCTGAGCTCTACAGTGAGAGTTCAGCTGAGGAAGTGGTGTATGAAATGAGGTCCATCAATTTTTCTTCCTCTGATGAAGCACAAGGAAAAAGTCTCCTTCAGAGATGCAGATCTGCTGGCAAGTGCATTTCTTCAGTCTGCTCTAGAGGTAGCAAGCACAGCAAAAGACAGAAGGATAATCTCCTACAGTCTGCACAGCACCCTGCACCTGAAGGGCAGTCATCTCCAGCTCTACATGTTTGTGAAGGGCTGACAAGAAAAGACACCTACCTGGTTCCATCTTCCTGCAAAAGCATTTGCAAGAACTACAATGATTTGCATATAGCTGGGGACTACGTGGTGCCAATTAGTTCAGTCACGACAGATTTCACCTGTGACAGTGGCATTGGCCCCTTCTTGGAGTCCTCAGAGATTCCTCCCCCCATGGACTCTGTGAGGGCCCTCCCCAGTGACACCAGCCGCAAGCCGGTCCAAGGCTACTCCTCGTGCTGGCGGCTGGCAAGCTTAGTGCCCCACCAGCAGCCCCTCTCCGACTCAGCCCTGAATGACTACCTTGAACAGAAACTAGTGGAACTGTATAAGCAGTACATCATGGATAGCACAGCAAACAGGGCATCCCCCACTCAGATCCTGGCCTCAGAGCTTATCATGACTAATGTAGATCAAATTACCATGCAGATATCGCGGGAGAGGAATATGGAGACCACCAAAGCCAAAGACATTGTTATAAGCCGCTTCTTACAAATAGCCAGTGAGAAAGTATCCTCAGAAATCAGCACACCTAGTCTGCATATTTCCCAATATAGCCACACTACTACATAGTGCTTAAATATCTGCCATTAGAAACATTTTGTGTTCTGCAAAGTCAACTTTGAGTTTCTTAAGAGGTTCTTCTGCTTCATAAAAATGCATTTACCACCTACCACTTAATTAAACCTTCCAATACATATTAAATAAGTAAAAATATTTGTAACATGCAGCCCCAAAGGCTTATTTCAGTGAGTCTCAGTCATTTAAAAAGCTGTAGAAAAATGACTAAGAACATATGACGCTCTTCTAGGTACTCAGGTGCTTTCTCCCGCATGTGCTGGACATTTCGTTTCAACTTTGTTCTGTCCTGGAATCTGCCATGCTTCCCCTGGGTCTGTACAAAGAGAAGGCTTATGCCTACAGAAGCACAGTGGTCACACAGCCACAGAACTACAGAATTTAGGATTTCATCTTGTTCATCTCCCAAATGGCTTTACTTATGACATCCCTCACAGGAGTTTTCATCATTTTTCTTAAAGATATCAACTTATAAACTTTATCGTTTCTTCTGTACTAACCTTAATTATTTCATTGAGGTCTTCCTGTTCAAAAGTTACCATCCCTTTTTGTGAAGCAAAAACTGCTTCCCAACAGACTTTATCAGTAGGAGTGTGGGCATTTACCTGCATGTTTTGCACCAAGCTGAGCTTTTGCAGTGGATGCTGGTGACCCATGATCAGAGATGTACTTTGCCCTTGCCAGCTACTTGCAGACCTGCAGGAGTGAAGTGGTCGGCTAGGGACACTGATGATAATAAAGGGGAAAGAGGACAAAGAATTCATCTTTGTTAAGAGAACTGTATATTGAAAAACAAGGGCTAGTTCAAAGCCCATTTGATTAATGCAAATAGTTCCTTTTAAAGAAGGAAAGCTGAAACAGACCTCTCTGGCAACATGGCTAACCCTTCTTTCGTTAGGATCATTGCTGTGCATAATAGGTCAAGGTCACTTAAATGCGATATATTTCTAATAGGAAGGTCCTTCTTGTGTATATCTTAAAAAAGAAGGAAAAAAATCCAAACCAGACCAGCCTTGAGGCAAGGATGTTACCTACTTTGAGTCTGTATAATGTTTAACGTATTGTCAACACCAATCCATCATTAGTTTAATTTCTAAGTATCAGTATAATATACATACTAATTTATAATAAATATTCATTTTTTTCACATTATTGATCCCACTTTTGGCCTTTGTGTTCTTTTTCTTTTTTTTTTTTTTTTTTAAGAAGGCATACCTTCATGTATATTTCAAAACCAAATGTAAGTAGTAAACATGTAAGCTTATTCTATTGCTGTTGCCTGTCCAGAGATTACTGGGATGGCTCAGTATATTTTCTTGCTTGTGCAATGAAGGATATCCAAAAATACGGTTGCCATAAAAACCTTTAATGTGTGAATCCAGAAACTGTATATCTGTTGCTATAGCAGCCTACCCAAATACTATTATTCAGCAATTTAAGATTTCTGACATATAATATTTCTGGACTGTGATCAAATGCAATTTACAAACAGAAAAAAATGCTATTTTTACAAGAAAATAACATTCATTGTAATGCATAGGCACACATGTGTGTTCTCTGTGCAAAATCCATTACCAAGAGGTCTTTCAAACCTTTTGAAATGCTCCCAGGATAAAAGGATACACTAGAATCTATGAAAATGGCTTGCAGAGGACAGCAAAAGCAAGCAAATATAATAGTCTTTATTTCCTACAATTACGGACTCAGGCTTTTCAAAACATGATGCTTTTGTCCATGCCTATTGACATTCTTGTCACTGAATTTTGGTAGTAAAAGGTATAGCAGAAAGCAACTTGCAAAACTGAATGCATAAATCAATACCCTTGCTGAAAGATCTGTCACCTTCATCATAATCGATTCTCGCACTCATCTTTACCCACTCCACAGACTGCACCCTGTGCAAAACAAAACACCATTTTACTGTCTCTTACTCAGAAAGCCAGATCTTGATTTTGCCCCAGCTGGTGTGGCTCTGGCTGAGACCTGCAGGAAGCACCTGCTTGCCATGGACCCTCTTCCCAGCAGAGACGGGGAAACAGCAAGGGCAGCGAGAATAGAAAGGCTGAAGGTTCTGCCCAGACCCACGTGGAAAGGTCCTCTCATTTGCTGGACTCATTCCATCGCTGCTGTGTCAGAGGGCTGCAATGAGAACTGGGGATTCAGCACTTGGAGGTCAGTGCTGTTATAGCAACGCTCTACAGAGCAGTGGAGAAGAAAGACAAATCTTCAATGTACAAAAACACATTTGGTGCACATAGAGGGCGTATTTGTCACTTACATTTGATTAATCAATCAACTAAAAATAATTTCACTCTCAAGCAGCTTTCTTTGAAACAAATCACTTAATATAATCATTCCTGCTTTCAAGTAAACATCCCATTTTGTACTGGCAGACTGACATTTATGAATTTAATTTATGGTCATAATCATTGCAAAAACTGAGTTATTCTGAAAAGACAGCATCAACCACTGCTTCCCCATGTATGATTATTTTCTTTATCCTGCCTAAACATAAATCCCCATTTCACTTTGAACTCTGTAGAGTACTATCGTCTCACATGAATTACAAACCACCCACATCCCATTTTCTGAAGCAATAGCAAGCAGATCTTGAATTTAAGGCAATTTCTACATAAACAAGCAACTATTTCTTATTTTCCACTGGGCTCAGCTGAAAGTTCAGTTATATCTCTGCCCTTCCTCCATTTAAAACTAATCTTCCTCTACACAGGTGCCTCTCTAGGTGTGGCTGCTTCCTACTAAAAGCACTTTGATAGCAATTAGGCTGCTATTAGCATGAGTCAGGTTCTTACTTAAAGCGATTATCATCTTCCCTGTCCTTCTCCATCTTTCCCCCTGTCTTCTGCCTCAGGGTCAAATATTTAAAGAGACGATCCCAATTTTTTAGTAGCTCTGTTAAATAACTGATTTTTAGCCAGAGGTGCGTTATTCATTGATATGAGCTTATCAAAATGCTGATGAAGTCTCTGTGGTTGAGGAGTGCATGTTGGAGAGGAGAGTCTGAATTCTGCCCTTACAATACTTCCTAATAATATGGGTATTTTAATATAACTAAGGTCACTTAAGAAGGCAAAGAAATTGTAATGAATATTTCAGTAACAGTTTGGTTTATAATTTGACCAACTGACAAGAAACTGATCTCGGAAGGGTAGTTTATAACCACCTTCATCATAATCTGGCAGCTTCCTTAGACATTTTTTACAGAACACATTATGCATTGCTGATAACAGGATTATAGCAGCTGGGGGTTTTGTTGTTTATATGCAGTGTGACTGTGCCCCCAAGAGTCTGAGCCCATCACCGTGGCAGATGAACTCTACCTGTGTATTTCCAGGAAGGCTGAGTATGCAGTGTGTTGAGAAACACTCCTTGGTGGGATGGAGGGGAAAAATAGAGGCAAAAGGATATGTCAGATGTGTTGCAACCTGTAGCTCCTGCATTTGAGTTTAAACCCTTTGTTGGCTCTGATTTCTTGTCTGTACCAAGAAGCAGTGGAGGGGAAGAAAAAGGGATATAAATTGCAGGCTGAACGTGAAAGTGAGCATTTCATGCTCCGATTGCTGTGTTCAGATGAAGGCAAAAAAACTAAGCACTAAAACTGAAATAAATGAAGCTCTGGAGTGCTCTCTCCAGCCAGGCCTGGGCTTCACCTCAGGACAGGAGCAGGCTGGGACCTCCTGGCACAGGTGGGTTTGATTGAGTGCCCTGAAGTTCAGCTCATTCCTCTTCTACTGTCCTTTAAAAGGCTGAAGCAATGGGGAATTACTTACAACTGTCCCTTTGCAGAGCTTCTGCACTATTACTTTCTCTAGGAGATAGGACCTGTTGTGGGTGTAAGCAGCTGTTAATATAAATGGCTTGGAAAGGAGGGGGGTAAAGGCACTGCAGGTTTTGTTTCTATGTCTATCGGAATTGCTACGAAATACCTTTGTTACTGATGTGAACAGGGGAGTTGTCCTTTGTTCTCTCAGATTCAGGAGGGACAACTACTGATTTAGGGAGATCTGTACATTACAGTGATGACTTACTACAGATTTTAAACCAATATTGACAAATGAGAGGCTTGCTGCACATTTGCTAGTTGGTGAAGTTAGCAACTTGCCACACATCTTGGTAGATGTAGCTGGTGTGTGTCCACTTGGCATCTCTGTGTTCACAGATGCAACCTATCTCTGACAGACTGATACCACGGATACGGATGGTATTCAGAAAGGGCAGGAATTTCTCCAGCCTCATTAATTACACACAGTGCGGACACAATATACAGCTTAAATCGGTGTATTGACATCTGCCAGTGCATATTGCAGGGCTGGCCTCTTGTCACTGAAGCCATGGCAGCTAACATGGATTGAGACCTGGCTCCAGACCTATGCTGTGCTGGGTAAAACCATCGCTGTCTTAAGACCATCTACAGTTTAGAAATGTATAGCAAAAATAATGACTAATGCATAAAGGAACAGAATTTTAGGTCAAAACAGAATTATACTGTGCATTGCAGCTTTACTTGTGCTTCTGCTGTACTGTGGAGAGATGGCTTGCCATGTCCCCAGCATTAATGCTGGATTAGGGTGACTTTTGGGAATATTAAGCAGGCTTTCTAAGGGATGAAGGAAACAATGTTCCTGAGGGTCACTCTCAAACGTTCTTATATCTCTGTCAAGGCAAATGTTGCATAAACTCCCTTTGCCTGAGTGAAAATCTTCTCAAAGAATGTTAGCAGTGCATCATTTTCAGTTAACATCTGATTATTAGTGAACTCTGCTACTGTTGCCCCCAGCACTAGTCTCCTGCTTTATTTTTCTACAAGGATGCTCTCTGTGGGCTCCTGCGCTTCTGCCACATCAAAACCTCCAGGACTCCCCTGAGGTTTTCCTTCCTCCTCTTGCCATGATACCCCGTTTGGTGTTTTCACACAGCGTACTTGGCCTGCTCCTGTGTTCTCTAGCTTCCCCTCGCCCCTACAACCGCCTGCACAGAAGGTGATCCTGCCAACCAGGAAAAGGATTGGTAGGATGACCCAGCCAGGTACTGAGTATCTAGAGGGAAGCCCTGGCAAAAGGTAAGGGTGATGGGGAGACTTCAGGAAGGTTTGTGGTGGCCGCAGAGTCCCTGTGGCAGAGGTGAGGGAACCTCTGGAGTTGGACAAAGCCCTTGCCAAGCTGGGTTTGTGAAATGTGTTTGGAGACAGCAGGGAGCTTAGGAGAGGTTTCATAATTTGCTGGGTGAAGACAGGTCTACAGGATGTCAACATTTCCAGCTACTCCCTGGCTGGAAGAAACGCCTCTGTGTTTGCAAGACAACAATCTTGCCAGCTCCACCTAATGGCATTTTGCAGATTTGAAGAGTTGTAGCATTGAAGCAACAGACACAGCTGAGCAAGAGAGATGAGGAACCTGTGGCCAGACTGGCATCCTACAGCTGTGCACCAGCACAGGCTCCTATTCCCTGGGGTGACAGTGGTGGAGGAGCTGCCACCATTGCAGCTGCCGGGTCACTCTGCAGCCCTCCTCTGGACCATCATGCCAACTGGCTCAGCGTTGGCTGCCAAATATTTCACTTCTTTGCTGAACTTTGCTCACTTAGCACTAAGAGAAATAGAAGACAACAATTGGAATGGAAAAGATGTGAGACACAGAGTGGGGCCCAACAGTGGCTTTTTACCAGATTTATTTTTGAGTAACTACAAATAGAAGTATGGGAGTAAAATCATAGAAGGCAGAGCTGACTTAGGTATTTTTATTGATGCAGTTCTCCAGTTTTTGTGTTTGTGTGTAACCTCCTTTGCCTTAAAGTGGATCCTGTTTGGAGATAGAAGTAGAACAGAAAGAAAAAGTAATTACTTGAACAGCACCATTCTAATGCAGGTGACAAATTCCAATGCATTTCTACATGAAAACTATTTCTCAAAAGAAGGAAAGATATTAGACATGTTAGAGATAGGCTTAGCAACAGCAGGATCACTGCTTTTAAGAAAGAAAGGTTGGAGGTTGTCAGTTTCAGCACTTTAAAACAATTAATCTCAAGGTATTACTGACCTATTTAGCAAAAGCTGGCTAAAGTGTCACCTCAGAAGCACAGTGCTTGACTAAAGAAGCACAGCTGAGACGTTAATAAAAAAATGTACTGAATAGTCATTTTTTCCATTAATGAGGTAATATTAAAAATGCACAGCCACGTTTTTTAATGTCTGGAGAAATCAAGCCGAAATTTGATTATTTTTATATGCACCTAGAATTTATTATTTCAAAAAAGGATAAACTAACAGGTAGATAAAGGTTAGTCTGTCAAAAGACATTTTCCAAAAATCAACCCAGAAAGGGCCAACAAGTGATCCTGAGAGTATCTCAGCAATCAAGAATCAATATTAAATAGGGATTGGGCATCAGAAAGATCGTAGGTTAGTTTCAAAACTAGGCTCTGCTTTTACATCCATCTTTGGGACAGAAAAGTGCATCAGGAGCTGATGGAGGGGATACCAGCTCTTACTGTGCCTCAAGGATTAACTTTTTCTTCTTCATAGATGAGAAACATCTAAACTGTACAACTGGAAGCATTTATCCCTTATGTCCTGCTACTTAAAAAAATGAGCCAAGAATTCCTTATTTTTGCAGCGTGTGGCAGCTAATATGTCTTAGGTTTTCACAGATCACAGCCAGTGTTTGGTACTGAGCCTCTGTGCTACTGATTGACTCAAGCACATCTAGCAGAGAGGTCTTCCAGGATGCTGTGTCCCCTGTTGTCTGGATACATCACAGAAAGTCCTTGTGGAGACCCCCCTGCTCTGTGCATTCTCCCCTCATGCACCATCATTCATCCTGGCTGCCTTGACCCATTTGCACAGCCCCTTTCCCTCAGAGTGCTTTGCTGTCTTAGCAGTCCCCGTTGTTGGGTTTAATAATAAATAGGGAAGGAAAAGGCAGCAGCAGCAGCCAAGAGAAGGATGAACTGGCAGATACAGAAATCTGGGGAGACAAAAATTCATGTGACCTAATCAGCATTAATTTCTCACTCTCTTGTTATCCTGAATTTTGGACAGATATCCAGTGTCTCCAAATCCTCTTCTTTATAACTAGGTTCACAATCCCAGTTAAAGTCCAGGTTCTTGCTTCCAATGCCAATTCCCAGCTGACAGTTTTCTATCTTTTAAACATCTTAGTATCTCTTGAACTCAAGAGAAATTTCCATACTTCACATAACCATGACTCAGGAAAACTTCTCTATAATAGTCACAGCTCACCTTTACCAAACATTGCACATATCACTACGATATCTCCCTATCCTTACTACTCCATGCATGTATCAGAAATGCTTCACCTTCCTTCTGCAGAGAATTTAGACTTCCCCAACTTCAGTCTCACAGTAGCCAAATTTTATTCAGCACACATCAAAAAGCCTCTACACGCAAGACCATATGCAAATTATTTAGAAGTATGCAACTCAAATTGCTATTAATACATTCAATTTCATAGGAAGCTGCAAAGTTCATAACAGACAGCTATGAAAGTAAGAAAAAGAACTAGTGGAGGTTGTTTTTTATTCACACAACTACTTTTATTTTGCTTCAATTTACATTTTAAAATCCATAGTGACAAGTTTATAGTTTTAAATCTAATGAGGCTACCAACTCTTAGTAAACATCTGCTTTATTGACTTCTCTTAGCAGCTTGGATCTGTGAGCACTAATTTGCTTTAATTTAATTTCCTTTGGCCAGGCCATTTTCTACTTCTTTTACTTTGCCCTTTGGATATATCTCTTTGGCCTTGACAACTACTAATGTGCTTTTCTTTGAAATAAGGGTATCACAATTACATTAAACAATTGCATAAATGATGATATACTGAGCAGCCCTAAGGTAGCTTTTCTTTCCTCCTTCTTTCTTTTAATTCAGACCTTTACCATCTAAACTTAGAAAAGAAGCTAGAGATTTAGTCATTGGAAAACCAATTAAAATTGGTTGATTAGGACAATATACCATTCTTAGAGCACATATGGTAAAGTTTCTTGATTTCTGTTAGTCTGCCCACAGAGTCCAGATGACCTCTATATAAAACAGATATTCTGATAACAAATATACTTCTTAAGACTGGGACAAAGGAGAATGGTACCTGCTAGAATCACGTTCATTAAATCATCTTGAAATGATTAAAATAATGGATCCATCCTTCTGTAAAATAATGCATTACCTTTCAGACAGGAACATGATTACTTCCTAATGATTTCACCATATATCTAAGGTCCTTGAGTAAAAGTCAATTACTGTGATGTCATTTGTCATTACATACGCTGCAAGGGTTATCAAACCATTTCTGTATACAAAATACTCTATTGAAATTAAAGATCAAAGGCAGTTGTATGATGTTAAATCAGTTCAAGAATAAATTCAGTTTGCATGCCAGTTGTCATATACTGTGAAATAACCTGTTTCTTTATTCTGTCACATGATCAGCAGCATACTGGAAAAATCCATGCTACATATTCTTTTCTCTAATTAAGTCATCTGACTTCTGATCTTTGTCTATTAGATGTCATCTTTCAAACACAAATTAAAACAAATATTTAAAAGACAAGTATTTTTATAGGCAAGCTCTATCATCTTTACTCCAATTAAATAGCACTTTTCTTTGCAAGTCATTAGCTCAATGAACTGAGTCATGAAGGAAAGTATTATTCAGTTTAAGTGAGATCATCAAGTGCAAGCCTGAAGAAAATTTGTCCAAAATATATGAACAGCAACTTCAGTAATGTGATCGTAACTTGGGGGAGAAGTTATGTGTTCAGCTGCTCCTACTTAGATTGAAGTTACCAACATGACACATCTAAACCTGATAATTTTTGAGGTACTGTGTTTCCATGCATCTATTTTTGTTGTTGTCGTCATCATCGTTATTAATTAATTAATTAATTTTGATAGATGGGATAGGGTTAGGCTCTGATGAAATGTAAACCTATTAATTTTTATTCGTGTTTGATGACATGGAAATGAAATAGTAATGGAGGAATAAAGAGAGAATAATGATGTAGTCAAAACAAGTAAACCCATCTTCTTGGAAGGGTGGGAAGGCAAAACTGAGTTTATCAAGAACGTTGTGGTGCTTAAGAAGGCAGAAGTTGACAACCTGAACAAGGGCCATCTGTATCTGTTGATGGACAACTATTGTAAGTGGCATGCAGAATAAACTTATTGTAGAAGCAAAAATGAAAGATGTTGTTGTCGTGAAAACAAATTGAAGTGTTTTTGAATTGTTTAGGCAGAAGAGAATAAAGCATCATTGTACTGTGAAGGTAAAGAGGGAGAGGAGTTCAGAAGAAATGGAAAAGAAGTGATACTGGGGACATGAAGCCGTGGAGATTAACAGAGGAGATCAATTTAAAAAAGGAGGAAGAACTGTAGGAGAAAAATGAGAGCAAGAAAAGGTCTAGTGTCCTGTAAATGAAAGGTTGAAATGTGATTTTAATTTGGGGTGATCAGCAGTTCTTTTATGAGGAAAAACATGTAGAGGTAAATAGTAAAAGATGTCATAGCAAGTAAAAGATGTGAAAGGGTCTGAAGCTGTGGTCAACTGAATTGTAAAAGTAAAGTCATTTGTTTAGGAAGACTGAGGTGTTACGACTGAAGCACAGGGAAAATCAGCAATTATTGCTCATGGGAGAAATGAAAGAGTGTAGGAAGAACATAACTTAAGATGAAAAAATGTAATTGAACTGGAATAACACGGCGGCCATAAAAAAGGTCATGGTACTGTTGGCTAGGGAAAAGTGGAAAACAGTCCTGGAGAGCTGTCCAGAACTGGCAAAGGGTGTGGTGAAACATGCAGCAAAGAGGCTGCATGAATAATTACCATGGAATCTGTAAGCAAGAATGAGACTGTAGAGAAAATAAAAAGTGAAACTAGAATGAAATTAGAAAAAGAAGACTGATGAGTTCAGATCACAGGAATCAAGAGGTATGAGGAGAAAAGAGCTTAAATATTTGCATTCAGATAAGGAGAAAGAGTGCAAAAAGAGAGGCTGGAAGTGTTGAATAAAAGAGAAGCCCAAGAAACTCTTTGATCCAGGATTCACAAAGTAAATCTGCAAGGAAAGGCAGCTATGTGAATAGTACAAATTCTAAAGACATAATTCCTTGAGACAGCTCAGAGCTGAAGGAAATATCTAGAGGCTCCAGATGCATACTAATTTTCTAAATGGAGTGATTATTCCACAGATAGTAAGAGAAAAGTAGGAAATAGAAATGAAGAGACGTAATGGTTTTTTAACTTGTCATTGCTCATATACAGCTTCCATTTTTGGGGGGTAAAATGCCGACTAGCACATTTCAGTATTTCCTCTAGAGAATTCTCTAAAGATTTTCCTACTGTGGAGTCCAAATATCATTGAATCATAGAATATCTTGAGTTGGAAGGGACCCACAAGAATCATCAACTCCTGCCCCTGCATAGGATAACCCCAAAATTCACACCATGTGTTTGAGTGTTGTCCAAAAGCTTCTTGCCAGGCTTGACTCCATTACTGACTCCCCAGGGAGAGGTTTCAGTGCTCAAACACCCTCTGAGTGAAGAATCTTTTCCTAATATCCAACCTAAATCTCCCCTGGCACATCTTCCTGCCATTCCCTCAGGTCCTATCATTGGTCACTTGAGGGAAGAGCGCCTGCTGAACAGGTCATGATATTGTGTCAAGACTCTCCTGAGCTACTTATGACATAAAGTCATAATGAAGTCCAATTTTGTTTTACAGAAACAATAATAAAGACAAAAGAAAGCATTTAGTGGGTATACTAATATTATGTGGGAAAAGTTTAATATTCTGGGATAGGATTTTCTGCAAATTTTAAATTAATTTTTGGATCTGAGCAGTGGTTTGACAATGGAAGTGTCATAGATGGCTCTCCCTGCTTCTTGGGTGGACAAGAAGAGCTGGCAACTTTCCTGCCAGCTTCCTTTTCCTGGGTTTCTCCTCCCCTTCCTATAAAAAAATGAAGATGGAGATAGTAACAGAAACAGCTAGTAATTTCTCATTCCTTAGTCATACTTGAAAGAGAGCAGTCATGCTGATGGGAAAGCTTTTCCTAGGCAGAATGCCCTGGAGACTATTTTTAACAGTTTGGAATTAATTAAATTTCTTTTAAATATTCTACATACCATGTCTGACTTCTTTGCTTCTCTATTATCAGACCCTGGCCTGGGTGACCTAACTTATCCCACATGAGCACAGCACTTGCATCTGCTGTAGTGGGATCCAGAAATATGAATACTTTTGAAAATCAAGCCTCTAGATTACAGCTGGCTGTGGGAGTGGAACACAGGGATACAAAAACAAACAAGCAAACAAAATCTTCAGAGCAGCTTGTCCTGATTGAAGGCACACTACCACAGAGGCCTTGGCACCCAATTTCATGGAACTTAGTCCAGCACACACATGGTCCTACAGCCTACAGTGAATACATGCTGTTTTGCAGCCTTTAAAGGAACAGATTAATCTCAAGCATATATTTTGTATTTTTCTTCAATCAGCTGTAGCAGCGGTGTATGGAGGCAATAAAATGAAAGGCACCACGGCCGGATGCATTTACAAAAGGAAGCATGGAATTGCTTGTAGAGAGGACTGAAGACTCTTTGACACTATATTCTTTGGTTGTTCAGACTGAGTGATGAGTTAACCTAGTTGTGAGACTTCACAGCATTTGATAAAGATCAGTGTCTTTGATCGAAAGAAAGGTCATAATTTTGGTGTTCTTTGCATGGCAAACCTTCTAAGGAGAACAGATATTCAACTAAATTCTTCTGAATTTTAATAAAACTAGAAGCCATGGTTGCTATCTACCTTGACAAAAAACATGTACAGATACGGGAGAAAGAAAACAAGATCGCTCATTGCCTTTGAGCTGTGAGCTCTAAGGGAAAAGAATAGATATGAAACATTGTAGGCAGAAACCATGAAGAAATCATTGAATCTTATCTTTTTTTTCTTCCTAATCTGAATTTGCAGCTAGGTGTATTCTTATGTAAGCTCTGGGGAAGCTGTATAATATGAAAAATATTTTAAAGCCTTGTTTAGTACTGTTCTTTCTCCATATCTTGACCTAAGGCGTAGTTTTGAAGTCTTCCTAATGCACATCCTTAGAACTAATTTGGATCACTTTTCATCTCCTTGTTCAGTTTATCTGTAAATTAACAGAAGAAAGGCCTACTACAACTAGCATGACATATTTTGATGACTGTAAAATGTCATCTGGAAAGCTTCTCATTTCTTCAAAGTTGAGTGAACTGTTCAATAATAAAACATCTATTAAAATGTCTATAGAAACATATAAGAACTTGGACTGATCCATAGCATCTTGGGGAATAAAAAGATTTTGGATCGCTGAACTGTCATCCGTTAATTGTACGTTCCTATTCCTGATCGCCTTGTGAGAAAAAGATAACTCCTCATTAAAAATTAATTATTTTAGGGGCATCAATTAATTTCTTCATACAAGTGAAATGGTAGATGGTATGGGAATAGAAGAGCACTTTGACAGTCTTTCATTCTGTTACGCAGTTCTTCAGAAGAGTACTGAAATAAGGAAAAACAGATCATTAAATTGACCAACCTCAACATTTTTTTTCTGCATTTCATTAAATTAAATTGGTTTTACAAGAAATAATGAGGGAGAGTAATCTAAAAAAAAGGACTATAAAGTGAAGTTTGTGAGTGGGCAATAACCACTAGGCACTTTTTATTTCACAGAAATGAAAACAGGCTCAAATCCTCAAACAAAGCTGAATGTATAAAATATTTAAGTAAAGCAAAGGAAACATAGTTGGAAAGATAATCCTGCCAGTTTGCCATCAAAACTCTTCTATATCCAATGTTAATAAAAAAATGTCTCTTTTTTCCTGAACTTTTTGTTCTTATATGTTCAATTTATCTCCCATTCTTAATAAGGAAAATATGGATTCTACAGTTATTCACAAACAGCAGGGCTAGTTGATAAACTTATGAGCAAAGAATACTTGAAAGCATAATAAACGTTTTATTTGTTGATGACTGTTTATTAACAGATAAGTCTGTAAAATAAATTGTGTATACCTCGCACAGCTTTTGATTCAAATCCAAGTGAAATTAGAAACAAAATTGCAAATTAAATGAGAGGCAGAGACACGGTATTTTAAGTCTACTACAAGCGTACAAGCAAGGAGTAAAATAACCTGCCTGTGAAGATTACAAGTTTAAATTATTGCTGTCTGAGTGAAGAGTTTTTAGAGAAGTACAGACACAGTAGATGAAACAATAAAAATGTATCCCATACTCACTGTAAATTATTAACTTGACAATTACCATTTCTGTTTATGCTTGCAGAAAATCCAGGGAGGATAATGTTATTTTATTGCATTTGTTCATTTGAAAATATATCTTAATGAATACCTGTTGGCCTTTTTTTCCTTTGGGAATTGACTCTGAACAGCTACCTGTGAGTATTCAGCTGAAATTCACACTGTGCATGTCAATTGGCCGCATAAATGGAGTCAGACAGCATTGATTTCTCGCCCTGATTAGAGGTTTTCCATAAGCTACCAGGACATCAAATTACTCAGAAAGACATAGCAGCTAGGTTGGATTAGGCAAGTGTAGAAAATTTTAAAACTCTCCTGGTCACATACGCCTTGTGTGAAGCATCTTTCCGAGAAAGTAAAAAAAAATAGAGTAAAGATTTAGTAAGTAGCTAGATGAAGATTTTAGGTTTAATTTCTCCATGCCCCCTCCACCCAAAGGAAAGTAATTCCCATAGTGGTGACTGGGCTGCTCCAAGAGCAGATGCTTCTCTCTCTGAGCTCTCCAGTTTCAACACCACCTTAAACTCAGTGAACCTATTCAAAGTCTTTAATGATACAGGCATGTGAGGCTGGGCTAAATGGAGCATGATTTAACTACCAAGGGCTTTGGGCAATTTGAAACTGTTCTGAGCAGTGTCCTGTATGATACAAATTGTGCTCTTTCTTATGGGAACCATTGAACATAGGAACATAAAACTTGCTTTCTGTAAATACTTGTGTGAAAAACCATTGATGTTTACAGAAAACTAAAACACAAAGGAACAAGCACGACCCTTGTAAGATAATTTAAAGCTGGGCAAGTAAGAGGTTTCAGAATTAGTTTTCCCCCTTCTTAGACCTATATATTATCTAAAATAAATAAGTTACCTCTAAAAGCTTTAGTTTTATGAATATTTTCATGACTAGTGAACAACTATATGCTAAGAAATCAATGAATGGAAAATGTAGAGTTAAATACGAAGTCATGGCATAGATGCTAAACATAGACGCTTTGAAACATTGGCAGGTCTAATGTACACATCTCATTTGTTCAGCCTCTTGTGATTCCTTTTCATCACATCTAGTGTCTATAAGGTATATAGCAAGTCTTCACCTGCTTTACAGCTGTTTCACCTGCAAGTAAGAAAAGCCCAAATTCGCATCAAAAAACTGGGTTTGGATCAAGTTGTAATTCAGTGTACACACTGTTGCAATGATAGAGGTATCATTGCACACAAGACAATAAGTTACTGAGTTATGAGTAAAAAGGTAGATAACAATAATTAAAAGAAATACAAAAGCAAAACCAACAAAGTTATTTATCTTTTCCATTTTATGAGACTTGCCCTTCTTGAAAGACTCAATAGTAACTGAAGAACTCATGAGCATTTAGTGTGTGAAAGAGTGAAGGTTGAATAAAGCAAAATGAAAAAGCCATTTTTATCAAAGTATTTAAAACAGTTTGGTATTATTGAGGTCCGGGGGACTGATATATTTGATATTACTTTTGTGCCTGGTGAACATGTTGAAAAAAGGACATTAATTTTAATAAGAAGCAGAGGTATTTGGGTACTTCTCAGAAATGTAATGGGATTTTAGCCTTAATATATGTAACAGCCATGATTGAATTTGAAAGCCAAATGACTAATTCTGAGGAAATATGAAAATAATCTTCCTCATATTAACAGTCTGATTTAATATTATGGTTGTATTTAGGGTAGTGAAAATATACGTCGATGCACAGCTAAAAATGTATTAGTTTTCATGGTTCAAGCAATTTGGTTTTAAATTCTTTTTATGAGGTTTAAGCTGTAATGCATTTAGGAACACGTTAGTTAAATTGACCTGTGCAGCGGTAATGTTAGTCCACAGCTCCTGTAATTGAAACACATTGCATAACACGGTTTTAAAAATGGAATATTTCTTGGCTTAGATGTGTCCTGATTATAAGATTTGATTCAAAGCAATTTCCTTCAGGAGTTTTAGTCTCAGATCTATTACAGTTTCAAAACAAACCTCTTGTCCTCCCAAAGAGCCATGTGAATTTGATATATCTTTTCATTATGCACAAGTTCATAAAGTGCAGGTATGGACAAGCTGCTATGATTTATTTATTGATGAATGTGAAAGTTTGACTGTGGCTAAAATAAATGTTTGAAAATGAGCAGCAAATAGTTGAAGTGAACATAGAGATGGAGACAAAGAAAAACATCTTAGTCTCTGATGTGGTCATGCAAGAATTACAGCTAGCTAATTGAAAAAGTAGCGTTTGTATGAAATGGTTATGAAGGAACGTTTTAAACTGGATGTGATCTTAACCAGTATTTTCTTGTCTCTCTGAGTCTGCAGAGTCTGAAAAAAGGGCTCTGAGCAAAGAAGCCAGCATTAGAGTTGCCAACTGTAAGCCATGGTCAGAACTCAATTTTGATGTGAACAGAAAAAGAGAAGAAGAAAGAGCCCAGAAAAACAGAACCTTCTTCAGTTGCTGTTTCAGACCTAGAGAAGTCAGCCCAGCTTCAGTGCTGCAGAGGTTATGTGGGGGTTTAGGCAGTACCTCTGCCAACTGCTGTAAGTCCCCAATTCCAATCTCTTCAGCAGTGGACTGCCTTAATTTCCTACTGGTTTTACCTTGACAAGGGCAGAGTCACTCACAACATTGCTTGTTTCACCACCAGCAAAAGGACGTTCACCGTTTGGTTGCACATGCTCCACGGTCATCTTGCTGTGGTGGACAAGGCGAGTGCATAAAAGTGGATGACATTGAATGTCAGGGTGTGGAAATGAAGTAGGAAATAAAAGTGCTCATTACATTTTGAACGATTTCTCTCTCCCACTTCAAGATGAGAAAACTGAGCCCGTGGTGTCTGGTTACCTGCCAGATGGTAATTTCATCCAGGATAATTTTCTGGAGCTTTTTCTGTGGCTCTATTTTGATGTGAGGATTTCTGAGCTCTAGCAGCACTTAATTCTAGTTCAAATATTAGTGCCAGACAGCCCATGGAGGGGAAAAATCTCATTATTTTTTTTAGGACTCCAGATTTGGCATAAGCTATAGCAAATGAATTAATAAAGGTCGGTAAAAGGGCACATCATCCTCCTCACATGCAGTTCACACATTTCTTATGCTAAAATGCCATTACTTCTCAAAAGGGTTTTACTAAACAGACAGATTTTGGAGGCTTTCTGAGTGGATGTCTCACTGATGTTTGAAGCTTCCATATTTGAGGGCTTTCAGCAGATTCAGGATTTCTTTATCTGCTTTGTTTTTAAGGTGGTAAAACATTAAAAATGCCATATATTTAATTCACAGCAAGGCCAAAGGGAGGATAAATTAATTTCCAAACTCACAAGAGGGACGGTTAATTCTCATTTGTGAGCTGTGAAAGTGCCAGGTTTTATGAATTTCTGGGACCTTAAAAACAGAAAGTGAGAACAAAGGAAGAATGGAAGACTCATTTTTGTTTTGTTGGTTTTTTTTTTCTTTTTTAGAAAATAATGTTCATCAAATTACTTTCTGTAATGACTCATTGAGGCAGCGAGTAAAATCATCTCATTTGCTCTGCAGAGCAGGACATAAGCATTCTCTTTCCATGCCACTGTAAGAAAGAGGCATTGCACATCTCTTTTTTTTTTTAATTGCCTGGCTGTTACAGTGCATCAGGATAATAACTGCTATTTTGTGTCATTTTTCCAGCATTTTTGTATTCACTTAAACACAGGCATACAAACAGTTGAACTCTATTTTTTTTACTGGGAGACAAACCCAGATATCTCCACTGAAGTCAATGACGTGGTGTAAACCAAAATGAATACAGAACATAAACCATTTAAAGGTACAAGATACAGGGTGTTACAAAATGGCCATAAAGTATGTATATGATGATCATGGAAAAACTCTCGTGCCTGTCAGCCTCATAGCAGTGATGGATGCAAGAAATATTCCAGCACCCAGGAGAGCTTGGTTGCAGGTGAGGCAAGCGTAGACATAAGCAGGAGGTGAGGAGAGGCTTGACTGTAATGAACTTGCCCTTAGCTCTTCTGCACCTACACAAGCGCTAGCTAGGGTATAGCTGTGGATTGGTTTAGAGTCATAGAATCATATAATCACTTAGGTTGGAAAAGACATTTGAGATCATCAAGTCCACCCACTAACATAACACTGCCAAGTTACCATGCTAACCTAAACCATGATCCTAAGCACCACATATACCCATCTTTTAAATGCCTCCAGGGATAGTTACTCAACCACTTCCTTGAATAGCCTGTTCCAACGATTAACAATCCCTTCGGTGAAGAAATTTTTCCTAATATCCAGTCTAAACCTCCCCTGCCACAGCTTGAGACCATTTCCTCTTGTCCTAACACTTGTTACTTGGGAGAAGAGATCAACATTTGCCTTGCTGCCACCTCCTTTCAGGTAGTTATAAAGAGCAATAAGGTTTAGTCTCTATCTGGGGAGCATGTTTACAGGGACTGAAAATAGGAGTTGTAAATTTTCCCATCTTTGCCTTACTGACCAGCAGTATCACTCTTGTCAGACAAGAATTCTCCCAGCAATGCTCTACCTACAGGAACCATGTTGAAGATTAGGTCTAGACTGTCCCATGACAGGCTATGAAGTTTGAAGAGCGGGAGACATGGGTGAACACATGTCAAGGCCTTTACTCTGGTCCAGAGCACTGTGTGAGAGTGGGATTTTTGGTTTAATACGTGTTAGACAAGCTCTGTGATTTTTTGGATGTGCATTGCCTACAACAGCAATCACTTAATGCATCATTAGATTTTGTAGTAATTTATTAGTATGGGCTCCTTTACAAGAAGGCAAATGATTTTCCTGGCATCATTTTTTATATAAGTGCTCTGTTAGTCATATGGCATTGCTGGTATATTTGACTTGTTTGTTGTATGACACTTGATATGAATACTATTTAAGATTTATTTTGTAATTTTCAATATGCCAGTGTAAAACATAAAGTTTTTTGCAATCAGATTGGAAAAAAATTACCTCTTGATCCAAAAAGGATGTCGGGATTTGAAAGTTCCCAGTGATAGATGACAGAGGAAGCAAATATACATGGCTCCTATATATCACTTCTTTGACCATGATGTGTTTTTTTATATAATATTGTGGGTTTCATGCCTGTCCCTAGAATACCGTTGGAACTGAGGAGTGCTGTCCCAGCAGTGTTATTATGCTGACAAAAAGATTTTAATTTTTAGACAGTTATAAAATATATGAATGCAGGCATAATGTTTTAGTTGCAAAAAGTAATAACAGGAATAGCTCACCAGTCACGTTAATCAGATCATCATTCACTCGAAATCCAAATAATTTACAGTATATCTTGTCTAAGGGAGGGTCAGACAAGACACTGGCAAGGTCAGCAATTAGTGCTGATACTGAAAGCTGGCCCTCAGTAATTATGAACTGTATAAAACTTATACATGAGAGGCTGCAACGATCTTGGGGTCTTTTTTTTTAGTTCCTGTGAATTCTTATCTATTCACACTTTTTAATGCTTTCTTATTCGAACAGATCCACATATTAAAGGAAGAGCTGTCTTCAAATCATTAGCTTTCCAGTTTTTTAAAGTTAATACAGTTGGTACAAAGTTAATGTTTTGAAACCCTCCAAAATCTAATCAGAGCTCTATAATGATATTGCATCACATCTGTTCCATTCAGTTATTCCCATTTAAAATAATTATAACAGAAATTCCTCCTTGTGAGACAGCTAGATTCTTTCCCTTAACCTGCATAAAACTAACAGACATCATATCTTTCTTGTTAGCAATTCTGCATAATATTTCTCTCAATGCCATTTAAAGCACCTGGTTGCCTGAAGTGAAGTTGAGAAGATTGAGAAGACAAATAATTTTGCTGTGTGTTTTTTTAAATGATACAATAAATTAGATAAGTAAACATGTTTATTTTTTTCATTGCAAAAATAATTGAAGAACTAACTTGGAGATTTGCTATTTTGTATTTCCCTGAATAATGACTGTCTAAATTATTCCCATAATTGAAAAGATGCTTCCAAACATCAAAAAAACCCCATCAAGAACAATTTGAGGTTAAAGATCTAAGAAAAAAAGGTAGCTGAAAACCTAACTCACTGATAATTCAAAATAGTTCTGGGGAAAGTAACATATTTGCTGGAAATTCTTCATCTAAAGCTGTGTGACCATATTGTTTTGATTGCTGTTCTGTGCCACAAGGTGTCATTGTTTTACCAGCATTAGTTTTTAAAATCCACAGCACAGGAAAATATGCACAAATTCCTTTGCCTGGTGTTTTAAGAACTTGGAAACACACACAGATAATTATCTAGTTTTTAGCTGCTTGAGGAATATAGGAAATGGCAAACTGTCAAGGACTGTATCAGAAAGATCTCCTTGACACCTATTAAGATACCAGTGAGTTTCAAGGTCTTCAGGCTGGTTTATTTTTTCCTTCTGCTTGTAAAGGCACACTGTGTGGCCATTTGATTCCCTTACCTGTATATGTGGTAGGGAATTTTATTTTAAGTCTATTTCGATGGTTTGGGGAATGACAGGTGGCATTTTGACAAACCCAGGTTTCTCTCCCGCTCAGGCGAAGGTAAAGTAAGGCTGCTTGCCCTGGGAGGTCTGCCCTGCATCTTGCTTGACGCCAGAATCCTTGTAGTTGTACTGGCAGTATTAACACAATGCTTCGTATGACACTGAGCCTGTTACACAGGCATCAGGGGGGATACTGTAAAGAAGAAATAACACCATTCCCATACAAATGGCCTCCAGAATAAGTACTACAGTATTTTTTTCAAATGCCTCAGCCAAATAAAACTCTAAGAACATTTATCCATTCAGGACATTTTCCAGATAGATACCTAGCTGGCAAATTGTGGCTAAATTTCTCAGAGAAAGCCTGTGGAGGTATCAGTCACTTCTACAGGATTTGTCTGGTGCAGTGCTGAGAGCTGGCTGCTCAGCCAGGATTTTCCCTCTCTTCTGAATATGAAGGGAGGGGCTCAGCCATTGTGCTATTTGCTCTGTGCTCACAGCAGCCAGAAACATTATTTCAAAGCGAGTTCATTATGTAAAAACCTTCAGAAAACTAGGGGATGAAAGAGAGAAGGAAAAGGAGGGAGTGAGAAGAGCTGGCTCACTAATCCAGAGGGAGAAACCTAGCATTTCCAAGACTGGAACAAGCGCTGGAAAAGGGGTGTATCATGGTAGTTGTAAGGTAATGTTGAACAGCAGGTAGGGAAGTATTGCTTGGGATTTTACTGCCCAGCTATTTATGCCCTTGAAGAGGACATCCGAGTCTCCTAACATGAGATTGTCAAATAGTAAACTTTGATGTTTTAATAGGAACCTGTTGGTATATCCTAGGCATTAAATCACATAACTGTCAGCTGAAAATGGGTGTTAAAGATAATGAGTAGATCTTTCATTTGCAATTTGTCTTGCAAATCTCAGTGGACCTTCCAAAACTTCAAAATCATCGGAAATGTTTCTTCGTTCTAGGATGAAGATTACTGACAGAATGTCATCTCACCTGGTCCTGCTTTCAGCTCACATGGGTGCACTTCTTCTCAGGCAGGTTTCCATATGTTTAGCTATTTCACCCTGATTTTATTTCTGCTTTCGTTAGCTTTCACTAGCCAGCATACGTGTACTACTAATTATTTGACTAAAGATCAGTCTTCACAAAACCAGGGTTTATGGTAGTAATAGTTAAATCTCATACTGGCAGACAGAGCATGACTCATGTCTCTGGGACGGGAGGTAAAGCTGAATCTTTCTGAGCTCCTTTCTGATCTTTTCCCCAGGCTGTCAAGGGTGCCTATCACCTTTGCTAATGATTCCCCAAATGTCACTGTGTTAACGAGCTCTTTTCAGTTCAAATGGTAAGCCATGGCTCTCTGTTTCCCGTGAGACAGATAGCTTGCTTTGTATGTAGGCTGCATTACAAACCAAAAGTAATAAGAAATAGTAATAACATTTCTAATAGAAACTGACTTCCATAAAACGGTCAAAATGCCACATAATAATTACAAAGATAATGTCTCATCCATTATTTAAAAAAACACAAACCCAGGAGCTTTTACCTTGCAACCTATTTGTTCAGCCTCAGAAGAGGTGAAACTTAGCACCCTCGTTTGCTTCCTAGTCTGCCTGTGCAGTAAGCAGTGGCTTTGACCACCATTTGCAGCTGTGGCTGGGACGCTGTAGTAGGAATTTGTGGAGCAGGACTGCAGAGAACTGCAGAGTTGCAGCCTTCCCAGTGACACCATCTGCTGCTGCCCAGAGGTTGCAATGCGGCGTCTCTTCATTTGTTAACCAGGCGAGAACAGCACAAGTGCCCAAGTGCTGCTTCAGCCTCGCTGGAAATATTTCTCTGGTGGAGCAGCAAGGCAAAGAAACACATTCCTCTCACCGCTTGTCAAGCCTCAATTTCGTAAAGGCTTTTTGCATTCGCCAGATTTGGAGTAGCTGACCAGGAGCTGTTTATGCAGGTGCAGCTTAGTCCCTGAATACCTTCCAGGTGGTGTGTTATCATGTACTAAGTTTGTATAGCCTGCTTTTTACACAGTGGGTATTCAGTAGATTCACTGAGTGCTGTTGAGCTGTCAGGCATCAAAGAAGGGGAAAAAAAAAATCAAAGTATTATTTGTCTTTTGAGAATCCTTCCAGGCTGAACAGGCTGCCCTCAGTAGCTTATAATGACAATGCTCAATGCTCAGTCAGATCTTGTGTTTGTAATATGTACCTGTGTGCAATAAATACTGACCATGGCAAAGGCTGGCATAAATCACATTGACACATCGACAGAAATATCAGAGCAGTCAGTCTGCCCAGTTTTGGTACTCCATGGAGTCATACAAAAAAGTAGAAGATAGCTGTGTGGACACTGAATATAGGAAGAGGTGGGATAAAAGTTAACTTCAGCATGGGGAAGATAAAGCCAATAAGACTAGAGAGGGCTGCCCTAATGGTTAGGTTTTGTACTCACTAGGCTTAACTTCCTTTTAAGTCAACCAGACTGTATTGCTCAACTGGACAGGTCATTCAAGTAGATGATATTAATCAGTGGAAAAGGTAAAGAGAAAATGAGGTGACCCCTTAGAATAACTCATCGCTATGCGAAGAGGCTGTTTCTGAAAACCACCTAAAAATCGGTGTATAGTGACAAAATATTTTTCATTCTTTCCCACTGTCTTTATATCAATCAAAAGAGAAACAGATGCTCATCTGCCAACTTCTCACTAATGTTCAAAGGCACTTAACTCCTATTCTTGCCTTTGAAAATATCCCTATTCCATGATAGTTAATTCATTTCCAGCAGTCTTTCATGCTCAGCATTTATCACAGACCCAGTAATCCCTATCTTCTCCAGCTACTTTACTTGTTAACCCTGAATTTAAAAAAAAATCATTAAAGGGACACATTTCAGCTCAACAGAAACTGAGTATAGTCTTGGTTTCCCAGAGCAACCATCAGGAACACTGGAAGAAAATAGGTCAAATGAAAACATTATATGGCAAAATAATAGTCAGAAGTACCATAGTCTTATTTCTGGAAAATTGCTGCACAATTGTTTGGATGGGATGCGTTTTATACACCAATTCCTCTAAATTCTTTTAGTTAAAAAAACCCGCATACTGTAGGAACACTTGACCCATTTTGGATAGAGAGAAAAATTAATGGGTTAAAGGAAAGTAGCGTGTACTTTCAATTCTTCCTGGGATTTTAGCTATGCATTTTCTAGAAGCTTATGCAGAAAAGTAATTCTGTTTTTCCTAATAGGTGCATTGTAAAAAAGATTTCAAATTTGACAGTTAAATTGATCTATGGTGCAGATCACAGCAAGATACTGACCTAGGAACAGCAGGAGTTTCATTTTAGGCTAGCTTTCTTTGACACTATACTTGGTTAGTATTGTGTGAATACCTTACAGCTTTATATTATTTTTCGTGCTACTATTTGTTATTTCATCACTGAAGCATTTGGGAGAATCTATGATGCTCTAGAGAAATACAGAATTCTATAAAATACAGAAAGCAGAGATTTTTTAAGATCATTATGGTCCTTCCTCAAAATCAATCTGTTCTTTGCAAAGGATAAACTAAATATGTCAGTGAATGATGCTAACTTTGGAGAAAGGTGAAACAAAACAAACAAGGTTTAAGTAGATGAGGTACTTGGAGAGAAAATAAAGTAGGACTAAATTTAGAAATACTTTGGCTAATAAACCAAGGGAAAATCCCATTTTTTCAGTCAGGTAGATCAAGCTTGAGAAAATATACAAGTTTAACATTAACACCTAATTTTAAGTAGTAATTGACCACAATCTATTAAATTTGATGAGAAGCATAAATGTTCCTCTTGATAAGCTGATAAATTGAATTTCAGAACATTGGTACTATTTTTATGAACTCAGGAGAGAAAACTCTTCTCTCTGTATAGTATATTGCACTGCTTTTCCTCAGAACTCTTGCTCTGGGAGAAGACAACCAAATCCTGTCTGTAGAGTTTCTCATTTCTGATACTTTAGCAGTTCTGCACTCACTGGACTGAACAGTGTAAAGTATTCTCGAATAATAGTTTTGGTTTGTTTCTTTTTTGTGTGTGTTTGGTTTTTGGTTTTTTTTGTTTTTTTTTTTTGCTGGAAGGCATTGTAATACCCAAGTCTTTTATTTCCAGTTACCTGTATTGTGGAACAAAGCCAAAGATGACCTCTTTCTTCTGCTCTTTCAGTTCAGAATTGTTGCAGGAGAAATGCAGCACTGAAATTTTATATTTGTTTGTTTTGATTTTACTAAATATTTCCCACTCTCTTTCTAGAATTTTGTGTCCTATGATGTCTGCAGAGTTCTTCCTCTTCCCTTTTGGCCAGGACATGTCTTAAAACCTATTTCTCACCAGGGAGAAGTGTGGACTGAATAATTCCTGCCATAAGGCATGTCCTTCTCCATCACTGGGACCTGGTCAGCCACCATCACAGCTCCACAGAAATACTCCCATAGGTCTCAGTGGAAGTGGGTATAATTCCTTGCCTCTCTCAAACTCTCATGCAGACTCTCCTCCTATCCTATATCACAAACAGTGATCTTTGTTCTGATCCATGTCTTACAGGTATATGAACTTGAAGTTATTTTCCATGCATAATTTAATACAAAATTCTACTTTTACAAATAAACAGAAAAGAAATGAAGCATTAGGTACCAGCTGTTGAACTTATTGTCAGCTATTTTTGGAACCAAGTGTGGCTACAACTATGTAACAAGGGGACTTGCATAATAGAATTTACTTTATTCTGCATTATAATGTAAATCTCTGTGTCCTGTGCTTCCAGTCACAGTATTCTATATCAAAATAGCTGATGGATTTCACTGCTGCTGAGACCTTGCTCTCTGATCTTTCTTGTATTCATTTAGAAAAAAAAATACACAATTTCCTTCCAAATGTCTTGGAAGCTCCCAATAGCTTTTAAGGGATAAACATTCCCCCCTTCCTTTATTCTAATGTAATCTTGAACCCATAAAATTTCATTAAAAGAGTGTAAATCTTTCTCCTCCAGAAGTTATCTGCCATGTTTCTTCTTATCCTTTGGATGACTGCGGTAATTTTTACACTATGCTGTCTGGAGTGTAATGTTAAGTGCTTCATTAATGATGATTTGTGCCATTGAAAAGTTTAAAATGGGCAGATCCTTGCAAGGGCCTGACATTATTTATTTTCGGTCTTTGTATTAAACTCAGCAAAAAACACTTTAAGAGCAGTTTTGCTTTTGCTTGGGGATGTTATAAGCAATATTTCATGTCCCATTGCCTCAGAGACAGCATTAATCAGGAGAGCAATAATAATGGCTGCACATATTGCTAATAAATATTTGCATTTATTTGTAATAAAACAGATGTATTTGACTGTGTGAAGGAAAGTATATAAGTAGAGAGATGTTTGTCTGTATTTGGAAATAATGATGGTTCCAGAGATTTGCTTCTTGAAGTATTAAGAAATAATACTTGGATCTCAAGAACCCAGGCTCTGCAGAGCGTGGTACGGCAGTGCAGCAGAAAGAAAATATAACTGGAAGCTGGGCATTGCCCTAGGAAACACACTGGGGCTCCTTGGGGTGCCTTGTTTCAAAAGAAAACCATGGTATCAGTTTTTACTTTGGAGGTGGGATGGGATAGGGAGTATCAGGAGGTGGGGACTGTGTCTTGGTTCATCGCTGTGAGGATGGATTTAGCTCTTGATCTGGCTCCTGGCTTGTGCTCTAATTGTGGATTAGGGGTTTCCAGTTTGTTACTTGCCTGGAGAGTGAACTGGGGGGCAGAATTCATGCTAAAATACAGGTGGCATAAAATAGTCACAGCACAACTTAATTTAACAAAACTTGAAGACTTTTTAAATATTTCACTGTCTATTTGAGTATTAAATTTTTCTTTTTTTTTTTTTTTGTTTTCCCCACAGTATATTATAAGAAGAAACAGAGGTTCATTCACTAAGCAAAATTCTTTGTACTAGGACCAGTGCAGGATTTTATAAAATGAATGACTTTGTTGTTTAACTACTGTTTTTGCAAGATGTTGTAAACCCATGAAATTTATTGGAAAATAGAGTAGATTAAATGGATTTTTTTGTACATTTTATGCATAAATAGACATTTTACTACAGTTTAAATTTCACAGGACCTCACTTAAATACCTGGCACTGGGAATGTCAAGTGTCAAATTACCTCGGTAGGTAATTTAATTAATTTGTGTGTTTTAGTTCACTCCAAGATGGCTTCTGGAAAAAGCTGCCTTTCACAGTCAGGAAAAAAAAGGTTAAAAGTGCAGAGTCCTGAAAATCAGTTTTAGGAGTAATATTAAATAAAATTTTTGCAGGAAAAGGAAGAAAGGTCAAACACAGTATTAAAAGGCTCTGAATTAAATACCTCGAGAAATGAAGTTATCAATAAAGGCTCTTAAAAGCGCCTTTATGATTAGTGTTTCTTGGAACTTTGAAGAGACTGTATTGCCTGTGCAATGTAAAATGTCACTGGAAAAGTATTTATTTAATCAGCATTAATTAAAATATATGCATCTTTGCCCGGCTCAACTCAGCTGCAGTAATTTTCCAGCACACATCTGCAGCAGTCAGATACCAGCCTAGCTGGGTCTGTGGTTCATAGTTCAGTCATTCATTGTTTCCCTTGTACTGGAAAAATCCAGCAATCTGGTTTATAGAGTGAAATTCTACAGAAATCACTGTTCCCACAATAGAAATTACAACACAAAGCTAGATGTACAGGACACTCACCAGTTCCAGTGGCCAGACTGCTATTTATTTTAGTATAACTGGGAACCCCCCCCTACACAAATGGACTAACAACAGAGGAATTATTTGTTACAGATCGTGTTTAACTCTACATTTAATCAAGGAGCATAATTTAATTTAGTAGGAGAGAAAGAGAAAGGACTTGGTGAGGAGCAACTGCAGGAGGAGAGGAGTCTGTAGGAGGGAAGAGGAAGAGGGAAGTCCAGCTGGAAGACCATATCAGCACTAATGTCTGCGAACAGAATAAAAGTGGAATCCTCACAGCTACCACAATACCACAAGAAACAGATTAACCTCCCACTCTCTTTGCAGATGCAGCAACCTGGACGTGCTGCTAGTCTATGTGATGATATGAAAGACAATAAAAGAAAGGAGTATGTTCAATCTGTCAGGGAAAAAAATAACAAAGAAGAAGCAAGGAAATTTTTTTGAACTAAAGCATGCCAGGAGACAGGCCCAACTTAAGAATTGTCCAGGTAGTTCTGTCCTCAGCAAATCCAATTAATCTGAATAATTTACATTTATATTCAGGATTACGATGACCTTGCCTCAGCAACAATTTGCTGGCAGCGTTAACAATGGCAGAACTGATACTCAGAAACTCCTAAAACATTTAAACCAACCCAGATGTCATATGTTTACTTCCAGTTAACAGCACAAGATATTAACAAGCTCAATGATCAGTTTAAGAAGCTTTCTAAAGCCTGTATTTGCCTCTTGACTAATGAAACTGCCTTGTGGGTTCATTTTTCCCTCCCATTTTCTCCACCTAAAAGTAGCGGTTTAGGGGCCTCATTTCCATTACAGATGCATGAAAAGAGAGTGCCTGTGGAGAAAGCGCTGGATTAGATGTGCTCCCTGTGGAGCACTCAAAACCCATTTCTGATAAAACACTCCTTTTGAGTTATTTTTCCTTTGTAAAGAATCTTAGTTTGGTCACAGTATATGAAATCTTTGGTGCCCAACACTTGGCTTACTAAGAGAAACAGCAGCAGTATTGGCTAGAGGCCCAAGCACAGAGTCTGCTCAGGAAACTGCACAATTACGAATAAAGCTATGTTGAAGTTTTTAATTTTTAGATTTAAATTTATACTCTCTTGAAATGTATCTAGAGATCGATCAAAATAATTTGTCAAATGAATTTAATAAGTAGTTTAGCCTTACACACTTTCTCTTCTCACCAACTACTGTGCCAAATTGCAATTTTTTTAAAACCTATTTTTACCTGGTTCTTCTCTTATCATAAACCTGAACGTGTTTGCATATTTAAGATTGACAATGCCATGGAAATCTCAATTATTATGTTTTAACACGTTAGAGAGCTGGGTAGATAAGGAGAATCCTGTAGAGGCCCACTTTGAAATAAAGGCTGAAGTAAGTTTGAATAAGGATCTGAGGCTCCATACACAGAGAAAACAAGATGCACATCCCAAAGGAAGGAAACATTCCAAGGTGAGTTAATGGCTCATCACCTCACCCATCAGACTCAACTGTAAGAAATTTATCCTTTGAAAAGTAGATTTTATTAGTTACAGTTTTCACGATGCTAGAATCTAAATAAAACTTTCTGCCTTTTTTGAATCAAATGAGATTAAATGGATCTCACCCTATCTCTCACAGCACACAACCTTCCCTCCCCGCACTGCCTCCCCCTCCTCCTCCTCTGCCCCAGTATGCACCATGGGTAAATATCCTGAAAAACAAAGAAAATGTTTAATCTCCAATGCTATCTTCCTTACTTGAGGAAGAACACTGAAAAATATTTATTTAGAGTCACCCAAACCTATTTTTTCCATTCTTTATCTCTTTGCCGTGATTTAAAGCATTCTATTTTCAGAGTTTCAACCAGAAACCGGAGTCCCATCTGTTTTAGTGCAGAACAGTATCAGTGGTAAAACGTGACTTTTATTTTGTGTAGTGTCTGCAAAGAAATACCAATTTCCTCCAATGACACCAGACCAGAACTGCTCTTTCTGTCCAAGTTCCATGATTCAGAAGATGTGGGATGCACAGCATTACTTCACATGTAGTCTTCAGTCTTGGGGCAGAATTGAGACTAATTAAAGCTGTTCTGTCGGATCTGCCTCCTGTCAAATGGCAGAGAAGGTGATGCACTTCAGAACTGTGCTGTGTAACCAGACAAATAGACAGGGGCTGAAGGAAGACAGAAAACTCTGCCTTTAACTCTGATATGAAAAAGAGAAAAGAAAGAAAATATATGTATTATTGGTGATGCACTGCTTCAAACCCCTTCAAAGGCCTTTAACAGAGAAATAACAGAGCCTTTTGTTTCCTGTATTTTTCACAGGTAGCATGTTTTTGCCTTCCACAGATATACATAAAGCTGTTCTGAAAATGTTCTCTATAGTCTGGGAACTGTATGGCTACAGTAGGTCCACCAGTGTCCTTAAACTAACAAGCCTTCCTACTGGAAAGGTCACTACCACACTGATGGCTGCCTGCAGGTGACAAATGGTACAGTTTCTTGGCTTATGGTGAAAAATAGGCAAAGTAACACGATGCCTGTCTGCAAAAGCTGTGTCCTTTGTGACCTTCATAGAGTCATCATATATCAATCTTAAAAATGTTGAAGGTTTTTTGTCCTTATCAATGATGGGAACTTTACTCCAGCATCTCATCACTCTGGAAAAGTGGGAGGAAAACAAGCAGCAAACAGGTAAAACAAAAAAAAAGTGAAATAATCTGAAAAACAAAGGGGGAAGAGATGCAGAAATGTCATCCTTATCTGGGAGGAAGAACTTGGAGAAACTGAGAAAGGTATCAAAGCATGATACAGCACTTAATGGTGGACAAATGTCAATATAGATTTTTCTTCTGCATAAGGAGAAATTTTGGGAGGTGACTTTTATCTCACACAGTTGTTTAGAGAAGACAAGGTAATAAAGGAAGGAACAGCAGTGTACTGTAATGTGGCCTAAAATAGGTATACATTTTTTTTCAAGGTATTTCTGAATTTTTATTTCCTAATCATGGAATGTCATGGTTGCCTGGCAAATCCATGAAATATGGGTTTGCAAAGATCATTGATGATTTTGATAGATGAACTGAAAGCTTTTTAATCATACATTAAAGAAGGGAAGGAAGTCTAGTAAAGGAATTTTTCTTCCTTTTTTTTTACTTAGTCAACATAAATTCAATGTTTTGTGGCAGTATGAATAAAAAAGGCATTTACTGTATGAATCAAACTAATTTTCTCTTTCAAACAATGAGAGTTTTTCTTATGAACAGTATATATGCCTGTGGAGCCTGAATACTTTTCCATACCCTGACTAGAGAACATGCAGAAAGCCATGGGTTGGAAAATTCAGGAGTCCAGACAGGTATACTATGCTAATAAAGACCACCTGTTCAGAAGCATAGCCAAAGCTGATGAGAAATCACCACTCCTGTGCTGAGCCAGAGCACAGAGGATAAGTTGTCTGGGGCCAGAAGGTATGTGAAAATATTTCTCCTGAGAGTCCCATGTGTCATTCTGCATGGTTTCTGTCAGACAAATGTAAAGCTTTGCCTGATGCTTTTCAGAAGTCACAGCTGCCTTATACAAATAGGATATTTGCTCTGAACTACATTAACCATTCCTATAAACTCTACTTTAAAGTCAAGTTAAAGAGATAATGTGTGAGAAGCTGTAAGTTCCTGGTAACATGTATAAGAATGTTGTGCCTTCTTCAAGGCAAACACAAAATTAAGCAAAAAACACAACAGGGAGTGCAAAGAAGGATCTAATTTACCAAAATAATATTTTATTTTTTTCCACTCAGAAAAAACGCTGGCCTTCTCAGGTGTAAGGCCTCATTCCAAGGCCTTTATTTTTAATGAAAAGAAACCACCTCAAGGTTAACCTTGAAAAAACGCATAGTGGTATAATCATACTAGACAGACAGCTTTGTTAAATGATTTTTCCCTCCATGGATTTCTCGGGCTTTTTAGACTGTGTCTGTGAGCAATATAGCACATAGAGAAAACAATTTCATTCTGGACAGAGAAAAAGAGGTAGGAATGCATATCACCACACAGACATTAGTACTCACTCGTAAACATATGTGTATACTCGCATGTGCTGAAGAATAATCTTAAGCATCTGGGGGTTTTACCATTCTGGTGTGCGTACAGCTACAGAAGTATCTGTATCTATATCATTTTGTCCATCTATATTTCTCTCTGTGAATGATAAATAATTAGTGGTGTAGCTATAAAGCTTATGTATTTCTAGCCAATGACACCTTCAAGGTCCCTCTGCTGCCTACTGCTTGACCTTCATTTAAAAGCACACAGAATGGAAACCTTGAAACCAAGATCAGCAGGATTCATTCTGACAGAAAGCAGATGCAGCACAATAGAGAAAAATACACATTTAATTTTAATTTTCTTTCAAACGTCCTGACTACTCCCAGTTCTTAAAAAAAGGTACAGACTGTCCTTCAAAAAAGTAGTATACATTTTAATACTCCAATTACATTTGGACTGGATAACACTGTAGCTATAACAACTACAGCAATGTCTACATTATTCCTTCCTTTAGACGGGGTATCAGGAGAACACACACATACCTGAAGAAGTAACATAACAAAGGATTATGGCCTGAAGATGAGCCCTCTTAATGAAAGCATCCCAACTTCATAAAAGTACAATAAGAAGAATTTTATTTCATGATAGCTGGACAAGGATGTTATGAGGCTGCAAGACTGACAAATGATAAACAGTGATGTCACCTTAAAGATACTTCTTTTGTCTTATTGCTACTTTTCAATTTTATATTCTGTCTCAAGCCACCTAATCTTGGGTAGGGCTTAATGGGCTTCCTGTTTTCCGAAAGGGAATGAAAGCAGTATCTTAGAAAGTGAGAAACGGAATCTGACGTTATGCCAAGTAACACCAGTGTGGATCCATATGAAATGGAAAAAAACATGCCTGGCTCTCGAGCTGCACTTATCCACGGGAAATGATCACTCAATAGAAGTCTACCTCAAGTCTTCCCACTAGGATGTCTGCTTGCCTCTGTATTATTGCATGCTTTTATTGGGAAGAAAATATAAACCTTTGCTGATATTTGTTGTCAGTATCACAAAGATAAAAGTGGTGCTTAAATAACAAAAAGAGGCAGACCACTCATACAAAGCTGCCTGGATTGCTTAAAGCTGCTCATGACCAAAGAAAGAATGTCTTAATACCGCTACAGCATAGGACGAAGAATATAGGACAATATTTATGAGGCTGTCCTGGAAAGCAGCAACACTTAAATGAATTAACTTAAAATAATGCTAAAAAGGACTAGCATTACATCTGGATGAAAAAAAGAGGGGCATATTAAAGAGTAGAAGAAGATACTTATAATGGCATCTGTGGGAACAATACTGGAAGACTGTACATATCCAAAGTCTGTTCTTCATAACAGTGTGTTGGGAGCATTTGACAAGACAGGAAGTTTCTGATGGTTTATGCAATTAAAAGAATTGTAGTGTGAGCATCTGATTTTTTTGGATTTACATGGAAATTAACTGCATTCCACAAATGGTTGAAGGCTCAATGTAAGAATAATTATTGATCCTACTCTCACAAAGCTAACAAATTGAAAAAAATTGGTGGCATGGATTGCTATGCCAATTGAATCTTTCCTTCTGTCATACCACAAGACATTTATGTAACAGAAAGAACTATTCCTTCCTTTTACATGGGAAGCATTATAGAATCTGATAATCCATGACTCAGCCTTTGCCAGTTTATAGACATAATAGTTTTTCAATGCACATGAGCAACTTTTTATAAATTTCATGCAGACAGATGGTTAAAGAAGTTCTGAAGTTATTCCCTTCTATGAATTACACAGAAGTAGCACACAGGTTTCCAAAGACTTCTTCTTCACATATTGAATATCACTCCATTTTCTCTTCTTTAATGGACATTTTTATGGATCTCAAATTACTGATGTAGTCTCTTTCTAAACCCCTTTTCAATTTTTTTATTTATCCAATCCAGTGCTAGCCTGATTACAGTCAGCCCTATAATTCAGCCTAATACTTATACTTGCAAATGCAAGAATTGCATATTGTTCCATGCTGCCTTCTGGCATTTTCAGGCATCACCATGTCATGTCTGGTCTCCCAGTTCAGCACAGAATGAACTTCTTTTTCATCTTCTAATAGGAAAACAGAAACTTTAATTAATTTCCTTAGAGATCTCTGTTTTCAGCTATAGCCAGAGAGTTTTGTCATAGTTATTTTAGTAAGCTGTTTTTCATCTTTGTTTCCATTCCTGTGTATAGAGATACAAAACATACATTTACACCCATACCTGGATATTTATGAAGCTCAAAAAAATTTGATTGTAAAGCCAACTAAAATTTAGGAATTATTATTATGCTTTGTTATTATACACAGCTTTTTTTTATCTTTCTATTTTCTCCTTTATAAATTGAGTTTTCTGTGGGAAAAAGTGCAGATAATAATGAGAGCTTTAAGCACAAAATGTCTGATAACAAGAACAGTAAGAAAAGAAGCAAGGCAGATGAGAGAATAAAGACACTGGAAGAAAGGCAGAAAAAAAATCCTAGAAATCTACACAAGGGCCTGGAAGTGTATTATTGAATCTGAAACAGAAACTGCATTTAACATAAATTTATCCATTGCACCTAACTAGCAGGGTGAATGCAGGCAGAGGTAGGAAATACTTCCATGAATTGTTACACTTACTGTTTCTCTCTTCCATTTCTCTTTATTGTCAACCACTTTAAAATAAATTAACTTTTGGTTAAGGTCATTTTGTCTATAAAACTATAATGCCTGATAGCTTTTTTTGAAAGCAAAACTAGTTCCTGCCCTGAGAGATGAGTAAGAGGACCCTGAGCCGTTTTCTTTAAAGCAGCCTAAAAATGGTGCATTGCAGACCTCAGTTAAGAGTGCAGTTAAAGGGAAAGTCAACTGACCACAGGAAGAGAAGAACAAAGATCAAATTTTTTATAAATTAAATATCCAAGTTATTGTGTGGGATTGACGTTTCAGTTCCAGAAAAAAGGTAAAGCAAGTGATAGAGCAAGAACAAATATATTATGGGAAATTTGTTATTTAAAAGATCATCTGACAAGTTTTCCAGCCTTGAAACAAAATCTGGGGAACAGTTTCCTCAACAATGGTTATTGTCATGCTGGTTAGGATATGTTATTACTTCTGCCTGTACTGAAGTACCATAAATTAGCTGGTACATGATGCATTTCACCCTTTAAAACAATGAAATTCAGTAAAGGTGATTTTTTTTTTAATGAACTGGTCTTAACAGGCTTATGCACTTGGTGAAAAAACCTTTATTTTGTATTTTAGTTTTACAGTGCTTCTTTGAGCTGCTTAATCTTGAGTGGAAATTTCCCCTCAGAAGCTGCTTATGTTGTTTTTGAAGAACTATTCATGAATGGGACAGGTGTCAACTTCTTGTCTTTTGAAGTGGTGTATCTCAGGGAATCTGTTTTATCTTTGAATTAACCTACAGCTTTTGTAGGCAAACAAAAAGCACCGACAAATCTATAAATAAAAACAAATCTATAAATAAAGAGAGGTGAACTATTCATACAATCCAAAATGTATAGTGATCAGTGAGAAACAAGAATTGGACTTCAGAATATAAAAATACAAAGGAAACACTGTCTTAATTAGATTCCTGTATCAATTTAAAGTTTTGAAGAAAATTCTTGAAAGTCTTGATTCAAAAGGAGGAAAACAATACCTCCAATTTTCCAAGTAACAGGTGACAGTTTCTTTTTACTAACATCTTCTAGCTTGTAATTTGGTAACACGTTTTATTTTTTTTAAATGAGGGTCTATAATAAGTCCTATATTACAGTGAAAAATAGAAGACTTTAGCTTTGGCTTTGTTCCAGATCTTAAGCCAGAAGTTGTTTTTCTGTGTAATATTTATGATTTATCTTGAAAGTAATATATTCAGACTGCTGTTCAACATTAATTAATATTAACTTTGCTTCCAAAATGATTCATTTTATGTAATACTGGAAAACATGGGCAGAACGTGAGGCTCCATTATCAGCTGAGTTGAGCTGTTTGGTGAGTTAGACTTCAAGCATTTAGAAACAATAATTAGAAACAACCTGAATCTATGTTTGCCAGTATGTATGGACTTTGCTATGCATCTTTACTGGTGGTGCAACTGTGTTGAAATTGTAATGGCAGCTGAGTTAGAAACTGCATTGGAGGCTGACTGAAAGCTATTGAGGGGACTTGTTGCAGAGAATGGAGTCCTTTTCCCTCCTCTCTGCCTGACTTGTGGTGACATCTCTGCTGCTCCTTGCCAGGCAGTTCCTGCACGTGAGTCTTACTGTGAAGCCCTTAGACTGTTAGAAAGCTTTAATGGTTGTTTCTCCAATAAGCTTTGTTACGATGTAGGACATGCCTCTGGACACCCTTAGCCATGACACACTACCAATTAGATTTCCAACGTGGTTGTGTATAATAATTACAGAGTTTCAGAAACGTCAGGCAGCTGCCTCCTTTGTTGTTACTTTGCCTCCAGCCAGGTAAGAACCTGACCAGAGATCTGAGAATCCGTAGTTAACATAGCATTACATTTGTTCTATATTTATACAAGAATCATAAGTCACTTTAGGAGATGACTGCCTTGCTCCCCAGACTGAAATCTCTATTCCCTCAGCCTTGTGACTCATAATGCACCTTTAGTCATATTTTAACCTTCAGCCCTGTACTCTCTGTCACTTCATATTGTTTAATACATGCTGTTGAGCAGAGCAACATTGCACCACCAGATAAACCTCACTGACTTCTGTATGAAAAACAATTTCACTTGCCTGATTTTTAATGAGTTCCCCTTTAATATGAATACCTAATATGAATGTTCCCCCTTAATATGAATGTAGCTGTATGTCCTTGACATACCTGCTAGATAATAATAACAATAATGTCTGTATGCACCAGGGTAAACCAGGGTATTTTTTTGTGTTATAAAATTATGCTGGTTTATTTGCTTTCATCTCATTAGATTTAATAATGTGCATTGCTTTTAATAACATGCATTGCTTTTATTGCTATTATGACTGCAATTCTACTGATCATAATAACTGTATAATTGTAATTACTGTAATAATAACAATATCTAGCAATAACAACAATATTACTTATTCTAACCATTTAAGTGAAAGACTTGGTATTCTAGATATGGTAAAATTTACGTGTCTACCACAGAATGGATTGCTTTAAATACAGGCCAAGATTTTTTCCTAAAAGCCTCTCTCGTTAAACATCTCAATCCATTTTTAGGAAGCCAGTTACAGATTCTTGCTATTTTAGCTTTTGATAATGGCTCACTTACATACTTACAGGGGGAAAAGTTTTCTAAATATTGGTTTTAATTTTTAATTATGGAATTAATGTCTCAGATTAATTGTAGGCATTTAAAACACAATTTTCTCTTTAGAAAGTGCAAGTAATGTTTGAATGAACATCGAATCTATTGCAGTTTTTACTGAAATGTTACTGAATGCAAATCTATGTTAAAATTTAGGGTTAAATAAATACCAAACAGCATTGGGTAGAGGAAAATCAGCAACACAATCCAAGCGGTTCTTTCAAGGGACACTGCTTTTATTTCTAGACAAGAATTTCTTATACTTCACACTGATAATCTTTATGGATAGTATTTCACTAATGCAAAAATAAAGAGAATAGAAACTGTTTTCCAACTTGCTTTAACCTCCTTTGACTACACAAGGAAACAGCATGCCATATTAAAAAAAGCAGCATAAGATACTATTGGACAAAGTATCCATTCAGATTTTCAGATTGCTAATAAACAAGAGGTACAAATTAAACAGCAAGTAAACAGCTCCTTTTTAAATACTTAGCTTTAAGTATTCCTAATGGAGAATAAAAAAAATCTGTTTTATCAGTTGTATGCTGGAGAGGCTGTGGCAAGACTTGTAATTTGGGAGGAATATTTAGTGACAAACACAGTCCTAGGTGGTGGTCAGTGCAGTTTAACTATCAGTCTTTTGGGAGATAATGTTCAGGCCAAATTCTCTACAGTTCTCCATTTTCTTTCAGAGAAGATAATGCCTTGTTCAGTGTTCAGAAGTGTAATTCCACTCAGATTTCAGAGCCTGCTGCTAAGGATTTAGGGAAATTCATTGGAAAACCTTCTTCTTGAAAGTTTATGGCAGTGAAGGCCTCGCTGAGGTGATAAGCTTTACCCATATATCCTAGTGAGAGTCAAGGAGACCCTGAGTGGGATGCTAGCAAGCACAAACATCTCTGCAACTGCAGTCAAGGTAAAGCATAATTAAATTCTCTAGCCTTTTCTTCATTAGCAGATAGTACTTGTTATGGCCTTATTTTCTTACCACAATAACCATGAATGAGCCAAATGTCTGTAGAAGTGGATTGTGATGTGGGAGGCATGAATCACATTGCAGCTCCTTGTGTTACCAGACTGACACAGCTCCCTCAGCTGCAATTCATTTCAGTGGTGTCTCCTGCAAGTCCAAGTGAGGGGATCCTGAGGAAAATGGTGATGGAGACAAAAAAATTGATTTCCTGCTAACTGAGACAAGATGCATCTTGACTTGAACAACAGTTCTCAGCCATTAAGGTGAAAATTAAGTGACTGGCAGACAGTGCCCCTTCTGTTCCAGCGTGGGCTACAGCACAATTACATATACCTAAATTGAGTTACTATAATCTTCTTAGTAGGCCTTCAATTAATCAGAAGATTTGCAAATAACTTTCTTAGCTTTCATCTGCTTGCTTTTATCTTTTTCCTGCTGCTTTGATGGATTGCCAAGACAGGAGAGCAAGTGACAAGACAAATACTTTCAGAGGTGGGAAAGCAACAAGTTCGCAGTGCAAACAATGTATGTCCTCTAGTGCTGCGTTCTAAATTATAATTTAGGACCTCTTATTTCTGGGAACGACCTACTCGATCTGTTTAAATTAGCATTATAATTTGAAGCCGGAGTAAACTTTTGAAGCGGCTCTCTCAACTTTTCTCATTTGTGGTGCTTTGGTGTGCTTTGGTGTGTGAACTGGACCTCCTTCAACTGAAAACAAACCCAATGGTCATTAATAAGCTTGCATACAGTCAGTGTGAAAAAAGAATGCTTTGCACTGAGTGAGTGAATGCCAGATCTCCAGCCGTGATGGCTTCACTCTGTAGATAGTTTTCTATTGCCTTATTTGACTTGCTATGTGGCTGAAAGCAGACTTAACAATTGTGAATTGTTCAAAGCTCAGACAGGGTAAGTAGTTCTTATTTATGCTGCAATAGAGCTGTCATCCTGCTCAGTGGTATATATATGGTGTGAACATAGAGGCACCTCAGGCTGGAGCTGCTTATATCAAAACCAGAATTCTGCAAGACAAACCCCCCCCCCCATACCTGAAACAAAGAGGAAAGTCAGGATTCCTGCATGAGGAGAGCGTACCTACTTTGGTTTCCATGTTTGGAAGCCAGCAGCATTGTTTTTGGCAAGATAGATGGACTTGGGTTGTTTTCTAGGTATGTCCAAAAACTGCATATAGGCATCAACAAAAAGATCATATTTTTATGTGAAATCTGCAGCAGGAGATGGGATCACTTTCTGGCAAACAGAATTCTGAGTGAAGATTGAGAGGACGGAACCATATCAACTGTGGAGGAACTGAGGATGGAATTAAAAGTGGAAGTTGGGTAGTTCATGAGGATAAGACATCTAGATGGTAAAACAGAACATGTGGGAAACATTCAGAAGCCACAGGACCTTGAGAAGCACTCAGGGAGGCACTGAGAGATATTGACAGGTGAAGAGATGATCAGGGTTGCTGCCTTTGTCTTAAACAGAAGTACCTGTAACATTGCTCAGACTAGGAGAATAGTGTCAAAAGCTGATACATGTTTCTCTGACTGGTAATGACAAGAATAGCATCTGTCTGCTTATCGGAAGGCTCTTGTGTGAAATCTGAGCTAATGCTAGAGTGCCTGTTTTTATTTATCCTGGGCCAAAAAATTGGAAGAAGTGTAGAAAGGAAACTCCAAAACATCACCTTCCTTTGAATATGGCTGATGGGGCAAATAGCCACTGTATGCAAAAATTTTAGATACATGCTTCTTGAGAAGGAGGTAACAAGATCAGCCTGCATGGCTTGAGCCATTAAAGAAAAGATTGTGCAATGTTCAGCTCTTCTTTAGACACACATGATGTGTGAGTGCTCAGCATCTTTTTGAAGTACAGAGGGGATGACACAACCTGCATTAGACTTCTGGTGATTAAATACAAATAAATAAAGTAACCCTAAAATGTTTTCCAAAATCTATTTTACACCCTTAATAATTCCATTCAAGGCTAAAAATAGCTGTTTTTTCTTTCACCTGAAGTTTTTTAAGATGTTAATTAAAAAATCAAACATAGCTCATTATTTTACTCAAACTTTCACCTTGAAAAAACACAATAATCTCCTCAAATCACACAGGCCTTGCAAGTACTGAAGAATACAATAAGAATCAAGTCATGAAAATCACATAGGTACACCGTTCCAACACATGCCTTTCCTAACTGGAAAAAAGAGGGTAAAAATGAAAAGTCCTGTTTTCTCTGCTAGTACTAAACAAAGACTGATGACAAATATTATTGACCCAGAGAATAAATAATATTCTCTGTAATCTTAAAAGTATCTGCTATAATGTCATAACCAGTGTATGAAAGAAATATTTGAAAAACTTACCTTCTGTTAATTTTATGGGATTTTTCTAAAAGGTGAAACTTTTGGTACTATTTAATGCATTTCAGTGAAAAATTATTCTTTCTCAGTAGGAATTTCAGGGGATTAGAAGCTATCCAAACATTAATCTTTCATATCATGTATCATTAGTAGAACTAAAAATTCTCATATTCTGCAAGGTTTTGGGGCACAGCTGTAGAACACCTAGAGCACACCTTCCAGCAGCAGTAATTAAGCAGCTGCATGGTTTCAGACTGATTTTGTCTCCATTATTCAAAAGGTTGTTTACTAGAACAGAAATTTGATGCTATCTATTCCAGATACCAACAAATCAGGCAAGCAGATAAAACTAATTTTAAACCCTTAAGTATTTTTTGCTAGATCAGGACCATAGCTGTGGTTCTTGAACTGCAGCAGAGGATTTTTGCTTAGAGACACATGGAGATTCAGGTGATGGTGCCAGTGAAGTAGAATCAAGTTTGTAGCAGCTGTATTTATTAAAAAAAGCTGTTAAACTCTTTTGTGATCTCTGTAAAAGAAAAAATAAAATTGAGAAACTGCCCTCAAAAGCTCTTTTCTTGGTAGCCCTGAGTGCTGTGATTTGACATATAGCTTCAGGAATGTGCTCAGTATAGAAAATGCTGAGTATTCAACTGGACTTAAAAAGACTAAAAGGTTCCTGTTAAACAATAAGATTTTTTTAAAGATATGAAAAACATTCAGGCCTTGTTTATGAGGCTGATCCAGAAAATGCTTACTACGTAAATGTTTTTATAGATCAAAATAATCTCCTGAGCCTTATGTAGTTGCTTGCACATCAGTGTAACCTGCTTACAGTGGAGGAGAGGGGAATAAGAGGGAACTAGCTGATTCCCTTCATTTTTTCTCTAAAACTGGCTCACTGCACAACCCTAACATACATTAAGATGCAAAGGAGGCTACCTGGTCCAAACTTCTGCTAAAAGCAGACTAGTTTTGATATTAGATCAGTTTGCTCAATGTTTGTCCAATCCAGCTGTGAGTATCCATTTCACCATGTCCTTGGGCATCTCCCTATCATCAGCATCAGAAAAGAGGGTGACAACTCTGCTTCTCTTAACCATAGCCTCACGCACTCTCTGAAGGAGCCTCTCAGGAAATGTGTATCTCCTTTCCTCACAGGATCAGAGAATTTAAGTCCAATTCAACATCTCTTGCAGTACAGGATATTTTCCCTGCCTCTGCTAGCCCTGTGAAACAGGGAGATTGGAACTCCTCATCCTCCTCCTGTCTGACACAGTGGAGGACCCTATCCTGCAACTCTCACAGACACTTTCTTGCTAGCACAGTTAGTACAGTTTGCAGTGGTAATAAACACTATCTCCAATGCAGTCATGCCAGCAGGACTTCTAGTGAGTTATACCACCAAATGTGTGGTTTAAAAATATGGCTTGTTTTACTCAAAATTCATGTCTTTACAGTGCTGGCTGTTCTAATAGAAACAATCCACAGGTCTACCACTGTGAGTTTAACTGTCTGCTGCCAGGGCAAGAAGCTCCTAAGACAGTGTCCCTAGGATAAACAAGATAATTTATTCTAGTAAAAGAGCCCTACAGAGATGTAACCACATAGATGGAATAGTAACTTCCCTCAAGATTGATTCTTCGCTGTACTTTCAAGACTGGTTGCCTGAAGTTAGATCCCTAAATCTATTTTCTGGCACATAGACAAGTGACCTGATTTTCAGGAGTGCTCAGCATTCAGCAGATTCCCCAGGAAATAGTTTACTTTTTAGTAACTACTGTTGCTTTCAGAAATACTGCAAGACAACTACAGGTTGCAAGGTTGCAGGTTTTCCTCCAATTATTGATATATAGTATTTTTTATTCTGCTCATCTTGCCTAAAAATGCTACCAATTTCATTAATTTTTATCGCCTTAATTAACAACACCCCGCACTTAAACAACATCTTACGTTACGACTCTTCTCTAGCATCTGAGAAATGTTACGACCAAAATGGCATTCCTGTCCCATGTGATACATGTTTGCTTCAAGGAATGAAAGGTGAGACTACTGATAATACATTCTCCTTTTCTAGCTATTATAGACATTATTTAATACTGCATACAACCTTAATTCAAGTATTCATAAATGTCTTCAATGAATTTTAACCCAGGCTGCTTTAAAATGAAAGATATGATCGTTATGGTTATATAATGAAGAGAAACTTATATAGTTATAGATAAAGAAAAACGTGAATTATGATTTGCTCATTATTATCTAATGAGTACACACTCATGCACATACATGCACACACTCTCTAGCAGTGACTGTGGCCTGGGAGTGGTGGCAGTGTGGGAGGTGCTGCCTTCTGGCTTCTTTTCAGGTAAGGGGCACCATTTGGATTAGAGAAACTGTGGTAGGAAGGGAGGTATTTGGGAAGTTCAGACTGTTTTCCCAGAGGAGCAATGGATGATGCTTTGACATTGTTGCAATCACTCATTTTCTCTCCAGTTGCCATATGTGACAGTTCTAATACATGTTACTCTTCATGTAAGATTTTTGTCACTGTTCTTATAAAATATGAAACAGCGCAATTTAGATTGTTACCACAGGAAGATTTTTGGAATAGCACGTTCGTAGCTTGTACTATAGTTTTAGTTGCTGCTATTTGAACAAAATGAAGAAGTCTGCCTGCCTACCCTACTTATTATAGCATTTGTTGTGGTTTTTTTTTAAAAAAAAAGTAATGTCTGACCTTGTTCATGTTGATTTGTTTAGTGTCCTTGAGCTTAGCTTTAATCTTAAATATAAACACAAGAAATACTAAGTTTTCAAAGACAGAGACCAAAAGCCATTGACAACAAATATTGTAATATTTTTATTCCACTTTACTAAACTCTTCTGCTTGTTAGGAGTTTTGATTCAACCAAACTAACAAGGTTATCAGATTATATATCTATTGTCTTGTTAAGACTTCCTTGGCTGAGTTCCTGCAGTAAACAATGCTGATGTGATGCTTTGTTCAAGTAGCAGATCTGGAGGGAGTCGGCGGGAGGGAACGTTGCGGGATGAGGGTCACAGAGCTGTCAAGGCCTCCACAGTGGTGATGAGGCAGGGATTGCTACCTGCAGTCAATACTAATCAGTCTTTTGCTGCATATGCTCTAGTCTGTGACAGCCAAGGAGCCAGTATGGGAACCTGCAAAACATCCTCGCGTGATAACAGACACACAAGCAAGCAGGACATTGCAGACATTATTTATCCAAGATGATACATGCAAAAAACATTCAAAGGGAGGTAATTAAAACTATTTAAAGGCATTAGACCTATTAATTAACCTAAAAAATACTTTTCCATTTGCCTCATCGTATGCCCGAGTGTCCAAGTTACAAGAGTAGCTTGAGATTATCAGTAAAAAGGAGACATCATTACATGCTAACATTTCCACCCTTCTGTGTAAATGCCGTGTGCACTCAGGTTTTCTCTAAGCACTGTAATAAACTTGTGGTCTCCTTCTGGCACTGTTAATATGTACAGCTATTGCTATCTAAATAACAGAGGATGCCAGGACAGCAACTGCACAGTTGGAGAACTTGCATTAACATCATGCCAGTTGTCTAGTAATTCTGTTCACTTTTTGGACTGCCATAATACTTTGAGAATCAGAAAAAATATTAACTCTTTCTACAGTATCAGTGGGTAATACGGAAATAACAGGAGTACCTCATGGGACTATGGCAGGATTTACAGCATTCGGTATTTAATTTTTTTCTGGAATGATGTAGATGCAAGTACATGAAACATCACTCTCTTTCCCCTTCTTCTTCCTGTCCCCAGCAACTTTCAAGTAGCTAATGTTTCTGTTCATATTCTTGTCAATAATTAATTATTAGTTGAAGACTGCAGTGTGTCTCTTTGCAAGCACCATATAGATATAGAAGATCTTGAAAAATTTTAGAGGTTTTATTCATCACTAATAAAGGCTAAAATTTGGGGTGTTTCTTTGAACTTCTTATGGCTGAATGATAAAAAAACTCACAGAGTTCAGCTATACACTGACAATTAAGTTGTGGCCAGCATCCTGCTTCTGGACAGCAGTGTGCAAAAATCGTATCTAAAGATGATCACAGCTTTAACACATCCAAATTGCCACTGCCTGTAGGAAAAATGTATGCTGATGAAGGACCAACAAAACTGTGTGCGAGCAATTTCCTTCAGCAGGATTTTAGCAGGTTTAAGGACAGTGCCAGTCCCCAGTGCCTTGTCCCAAAAAAGCACGTACCTCCTACTGTGTGAAGTAGATATCATCCCCTTCACACATTGACCTCATTTCTCCTCCCTCTGCGGCTGCTGTTCACCCTTAGCCATGCCTGCCTCTCCCTGTGCACTCCCTGATGGAGGCCAACCACCCCATGGGTCTTGGAGCTGGCTGGAGCTGGCTGGAATCAGCTATGAACGGCACATTGCAGCTCACAGTCTCCTCCTGCCCAGGCACCCAGCAACCTCAGCCCAGCTCCACTGCCCCATGCAAACTGTGCCATATGACTTATTGTTTTTTCTCCTTTTTCGATTTTCTTCTTATAGATGTGCTGATTCCCCATAAGATACCAGCATGTTTCTTCACTGGCCTCATTTTCTGAATGGTCTATCCCTTTTGTCAGTGCTTTTTCTAGGGGATGCTGCCTTGGTTTTAGCTTGTGACTGCTGAAGTCTTTATATCTACTGTGTATGCTGTTCCTTACTTTTTAAATTAAATCATGGCTCAGACCCCACACAGTCTCTCACATCATTATAGCTCTTGGCTTCATTTAAAAACAAACAAACAAACCCCTGCTGTTTTATTTTCGTCGGATACCTTCAGGGGAGTGTAACCTGGAAAATGCAGGGAGCAGAGAATAGCCCTGCTACTTGCTGCCCACAAGCTCCCATGCCTGCCAATGTGCCTCAGAGTTGCTGTCGCGGTGCCTGAACTCGAAAACACCAGAGATTTACCAAAACCAGTCATTTCAGCACCTTCAAAAACAGACGCTCACTGATGTACTCTGCACCACCCAATATCATCCTTTCCACTTCTCTGTGGCATGGTAACATTGGAGGGTGAGCATGGAGAGAAGCCAAGAGAAAACATGAGTTGTTTCTACCATCCTTCCACCTTTAGAGATACTACCTGGGGTGGTATCCAACCATCCTCCCCACACGACCTGTCTACCACCCATCCCCTTCTCTCCCTGTTCCTGGGAATGAGTTAGCCATGCTGAAATGGTGCGTTCCCACAGCCGGGCACATTCCTTGTTAGGACAAGAGCTTCTCCAGTTAGTATTTTTAAAAAGCCTACTGTAAAGTCCTAATGAGGGCGCTTCCAGACTGCTATTTTTTTTTTTTTGGGTAGCAAGGCTCTCACACTGTATGTGTGCCGTGTACAAGAAAAGCTTTACAATTCCAAAAAAATTGCCTGGTTCCTGACAAAGCCTTGCTGGGTCACATTCGTTTCAGGCCACTGAAGTAAGGTATTTAATTCTCAGGCTGTTTGATATTGCTTGCTTCCTAACACTTCAAAATCTATCTTACTTTAAGGTCAAATACAAACAGGGCACTTACTATTCATTACAACCAGGCATGTCTTACTAGCATTCATAGTGAGTTAAATCTGACTGTTTCAAAGGGAAATGTCAGAGGATCCAGAACGTTTTGTGTATGCATTTTTCTTTTAAATGTTGGTTTTCATCTGACCTTCACCTTTGGCAATTCTCTTTATGCCAGTAACGTTTCAGTGCATAGAGTTGAAAACAATTCATATGGGGACTTCACCAAAATGTCTTATCCCTGTAGGAGCAGATAAATGAGACCAGACTTTGTGATTCAGGAAATGGTGACCTACACAAAGGGCACCAAATGTTTCAGCTGGGTCTTTGAGTCTCATGTCCCTTTGAAGATTTTATTTTCAAAACACAGGAAAATTGTAGTGAGAGAGGGGCATTTCAGTTAGAGATCTGGGTGAGTAATTCATCATGGCAGAGTACAGAGGTGTCTTCATCATTTGGGATCCACAGCTTGAAATTCCTCTTGAAGGACTGCACCTATAACCTTTCAAATCAAACACCGTGGCAGCCCCTACAACCACCCATGAGGCACAACCTTCCTTAAAAAAAAGAAAGGGAGAAAGAGAAAAGACCAGGATTCTCTCCCTCCTTCTTTCAGATGGGGAACACCTGGTAGGTAGAAGTCCTGCAAAAAAGGATCCGGGGAGCACTGTGTGTCAGAAATAAAGCATGAGTCAGCCATGTGCTGCTGCTGTGGAAAAGGCAAGCAGCACATTAGGATGCATAAAGAAGGCTATTGTTTTTAAGGCATGTCAAAGACTTACCTCTTTGCTCAGTATAGTGGGGACTTCACTGTACCTATCTTTGGACACTGTGCTAAAAGCATAGAGAGTGTGTGCAGAGGAGTAACAAGATGATAGAAGTATTTCTTACATTACTGGTACAGAAAAACTTGGAAAATGGGGGCACTATTCTCCATTCTGGAAATAACAAGAAGTTTAAATTGTATAAAAAAGTTGAAAGGACAAGATGGAGAACTGTGCAGCAGTAAAGAAAATTGCCCTGGGAAGTTGAGGGAGTTCTGTCCGTGTAAGTTTATAAGAATTGGATAGACAAACCTCTGCTAGGAGTGACATATATAGCGTCGGTTTCTTCAGGTAGAACAGGCAAACTAATCCATGTAATTCCCATCTTGCGATAGAGTTTGTCACCAGACTTCCAGGTGAAAGGAAATGAGCTGTGTTTGGTGAAATCTGCTCAATTGAGTCTAGAAAGGGAGACAGTGAGACACAGTGAGACACTATTTGTTGAAGCAAGCTTTCAGTTTTCTGCTTAGCACTGTCCAGCCTAGGTTGTTTTTTTTTTTCCTAGCATATCCTGAAGTGGCTTCTATGTTCTTGTGAATAAGTATTCATGAAAGCTATAGCTACCTGCTATAACCAGAGCAGCAAGCTGGGCCAAACTGCCTCCAGTGGTCCCTAGTGGAGATTCCTTGAACAGTTTTCTGAACACAGGGTTTTGTTTTGTAGATTAGGATGTGTAAAGGACAGCAATATGCATGTAATCCTTCTTTTCGAAACTAGTATTTAAATGAAAACTAAATGGTCAAGCAGCTGGGGATTAAGATGTTTTTCCAGTATTGAGGCTGCTTTCATGTGATATGAGTGAGCGGAGATCTTCCGGAGAACCCTGGTGGTGCATCAATCTTACTGACACTTCACCCTCATATTTGCTCCCTAGCTGTTCACCTGAGAGGTACAAAGAGAGAAAAAAGATCTCTTTGGCATAAGATATTTTCCTTTGATGTTCAATTAGGCATGCTTGAATTTCTTATCATTTTCTATCCTGGATATGTGTTGGTATGCATCTTGTTTAGCAGGAGGCTATACATGCCTGCTAAATGTGTATCTGCTCCCCTGCCTCTCTTCCCTCCCTTGCTTCTATTATAGAAGCAGAAATACACAGCATGAGTCCATAATTTATTTAATATTTTTGCAAATGTTTCATAATACAGTCTGGTTGGCTTGTCATAGCTAAGCTATCAATCTTCAGGTTTCAAGCACTAAAGTGAACCTTTTACTTGAAGCAAATTTTAATTTGAATCACAGATTCTTTCATGTCTGATTTATCAGCAGCGTGTTGTGCAGTAAAGGTATCCAGGAGTGAATCACTTTCCAATTCAAGCTTTACAATACTACTGGCTTATTAAAATTATGTATATCATACCCTTTAGATATTTCAAGTGTACTGCTAAAATTTCAGTAGACAATTCCACAGCATGCAATACTATTAAGATGAGCTGGTATTTTATTTGAAGTTTATGCCCATCAGCCATAAGGCTGTGCCTGGTGCATGGCTCTGAATGCAAAATATTTTTTAAATAGTCTTTTTTAAAGTTTTTGAAGGATGACTACCAAACCTAGTAATGTGAAGTTGGACATAGATGACATGCCATGTCTGGATCAGTGAAGGTAACTTCTTTATATATGCACAATAGAGCCAGACATAGTCTCAGCTAGGATATAATCAATCCTTTAGGAGCTTATAAAATGATTAAGAATGAGCCAAAAAGATTCAGGTGAGATCTGATCCGCTGTCGCATCTTAAATCAAAACTTAAGGCAAAGGAAAAATAACCATTCTTCGTAAAACCAGAGTTTGGTACATTGTTTAAATTTTCCACCAGTTTCCTAGAAAAACAAAGCTTTTGTAAGCTTGCTAACTCTGTTAGCTTTACTAATTTTTTAAAATTTGAACAACACTCATAGTGACTTAATGGTCTCAGTGATGTTGCTTTTGTGTCTCTGCCCTGCATGTTTTGTTGTTCCAACGTATTTATAGAATCATAGAATGGTTTGAGCTGGAAGGGACTTTTAAGATCATCTATTTTCAACTCCTCTGCCATAGGCAGGGACGCTTTCCACTAGATCAGGCTGCTCAAAGCCTCATCCAGCCTGGCCTTGAACTTTGGTCTCATGAAGGATGTGGTATCTGGGCCAAATTCTGTAAGAAATGGTTTATCTATAATATTTCTTCCGAGAAAAAGACAGAAAAAAAGTCCTACGTATATGCTGTTCTGTAAAACTCTCAGCATATGTTTTTAGATTTCAGATCTTCATACTCACAAACCACACACAAACAGAGTTTTGCGTTATTTTCAGTGTTCAGTGAAATCTAAAACATAGGATTTAGCTATTAGTGTTCCTAGTTTTAGATCAGAGCTGCTGTTGGGACTAGATACCAATAAATATGATAACTAAACAGTATAAAAAATTCTGCAAAACTCCATGCAGATAAGTCCTCATTGGCAGACTTCTTCCAGTTTCTGCCTTCTGTACTGATATTGTAAAGATTTTCCAGAAAGGGACTGTCTCAAAATACATTTTTGGACAATCCGTAGCATCTTGAGCTTGGTTCTCTGGACATGAAAACAATAATAACATTGCCCAAATATTTATTTTTTTTTCAGACTAGTATGTTTGAAAAAAGACAACTAACTTATATGGGTAGGATTAATGTTCCGTTAGGGTGGTAAACTCATATCTCTGTTCTGCATGTGGCTGACTCTCTACTGAACATTAAATAGACCTTTCTAAAATGAACAAAACAGAAATCTTAAATCTCGGGAAAAAAAAAATCTTATTATAACTCAAACCTTTAGAAAAGCCCAAGTATTTTCCAGAATTTTTCTTAGTGCTACTATCAAAAAAGAAGAAATAAGAAAAAAAAATTAATGTGGATTATCTCTAAGAAATCAAAGTGTTTTAATAAGTACATTTAAACCCTTTAAGTCATTACCACTAAGGGAGGCATGCTTTTTGCAAGAATTATTAATTTTAATTATAGGAATGTGACATCTATAGATTTGACCAAATCACCTTGTTGTGGGTTTGTGGTTTTTTTTTAATAAATGACTTGCTCTTAGCCTTAAAACTCTTTGGGAAAGAACTGTTTTGGAGTCCAGTGTTTGTAGAGCCTAGTAATAAGGCATACAAATAATAACATTTTACCCTAATCCATACCATTATAAATTAAGGTAATATTTGGGTCATCCTGTCCCAGAAACATTTTTCTTACCACTACTGATTTGAAGCATTTTTTGGCATTTCATTGTTTTTTTTTCTGGTTTCGTTGGGAATTATTTGCCTGGGAAAGATTTCTTAAGGGGATTTGGCAGCAGGCAAAGGAAATAACTGCCTTTTCCTATCAGGGAGGTAAAGGAATGGGAGAACATGTTTTCATGTTATCTCAGCTTTGCAGGACCAGGGCTTGGAAGTGCATTATTCAGGCAAACTTCCATGGCAAGCTAGGAAGTAGTAATATGCTCTTGTACTCTCTCAAACACCTAAGAAATTAAATAGGTCCGCTAACTTTTGTAAGGAATTAAGGTATCTTTGGCAGTTATGATGAATTAAAATATAGTACCCATGCTGCATACCTTCTAAGTTTGGCCTTTTTTCTTTGCAATTTGACATGCTTGACCATGACAGAGTTAGAAGCACAACTTAAGGTTGTTTTACTTCAATCCTTTTGCCCTCCCACAGAAATGTTTAACATGCTTCAGTGTAAAGACTGTTTTAGTTCTGGATCTAAAGCTCTCTCCTGCAGCTTTCTGGAAAAGAAGTTTCTGAAGTGCTTCCCTGACTTAAAGGTATATCCAACAACAATAACAACAACTGCAAAGCACCCAAGTACTTGAGGAATCAGTACATTTTTAGATTTGTCCCTCTGCTGAGTTAAACCTTCCTTGCAGCACACAAAGCCAAAGGTCAGAGGATCTGTGTACATTTTAAAAGGTGTTGAAAATGCCTGTGATGTCACTGCACAAGTGGGATGCATTTTTCTGGGTTATGCTGCAGTGTTATGCTTTCATAGATGTGTGTTCTGCTCTTCAAGATATACACTGAAATATCCTATCTTGTTCTTTTTCAGTCTGATTACTGTGTAGGCCAGTACAGGCAGGTGGGAGGCTAAGTTTATAGTTAGATAACAACAAAATATTCTTTCTAATTTTTCAGTGTGTCTAGTCATTCTCTGATGATTGAAATATGGTGATGAATTAAGTTGTCAGCATTTTTTTCCCCCATTTCTTTTCTTTTCTGCTTCCTCTTATGTCTTTTTATAAAGAGATATAGCTAGAAATGTACCTGAAATATTTCCCCTTTTCCCAGATGCAATACTCCTGAATTTTGTGCATGTTTAAAATCAAAGCTATATCTAAGAAAGATAAAAAACCCCTTATTTTTACAAACCCTTGAATAAAAACAGGCCTTAAGCTGGAACTGTGCACAGCACTGATATTGGAAAGGGTGGAGTTGGAGTGAGTAAAGCTGCCTTACACTATCTGAGGACCCTGATCCCATGTTGCAATCCACCAGTTTTCATCTGGAAATCCGTGTTTTTTATTTGTCTTTATATTATGCTTTCTGTCAGTAGAAGTTTTAAAGAACAGAAAGATACTACTTGACTATTTAGACCACAAGTTTCTTTAGTTTCTTCTCTATTATTAAGCTGAACACTAACAGTGATTTTGTTAGGTGCAAAGAAATCCTGAAAGAAGCTGAACAGAAGCACATGCAGACTCTCAGAGTTTTTCACGTCAATAGCCAAATACATTTGCCAAGCTCCCCTCACCTATGGCAGATTAACAACATTTTCACAGTGGAAGTAAAATATCATTGATATTAGACTGTCTTTCTTTTTTTCAAAACAATTTTTATTTAGTGACCTTACCATTCCTTCCGATTAACACTTGTTTTTGTTCAAACTGTGAGCAAAAAGTAGAAGGTTTATACAGTATCAGCTCATTCTACTGCTTATGCTAAGCTTTTCAGTTTTAATTACCTCCTGCTTCTTTCAAGTTTAACCAGAAATGACTGAATAGAAATATCAAACCTGAATAGATAAGTGTTAATCAATCAGCTGATTTTTTTGTTTGTTCTGTTTCACAATTTTTATTCATCTTAAGAGAAGATGGAAAATCATACAGACACAAATGTTTAAGGTACTAGGCTAGCTTGTGATTTGGAGGCTATTCTAAAACGAAGATAATAGCACTCTGTAGCTTACAGAATGTTGTGAGAATGAATATATTAGATAATTTGAGATGCATCAAATGGATGATGTTCAGATGGGTAATGAAGGTAAACTGGCAGGTAAATTTATATCTTGTTTTGTAAGGAGGAACAAACTTTTTGAAAGCATTGAAGTGATTACCTAATGAATCAGTAAACCTCAGTTTCACCATTTCAAGTTCATGTAAAAAAACTGGGGGCACAAATCCCATAAAAAGATAACAAGTTTAAGGTTTCAGACTTGTGGAAAAATATACCTTTTGTTCCTATAAAGTACGCGAAAGATGGCTTTATTGCTATATAAAAATAGTCATCAAAATTTAGAAGAATCTTAATACAATTTCAGTTTTCTCAAGTAAGGTTTTATGTAACATCACTGGTAATTTAAAATGTATTTGGACTTCTCTCCTCATAAAATAAACTTGTGCATTTTAGGAAGTAAACCCTGGATGAATGTGCAGAACAGAATACAAAGGTCAGTTTATTTATTCCTTCAGCTACTAAAAAGCAAAGTTTGGAGTATCACAGGGGACTAATAATTACATAAAAATGAGAACTCAATGCAGAAGCATAAAACAAATGACACAATATACTGAAGAATCATGATTTGTTTTAGAGACAGTTTCATTTGAAGGAGTTCTGTTAGTACTTGTAATTGATTAAGAATGGCCTCAGCATATTTGTCAGGAGGAAAAAATAATAACCTTGTTTTCATGGTATCTAGGTGAACAAGGTCAAACCAAAGCATGAAATAAGATAATAGCAGACCTAGTGTAAATATGAGAACACTTTAAAGGCTAGTTAAAATATTTTAATGACTTTTCCAAAAACCACCTCTCCTGTGAAAGATTTAGATGATAATTTTTTTGCTATCATTAAGGATATGTTACTCACAATAAAATCAAGAAATTGTCCATAACAAAATCAAGAAGTTGCAGTTCTAAGAATAATAAATATTTATTGTTTTAGCAATCCAGCCTAGCTTCTCTTCCTTGGTAAGGACAAGTGCTGTTTATTTCAAGCCCTTCACATTCTTTACCAAGGAATGCTGCTGCTAGCGCTGTTGCAGGATGTGCCTACTGTTATTAACAAACAAAATAAGAAAGGAAAGTGTTTCCTAACTTTTACTATTGAGTACTGCTGTCAGTTAGGATGGCAGCTGAACTACAGGAACTACAACATATTGCAATACGCAGCTCTCCCCTTCGTTAGCAGTGTGCCGGCTCTGATGACAGCTCACTCCATGAAGTGCTCTAGGTGAAGGTCCAGTGCTTTAATCTTTAACATACCTAATGTTAGCTTATCATAGTGAGAAGACTGACTTTTTGGATCATGGTAATAGTTTATTTTCCAAAGTATTAAGATGAATAGTTGCCATAATTACTGTCTCGACTATGGCAATTGCAGATGTTGTTCTTTGTAAGTTGGAACCTTTTAAAAAAACTAAGTAATTTGCCTCAAGTATTTTCTCTTTGTTACCTTGTGTTTTCATGAAGTGCCCTCTTGTCCTTCAAAACAGGAAGGCTTTGTTGGCCTTCTCTGTTCTCTTCGTTTTATTGTATAACTGGCTCATATCTTTTGCTTCTCTTTTTTTTCCCCAGCTTGGTTTCCTAAGGCTTGTATGTGCACTGTCTTTCTCTGTAGATATTTATATACCCTTTTATATCAATTTCTACAGACATTCAATTCACTGACCAATTTTATCTAAATTTGTCAGGGGACAGAGGTCTCAAAGACAATTAGTTTCCTATAAATAACTTTTAAACAAATGATTAAAGAAGGTAGCAATGTGACCTCACTTTAGCAGACATCAGAGAATTCACACCTGACTGGGCTTGAGGATGCTCCAGGGAAAAGTCTTATTCAGAGGAGTTTGGATGTTTGCCTGCAGACAGTTACCAGGACCTCATAGAAGTGTTGTTTTTTTAATGAGGGACCTACCTGAGAAAGAATGAGAAGCTGACAGCAAGTACTAGAAAAATACCTGTATTTTTCCTCTTCTTCACCTTAAATAGCTTTTGAAGTTTTGTCTTTTAGCTCTCTGTTTTGCAGTAAGAGGCCAAATCCAACTATTGTCCAGCTCCTTGTGAATTCCTTTAATTTAATAAAATGACTGATCTGTACCAGTCCCACATGGTCAACCTCCTTGCCTCTAGCAGAAAGCGAGACCAGAGGAGCTCTTGCATGTATTGGATTCCTCCACAGCACAGTAATGGTGACAACCACAAGGAATTCACAGCAGTGCAGGCACGATTTTTCATTGTTCCTACTTCTGAATTTGCTCCATGTTAGTGCCAGAGTCAAGGAAATTGCTAGCAGCCATATAAAACCCCACAGCTGCATTGGGGACTGTGCCAGTGCAGAAGAAGCACTGAGCTAAGAAATGATTGTATGTTTAATGTGTAAAAGTCTTAGGACTTACACATTACCACCTCTAGAAATGAATGTTAACTCATAAGCATGTAATTATATTAGCTCAAACCAGATCAGATTTTTCATTTTTGTACTCAATATATTGTATTCTGTTAATTCTGTAATAATAATATTAGTTCTACTCTGTGTGTGCAGGAGAATAAAAAGGGTCCAAATGGAGGCACCTATATTGTTCAGTAACAGCCAAATCAAAAATACTAGAGGAGGTCAAAGAGGATTATAATTGTCTCTATGTTGCCTATATGAATCCTTAAGGAATATTTTCATAGAATCATAGAATTACCTGGGTTGGAAGAGACCTCCAAGATCATCAAGTCCAACCCTTAATCCAATACTATCATGACTACTAGATCATGGCACTAAGTGCCACATCCAGTCTTATTTTAAAAACCTCCAGGGATGGTGAATTCACCACCTCTTTGGGCAGGACATTCCAATGCCTGATTACTCGTTCTGTGAAGAACTTTTTTCTGATATCCAGCCTAAACCTTCCCTGGCAGAGTCTAAGCTCGTGCCCTCTTGTTCTGTTGCTGGTTGTCTGGGAGAAGAGTCTGACCCCCACCTGTCTACAACCTCCTTTCAAATAGTTGTAGAGAGCGATGATGTCACCCCTGAGCCTCCTCTTCTCCAGGCTAAACAACCCCAGCTCCCTCAGCCTCTCTTCACAGGACTTGTGCTCAAGTCCCTTCACCAGTTTTGTTGCTCTTCTCTGGACCCTCTCCAGCACCTCAATATCTTTATTGAACTGAGGGGCCCAGAACTGAACACAATACTCAAGTGTGGCCTCACCAACGCTGAGTACAGGGGAAGGATCACTTCCCTCGTCCTGCTGGCCACACTATTCCTGATACAGGCCAGGATGCCATTGGCCTTCTTGGCCACCTGGGCACACTGCTGGCTCATGTTTAGCCTCCTGTCAGTCAGCCCCCCCAGGTCCCTTTCCACCTGACCGCTCTCCAGTCACTCTGTCCCCAGCCTGTAGCGCTGCAGGGGGTTGTTGTGGCCAAAGTGCAGGACCTGGCACTTGGCCTTATTTAACTTCATCCCATTGGACTCAGCCCATCTCTCCAGCCTATCAAGGTCCCTCTGCAGAGCCCTCCTGCCTTCCGGCAGGTCGACACTCCCTCCCAAATTGGTGTCATCCGCAAATTTACTAATGATGGACTCAATCCCCTGATCTAAATCATTGATGAAGATGTTAAACAGAACCGGACCCAACACTGATCCCTGAGGGACACCACTGGTGACCGGCCGCCAGCTGGACGCAGCCCCATTCACCTGCACTCTCTGGGCCCGGCCATCCAGCCAGTTCTTAACCCAGCTGAGAGTGCACCTGTCCAAGCCATGGGATACCAGTTTATCCAGGAGTATGCCATGGGAGACAGTGTCAAAGGCTTTGCTCAAGTCCAGATAGACTACATCCACAGGCTTCCCTTCATCCACCAGGCGGGTTACCTGATCATAAAAGGAAATCAGGTTGGTCAGACAGGACCTGCCCCTCACAAAGCTGTGCTGGCTAGGTTGGATCCCATGTCCATCCTGAAGGTGCTGTGTGATTGCACTCAGGATGATCTGTTCCATAACCTTGCCAGGCACTGACTGAGGTCAGGTTGACAGGCCTATAGTTGCCTGGGTCCTCCTTGCAGCCCTTTTTGTGGATTGGCGTGACATTTGCCAACTTCCAAACATCTGGAACCTTCCCAGAGAGCCAGAACTGTTGGTAGACGGTGGAGAGTGGCTCGGCAAGCTCTTCCGCCAACTCCCTCATCACCCTAGGATGGAATCCATCAGGTCCCATTGATTTGTGTGGATCCAGGTGGCTCAGTAATTCATAGACTATTTCCTCCTGGAACGCAGGGGAGCCATTTGGTTTCCTGTCTCTAACTGTGAGTTCCGGAGGCCAGTTATCCTGAGGGGCACCTCTCCTACTGGTGAAGACTGAGGCAAAGTAGGTGTTGAGTACCTCAGCCTTCTCCTCATCCCTGGTAACTATGTTCCTCCCCAGGTCTAACAAAGAATGGAGGTTTTCCTTGCCCCTCCTTTTGTTATTAATGTATTTATAGAAGCGCTTTTTGTTATCCTTAACAGAAGTAGCCAAATTAATTTCAAATTGCACTTTTGTTTCTCTGATTTTCCTTCAGCATGTTCTAACTATAGTCCTATACTCTTCCTGAGTAGTCAGCCCTGCCTTCCACAGTCGGTAGGCTCTCTTTTTATCTCTGATTTCCTTCAGTATCTCCCTATTCAACCAAGGTGATCGTCTTCCCCGCCAGCTTGCCTTTTGGCTAATTGGTACAGCCTGTTCCTGTGCACTCAAGACTTTTTCCTTGAAGCACATCCATCCCTCTTGTGCGCTCCTGTTTTTGAGGAGTGTGTCCCAGGGTGTGTTCTGGACCAGTCTTCTGAACAGGTCAAAATTTTGCACTTCTTTTTTTTAATTTGAAAACATCTTTTGTTTGTTATTCTTACTACTACGAAATTTCAGTTAAGGCAATATACTTGATTATTCCTGGTATTGCTACACTCTTCTTTGTGTTAACCTTCTACAAGAGCTGACTCTAGTGAAAAACAACCCTGGAACAAGGCCTATGAAACTCAGTAATCTTTACTTATGTGAACAGAATTTTTCTAACAGCTGACTAGTCAGGTACATTTTGCTTTGTATAAAAATAAATTATTTTGTTTGCTTACTCTTTTTTTTCATACAAAACTGTTCTAAATGCACATGCTCTTTGACAAATAACATACTCGATGCTTATTGAGAGAGACTAATCCTCATAATACAAACTGATCATAGTAAAGAAGGTGCTATTTTCATACAACTGGAAAAAGAGTTGACTGTATTTCCACTTCCACTATCACCTTTCCAGTCACTAATATAAGGCAACATTATCAGTTACTAAGGTAACATGGATGAGGAAACATAGTTACTTATTTTTCAAGGTCAGAAGGTTTTATAGTAGTTAGTAGACAACACTACACTAATCTAAAGCTTCTGCTGTGTGTAACAGAAAACAATCTGAATTATGTTTTGTATATTTACTACTAATTACACATAACAATACAGGTTTTATTCTAATGACATCAACTGTGAAGATGACTTGTAGCACAGGGAATATTTAAAACTATTGCACACATTTTTATATATTTATTGTTGTTTATCATTAAATGGTTGTTGAAAACACATAATTCTGGTGTGCATTCAACTCCTGTTTAAAAGTTGTCAGATGGGCTTTTCCTCAAATGTCAAGGGAGGTTTAGGACTGGTCTGGCAGGCCCTGCAAATGACTAGGGTAGAACTGTCAACGACGGCACCAATTTGTCTTCTATCTACAGGAACTCTGTTGAACTCGCAAAGAAATCAGTCTTACCAGCTCGCTGAAGTAAGATTGGCCACACTAGGAAAGTTAAGACAGGTTTGACTTCTTTAGCAGTAGAATTGAAATAATTTTCAACATAATTTTTTTATTTTGACAACTCTAAAAAATATTTTATCTTGCTCACAGAGATGCTTCTGGAACAGAGTTGCTTTGAGTACCATTAGAATGACTACACCTATCAGTGTACCATGTAATATTTCCCAACAGAAAGTAACAGTCATAGGAATAAATGTAATTAACATGTCAACATCTTTACAAGGGATCAGCGGGCAGTTTCTTTGAAAAATAATATTAGGATTATATACGCAATTGAAGCACTATTTTCAGAGTTGGAGAATTTGAATGTAGGCCTTTTTTTTCTGTAACTCAAGCGGTTAGGTGATTTTTGCCTTATCTCCACAGAATTTAGAAGTGAGTTGCATGCAAACCCATCATATAGCAACAGATTTATTTGGACCTGTTTCTATAACTTGTCTTCATTTAATGTAGTTTTGTGGAGATAAATGCCCTGCTGCTAAAATGTCATAGCTCTCCTAAAGCCAGTGCTTCTGAGTTGACTCCCATTGAGGAAATGTTTTATAGCATAAGATTCTGAGCATTTTCCACACATAGTTAGTAGCTATATGGAGTCCAGGAAGCATGCAGTCCTGATGTTTTCCTGTGAACAAGAAAACCATTTGTCTGAAACCAGTATTAAATGAATCAGACAAATTCAGATCTATTAGGAAGAGCTTACGTTTCAAAATATAGCCGTGTGTTTTTTCTGAAATGAATGAATACAACATAATTTTATGTTGTAATGATTTCATTTCTTCTATTCCAGAAATTTTGCTTCACAAATAAAAAATGTTTTAAAAATTCCTGTAAAGGAAAAACTGTATCTTTCTAGAGACTCAGTGGTAGTGCTCACCTGATCACTGGGTCAACTTTTCTTCTGGCAAGTTAGAATTTTTCACAGTAGTCAAAGATGTAGGGAAGTAGAGGTTCCAGGTGTGTCATGAGTGGTTCCTGAAGTGGAAGGGTAAATCGAAATTGGACATTACCCATCCTGCTTGTGACACTTGAACTGGCTTAATATCACTATTTACAGCAGATTATGCACTGCATACCCACCCTCAGGCACTGAGTTCAGACCCCTTCTGTCCTCAGGGACAGAAGCACCTTTCACCACAAAGAAGACCAACAGCTAGAATGTTCACAACCATGATCCTGCTTGTGAAGGCCTGAAGGAGGTTGTTGTAGCATACTGAATACTCACTGTTCTTCAGGAACAGCTAGTGCAAAACAAACAGCTCCGGTGTCCTAATGCCAGTGAAGACATTCTCCTTCCTGCCTGTCCTCAGAGACCATTTTTGGAGATGGAAATGCTATATGAAGTACCACGCACAAAACTTGTGTCTGGAATTTGCTGTTTAAGCAATGCCCTCATGAACTAAAAAAATCCTGTTTTCTTTGGAGAACCCGAGCTCATAGAGAAATTATTTCCACTCTTACTGCTTTTGTGACCACAATTACATCTAAGTTTTGACTTCTAATCCATGTGTTTTTACTTTCATGTAGAGTTTATTAAAATTCAGCTGGGGTTACACCCAAAGAGTGTAACATATGAACTATTCTGTGAACATATGAAACTATTATTTACAGTTGTAGTACTTGGTAAGACGACCTTATGTTTTTTCTCATTAGGCACTTTTCAATAAATATCAATGATTTCAGGATGGTTGCTAACCCCCTGAAGAATTAACCATTAGATTTTTCAGTTTGAGTACAAAAGTCATGGAAAAGAAAAAGCATATTGTTGTGCTTATATTAAAATACTTTTACAGCTGTTTACTTGAGAAGATTTATTACTTGGGTCTTAGAACAGTGAATTTAAAAGGGGCTGGAGGGCAGCTCTGCTGTCAGAGATCTGTCCATCATGTATGGCATACCCCAGTCTGGAGAAGTTTAAACAAAAAAGAAATCACGTGTATATGTTTCAAAGACATGTTAGAGATTATCACAGTCTGGAAATTAATTTTTTTGAGGTTTCTTTACACAGGAGACGTGCTGCTGCCCAGAGATTAGGTCTTCCTGGTAGTGTTTGCCTTTGGCATCAAGCATCTCTCTGCTCTGGGAAACAAAACTGAAAAGAGGAGGTACATCTTCATTGTGTACCCATCCTTCACCCTAGCAGGTCTCAAGCAGTATGGAGGAAAAGACACCAGAAGCAGTTGATAATTTTTCAGTGTTTGTGTTTGACTTTTACAAATAGCAACAGCTGATATTTAAAGTAAGGAACACTGGAAAGATAGAAAGTTATGAAAAGGTAAGTTAGCACCATTCTTTCCTTTTTATCTTTTACAAGAAAGCACTATCAGAATGCTTCTTGGTTGGTGATATTGCTCATCAATCACTATTGAAAGTCAGATCAGGTGGTGAAGATACCCTTCAGCCTGCAAGAAGCATTACGGTGACAATGACTGCTTTTGGGACACAAAGTAAAATTAACTTCTAGGCTATCCCCGTCAAGGACCATTAAGTCTTGAACTATGAGGGACACTGTGAACAAGTCATATTTTAACCTCCTGTGAGCACAAAAGCAAGCAGGTTCTTCTCCTCTCCCCAACAAATCTGACCTTCACTAAAATTTATGTGAAAATGAAAAAATAAAAGCTATAGCCCTGCCAAACTCTAATGATGTGACTCATTTTAATTACTGGTATTTGGGAATTAAATGGCCTGACTTTATTCAGTACTTTGTTTCAGGAAGAATGATTTAAGCAAACTCCAGTTGCAGCACTGTTTACAGCAGGTGTGAAGTAAGGCATTCATTTTTCTTTTAATAGAGTCCTTGCAAGCATAATAACAATTAGGAAGCTGGGTCCTTACATCAGAATCTCCTGTTCACTCTGACATTACCTCCACAGGCTACTTCATCACTTCTAATTTTCTCAACAAATTTCTCCAATATTTCAGTAAAATAACATTGAAAAAGCATTAGATGTAGGTGATTTCTTTAAAAGTAAAACACGTCAGAGACACAGACAGCTAGAACACATGCGCCGTTAATGTAAGCTTCTTAATTAATGGAACTTCTTTCCCATTGAATGCTTTTGTCTTCTCAGCTCCATTAAGCCAGAATAGCTACTATGCTGAAACAGTAATTCTTCATTCTAGGTGTAGAAGAGCTGAGGAAACAAGAGCTGTCTTATAAGAGCAGTGGTGGATTTCCTTGCAATTGCTTTTTTACATAGTTTTCTTCAAAGAGATAAAAAGGAGATAGAAAGGATCAGAGGAGTATATAGTATCAATAGTAACAATACCAACTAATTCTTATAGAAGACACAATCCATTTTGTTGGTTTTACTGCCAATCTAGCTGTATTTTACCAGAGTGACTTTTTATACATTTAGACGGTCTTTAAAAGAGCACAAATCAGTTTCAAAAGATAAATAAGTTTGCAGTGCTATCTCAAAGAGAGATGATGGACTCTCTTGAAGGGATTTTTTCACTACCATTCAATGTTTCTGATAATTCTTTTTGCAGAAATATAAATTCATGCTTTCAAGAACAAGTAAACGAAGAATTGCTTTCAGACTTAGAGTATGGAGGGGGGCTTAAAATCTTAATTCATGATTCTTACATTTACTTAGGATCCTGGAAATATTTTAAATATTTTGAACATGTTTGGACTATAATTTACACTGATGTTTTCAACAGTGATGGTAATGATTTCTACTATTTTTTATTACTGAGGAAAATGCACCAGTCCAGACTGTTAAACAACTTGTTGTCAGCTTTTGAAACTGTATTATGTACATAAACCAACAACAGCAGGGGATAACCAAAGTATTCCTAACTGTTTGTTTTGTAAACTATGGTTTAAAAATGACAGGAGAAGTGAAGTTTATACTTTATATTAAAAGTCATGTTTTCCTCATTGTGTATCAGACTGAAGGAGAAGACCAACGGAATAAAGTATATCTTTAGACTGTTCATTAAAAGAACATCTCAAAAAGAAACAAAAACCAAATCAGAATTATAAATGAAGAAGTTTGAAAATCTCCAGATGTGAGATGAAAGTGAATGTATATGTCTGATATGTGTTGTTATTTGGGAACCTACTTTTGTGAAGAGAACACCATAGATCACAACAATGAGCAATATATACATATGGTTCATCTCAGTTATGCACTATCAGCACAGGCTTTTAAAAATTAACTCATTTTCCTGTGTCCTCATTTCCTTAAAAACAGGAAGTGAAATAATGCAATAAAAACTAAAAAAAAAAACACCACAGGGAAAGATTTAAAAATTAGGTTTGCAAAGACAGGTAATGAAATATTTTCAAGAAGACATCATGATGTTATATAAGACTGTATGTTCTCAAACTTATATTTTGAAAACCATGTTTGGTTTGCCATAAAAAGCATTTATTAAAAGATTTTATGGCAAATCAAACATTTTACTGACAATATATAAACAGATAATCAGTTCAAGATCCTTATTCTCATTTCCATACAGTTTAATACTTCTTTTTTTAAAATGTTCTTCAAGACTCTTAAATCATTCCAAGTTCAGTCCTAGAGTAGACTTTGTGAGGGTCACATCAGCTCAAGGAGAAGCTGTGGAACAGTACACGTTGCATATGACTCCAGCAAACTGCAGAATCTTGAAGCAGGTCCCTTTAAGGCATTTTTTGTCCATATTTTTCAAAAATATTTTAAGCAGCAGTGCCTTGATATAGTGGCTCAGATATGCATTCCCTTCCCTGGTGTTTCCTCATAGTTAGGTTTGAAGAACTGGAGTTGAACTTTTGAGCAACAGCAGCTCAAAATGGGATTGAAAATGGAAATACATGGCTAACTATTGACCAGAAAAGTAATAACACACAGCTATTTTTCTTTTGGATAAGCAATATTTATACCATTATTGTTTCTTAGGGACATTCTCCTCATGACTCATCTACTTGAAGGCTGATACTACATTTAAAATGTTAGTGCTACAATTCCAATAATTATGCTACAGAAAGCTTCAGAAGTGGAGTATACTTTGTCAGATCTTATTTACCCAGTCTCTTATTATTTTATACTAAAATTCTAAGAGACTCTAGATTTATTGATGGTCTATATAGTGAACAATGAATGGCTGAAAAAAACCACACAGGAAGGCTATGAAATATGTACAGATTAAGGTAAGGTGTGGTACTCTACAACAAAAAGTGTTGTACCCTGAAATGAACAAATACATAAAATGCCATATTTAACTGAAGTATTCCTGTCCATTCCAGCAGAAAAATATTGGAAGTGAAGATTAGAATAGGAAAAGTTGCAGAGAAGGTGGTTTTGCAACTGCTTTACCTCTGAATATAAATTTTACTCAAAATTTACCTTATTTTCAGTCAAGTAAATACTAGGAAATAGAATAGCAACTATTTCTAAGAGGGAAGAGATCTCTACTTCTCTGTAGAATGGTTATTTGCACTGTTACAGCTACATTCAAATTTCCATTCCTGCATTTTTGGAGGGCTGATGTTTTCCTGGTGTACAGTAAGAATTTTTCAGAAGTTTAGGTAAAGTTTCAGTCAGGGGGCCTTGTGATGCACACACTGGTTTTCTAAAGCTGTAACTCAACTGTCAAATTGTTTAACCGCATAATTAATGAAAAGCCACTAATACAAGTATCAATGGAGATGACTTCTCCTTTGGTGACGTTCAGATTAAGGTATCCTATTAAAAATCCTGCCACCGTTTATCCAGGCATTGGGAATATCAAAAGGCTGAACAATTTAGCTCTTTCAACATTTTCTGTTGACTTTTGAAAAATACCTAATTCAATTCTGTAATCAAATTGTATCAGGCAGAAAAAGTAGGGAAGAGAACTGGCCTGTGTTTATTGACATTGTTCTATGATGATCTATAGTCTGTCAATGTTAGGTGCATGCTTATATGGCTATTTTGATGACATGCACATGAAAAGAATGATGTTTCACATGAAGTAATCACCTTGAATTATTCAAAGTGCAGCTTCCTCCTTTCATATCTATCATATATTACTGCTGGGTCAGATAAGTCAGTGGTAGATAGTGGTGACATATTTCAGTCCAAAGTGGGCTTTTAAAGATGAATCATAAACCGCTAAAAATAAAATAGGAGTTTATCGTGGGACCTTCAACTACAGAAGTACTAGTAAGCATAATTAATACTAAGTTAAAGAACGGTAATCTGCTGTGGTCCCCCACCAGAGAAGGAACATTACATAGATTAGAATGCATCATGTAACGAAGAGAAAGTGATCTATGATTACCATAAACTCTTTCTGGTTCCATTATCTTCACTTCCAAATCTGTATCAACAACCGTTGTGATATCTGTGGAAGGAATATAATTATTATATACTGAGTTGCCTCAAGAATTCTGAAATAAAAACAATCTAATGCTGCAAAATGTAGTGAGATACCAGCTTCTAGTTACTTGTCAAAAATGATACAATTAATGAAAGGTTAACATCAAGGATGAAACTTGGAGAATTCTACCTATGGTATAGCTTTATGGAGGGATAAAATTGGATTGGCCTTGCCACTCAAGCTACAAAGACACTGATTAGACAAGCTGAGAGGAGGTAACAGGAGAAGTGCTCTTAAGATCAGGCTGAATCATAGCTTTTTGGAAAAGCACTTTTAACAATGAAGAACAATGGGATTTATAAAAGAGTAGCATCTTTTGTTTGGCAACAGTGAAACACTGAGTGTCAAACCTACCTTGATCCTCATCCATGAATTCTTGAACAGTGGATTCCACTCACATTTGACCCATCAAAACACAAATCTGAGTTTTTCACACACCTTATATTTTTCTTGCATTCATAGCTACAGTTCAATGTGCACAGTAACATATATTACTCACAAAAACAAGTAACATTTTGCAATATTTCTAAACTAATAGAACTAATAAATTTTCCTTCTAATAGTATTTAAGCCAATGTAGATCTTTATTACCATTCACAAACATCAGCACAGGCTAACTGAAATATCCGTCTAAAATGTGAGTGATTTTTCTTTGAAAAATAGCACACACAAAATATGAAATATTTGTTTTAAAACATGCCTACACCTTTTCCTCTTTTCTTTTAAATTGCCTTTAAAAAAAATAGCACCGGGAGAGGGAATAGCAAATCTTACTATTTGGTAGAAATTATAATACAAAAAATGTTTTCATTTTTTCTCAAAAAAAGATCCTCAGCAGCCTCTTCTTGCTACTTCTACAGTCTCCACATTATATGGAGCATGTGGTGCAGGTGTCTCTTACTTTCCATATTTGTCTATTTTAAGCATCCTTCACCCTTTCTATTTTTTTTTCAGTTCTCATTTGTAAACACCAGGATTCTCTCCACTCTATCTTATAAAACTATATAGCTTTCTCTGCATGTATTTTTTTTTTGCAGTTGATAGCTATGAGTCTGAACTGTTTAGGTACAATTTGTTTCTCTATATTCTGGTAGCAGAGAAGGGGCAAGATTTACGGGGAGAGGGGATATATTTTACTAGAACAGCTGGAAAAAGCATGGATTTTCAAAAACACTGTTCTCAAATGTAACATAATTGCACAAATTTTCCTTAGATTATTACAGCTGCAACAATATTACAACTGCAAAATTGCAGTGGAAGTACAAGAACACACATAAAAGCCAAAGAAACTGAATCAACTATCTTATTTCTGAAGGATTTATTTTACATTTACATTATACTGGATGACAGGAAAGTGTACCTAAAAACTTATTTATTTCTCTAGACATACAGTTGGAAAATTTTCCTCTAGTACTTATGCTATGCCTTGCTTTTATCCATCGTAGCTGTAACAATGCTACTACTTTTTGAATATAGCCTTCACCTTGACTGAGTTCATTTCATTGTTCCTTCTGTTTTCTATATTCTACATCTACTACCCCAGTAACTTTGTAATGTGTTATTGCTATTTCATCCATTTCATCTTGCTAAAACATTTATTTTTTTTTCTTTTCTTTAAGCCACCCAGCACTTGAATGTGAAAATGCTGAAGTTTGAATTTTGGTACAGTTTGGAACAGTGTCCTTTTATCAGATAAGTGTAACCTAGCTATAGGCATATGCAACTATATTATTGCTCTAATAATTCCTATTTATCCACAAATACATTGAAATCTCTGCAGGTCACTGCAAAAGGCTGAATATTCAAGAGTGATTTTGAACATTTAAACAGTTTGAAATGTTTAATAACTCCATTTAAAAGTTCTATTCATTCCATTAAACATTTCGAAAAGCTTAACAGAGCCATTCATCCATTCTTCTCATCTTGCACCTTGGAGAGGAGGGACTGGGGACAGGACTTTCTTATTTTAGATCTATTTTACCTCCTAAATGTCTTAAAAGTTTCATTAGAAAACTCACAAAGCCTCAAGTCTATTTTCTGCTCATGTTAGGATGCCTTATTGGTGGTCTTAGAAACAAGAAAGAAAAGACAGATTCATGTTCCAACATTTCATGTCAAAGTGAAACAACTCCATGAAAAGCAGTGATTTCTTTTCTCTACAGGTAACATGATCTGAAATCTAGCCAGTACAAAACTTCTGTGACCAGATATTTCATCTGAACTTCAAGTTTTAATAAGATGGTCATCAGGTCCTTAGAGATGCCACTCTGCAACAACTCTGTTAACATCAGCAGCAAACTGAGTTTGTGCAAATCTTACTGGGGATGCCACACTGAGAGAAATGCTGCTCTGGATGTTCCATCATAAGACAATTTGGCCAAAAACTGTTTCCAGAACAGGTTCTATCTATCTTTTCTACTAAATGAAATATCTTTTTACCTGTTTTTAAAGCAGTTTAGGTCTAAGTTGGATAATAGAAACATTTATTAAATTGCCACAATAGAAACTTAAAAATATCTTTTTCTCAATTATATACATGAAATAATTGGTCATGCCCTGTTGCTGTCAGTCAGATGAAATCTGTGTGAGTGAGGATGGAACTGCAGCAGCAGCTATACCACCTCAGTTGCCTCTGTGAAACAACAAACTCCCCTGGGCATCATGTACTTCTCAGAGGCAGCATAAAAATTTTGTAGGGAGCAAAAATACTTGCAGAATGAGGGAATGGCCAGAAGAACAGGAAATGAGAATACAAATTCCTAGTATGAGATGCAGGGTTGAGAAAGCATATGACTGAGAAGCACATCCAGTTTGGCAGAGAATAGGGAAGAGGAGAGTAGATAGGGTGTTTTAACCTGGACATCTCAGAGGCTGTGGATCTCTGCTCTTAGCGACACAGTTTGTCCTCTAAGAACTTGACTGCACAAAGGCTCTCAAAACCTAGTCTGAATTCAGTGTTGAACCTAATTTGAGTAGGAGATTGGACTAGAGATCTCTCAAGACTCCTTCCAAAAGGAGTGTTTCTGAGTCAATGACAGCTATTCATGTAACAGGTCTGTAGTGACAGTGCTGTAGCACCAATGGCCCCAGGCAGGCTGTACTGATTGTGCAGATTAATCTGTTAAAGTAGATAGAGTCCTATTCTTATCACAGTTATGCAGCTGGTAGTGAGACTGTCTACACAGCTAGCAAGGAGGCTGTTGCAGCACAGGAAACTGAGCATTCAACATGTGCTGTATGTATACAGGGCATTTGACCTACAGAAGCAACAGAATACAGTTTTCCTCTTAGAAACGCACATTTAATATCATCTGTGATCATGAAGAGGTTCTACCCTTTGTTTCCACTCTCCCTCTGCTGCCTCAGCCTGAGAGGTGCTGGACTGACACACCACCCTTTGCATCTCTGGCACACAGCCGCTTGTTGCCAATGAACTTATGTCTGTTACTACTCCATGGACTCAGCTGTGGACCATTCTTATATCATCAACTGATTTTCCTAGCATTTTTGTGCTGAAGCTACTGGTACCTTTTTATGTGATGTAATGTTTGTATTTCTTGGCACATTTTTCAACATCTAGCTATTGTTGCATTTTCCTCACCTAAAACATTCTCTCCTCCACCAACTGATGCATTGCTTAGCACTGATTTCCCTTGTATACTTGTCTTCTCCAAAATACTTTTGTAATTTGGTATCAGTTAAACTTTGTTTAGCTTTCTTTCAAGCATTTTCGCTTTTTCTTCCACACTTTCCTAGTAATTTTTCAATCCCATCAGAATGTCACAAAGCCAGTTACACATAAGGGTTACAAATGTAAGAAAACTGTTTAACTTTTCACCCTTCTAAAATCATAACACCACCTATGAGAATATATTGTGTAAACCATATATGGCTGCAATACTGTTCAAATTTTATCATATTGCAGGTAAGATATTGTAGGCCACAGCCTTGACTAGACCATTCATAATGAAATGTGACAGAGGAGATGGAGAACCCTGTCATCCTTATATTCTATATTACACATTGTCATCCTGTCAAGTCAAATCTAATATAAATGAATCACATTAATCAGAAAATGTGAATTTCTATTTGACAAGCTAAAGGAGCATAACATCTTCAATTAGACTAGCTACCTAAAATTAGCTACTGACACAAGGAGGTATACATGGTCATTTTGCCTGCCTGAAACTGAAAATCAAGTAAGATGTATTAGATAATAGATAGATAGCCCCAGAATAATGCAAGGCTGCAACTCATCCGATGGGCCATGCTGACGTCACATGAAACCAAAATTAATTCAGCTGTATAATCATTTTGGGGTCATCCATTGGTGTATGATTTACAGTACATATTTTAACCTTAAATGCTTCAGGCTCTGTTTATCAATAATTCAGTTCCTTGGTTAAATGGTAGAAACTGAGCTCCATTTTGCAGGTGTGTTCTTAAATCCTGTGCTGCTCTGGGGTCCGAACTATGAAAAAAAGTGATAAAAGACTGTACAGGCCTATTTTTGTCAGTTCAGTGCACAGTAGAAACACGTTTTCCACAAGTTTATTAGTGTGAAATAAATGGAAGAAAGACAAATAGGGAGAATATACTGTAGATAGACGCGAGCAAGGGCATAAGAGACTTGAGTGCAGAAGATAAGGAGGCATGGTTTCTAGATGCACTCACCCTGAAGCTGAGGCTAGAAATTGCTGAGAACCTCAAAAGGTAGCATGCTAGCTTGTGATCAGATGATTGCTCTGTTTTCTTTAGAGCTCTATCCTTAGAGAATTGTGGGTATACGTTCCTTTTTGAAATGGACAATACACGACCAGTTTCTGGCACTCCTGTGCTTCACAGGTCATTAGTGTTTAGACTATCATTAGCCAATTACTGACTTAGAGATGTGCAAATCCGCTTCTCAAGGCTAAATTAACTCTTGCTATCAGTGTGGTAGAAAGAAATTAAACACACACTAGACTCTTAACAAAGATTGCCAAATATTTCTAACTTTCTTCACAGGGAACCAGAGCTAACGTCAGGGGACAGATTAATTCCTTTCTTACTGCTTGTCTTCTAGATTGTCAGAAACTAAACCTAATATATTAGGCTAAAAATCTCTAACATGTCCAGGTTTTGAAGAAAATCTATCTTCCTTCCATAAAGATCACAACTATAATAATTATATATGGGGTTGTTTAGCTTGGAGAAGAGGAGGCTGAGGGGAGACCTCATCACTGTCTACAACTGCTTGAGGGGAGGCTGTGGTGAGCTGGGTGTTGGTCTCTTCTCCCAAGTGACGGATGATAGGATGAGAGGAAATTCTCATAAGTTGCACCGGGGAGGTTCAGATTAGACATCGGGAAAAATTTCTTTACCGAAAGGGTAGTCAGGCACTGGAACAACTGCCCAGGGAGGTGGTTGAGACACCATCCCTGAAGGCATTTAAAAAAACAGGTAGATGAGTTTCTGAGAGACATGGTTTAGCAGATGACGGGTGTGGTTGGACTCGATGATCTCAAAGGTCTTTTCCAACTGGAAGATTCTATGATTCTATGATATAAGTAATAAGTATCAATTACAAACCAAATAACAGTGCAGCACTTGAAACATCAGCTTGCTTTAGGCTTGTGCAGCCATGATTTTGTCTGACCGACACAGAGCGCCCTCTACCACAGCTAAATAAATACCTGCTCTCTCCCTTTTTCCATTCTGTTTCTTGTCAGACTTCTTTTCCTTCTCCTTCATGTGGTGGCTCAAAGTTTTTTACTCATTTCTTCTCTTTCTTTCTGAGAGGAAATTCCTGCAAGCTGCCATTATCACTTTCATCTAATATGTGCTACTTCCATTTCCAGTAAACAGCTCAAACTCCTTGATTAACCTAAATATAGAATAGTCTGGCAGTTTAATCACTGCCATATAACTCCACTTCCAATGAGGAAGAATAAGCAGAATAGACAGAATAGACTTTAAGACGTGACCAGACCACAATGATCATGTAGTTTGACCTACTGCACAATCTAAACCATCTTCTACTGATTGCTGCACCTGATTCTTCATCAAACTTTAAATCTCTTGCTGTAGTCATGTGTTACTATGTTTTCTCTCTAGCTGGCTTTTCTAATATGTCAACAGCCCTTCGTGCTGTGTGAACAGCTAATCAATTACCAGCCTCCCTTTTAAACTGAAGATATCAGAATTCGTCTCATGAGTTTTCCAGAATGGTCCTGCTTATACTTTAGGAAAACAAAGAATGGCTACACGCAGAGATTAAATACTTTAGGAATAAGGCAGGCAGGAAAAACATTTTCTTCCTGTAATTGGACAAAGACAAAGGAGAACAGAGAATCAAGAGGCAGAATTTAAATGCATTTCAAATGTCTGGCTGTATCTACCATATGACAGAAATGCAAGAATTTTGGTCGCATAACAGGATAGAGGACATAAGGAATTAACTTCAGATGCCAGATATAATTCCTTAAGCTGCCTCTGCCCACTCCAGTACAATGTTGAAGGGATACTTGGAGAACACAGTATCAGACCAGGTGTACAACAAATGAGTTGCTCTAGTGGAATTCATCCATCCTTTAGGCTGCATCCTTCAGGGCTCAGACACATGAATGACTTACAGTAGTTCACCATGAAATTTTCCAACTTGAGTTCATTGTGGCTTATCCTAGGACAGCAGTCTATGACAAGATGAATAATGGCAAGGGTGCCTCTCTCTCTGCCCTTACTGTCTCTGAAGGGAATCTAAATTACTTTGATTAAGTGTGCCTTTTATTTGAGATGAATTTCACCTCATAGTCATGTGAGGTGTGAGCTTATCCCAGTTGTACTGTTCAACTTAAGTTTATCACAGGTTTGCTCCGAATAAAGGAAGGGTATCGTGTAGTTACATTGACTCAGATGATGAACGGTAATTTATTAGGAAGCTACAATTTGACTGCTAGATCCTTAAACATGGAGCCCTTATAACCCTTTTAGAAGATTTTGGACCTTTGTCTGCTGTGTCATCTTTGCTTTGAGAGCAGAAGTTCTTAATAGATAGCACTTTCAGTTGTAATTAATTCAAACAGTGTGCTAGCAAAATAGAAAATGAAGAGCTTCATTTTTGATCTAAAAGCAGAAAAAAGACCTTTACTAACAACATTTAACCTTTTCTTGGCAGAGTTATGCAGTATCTTTGGAAAGCTCCAGAAAATTCAACAACTATGGGAAGAGTTTGATCCAACTGGGATTCCATAGCTAAATCATTCAGTGGCATTTGGAGGAGACTGGAAATCTTACTGAAAAGTTTGCTTTAATAATAAGAAATATTTTGTTTCATGTACTTGACTGAGAAGCAAAGAGTAAATGTATAAAAAGGAGTGCCATAATTTTCCATTTCTGTATCTTTAGAGTTTTTAATCTTTTATTTCTGCTTATGGTTTTTAACAAGTTAATTGAAAATGGAAACAGGTTTAAACACTTTTGTGCCTTTTTTTTCTTTATCTTATATATTTTCTTCTCTCTGTATTTCTCAAAAAAAAAAAGGAAGATAGTGCTATTATTGTAAACTACTTATTTCTAGTACTTCCTTGTCAGACCGCTCCCCTCATAGTTTGACTGAAGCTACAAGAAACCCTGTGTGGAAGTGTGCAAAGACACGTGAGAAAGCTAAACAATTTATTTGAGTTACCTGTGAATGATGTCCTTTACTTATGAGTTACATATTAGCTCAGTTGAAGAGTAGTTTGTTCAGGAGTTCACTGTTGTATTCCACTCCATTACAAAAAATCAGTTCTAACCAAAACTCTGGGTTGTTTTCCAGAATATTAATTACCTGTGTTTTTAGCAACTAAAAGGGATTTCTATCAGTTTTATATTAATCTCTGTAATCAGCAGAACTTTGTCAAGCCTGTTTTCTGACTGACAATGTAACAGACACCCACAAACATCTGCAAGTCTGTACTGTTTGCATCTGTCAAATGATTGCACCTAATCAAATCTACACACTTTTCTGAAAATGGGACAATATATGTCAATAAAATGCTTTACAAGTTTTCTTCACATACTCATTTTGTATTTCCCTAAAACAGACATAATTGTTGCCTTAATGTGAATTCCTGGTTTTAATTTTCATATCTCTTAGATTGATAGCGCAATTAAAATAATATTACGAAAAGGAATTATTAACATGAATCAAAGCCAATTGATGGGGCTTAGTTGTTTGATTATTATTATATATATAAAGAGGAAGATAATCACTGAAAGGATGATTGGTCATTGGAATGCGCTGCCCAGGGAGGTGGTGGAGTCGCCGACCCTGGAGGTGTTTAAGGGGAGACTGGATGAGGCACTGAGTGCCATGGTTTAGATGATGGTTGGTGTTAGTGTTGGTGTTGGTGTTAGTGTTGAGTTATAGGTTTGGACTTGATGATCTCAGAGGTCCTTTCCAACCTTAGGATACTGTGATACTGTGATACTGTGATACTGTCTATACAATAAATTAAGTTGTTATTAGCATGGATCATTAAATATTAAATTATACTTTCATCACACAATATTCACAAACGTCACTTACCTCAACAAAAATACTTCCCCATGTCAAAGTCTAGATAACATCATCACAACACTGACAAAGATGGTGGTTTTTTGTCAAGCTGACTTCTCTATTACAGGAAAGTCAAAGTTATGAATAAGTCATCAAATAATGAGAAAACCATAAAGGCTATTGCAATACAGATCTTCAGATTTTCTGCCTCCTTGGATTTATCTGGTTTTAATATTTCATAGAACTGCCAATAATAAGAAGGAATAAATATGTAATACTAATTCCAAATGTCTAAATCAAACATTGAAAAAAACCAGAGAATATTATTTTGAGGCTATAACTTATTAGTGGTGTCACTTCACTCAGTTGCTAGAGCTACTATGCAGACTGGGCAATGTGGCTGTAGAATGTCATACTGAAAAATAAAAATCTCGGTAGAATTTCAGTCTCTTAAGTGATACGATCTCAACTCTACACTGAGCAGAGGATAGAATACTTCTGAAATCAACATGAAGGCAATGTGTGATCACTGTGCCAAATGAAGCCTCCAATTCTATACCTTGTTTGCTCCTGAGGACAGTCTGAGAGAGTTGGGGTTATTCATCCTGGAGAAGGTTCCAGGGAGACCTTATTGAGGCCTTCCAGTACCTGAATGGGACCTACAAGAAAGCTGGGGAGGGACTTTTTACAAGGGCTTGTAGTGACAGGATGAGGGGGAATGGCTTTAAATTGGAATCATAGAATCATAGAATGATCTGGTTGAAAAAGACCTCTGAGACCATCAAGTCCAACTGTACCTGTCCCCTTGCTAAACCACGTCCCTAAGAAACTCATCTACCTGACCTTTAAACACCTCCAGGGATGGCAACTCAACCACCTCCCTGAGCAGCTGTTCCAATGTCTGACAGTCCTTTCAGTAAAGAAATTTTTCCTGATGTCTAGTCTAAACCTCCCCTGGCGCAACCTACAGCTATTTCCTCTTGTCCTATCGCTTGTCACTTGGAGAAGAGACCAGCACCCACCTCACCGTATTAAGCCTATTAAGGCAGCTGTTGACATTCAACTTTCTCTTCAAAATTATGGGGGTTTACAACCTTGAGAATAAATATCAGACTGGAAGCAAATTGAAGTTAAACATACATTCCTTTAAAATTGGTAATGGCTGTAGTGTTCAGAAAGAAAAAAAAACATATCAACTGCCTATTAAGGTTTTCATTAAAAAGAAAAGTCATATTCACTTAACTGGTATTATCAGGCACTGAGGAAAAAGGAAGTTTATAGGCTCCTTCCAAGGTAAGAGAAAATCTGAAGAATTCGAACTACTGCTTCCCACGACCAGTTGATCAGTTTGTTTGAGTGCATGGTATTGTGCCAGCATCTGGTCTAAAGGAGAGACAATACAGCTATAAAATACATTAATTGGAGATATCTGAGTGAGTTAATAAAAATATCAAGTTTATAGAGTGCTTTTATCATGATAAATGAATCACCTTTAAGTACACTGAAACACTACGCTTTCCTTCTCCCTTTTTCTTCTGGAAATTCATCACTTCTGGATCTCTGGGGTTGAAGGAAAAAACCCTCACAATATTTTGAGAGGGTAACTCAATATATTCTTTCGTCAGAATTTTCTGATAAGAGAGAAGAGATATGATCTCTGGTTGTAATCACAAAGTTCAAAAGATGAGCCAGAATATGTTCAATGGCTGAAAATAAAACCAAAAAAAGAGAGAAATAATTCAAATAAGATATTAAGAAATAAGATTTTAAGTAATTTTCTCTCTTCCACTTAGGTACTGAGTGTGCCCTAGACTTTCACAGCTGTTTTGGATATCCTCACCTAAAGAGGGAAACGCCTAAGGAAAGCGTTGGGCAGCCCTCCAAATTAGCATCTGTTCCCATTTTGTTGTAATTCTGCTCATATTCTTTTTTGGTCTCACATAATAAAGCAACCTGTGTTTCAATTCCTTTAATTCAAAGGGGTACCCATTACAGCTGTGTGCATCTGAGGATTTTCAGTTCTCACACAGACTCTGGAATCCAGTATCAATGACTTCATGGACAGAATAAAGCAAAACAAAGACAGACAAAACAAAAGAAGCAAATCAGCAACAGCCACCAACATAAAAATAAACTGTCACACAAACAAAGGAACTGTCTCTGAGCTGAAACCACAAAAAGCTTCAGAGGTCTTACTGAACTGAAAAATTAATAAAACTCAGCAGATATTTTAAAAAGGATAAGGCAATTTTTACCTGTGTAAGACAAATGTGACTTTAATGATGTGGCTGTTAGTTTTACCTTCATTAGTGCTGGATCTCTGATTGCATGCAGCCCATAAAACCAGGAAATATTCTGATGCCTAGTTCTGTTCCACAAATTTCTCTCCGCTGCAATATTACCCACCTTTCCAACAACTGTAAAAATTTCAAACCTCCTTGGCCTCAGTTCCCTGAGTGTACGGTTCCATCTGTGGCCTGTTTATTGATGACTGCAGACTTGCTCTCAGCCTTTACACTTCTGCAATAAATTTTTTTTATGCAATTTTTGCCTTTCTTCAAGAACCTTTTGTACCTATTTAACTAGGCTTACCACAGGGAAAGGGTTGGAGGGCCAAGGCTAAAAGCAGGCATAAAAACCTGTCCAAAGTCACAGTAAGCCTAGAACACTGCATATGGATGAAAGATTACAAAGTGAACTTCACAGACTGGATGCATCTCAGCCACTGATAACGCAGAAAAGATATTGGGCCTGTTTGCTGAATAAACATCACATGGAAGTCATAGAAACCCCCGATATGGCTTATACAAACAAATATATTTAGTTCACCTTGCCTAAGGATTTTTCACGGTAGGTTTGACAGGAAATAGATTCATTTAATGAGTTTTCAATTCATTTACAATGTGATTATTAAGAGCAAATGAATGTTTCATTTTCTCTGTCTATGTACTTCTGGTAATATATCTCACAGCAGCTGTCAGCTCCACTTAGAATACAATCTTTAATTCCTAGGAGAATGAATAATGGGGGAAAGCTGTAGGTAACAGTTATAAACTTATTTTTGTAACTGTTAGTTTGTCTGTCTCAGGTACTGCAACTTCTCTCACCTCTTCATCCCCAGAAAACCCATGTATTTTTTGGTCTAGTCTCAGTTTTCTCTTGCTACATTTCATAATGGAGAGCTGCCTAATAGTGGTTCACCATAGGATACAAGGCCTTTCTGCAGCTGCCCTTCAGCTTGCTCAAACTATGGTTTCACTCACCTCTAAAATAACTAATGAAATATTTCTTTTTGCTCATAGGATCTCAGCTACAGATGGAAAAGCCAAACAATCATAAAATCATTAAGGTTGGAAAAAGAACTCTAATATCATCAAGTCCAACCTACAGCCCCAAACCACCATGTCTATTAAACCATGTCCTGAAGTGCCACACAGACAAATTTTCGAACACCTCCAGGGATGTTGACTCCACCAATTCCAGGCTCCAGAGCTTTAGCACTATTTCAGAAAGGCCATTTTCCTAATATCTAATCTAGACCTCCTGTGATGCAAGTTCAGGCCATTTCCTCTTGTCTTATTGTTAGTTACTTGGGAGGAGAGACCAACACCCACCTCGCTACAATCTCCTTTCAGGTAGTTGTGGAGAACAGTAAGGTCTCCCCTCAGCCTCCACACTAAGCATCTATAGTTCCCACAGCCACTGCTCATAAGACTTGTTCTCCAGACCCTTCACCAGCTTCACTGCCCTTCTCTGGACACACTCTAGCACTCAACATCTCTCTTGTAGTGAGGGGCCCAAAAAAGAGCACAGTATTCAAGGTGCAGCCTCACCAGCATCAAGCTAAGGGGGATGATCCCTTACTCCTGGCCACATCATTTTTTATACAATCCAGGACACTATTGGCCTTCTTGGCTGCCTGTGGACACTGTTGGTTCACGTTCAGCCAGCTGTCAACCTGCACCACCACCACGTTCTTTTCCACCAACCAGCTTGCAAGAGACTCTATCCCAGGGCTCCAGCATTGCACAGGGTTGTTGTGACAAAGGGCAGGACCCAGCACTTGGCCTCGTTAAACCTCATAGAATTTATCTGAGCCCATCTATCCAGCCTGTCCAGATCCCTCTGCACACCCTTTCTACCCTTGAAATGGAAGGTAATCTGCTCTTACATCCTACCACAGTGGAGAAAGACCTATTTTACGGTCATTAACAACAGGCAGTACCTGACATAACATAAATTAATCAGGTTAGCAACACGAGAATGGTATGACCCTGACAAAACATATTTTATATTGTTTATTCACATTATATATGTGAGTAACAGAAGTAGGGACAGGCGACTTTTGAAGGACAGTGCTGCTTGCATAAATAGTTTATGAGTGCACATATAACCTATTGAAAGATAAGAATATGCAGCCTCTCACAGCAAAACATAGGAGCTATATTTGATTAAGGCAAGGTAAAATGACTTCATTATTCAGTCATTGAAAGAAAATCAATTGCTGCAGCATAATCCTATTGACAAAACCTGCATGGAGTCATGGCCTATGAACAACATAAATAATTACAACACTAAAATAAGTGATCATTCAGACCTTGAAAAAGACAAACTAGTCACTTTGGTTTTAGCCTTAAAACTATCCTATATCAGTCACCAGGTTAACAAGTATTTATTTCAATTAATTCATAAGAATGAAAAGAAATCTCATTCATATCTGTTGTCCTTCAGAAATACTCCAAGCCATGACCAAAAGACTTTTACAACAGGTTCCTTCTAAAAGGAATACTATTGTTGGTATCACTAGTACGTACCACAGAAAACATACAAAGCTATTTTTACTGGATGCATGCTGAAATAACTAGCACTTTCCACATTCCAGCTGTCATGATCAGCTTCCACAGTGGATAATACAAGCCAGCTTGGCAGCACCCATATTCTGTTCAAGAGATCTCTGAGAGTTTATCCACTAACATGCTTTAAAGTAGAATAATTTTGGTTATACTTCAGAGGCAAAGACGTGTGAAATATTTGGCAGTCCATTATCAACTGTCAATTCACTTGTCTTTTAACCTGCTTCCCTAAGGAAAAAAATAATAATTAGGCAATGACCCTAAATTTGCTCACCATTCTGCTTGGCAATGCCCCATCTCAGTAACGTTTAACTGTTTGTCCAATTTCAAAGTTGACACAAATCTCAAACCCATCATATTCCTACAGTATGTGAAGTAGGTAAGTAGGAACAGTAGGCAGAAACACTGTTAATGGTCCGGATTCAAAAAAAGGCTGGTTTATGTGTTTATCTGTCTTCAGACACCAGAAAAAATTGTACTAGTCCGTACTCCTGAGACTCAAAGTCAGTCCTTGTTTTATTTTTAGCTCACTCTGAGAGCACTGTGTAGGATGCACACTTGTGCTGCAAACAGGAAGTATTTAAACACATATTCTAGGGGCTTTTGCCTTTCTGAACATTTCAGAAATGCCTCACTTTCTGATAATGCTGAAAATGCTTCTGCAGTATCTGGATATCCTCCAAGAAACTCTTCAGGCAGTCTTTGAAGAAGTCATCTAGAATTTCACTTTGCAAGACAGATTCACTATGCTACTGAATACATTTTTAAAGGCATTTATTTAGCAATTCCCAAGAACAGTATTTTCAGAACTATACCACCAGCTTTATAAAAGATAAGACGCAATATTATAACTGCATCCTCAAAAGTATAAGATGACTGAAACAACACTTTAAGAACTTCATCATCCCAGGTCCCTGGAACAGGTTTGCACGTTACAGCATCTATACGAAAACGACGTGTATAGATTTCAAAACTCTGTTCTTTATAGAATTCTCATTTGTATCCTTGATCACAATTAAAACATTTCTTGTCTTCAGTACAAAGACCTCAGTTCTTGGTAAGATTTCACTGTTCTCTAAAACTTTTGAAAGGGAATAGTGTTAGTATTGGTCACATAAAAATACATTAAAAATTAATAGATAACCATTAGCATTTGGAAAAATGATGTGAAGTAATCAGAAACTCAATCAGCTGTGAGGGATTCCTCAAACACCTTGTCAGCCATTAAGTATTATCACAAAGACAAATTTCTTACCAACAGTAGATTATAAGCTTAATTAGACCAAATTACAGAATTTGACGTAAATCTAATACTCTTATTCCTTCATTTCTTTGTACTACCTGTCCAATGACTACATTTCTTGGAAAATTCAGGAAAGCTAAATACCTCTGTATTTTTCACATCATGAAGGGGTTTTGGAATATCAGATATATGTTCATGTTTTGATAAATACAACAGCTAAAAGAAAGAATTAAGTAGAAATTGGAATTTGGTGTTGCATGCATTAGAGATCTCTACAGCATCAAACAAAAATATAAAAAGATGACTAGAACAGATGAGGATGCATGAGCATATGTACAGTATTGGATATCAGAAGTTTCAAAGAAGTATCAGTGTGGGTAGTGTAAGGGTGACTTTGAGAGTTTACTTCCTTATTAGCTTTTAAACTTAAGCTCTGCTGAAGTGGTTCATGGAAAAATTTTTAATGGCTCACAAGTTTAACTAAATTACTTCAATGTGCTGTAATATCAATTTATTTTGTTGTGATCTATTTCACATAAGTCTTATAACAAAAGACTGCTAGTGTCTGCAGGTCAATCATTGGAGAAATAGCATAATTTAGGGAAATAGTTTATTTAAAGAAAACACTAAGTGACATGAAAATATGAGCTTGAGACTTGTAAGGCTGTCCTGAATTTTGAATACATCTGAAGTTGCAACTGCTCTCCTCTCCAGAGCTGAGTCTAAACTTGTACGTTATCAAAACATAAGAGAAAAGAAGGATGTAGATGAAATTTAGAAAAAAAAAATATAAGCTGCATACAATGACTGGAATTCTTCAGACCATCTGGGATAAAATCTTGTTTACCTCCTAATTTAAGCAGCAGGCAAACCTTAGTGCTTGCCATTTGCATCTTCTAATGATGATACCAGCCTTCTATTCAAAATCTTGCACAACAGCAAGTAAGTTCTTTTTAACACATATTGAAAAAATATATGAGCAAATACGCATGAAGCTTGTTGCCCCTGAGAAAGAACTATATGCAGAGGAAGAAGTACTGCTCTTCTGTGACTGTCTCCTTCCTCCGACAACCTTGCTCTTTCCAAAACCAAAACAGAAAACACTGGAGAAAGCAAAGACATTGCTGGCTTCTGCCTGGGTCTGTGCTTTTTTCTGTTCAATCTATTCCCAAATCTTGTCCTGGTTACATCAAAATGCTCCTTCTCTTGAGTTGTCTGCTACTGCTAATTCATCTCTCTTATAGAAGTCAAGTTTACTCTCTTTTTCTTCCTCGGTTCTCTATATAATAGAGTTCCAAAAGCATCCCCTACACTGAGCAATTTTAATTGCTGAAATGCAGCCTAAACTCTCCTTCCTCTGGAAGAATTTTGTTTCTCATCTACCTCATACCAGGATCTGCTGCAACAGCTCTCAGGCAACAGCTGTGTGAGGGATGCACAGGGAACGTTATACGAAGTAGGAATAGAATCACGCTGTACCTACATTAGCAAGCACTGCAGTGCAGCACAGTGGGAGCCAATGCATAGAATAAAGCAGTGGTGAGGATTCAACATTGACACTATATGTATTGCAGGGGTTTTATTTTGGGCTAGCTCCAGCGTAGTCTGTAGAAACACTCCTGTTAGCAGTTGGAGAGCATCAGGTGCATTTCTGGGGAGAATCTTTCAGTTTTTCTTCGTCCAGAAGAATCCAAAACCACTCCGCAATGCAAAACAAAATACAATCTGTAGTGATATTGAGGAGATGCATTTTTAAAATGTCTTTCTGAGTTGAACTAAAATACTGAGTAGACTGCTGTATTAAGTGCCTTCCTTGAACTTTTTCTCTTCTTCCTTCCACCGTTTTTTTTATCCTTCAGAACTGACTGTGAAGCACTCTATCTAAGACAAATCAATACTCTTTAACAATAGCTCCTGTGATGGTGGGAGGAACAGCTGACATAATATTATTTTCAGCTCTATTATACTTCTCTTCCTTGATTTTCTGCTTAATATTTGCAGAAGCACACAGTACCACACTGTTTTGAAGTACATTTTAAAAAAAATATTACGCAAAGACACACACCACAGAAGACTAGATGAAAACAGCTAAATCATTGTGAAAGAATGTGTGCACAGGGAGGCAAAATGTATTTCAAACACTGTCTTTAAATTTGACATTTATTGTGCCTATATACTATTTTGAACGTTTCTGAACTGTTAGGGATGGCTTGTTCATTGGTATCACAGCATTAGCTGTTTCTTAAGATGTGATCAATAAATTCAAGTAAAATGGCAGAGCTGTCTAAGATAAAAAGAAAAGAAAATAGTCAACCCATAACTGTCACTAAAATCAAGTTATGAAGGAATGCTATACTATCAGTTACTAAGTAAAGCTAGATTTTTTAAGAAGAAAAGCAAGCCAAAGATAGTAAATACGTATTCATACCTGTTTGACATCCTGAGCAAGGCAATGAAGCAAAATTTACATTTTAGTTGATACACGTGGTAAGAAAAATGTAAAAAAGTGAGCATGACTTGAAACTTGTCACTCAGAAGTTCCAGAAACTAGGTAAGTTAATTAATACACAGGTAAAGGTGATTTTTAAATTAACAGTCTATAAAGATGTAGGAAAACATATTCCTTTTAAAAACAGACTGATAAAAAAGAGACCTCAAAGCTGACCCCTGAAAAATAGTGTGCTGTTCTTACTGGAAAGACTGCTTTTACATTTCATCCCACCTGCACTCAACCATTGGCCAACCCAATAGGGAGAACATCACAAGAAAACCCCAGAACACACTGCAACTGAAATGGACATTTTTCATCACAACTTACTGGAAGAAATTCAGAACAAGCCAAGTAGTTAAAAATGAAGTTAATGACTGTTTTTCCTAACATGTCTGGCTTTATTGCAATGTTACAATTATTTTTTTAATTCATAATGTCATTTACTGAAAGAGAGCTAATCTTGACCCTGACTCGATTATCTCTGATAGCACCACACTCAGTACTACAATTGTACTGGTATGGCTCAGCCAATCTGATTGGAAAGCCATGGTATCAAAACTATTACCGATTTCAGCACAAGTTAGTTCACTTAGAGTTATTTGGGGTATATGTGTGCATAACACATCATTCTCCTGTGCTGCAGCAGTTCTGAAGAGTTTGGACACATTTTTGTGAAAAAAAAAATGAAAAAAGAAAAAAAGAAAAAATACAAAACTAAACCAAAACAACCTGCACACTGACTAACTCGACTAGTTAGTCATTAAAGAGGGCTTTATAATACCTATAAATAATCTGCTGGAGAAGCAGAATGAAAAGTCAAAAGCATTTTCCATAAGGAAAAATAACCCTTTTCATACATCTGGATGCAACATGCTCCTTCTTTCCAATTATTGACCCCAGCTGGCTGGGGGCTCAGCTACTTATCAGAGTTCTCCTTTCATGGTTTTAGTCAAGCTAAGCTGAAACAGTAAGGATCACAGATTTGTATTTTATGGGGGAAATAACACATCATGAGGCTGTACTGCAACTGTCTTGTCCCAGGTATCAAATTTGCAGCCCCTTTCCTCTTACTCTTTCCTCCAAGAAGACATGGACATTCAGTGCAAGACCTATTTTGGATCATGTAGAAGGTGCATCAGAAGAGATGCATTATTGAATGTATGCATGATATTTAAATCTATATGAAGCCAGTAGAGCTTCACAGTTCAGGAGATTTGGTATTTCCCTTATGCTTTTTCTGTTCTCTATTACCTTTCCTTTATAAAATACATATAAAATCTACAATTTCCAAGCAAAAGTTTAGAATATAAAAATTAAATGGTATCACAATTTAAATATGTAAAAGAATTCAGATTTCAACATTTTGAAAACCTCATTAAAGCTTTATATGTTTGCTTACTGCTACACTTTTTTAATGTGCATAAACACAGGCTGAGATCAGCATAGCCATGACAGACTGTGCTAGGGAAGTAAAGGGATTCAAAACACAGACTGAAAAAAGACAAAGTCCTATTCACAGTGCATCAGTGCACATGTAATTCTCAAATGGATAAAAAGTATAAATTGGCAACAAATTTTCATAAGATGAGGTCAGCTTGCCCTTGGGTGCTATTGAAAGCTCTCAGTCATGTAACGCTAAGAATAATCTAATAGGTCGAACTTGTTGGTTGCAAAATATTTTCCCTTGATGGGCTCAGATTAATATTTTCCTGGCCTTGACAGAAAAAAGCAATTAACTAGGAGTTTTCATGTAACTACAGCCAAATTAAGGTTTGTCAGGCATGTTATTTCAGTATCTTTGTGAAGCAAACACAGCAACAGTAGACGAACTCCTGAATAAAAAAATAATGAATGCTAGGAAACTGGCTATGTAATTCCAAGATCTAGGCCTTCCCACAATGAATTTTTTATCTACATATAATTTCCTAGTGAAAATCAAAATATCCTTTGGCCCAAATAATGTCAAGTTCTTTTTACATGTATCCATTTTCTCCATAAATTCCCTAAAGAACCAAAGGCTTCCTAATCTTTCATCATAATTACTTTTAAAGTGGAGAGAATTAAACTAACTACAACTGAAAAAATTTTAGAAAACATAACTCCTTATCTACAAGTCTTGTGCTATTTACTATTTTAATCAACTAAAAAGTAATATCCCTCAGCAGTTTTTAGACTTTTTCACTAGCGAAGACCTCAAGTTATATGTCCCTGTATTTCGAAGAAAAATGTGGTCAAACTATTCAGAAATGCTGGAACACAGGAGAATGAAATGTAATGCACACATATTCCTTAAATTTTGATAAGTGAAATAACTACCTGGTCCAGTGGAATCAGTACTAGTTTTGATCCCATGGCTTTCCAGTCTGCTGCTTGGCTGAGGCACACCAACACAATTCTACTGTTTAGTGTAGTGTTATCAGAGATAATAAAGTCAGGGCCCAGTTTAGCTCTGCTTGTGTTAAATTGTGTTACATAAATTATTACACAGTGAGAACCTTAATTCTATTATTGGAGGTAACTGGGACCACAGACTAAAATTTTGTCCAGTTTTGTTTTGTCCAAAGTAAGTTCTGAAACCAGAGAGGATTCAGGCAGACTCCATCTGGATTTTCAGTAAAATCTTATTCACGTCATTGTTTTCATTGTTTTCTATTTTGCTCAAAGCCTCGTACTCCCTGCTACTTTTTTTTTTTTACTTATATCTATACTTTTTTTAATGAAACAATGATATTTTTGACACTGCCACATAACAATTTGCGGTGCAAATACTGCCGTCTATTAACACGTTTCGATGGCAGTCAGAAGTTGTGAATTATGAGACTGATTGCAAGAATTTAGGGAATGCCTAGGGCTAAGTAGTAGTAGGTCTCGTTCTCTGAAGGGTATGCTATTCTGAAAGCATTATTAGGAGCTAAAGGCAGTACTGAATTAAGGTTATTACTCAGCTCTGCCGCTGTGATTAAATGCCCATAGAATTGAGCTGTTGAGTGCACTTATTTGAAATGTAGTCTTTCTTTATAGCAGAATTTCACCTTGAACTATGCTTCCTCTAGAAAGTGCACTGAATGTTTTTTTCATTATGAGCACACAGTCTAAGGGGAAAATATGCATAAATTCCATCCAGTCAAAGTCAGCAAATATTAAGCAGTACAAATCCTTAACATAACCACTTAAAATATTTCAGTTCAATCTCTTCCCACGAGAAGCACAAACCATGAATATCACAGACACCCATGACATCTTCTGCCTAACTTCTGATGAAAGAAAACTGACTTACAGAGAGGAGAAAAAAATACAATAATGAAAAAGCAATGAAAAAGGGAATCTGGTGATGTTATCCATTGTCACCTACATATAGAGCCATCTTAAGGCACATTATCCTTTACTTTTGTTTATCACAAGACATAAATTTTGCCTAAATTTGCTTGTAATGCTTAAAAAGAGAGGTTAATGAAAATCAAAGGCTTGTAGACATCAGTAACTGAATTTTCTATAATTAATGTGCCTTTTTCTTTAGAGATCAATAGTGCATAATTTGGAATCATATTTTCAGTTAGAAACCCACTATGAAACCTGTGAATTTCAGCCTCCAGACAAAGTTTCAGGTGCAACCCCCTTTTTATTTCTTAGTCTGAAACATTTGAAAGAAAAGACTACAACTGTTCATACATAACATTAACAAAGCGGAACATAACTTGAAATAAATGTATTTCCTTCTTTCCCTCCTTTCTTCTTTCTGCTGCAGGTAATTTCTGACCCATACTGACAGACTAGTATGTACACAGTCTTAGTAAGAGATGATTCATCAGCAGAATATGGAAGAAATCCTTAACCAAGCACAAAATATAACTCTTTGTAGTTCCTGTCTGGAGTGTACTCTATCAAGACACATTTTTATATGAACTGTTATCACAAGAAACTGTTAATAATTGCTTTCTGATGTTATTTTAAATCTAATGCAAATACTTATCTTGTTTTGGATTATTTTGGTGATCAGGAGCTAGTAACAGAGCCTGAAAATAAACAAACTTTTGAAGTACCATCTAATTCCACAGTGTGGCAATATTTAGGTTCAAATTCATCTTTCAAATTCATTTTTTTTAATTGGCCTTCATATGGAATACCTGTTTCAAAAGGTTTAGTACCAGCTGAGACCTATATTAGTATGAACATTTACATATCATACAGTTCCACAACTTACTTACCAACAACAATCACATCTCTCATCCTCTCGTAGCTCTTATTCTGCAAGATGCTGGTCACCCAAATCATGAGGAAAAGCAAACAGAGCTGCAAGAAGCTGGAGCCTCCATTGCAGCTAAAACTTTTGGATTGCTTAGAGAACTGCTCTGAAAATAAAAGAGAAACACTGCATGCCATTATGTTCAGAGATCAAAATTGTTGACTGATGCCTATTAAAAGGCAGAGTATTAGCTCCTCCAACAATTATTTTCAGTCACTTGCATTAACCACCACTGTCTTTTACATATTTCGGAAGCTGAGTGCAAATCAGTGTCAAAGCCCAATACTGTCTGACCAGGTTCTTGTAGATGTTCCACTTATGGAGGGTCTAATATTTAATATAAATTTACTTATTTAAAGATTATGTTACATGGAATTTCTGATTTAGCAGAGTGATTTAAAATATATTTCATAACTTCATAAGAGTGTAAGCTACACTCAGCAAAATGCATATACAGCAATTGCAATGCACAGTGCAATTACAATACCAATGACATTCCCATTGCCTGTCTCTATAACACACTCATCATCATGATGCTGGTATCCCCAGTTGCCAGAAAGGTATACATTACTTGAAGCCAGCTCAAGCCCATTGCTTTCTTTCAAATTCTTGTGTTAGTTTTTCAAGTTTTATAGTCTATGTTGGGCTGAGCCAGGTATTCACGCACCCTCATGATGGTCTGGCTAACTCAGGGAGACATTAACACTCTTCTAATGAACTCAGGCAGAAACTTGACTATTCATATTTTTTTACGTAAAGCAAAGCTCTCTCTCTGGTCCCCTTGATGTTGAAATAAGTTAGCTTCTTTGCAACAGCTGTGGTCATTCAGACCATGCATTATTCCCCGAGGTTCCTAGGACATCTCCTTGGCCACGTCCTCTTAGCCTTCTTCCGTTGTAGGGGTTTATTGGTCAGTCACGATTCTCTTGATTCGTCAATTTAAAATAAATTATGAGGGAAAGTAAATGGAAAGTAAATTCAAGCACAACTGAGAAACACGGAACAGAAAATTCTAGAGTCAGTGGCTAAGAAAAAAAATATAGTGTGAATATAAAGATGATAAATCTGGAATTTAGCTATGCTCAAAGGTACTGTACAGAATCATAGAATCTTGCGGTTGGAAAAGACCTTTGAGATCATTGAGTCCAACCACACCCATCATCTGCTAAACCATGTCCCTCAGAAACTCATCTACCCGTTTTTTAAACACCTCCAGGGATGGTGACTCAGCCATCTCCCTGGGCAGCTGTTCCAATGCCTGACCACCCTTTTAGTAAAGAAACTCTTCCCCTGGTGCCACTTATGGCCATTTCCTCTTGTCCTATCACCTGCCACTTGTGAGAAGAGATCAACACTCGCTCTGCCACAGCTTCCTTTCAGGCAAGCGTAGACAGCGATGCGGTCTCCCCTCAGTCTCCTCTTCTCCAAGCTAAACAACCCCAGTTCCATCAGCCGTTCCTCATAGGACTTGTTTTCCAGCCCCTTCACCACCCTCGTCGCCCTTCTCTGGAAGCTCTCCAACACCTCAATGTCCTTCTTGTAGTGAGGGGCCCAGAACTGAACACAGTACTCAAGGTGTGGCTTCTCCAGTGCCGAGTACAGGGGTACAATCACCTCCCTTGTCCTGCTGGCCACACTGTTTCTGATACAGGCCAAGATGCCATTGGCCTTCTTGGCCACCTGGGCACACTGCTGGCTCATATTCAGCCAGATGTCAACAACACCCCCAGGTCCTTCTCCTCCAGGCAGCTCTCTAGCCATTCTTCCCCAAGCCTGTAACACTGCATGGGGTTGTTGTGCCCCAAGTGCAGAACTTGGCAACCTGCTCAAGTATGTGGAATAGCTCCTTTTGGGGCACGCTATTCATAACCTGTACTGCCACGTGGCACCTCTGGTGAAACTATCTAGTATCTATATAAACCTCACTGAATAACTCTCACTGTAATGAATAGACATTATTTGCAAAACATGCCTCTGTGGTAGGAAGATACTAGTCCCCTTTTACAGACGGGAAACTGAAGTCTGAGACAGACTGTTTTATCCAAGGTCAGTCACAGTATCTGCTGTTCAAGCTGGGCAATGAACACAGATCTCCACTGTCCTACACCAGTGTTCTGCCAGCATCCCATCTAATCTTATCTTTATGTTTATATTGAACATGACCTTAATTTAGGCTTGATATTGGCTTAAAAATAAGTGCTGCTTCCAAGCCTCATTGCAAGTTTTAAGGAGTTAATATGGCTGAAGCTGAAACTTTTGGTAAGTGTGAGTTATTTTAATTACAGCCCACAACAGTATGAGATTTTTTCTCCAAACAACAAGGACATAAGTCTCTACATAATAACTCTTTCAAATAATTAAAGAGAAAACTAGGTCAATGTCAAGGATTAAGTAGTAGAACAACACAAAGTTAATCAAAGAATAATCCTGTTTTCTTGTGTTCCAGACTATAATTTTAAATGAAGTGCTAAAATAGAAATATTACAGTCTTTCACTTGATTTCTTTTCAATTCTTAGCAATTCTAACATGCCATCTGTGAAGTCACATCTTCCATTGCTGTTAAAGCACATAATACCACAGGGGTTCATGATTCCTACAGCCCAGTAGAATGTACTTAGATCTAAACACTGATATTTATTGTTCCAAATTCATATCAGTAAATCAGCTATTTGGACCTTTGTAATCAAGTTAACTGTTACAATACTTTCGGATGTATATCTATAATTTTCACTTTCTTTGCATGAAGAAAAAACTTCAGAAATAAAAATATAGAAAATCTCTTACTTTATGCCTTAAGATGTTGGTTATCCAGAACCATTAACACATGGGAAAAAAATACAGCATTTAATGACAAGCAGTTGAAGCAGGTGGTGAATAGAAATATATAAATAAAAGTATTGTTTGGAAAGCACAATAGGCTAATTTAATTCTCTATTATATTATTGAGGATTTCTCCAATTCCTTCAATGCAGTGCCAGCATTTTTGTTAAACAATATTTTTTTTTCTCTCTGAAGAACATTATATTTCTATTGTCCTTGGTATCTCTTCAATTTTTGTTCTTATGAAATAGTTTCAGAGTGGTGTTTCTAATGAAAAGAACACTTGGCTTATCACTTCTCTTTGCTTTCTGAATAATGTACATCATGTTTTTAAAGGTCATAGATGGAACTTAAAAAAATAAAATTCTTAAGACAAAATTCTCTTACTTAGGTGTACAAAGCCATAAATACTTTTAGTTTTATTTTTTTTTGTTTACCAGACAGTCATAGCGCAAACACTGAGATAGAAGGTGAGTTGTGTTTTACATTTTTGAGCTGACCATAACCATTTTAAACCTCAGAAAAATAAATTAAAAAACCCTCTCAATACAACCACTAAGTCAAGGAAATCAAGGAAACTGAACAATAAAAGAAATGGATACGTCATTTTTCATTGCGAAGGAAAAAGGAAAAACACGCTATTACCAACAAAGTCATAGTCTCTGTATTCGCTATATGTTATTATGATGTAACTAATGAAAGTCATGGAACTTAGGAACTCTCATGCACAACCTCCAAGAAAATCTCCATTAATGTTGATGGAGCTCAGGGTAGCCTGGGACACCTGTAACAGATGCTATAAACTCCTCTGGACAACACCCTACACTTTTACAATTCTGTTAATTGCCACATTAATTTATAACATATTACAAATTATCAATATAATATTTTAAATATAGAATTCCTCTGTTCTGAGTGATTGCTTTTCCACAAATAAATGTATCAGTCTATGGTGTACTTTCAATCTCTGGACCTTTGCTCCTTTACCTTCACAGCACATCACAGTATAATTGCATATAACAGTATCTGTCTGCGTGGTATACTTGAAACCATTAGACTGAGAACTATGTACCGTAAACTGCAGTCTAAAAATATCATTGTTAATGCACTGAAACACTATCTTGTTGAGGTAATTTAGAGCTATAAGATGTTTCCCTTCACCTTCCTTGTCTCTAAACTCTGAAGGTGCAGCTCTCAAGCACTGCACTTCTATTGTCAAATAATTGTCACAAAAGTGGATATAAAGAAAGGTGAATTTCAAATAAAAAGAAATGAAAAATTCACTCAAAGAACCTCATCATAAAAACAATGGATGTGGTGCAGTAGACATCCATATGATTCAACAAGGAGCTGCACAAGCTAATCAGAAGAAAAGTAGTGATTTTATGTACAGTTCATGCAGTAGGAATGAACATAAAGTTGAAGAAGTAGCTCAAATGTGTAACAAGAGTTCATTTGCCTATTCTATACCTTAAATTCTAACTTCGGAGCTGGTGGATAGATTTGGTTTTAATGCCATTCTACAACAGATAGTGTTTAAACTATCTGCTATTATTTTTTAAAGCCAAAAGAGTCTATAGTCTTAGCAGTGCAGGATTTTGCATACCTAAGACTTTAACGATCTACTCTGAAACAGTATTTGTGAGTATCTGGAGGGTTTATGTACTGAGAAATATGAAACTCTGCTGTATCCTTAATTTTGTTGTTGACTTGCTTGGAACAGTAGATAAACCACACGTACCTATTTCTCTTTCTGTAATTTGTTACAAACAGTAATGACAAGGACATGCTTTGTCTGTTCCTAGTTTATAACCAGTAAATAAGGAATTACAAGTAATTAAAGAAATGAGTCTCTGATCTACACTGGGAAAAAATACCAACAAAAAAAGGTCAAAATCCCAACAGAAAACCAGAGATGGTAGAATTCCAGGGTATGTTGGTTCGAGTAAGGAGAGACTGATTTTATTTCTTCTTTAAGAAGATACTCAGCTATTTACCCTCTACTGGCTACGCTGAATATTTTTTTCTAAATATTCCTAGCCTCATCACTAGGACCACAATTTTCTTGTTATCCTCCAGTGAATCAGCTGCAGCTTTCACTGCAGTACAGACAAATTCATCTCTACACATGGAATTTAAACAGGTAACTTACAGACAATAGATATGGAAGACTTACGGTGCAAAGTCATCTATAGCTGTCTATATGTTAGCACCATGCAGTTTGGTAATGTTCTTTGCATAGAATTTGCCCTTATTTTGCTCTTGTTATGAGAAATGCCTCATAGTTCTTGTAGGAAAAGTAAGAGAAAGCCAGCACAGTATCAAAATGTGCTGCTGATAAGAATGTCTGAATTATTAGTCTATTTGAAAATGTCCTTGGAGCTTTAATTTAAGCTTCTCTGGGGGAGAAAAAAGTCCTAATAGATCATTCTTCCAATAGTAATGATAGCAAAGAGAACTTATATCCATCAGCTGTTGTGTATCAGGAAAAATTGCCTCCCGTTTATTTTAAAATGACACAGTCAAACTGCATCTGCACTGTTTCACCACATGCATTTTCTGGAGAAAGGGCTTCTCCTGCTTGTTGTTTAGTAAGGGAATAATAATAATTAGAAAAAAGGCTGTGGAAAATGGGCACAAGAAGCCTTGCTGAAATAAGATGTGGAGATTCATAGTCTCTACTTATGACAACACTAAATTGTTTGAGACACTAAATGAAACACACACTGTAGTCCTGCTTCAACAGTGATGCATGATGTAGTCTGTTTTGCTCTTTACCCAGTAATGACAGGAACATATTACTATCTACTCACTGAAAAATGGCCCAGGCATTTTTGTTTACTGATGACATTTTTTTTAAGGAGTAAAAATTCTCCCTATTGTAGCAAGACAAATGGGTTTTATTTAGCCTGATTTAGGCTTGGCTGGAACAAAATAGGGTGAAAAAAGCCTGAGACACAGAAGAAAATACTCTTTGTTATTGCAAAATCATATAATTATGCCTATCTTTTTGGTCAATGACATACAACCATTTTGCTTAAAGATTTATGTTCAGTGAGAGGAAAGAAAAGTCAGTTCATTTGCTCTTTTCATGGAGAATAACTGAAGCATATGGCCTTTATTCACCCCAAACCTGAACACAGAGGCAATCTGGTTTTACTGTTTACATATTTTATGGTAAAGTCTTGTTCATCTCGTATTTTCCTTCAGAGAAAAGGATAAAATGAGAAAAAAAAACAAAAAGGAAGAGAACAAAAATTTGCCTCGTTAATCACCTTAGTACAATTATCCATCAGTTGACTGAAACTAATTGTGTGTGCAGACATAAAAGCTGAAGACTAATGATACAATATGAAACTGCATAAACAGATTTTGGGCTACCTTCTGCCTCCCTTGAGTCCTTTTCAGTACAACTATTATTACAGATTTCAGAAGAAAGATCTGGAACGCAGGTTACCAGATGTGACAAAATTCACCCTGAAAATAGGGAAAGGAAAAATAAGATTTTTAAATATGAGAATTCTGTGGGACAAAAAGTACACTCAGATGGAATGGATTTCATCTACACATATGTACAATTTGTGCATATCTGTCTTTTTATATATTTATATACAAAATTATGTACAAAATATGCAAATATATGTCAGAAAATTGAAAAAAGTACAATCAAAAATCATGTAAGAATAATGAAGTGTTCTGAAGACAAAGTGGGAGCAGAAGTAGTAAGACTGAACTTGCAATGTAGAAAATATGCAAATAAGACAGTCACATTGCCTTTACTAATTATAAGCTGTAACATCAAAGAACATAGGAGAAAGCTATAGGCTTTGTCATTTGAACTTTAAGATCCAAGGGTGATTTCAAGGTCCTTAGTGTGGATATATACTCCTGTTCCACTCTTGCCCATGAATCCAAGATATTATGAGGTTGTATCAAGATGTGTTTCAATCCTAAATGATCCTCTCATCTCCAGTGCCTAAGCTTGGTGCTTTGTGGCACCATAACTTCAGGACATAGAGGAGCTCGTACTTCATGCTCAATGTAGCTACTGAAGCTATCATTATGTTATTATTTCTAATCAATCCGATGTGCAGCAGAACCAAGACAATTTGTGTGTCTAACTCTCGATAACTGTGGGTCTGTATGGCGTATGGATGATAAAATTCCCTAAGCAGCAGAAGAACTATGTGCATTCCCAATCTCTGCCAGCAGTGCTGCAAATGCTGTAACCTCTCAGCTATAGAAATGCATCTATTATCAGTTAAAAAAACAACACTGCCAAGCATCAAGGTGGAGAGCATCCAATAAAAACAAGGAATTACATTATTTCATTGTAGTAAATTTCCAATTCTTTAAAAATGAACCTAACACTCTGGCTGGAATAAACATCAACATGGATTATTTCGTATACTCTAGACATGGCCCAATGCCACAGAAGCGGGAGGGGTGGGTGTGTGTGGAAAGAAAGCAAAATTGACTAGGTCTCTATCTTATCTATTACTGATGTAACATATTGTAGTGTTTCTACAGTTCTGAATTCTAAATAACAGAATGGTCCAATGTGATGATGTTGTGATGACTATGCAAGTTATGCAAAATGTGTCTTCTGCGTTCTTTTGCTAAAGCTTCTTTTGCTGTAAGATCCTCTTTGTACCATTCCCATCTGTTCCCAGTGAATGAAGCCAACAAGACAGGTAGACTTTTTTTTATTTCACTGAGGAAAATGACTGATAGTAGTAATGCAGCCAAGAAATTAGGAATAAACCAAGCAAAATATCCAAATCTGTTTGAATAATTTGGTTTGAATTCAGGTACTGCAGGACTAAATTGCAAGGCTATGATCAACATATGAACTGAGAGAGAGAGGTTTAATTTAATTTAATTAAGACTCACAAAGACATATTCTCCAGCATTAAAAGCTTGCAAACATTATATTCAGACCAGATTTCCTGAATTCACAGAAATTAACCATATGCCTAAAGTTAAGCACTGACAGAACTTTACACAGGCTTGCGTCGTAAGTAATACAATTAAGAATCATGACAAAACATAGGGTGTGGAACAGGAAACTAGGGACTAACTTGGCCCCAGAAAGGTAGAATACAATTTATATGAACACTGGACAAGTTGAGCACCTTTTAAGACTTGGCTCATCTATGACCTCTTTGTACAGAGCAGACTCTGAATGAATGAACAGTAAACTCACCATAACTAGTGGATTAATTAGAAACTAATACAAGGACATAAAAAATATTAGCCATAGAAGAAAATGCTAGTTATTGAGGGGAAAGATTTGATGGGTGGATGTATGTACGCATGGATGGCTCTTAAGAGTAAAAGTAAAATGAGCTGGAGGGCAAATGAAGATTCAAAACCTCTCAGAAAAAAACTTTCTGATATAACAATTTGTCTGCATCACACTGTAGGCCATGAATTGTTTTTCAGTCGCTCTTCTTATACTGACTTTTTTTTCCCATCACTTCTTAAAATAACCAATTTTCTGAGGGTTTTGGATGGGTTTATTTTATTTTGTTTGCTTTTTTTTGTTTTGAGTTTGTTGTGTTTTGTTGTTTATTGTGGTTTGTTTCCTCAATTGATTTACAAATCAGTGGATTTCAGTCAGTGTTCTTATTTTTTAACAAAAAGATTTAGGGCAGCCTCAGACTGGACAACTGAACATCCAGATACAAGTTCAAACAATTTTCCTCTTCATTTTCAAAATACTACTTCTGTAACCACTGGAAAATGGATTTGTATTCTTGTTACAGTCTTCTGTGGTCTAAATAAAAATGAAAACCTGGCAGAGAAGGTTCTATGAAAATCCAGTAGTGAATCAAATGAATCCGTGTTGTTCTACGTTCTTCACTCTAAGCAATTCGAGTGTTTTTCAGCAGTCATCAGATCTTGAACTTTTCAATTCATGAATACCATCATGATCTGCTTCAGAAACATCTGCATTGTTTCACAATGGATAAAGTACATGCATATGGTGATACGTATGAAGACATATTTCTGAGGCAAATTTAATATTATCCCTGGAATATAAATCTGAAATTTATGAAAGTTGTTTCTTTTCTCTTGGCACAAGCATAAAAAAAAGGCAAAAAAAAAAAGCTGTTTTGCTTCTTGAACTAGATTTTCTCCATTGCTCTGAGTTAAGACCATAATTCTCAATACCACAAAAAAAGGACTAAGTATGTAAGACCACATGACCATAGAGGTAATAAAGCTACTTAAAGTAGAGCATAACTATGCCAGTTTGCTGAAAAAGAGTCAACAAAAGAATTTAGTCAGAATCACTCACTTAAGGGTGAATTTAATGGAAATAAAAAAAAATTGCATACATTTTTCTATTTGGTGTTTAGTTTTTTAAGCACACATCTTTCACATACAATTAAGTACCAAACAAATCTTTTCATATTCCATGAACAGCCTTGTCTACAGGGAAACTATAGATATGTTTTGATTATACAAATTTTGCTCTGCCTATCTGTTTCACCCATCTTGTTTCCATTCTCTTCTGCGTGGTTCTTGGACTGTGCTGAACAAAGTAAACAAATACAAAGTTGCTAAAACAGAGCACCACGTGTTTCTCCATAGATAACTCCAGGGTTCATTAATATTATACCTGTTTTCATCAGTTTGCCAGGGAACTGTTGAGCTGCACTGTTTCACTGACCAAAATCACTTGGCTGAGCCAAGTTACACGCCTGGATATGCAATATGCAACAAGGCTATTGTGTAGCTACAGCTTTAAATTGGGGCAATAGTCTCCTTCTTCATTAACCCATTATTTATCACTGAATTAAAACATTGGAGTTTACACTCTTTTTAACATTTAAATCAAGGACAATAGCATGCAAATTGTGTCTATGAAGTTGAAGTCTCACAGTGGTGTGGTCTTGTTCCAGATAGCGTAATACTAGATGTTTGCATTGGACTTGCATCTATCTCTTTTGCTTGTTCTCCCCAGCCCCCCTTACCCAAGAACAGTGCATGTCCTCAAGAAATGTGACACAGATGTGAGATAGCTTCTTCTACGCTTTGAAGAAAACTGCTACAGATATGACTGGATCACGAAGTTAGGGGCCCCGTAATCGCTACACAAGCATTTTCAGGAAAAACTCAGCCTTTAGAGAACAAACACCTGCATGAAACCTATACAAGGAAACAAAGAAGATAAGAAAAGCGTAAGGGGAAGTTTTGCAGAACTGAATCTGCCCTAGAGTATTTACTGGATGGAAAAGGCTCTGGTCTATCAGCAGTGGAAAACAATGCTCCTGATGTTGGTACTGGAAATGCTGGCTACTGCACTGATGTTAACTTCCACTGTTTGTATTAAAGTGGTTGATTGAAGACATTTAATAGCCAGCATGAGTCAGGGCTTTGTGAATAGTGCTCACATTTTTCAGTGCTTCATTGATGAGGCAATTAGCTGACCTTTGAGAACTAAGATTCGAATGTGCCTTGGTATGTTCAGCAAAATAAACATACTGTAACGAACATGGCCTGTGATATTTTAAAATTAAGGTGTATGCTAGTCCCGGTGTGGAACAGGGAATGAAACAGGAAATTCATAATATGGGGGATGAATGTTATCCTCATTGAATCTGGGAGAAAATTTCCTGCTGACTTAAACAAAGCCGTAACTCCACTGGTAGATTTGCTTTCCAGTTCTATTTCTGATTTGCTAAATAACCTCAGGTAAATATGTCCACCTTCTTGCTGCTTGTCCTCTCTGGCTCTGAGTCTCTTCGGTTAATTGTGAGAGTCCGTCCTTGTGCCAAACTGTTGACAGACTCTTACTACTAACTACAGAGTTCCTAAGCACAATAGCACTCTTAAGTCAGTCTTAAGCTATCATCATCCTGCATAAATAATAAAAAAGCAGATTGTATCCAGAACATCCATGAGTACTCTCTGTTTTCACTGGGACCAGTTACAGAATTGCTGGGGATAATGATGAGTATTTACACATGAATTCTTACTGAAGATAGCTACAGACAACAGCAAACACCTGATATAGAAAACTGCAGGACTGCGAGATGCATGGCATTGAAAACAGTATATTGATACAGAGTACCTATAAACCAGCCAAGGTAAGAGAATTCAGAACAGGCTGTCTCACTACATTCTTTCTCTCCCCCTTATAGCACAAAATACAGATGACACATCTATTTCTATGTCACAAAGCCTACCGCATGTCAAGACTTACTTAGAGTAGGGCAATTTAGGGTGACAAGTGCTACTTGAAATATGTCCTTTAACTTTCCTTAATTGTCAAACTTTAAGAGATATCTTAAATTTAATATTGTTGCATGTAAGATCTAGCATTATGTTGATATAATTTATTTTGGGCATTACCGTTGACATTGTTCTGCCTGTCAATGGAAACATGAACGAATATCATCATAATGAATATCCACGGACTCACATAAATCACTCAAAATACTTCAGCTATGCACGGAGATTTTCCATTGACCCTGTAATGACTTTAATAAAACTGTTTCAACATGAGCTGTGTCAGCAACAGAGACAGGAAATGATGTTATTTCAGCAACATAACCTCAGCTTTTAAATGTTTTGGGAAAAAGCTGTTAATTTTCTTTTAGTAGTATATCATCTTTCCCAAATTACAGTCCCACATTACAGCATAGACACCATATGCCAAGAACACATGGTATTTCCTTTTTATGTTGCTTCATAACATCGAGGAACTGTTGTTAGTACTTGGATCAAAACAAAGTTATTAGGATTATGTCTGCTCATCAAAATGAATATGTGAGACCACTGTAGCTTGAATTTAGCCATAGGAATGAAGGTGATATAACTGACAGCCTGGAGGACTTGGACAATGACTCTCGTTTCCGTCAGGTCTTTGCTACTCTTTTTAGACTTACTAAAACTACTCTTGTTTAATTCTGTGGGATGGATAAAACCTTAGAGGACTTTACAGTCCAAGGCACCAAAATGTACAGTAGCCCCAATGCTTGTGCAGTGCCAGTGATCAGAGAAGGATTCCATGAACCAAAGTGGACTTCAGCATCTACCATAGCTGGGAATTAGACTCTTCACATCTTTTGGTAAGCAAGACCTTGGGGGAAAAAAAAAAACCCAAAACCGCACTTACCCAAACTAACCAACCCCCTAACAATAGGTTACCAAAGGGATAATAAAAGGAAATATGTTCAGCAATCTTTTCGATTTCTATGGACCAATTATCTTCATTCTGCCTCTTTCTTCTTGCAAGCCCTGCTGTATTTTCAGTTCTCTTTCCCTTTTCCTTCCCCTGTTCCTCATCACTTCAAAAATTTCCACTTCCAGTTTTCTAAGTTAAAGTTTTTGTCAACATTCTCGCTTACTGTCCTTCATTTTCTATTTCACATGTATGTCTTACAGCTACTCTATCACCACCCACTGGCACTGCCTTTCATCCTTCTTTGCAGTGATCTATTATTTTGCTCTTTCACACATTTCTCCTCCATCACGGGTGCTTCTCATGCAACAACAACATTCATGTGTTTCATTGTAGCTTGCCCCTCTGTACTAAAGCTGAGAACTGGAGATCAATGATTTCCTGGTCAGCAGCTTTCTATTCAATGCTTTGCATTTTCCTGGATCCAGAAAAAAAATCTCATCTCATGATTTAGTAAAGTTAAACAAACTTCCTTCTTTTTAAATTCAGCATTCGGTGTCCCTACCTTCTTGTCATGGTCACTGAATAACCCACAAACCCTTCATACTCACCAAATGTAGGAGTGTAACACTAGTCAATAGTATTAATTGAAATCTCATTAAATCATAAAAACATTTCTTATTTCAGTTCTCTGAACCAAAATGGAATAAGAAAGGTATATGTATACATCAATATTGCAGGCTCTTTTTCATCTTTGTTTCTAAGTGAATCCAAGAAAAGATAACACATAACGTGTTATCCAAACTTAACATAACACAAATGTCATTCTGTCATGGAAACACACTAATTTCTAGTTCAAAATGAAGTTACATTATTGCTTGATTAGTATGCATTGCACAACAATCTAAACATTGTTAAATTGATTGCCTATGACACTTCTATTGAATGATTAACTCCGAAATAGCACGTGATACTTGATTCATGTCGGGTTTTAAATTAAATTTATGTAATTGATTTTAGTGTTATCATCCCAGTATTTAGAGGTGTCAGAATGTTCTGAGAAGTAGATCTAAGGAATGCAAGGCAAACCACCTAAGTTTGTAGACATGAAACTTCAGCAGATTGAAACTATCGTAACCTTCCCTTCCCTTCCCTTCCCTTCCCTTCCCTTCCCTTCCCTTCCCTTCCCTTCCCTTCCCTTCCCTTCCCTTCCCTTCCCTTCCCTTCCCTTCCCTTCCCTTCCCTTCCCTTCCCTTCCCTTCCCTTCCCTTCCCTTCCCTTCCCTTCCCTTCCCTTCCCTTCCCTTCCCTTCCCTTCCCTTCCCTTCCCTTCCCTTCCCTTCCCCTATGAGATGCCTAAACACATTTTCTTCCTCTTATCTCCACGTATTTCCTTATAATCTATCTGTAAATACAATAGTATAGAGATACGGTGAGGTTAAGCCCTCTCACTGTAAGTCTTTTTGCAGGAGATAGATGAGATGGCAGGTACTAGTAGCAAAGATTTGACAATAAACAAACTGGCTTTGCTACAAAAGTAATGAAAGCATTTTCTGCTTTACTGTGCTGAACTCATTATCCAGAGGAACCAGAAAATTAGTGTTAGGCAACTCTGCTTTCATCTTCATTAGCTCCATCTTCTAGAAGCATAAACCACTAGCTCTTTAGGTGAGTTCACACTTATTGTTCAACCAAGCCAACTGTGAGGATAAAGAGATTAAAAAAGTGTTTGACATGGGGGGGAGAAACATTAAAGGTATGCACACTTACAAAAGTAAAATACTTCAGTACAAACCCTTCAACAGAAGTTGTTTACATAATCAAATAGCTTCAGTGCATATCCTTCTTTAAACTGACTGTTTAAGAAGTTTGAATGAGGTAAGCTACATCAAGGTAACGGCCAGGCACAAATCTCTCTCCTGTACTCTATAACCAGGCCACGTGACTGCTGACCTGGCTAATATTTCTTCTTTGGAAGTACTACTCGTGGTGTCCTCTAAGGTCATAGAGTGAGGATTGCAAGGCAATAGCAGTGCAAAGCTTGGGGTGCACATCTGAGATAGAAGTGGCTGATGCAATAATATCCACAACCACACACACTAGCAGCTACACAATAGAAAACATACAATGTGTCTTAACAGGTCAGGAGATACAAGAGGAATTATACAAAAATCAATATACTAATGGAAAAGTGAAAGAAGGCATCCGAGAAAAAGCACATCTAGAGCTATTGCCATGAAGTATTATGAAGGCAGTGATAATAACTTATAAAAAATACAAGTCAAACAATTAAAGGGTTTGAAATAAAGAAAGTTACTGTAAAAGAAAACACACATTTGACTACCAGATTGAGTGTGTTCTTGCCAAACCATAAAGGTATTTTAAAAATCATTGGTAAGAGCTGAATCAATGTTAATAGTTTTGCAATACTACCCACAGTATCTTACTACTTATCTGCCAGTTTAACAGTTGATTACCACTTTAAGGTTCTGAAATAGCTTCAGTATCTACATCTTAATGCCCAGCACAAAGTGGGAAGAAGTTTGTAGCTTTGCCTGCATTCTGTACTAACCAAGGCTGATGCACAATAATTCAAATGCTTCATTACAGACTTGCAACCCTACTTGTCATAACACTTCTTAATTACACTCTATCTGCAAACCTACCCAATTGTATCTTTGTTTAGCTGAATCTGAGAACGCCTAAACTGTCAGTCAAGAGTACTTCTGAGCTATTTGATCCGCAATGTCCGGCTCTTGACCTGAGTGAAACCCACACATGCAGCACTTCCTCCTCTTCCCTCCTTATTCCTGCACCTTGGTGTCCATGGGAAGCAGCCTTGTTTCAGGAAGCAAATGGAGCAGACAAGGCTGAGCCAGAGGCTGAGGATCACAATGAGGCAGACAGGGGATGTGCCTTCATTGACAAGGTGTGCATTCCCGCAGTACCCCAAAAAGTAGAGTGGGGCAGTTTAGTGACAGTGATAGTGACCAGGATCAGCCATAGTCCAGCAATTAGCAGACACACCTGTAGCAGGTCCAAGGTCAAACCAGGAACTCAAGGCAGAGGAGTCAAGGTCAGGATGACCAAGGTACAGGACCAGGTACAGGCATACCTACAATATAGCTCAGACAAGGATCAACGGTCAGAGCATGAAAGCAGCTCCTGAACAAACCTCCTGTAAGGCTTCTCATAGCTCTGTCTCACATAACTCTGATCCAAGCTTACACAACTGCAGGTATCAGAGCTGGCTTTGAGCACAGGCAGCTAAACTCCAACGGTGTGGGAAAGATGTTGCAGAACCTTTGCAGCGTATTTAGGACTCTGGTTGCATGGATTGAAAGAAAAGTACAGGGTGCTGTGGCCAAGTCCCTCATCAGGACAACGAGAACCAGGGGATCATGGAGTGTGCTATAATACACCATTCTGTCTAGGCTGATCGAAAAGCAACCAGTCAGATACAACATTCTTTAGATTTTGGTAAAGCATGTTCCTGAGTGACATGACATATCATTTAAAATATCAGTACTATGCAGCACCAACAAAAGACTTAGTAAATTTAAAAATTAAATAGACAAAACACACTTACCAAGAAGAATATTTCCATCTCTAACTCAAAGGATGCCTAGGCATTCTTGGATGATGATGATCAACGGCAATAGAGAGAAGTAATTATAGGATAAAAATGTTTCCCTCTTGAACTGTTGGACCTGTTTAAATGAAATACATTATAATGCACCAAAATGCAAAACTGAAACAAGAAAGGCATCCTACCTCTGTTAATAAACAACTCTGTTGTGGAAAGGAGGAGATCAGAAAATTATTTAGTTACAGCGGACAAGCTGACATGAATTCCCAGTGCAACAATAACTCAAAATGGCTAATACAATGCTTCAATGTATGAGGTCTAGAGTAATGAATCGGAGTTGGGGAATGACTATATATCTCTATAGCACTGGCAAGAACAGTATAATCAGAATACTCTGTGCAGCTCTGATGTCCACACTTCAAAAGGTGTTAGAAATTGGCAAAAGTGTTGCAATGCCTACAAGTGATATCAATACAATAAATCGTAAGAGGGAAAAAACCTTCGAAGTGTTAGTTTGCAAGCACTGTCTTTTGCTTATTAAAAAACTAATTGCTATTGATAGGAATAACTCCTGTGTTCTTAAATTAGTAGGAAAAGGTGTATCAGGACCCTAGCAGTTATAAACTGAATCTTGAAAGTAGTAGAAATATACTAATTTTAATAGCGAGAGTGATAAAATCTTGGATAAACAACCAATGGATTAGTGGTCTTTTATCTCTAGGACTAAGTTTTCAATTTAAGATTGAACGGTTTCCTGCAAAGGCATAAAGATGAGCAGAAACTGTGCTTCAGTCAGCAACAGCTCAGTGTTTAACAGTGCCTTTAGGAACTCCAACAAGGGAGCCGATGGTTCGAGCCAGCCTTAAATTCTCTGAATCTCAGACCAGCCAAGGATGTTGTCTGGCTGCAGCCGAGCTAGATTAGGATGTTACCACATCTCACTGTACTTTGGGATATCAATGACTGCAAGTACACTAGATGTACCAACATAACTGCTGGGTCACTCCCTAATCCTGTTTTGTTGAAACAATCTAGGTTAGCAAAATCCTGTCTTTAAGGAGGGTGAGCTACTCTGATTATTTTGACAAAAATGAAGATGTAGTCTGTCCCATCTGCCAGCAGAACAGACTGCTAAATGATCTTCCTGTTAGCTACAGAACGTGTATAGATTTAGAAAACTTGTGGATTGTGAATGAAGCAAAGAATGTTGCCAAAGAACTGCAGAAGTTATTTAAAGATCAAAAATACTTGTGATACAAATTTCAGAATTTAGAGTGACCCTACAAATCATTTATGCATCTCTCAAACTCATGTGTGAATAATGGTAAAAAAAAGATACTAACATACTTTCTAATACCATAACATCAAGCTAATTTTAATGATATAATTACTTCACCAGAAGGATAGTGTTTTGAAATACCCTACTGAAGTGAAATATGTCTGGATTAAAACCTATGGAAAGATGCATGGATTTTAAAAGTCCTCACATTGATTTTCATATAAAACGTATGCAAACTTATAAGCCTATTTCAATGTAGATTTTTTATTAGCAGTGTATCCTATGACATTACTCACAAATGAAAGTGTATTTTTTAACATATGTATTTTCCCAGAAATGTAATGAATACAGTGTCCTATTGCTACAGTAGTGCTAGAAAGCGTTTTAGTCTATGTATCACAACCTTGAACAGTGTATTAAAGAATCTAATTAGCCAGCTTTTTAGCCTGTTATTTATCTATTGTTCTATATCAGCAATATATTCCTTAAGGCAAATAAATGTAATAAGCTCAGTAATTATTTTAAGTTATTTTTACACTAATAACAAAATTCCCTTATTCAAGTGCCATTAGCAAGAGTACAGATCAATTTCAGATTGTATTGAAAAGATTAATTTAAAACCAAATATTTCTACAAGCTCTGCCTTCTATCCATAGTTTTTCTGCTCTCAAGCTTTAGACTTTTACCCCCCCTGAAGAAACAGTTTCATACAGTGGCTGAGTGGCAGCAGTGGTCCTGTCCTTTCCCCTTTCTCCTCCCACTCCTGGAAGGGAGGTCAGGCCACTCCTTTCTACCTGCTCTAGCACTCATCTGATCTCTACCGGAATGAGTTCAGTTCGGTAAACTGGCAGAAAACTACATGTTTTTTCTTGACAGGTTAATTTCTTGGGGATTCAGCCAAGCAGAATTCTGCCATATCATGAGTTTTACAGCTTGTCAGGTTGGGCAGGAACTTCAAGAGCATCACTGGGGAAAATAAAGCAAGGAGAGCACATCTGAAGGTATCTTATTTCTCTGCTACCTTTCTTGTAATCACTATTAGAAAAATGCTGCCAACTTGCTAAAAGGATTTGGCTCACCAAGAAGTAAGGTGAGTGCTAGAGCTGGCACAAGGCAAGCAGTGGCAGCAAGTGTGTAAGTGGGAGGAAATGACTACTTATATTTAAAGATTGAGATGTCCAACCCCCAACAGCACACTTAAACATACTGTTTTAGATTGCTGGGACTCACATCTCTTCTTTACAGCGGAGGCCCAAAGGACTTCTGTTAATTCTAACTTATTAGATTCCAAATATCAATTAGTACTTTTAATGAGAAGGAGTTGAGTGTCTTTAACTGGGAAAAAAGTATACAGCTTTGCTTCTCTTCCCCTAATTTTGTCTCCCCTTAAACCTAGCTGCATTAAGTATGGTGAATTAGTATATGTTAACTAGAGTATATCTAGTTAATTCCATAAAAAGGTTACCATACACTCATCCTGATCCAGAACAAACACATACCGCTAGGTGAGACTTAGAGTAGCTGGAAAAATTCTGTAAATTCAGGTCAGTATCCTTTGACTGGGTATATGTCAACTGTCTTTGGTTCAGGCAGCATCAATCAGGCTCTCAGTATGCTCCTCCCAAGTAACCCATTGCCCATCACAGAAGGTGGCAACAGTGGCATCAGGAATACATGGTACAGCGAATAGGCAGAACATTCGTCTTGGTGATACTTTTCCCTTAATGCCCACTTATTTTCAAGTAAACAGCCGATTAAAATAGGGGAACTATGAATGGTGGTGAACCTAACAACGGGACAGTCACAACAAGAAACACTTAAGACATAACAATATACTTAAATTCTAAAACCTTGTTTCAACAGAATATTTCTCTTAAATAAAGACATCTTGCTAATCATATCCTCTTAACAATATTCCACACGCAACATTCTTTTTTTCCAAGAGAAAAGGTTAACTATTCTTGTGTCAAATTTAGCCATAGTTTTACTTTTGATCTTGAGATCAGATTTTATTTTTCAGCACTTATACTAGCAGGAATAGTAGGTATTTAGAGGATATCAGGATCTAATCCCTCACTGAAAAAAAGGTCTCTCTCAAACTAACAGTGCACTAAAGCACCAATGGCATAAAAACAAATGCTTGTTTCGTCTTGCCCTGAAACTGAAGTCTCGCCGTCTGGCCAAGAACCAAATGTGCAACCAGATGAGTGATATGGAGACACTGAAGAGCAACATGAAAGAGTAAAACTGCCAAGACTGCACTGTATCGCCTTTATATCCAAGGCTTTTGTCTGAATTAAAAAAACAAAACAAACAAAAAGAAATGCACATAAACAAAACAAACAAAATGAAACACCCCACCCCAAACAAAACCTCACATACAAGTAATCCTTTGTCTGCAAAGCATAAATCTATTCAGAACTGTACCACAAGAAGCTTAGTAATACTCATGGGAGGGTTAGCTCTTTCAGCAGAAACCAGACACATCCACTTGTTAAAATTATATTCAAACACTTTCCATCAAAACACAATTACCTGTCTGTGAGGGATTTTGTTTTCTTTTTGGTTTTAAATAGAAAGCTTTTTTAACCTTTAATTTAGCTTGAATGCTATGGACAAGCAGAACTCAAGACTTGAAAACAAAGACTGTTCAAATTGTTACATATCAATGTGAAAACCACTAATTATTTCTAGGACATTCTTGATATTTTAGCTGGGAAAGAGATGATCTACCCTTAATAAAATGCACTGTAGGATACATCAAGGTATATTAAGATTTAGAGAGAAATGAGTGCTTACATGCACTTAGGAGAGAAGGAGATAAACTTACAACTAAAGTAATGCATAGTAAATTAAGTTTCAGTTTCACTGTGGGATACCTATTTTAACATAGTTATCACAGATAGAGACTTTCTGTATAAATTGGTTTAGAAAATTAACTGTCAGCAAAATCATTATAAGACAGTAGAACTGCATCTACATTTGAGACTTGGTTGAAAAAGAAATGCCTTGAAAAATTAAACACCTGCAGCCAATATCACTACATTAGGAAAAATTCCTATTGTACACCTGGTGTAAGAGTTAAATATTGCCTTTGTCTACAGCCTTGTGTAAGCAGCATCCTTGTAAGAAGCTTCTTGTAAGAAGCAGCATGTTTTCACAATTGGAGTCCGAGGCTGAAACTGCAAAGGCAGTGTTTCCAATCTTGCCCATACCACGCTTTCCTATAGATACCTTCCCAGCTACCAAGTGATGAAAAACACAGTTAAGATTCCTCATTCAGTCTAGTAATACATACTTCATGGGAGAAGTGTTATTAAAGCCAACTATAAGCTTAGGGATTCTCATTTTCTAAAATGTCGCAACATTTCTCTCTGAAGTTAGTGGACTTCCTTCCCATTAAATCTAACATAACAATAATCCTAACAACCCCTCTAAAATCCTAGCATAACAATGTTGAGAAAACTATGATGAATACAACACTTAGCACCCTAGAATGATAAGGAAGTCTTCTAGGCAAATAAATGAGTGTGTTCTCACTACCAAGAGATACTATTCACATGAAAAATTTGGTAGCATTTGATATTATTATTTTTTTTTTCATTTTTAGTATTTTTTTTCTTGAAGATGTTTGGTGAAACAGCATTGTTTTCTACTCCAGGGAACTAACTAACCACTCTGTAAACTGTAGAAATCAGTTAACTGCTGCTATTTAACAGTTCTCCACTACTGCAAAGCCAATAAAAGGCTTCATCATATTTGGATCTGTGGGAAAAAAACTGGGTTTTGTACGTAAAACCAAAGGTATAACACTCTAGATTCTGCATCTGGAAAACAAGGTTTACTTGAGGCAGATAACCACCAGTGCTTTATACGTAAAGCTGCCTTTTGTGCCAGTTTTACGTAAAAGTGCCTTTTGTGCCAATTTTAAAGAATATCCCTTCTGAGTCCGGTTGTGAAGAAATATTTAGAGAGAAATGACTATAATTCTATACCTGTAGAAGCTGATAGGGTAAGACTGATTTCACAGGGAAAACAAATTGCTGTGGTCCAACCCAGATTTACTATGTTTCTAAGAAATCCAAAGCACTCAATGGTATTTGATTAGAAAACACGCATACATTTATTGAAAGAAAATGCATCTTTCCAGAGGTGATTCAGGTGTCACTTAGCTGCAGATATTGATGGAGCAGGTACAGAAGGTTCCTTGTAGTTGGCTACTTTCTTTAAATCTGTGTCAACATTCTTCCAGATGACAGGAAACATAAACTGTTTCTGGTTTAGCTCACATGCTGCAGAGAGAAGCAACTGTTTACTTGCTGTAGTGATTAAACATGCCTTTCTGCTGCACCTATTTTTAGTTAGCCCAACTGAGAAAGCACAAGTGCTTATTTTTCTTTCAAGGGTAAATTCACATTTGGATAATCACTATTCCCTTAGCCCTCCTGTGTAAACATACAGGCCTAAAAGGATTATTTCCTTGCTTTAGCGTCCATATGCCACTCAGAGACAATGAGTCTCAGAAAAACGGTGTATTCTAAGTCTAGGAAGAGAGATTCACTGCAGGATAAATGAAACCTGAAAGGAAAATGGAAATGTTTTAAAATGATGGATAGAAAAATTCGAGATCATGCTTTGCCAAGCAGAAAGTCTTCATGGGGAATGGTTTCATAAAGGATCCACATAGACGCTGCAGGAGCACCAGTCCCAGGGCACCCTGACAAAGAAGCCTTGCTTACAACCCAACTTCAAAGCCACCTCAGTTTAAGCAGGAATATGCCTGCTTCTCCCTTAATGTGTTAATTAGGCACATTGAGCATCACTCCTTAGAAGAAACATATGCAAAAGCCCTTGGTGTCATTAGTGGTACCTCTTTTTTCCCTTCCTGCAGGAGTTTTATTCTTTGGACCAATTACATCTTCCTCCTCCAAAACACTTTTCCTCCCTCCTGCCTCAGACCGCTCGGCTGTACATCAGGAGGGCACCAGCATCGAGCAACGAGGCTCAGTGGGGGCGGCGGAGGGGGCAAAACAAATAGCCTGGCGTGAGCTGCCTTCCTCGCCCCGCCCTGCTCAGAGAGACTCGGAATCAGATAAACGGGGCCCAAAAAGACGAAGAAAGAAGGGGCGTCCCCTGGGACAACACAGGGCGAGGAGGGGACGCAGCCTGCAGGCAGCGGCACCCGCTGTTCCAGGAAAGCAGGAGGAGGAGAGCTTTCTTTTTTCTTTTTTCTTTTTTTTTTTTTCTGTTTCCCACCCCCCTCTCTCTTTTCCAGCCAGTAAAGAGTGTCTGCTCCTTTGAACCGCTGGCACGGCGCCTGCGGCTACACACACGCAGACAGGCACACACGCTGCCGCCGGCTATAAATAAGTTAAGAGCCGGGCAAAGAGAGCACAGTGCGCGTTTCCCGACGGGACGAGGCGTCAGGGATCGCTTCTCAGCCTTCCAGGCGGCTCAGCCCGTACCCTGTGTGCCGTACCTTGTGTGCCGTACCCTTGGGTGCTGTACCCCTGGGTATTCGTACACCTGGGATCTTGACTCCTGGGTGCCTGACCCTTGGGTGCTGTACCCCGGGTGCTGTACTCTGGGTACCGTACCCCCTGGGTGCCGTACCCCTGGGTGCTGTACCTTGGTGCTGACCCCTGGGTGCTGTATCCCTGGGTGCTGCACCCATGGCGTGTGTGGAGCGCTGCCGTTGCTGCGCGGAGAGCAGGCGGCACAGCAGCATTCTCTACAACATCCTCCGGAGCGAGGAGCCAAGGCGGTGGCAGGCATCCCGCGGCTGCCCGTGCGGGTCGCGGCGGCTGGTGGCTCTGAGGAGCCCGCAGGTGGCATGCAAGGCGGCCTCGGCCGTGCTGGTGAAGACGCTGCGCTTCGTCCAGAACGTCCCCTGCTTCCAGGAACTTCCCCTGGACGAGCAGCTCCTGCTGGTGCGCAGCTGCTGGGCGCCCCTGCTGGTGCTGGGGCTGGCGCAGGACCGCGTGCACTTCGAGACGGTGGAGAGCGCGGAGCCCAGCATGCTGCAGCGCATCCTCACCACCCGCCGCCAGGGCGAGCAGCCCCCGCCGCGGAGAGCGGCGCCGGGACGGACCCACGGAAACAGCAGCAGCATCCCGCACCTGCCCTCGGCCGCCGAGATTCAGACCATCAAGGGCTTCCAGGCCAAGTGCTGGAGCCTGGATATCAGCACCAAAGAGTACGCTTATCTCAAGGGGACGGTACTCTTCAACCCTGGTGAGTGAGCGGCAGGATAACGGGAGAGCTCGCTTGTATCCTCAGCGATGGGGGGTGGATCCGGGGCTTTTCCCCAGGGTGGAGGAGGAGGTGGCAGAGGAAGGTTTCACCCCTTGTCCCTTTCTCTAGCAGACACGGACCCGTTACCCGCCTGCGCTCAGCGCCTGGAGGGGTCCCGCTGAGGCTGGGTCGGGGATGCCGAGGGCTGGCGCCTTCCACAGAGGCAGTCGCTTCGGGAAGGTTAGGAGTCGGCAGCGGTTCTCTCTGTTCGCTTCAGAGTGGGACGCCTGGCGGCGTCTCCTTGGAGGTCTCCGGCCCTGCGAGCGTGGCTGGTCTCAGCGCCCTCTCCCCGGGAGATTTGCACGTCCTGGGAAGAAAGCAAGACAAGGCTCAGGGTTCCAGGAACAAAGCGCTTTTCCGACTCTGTGTGTAGCATTTATGATGAGGTCGTTTGTTTTATTTTGGTTTGGGTTTTTGTCTATCTCTCTTTGTGGAGATTTCCATAGATGCTGCTCTACTGAGTGTCTGATTACCATGTTAGTGACCTACCTGAAAGGTAGCTGGCGGTTTGGATACGGCTCTTCCTAAATATGGCAGTACCGTGTGAAAGTGGGACATGGCTCTTCCTGCATTCCCACTGTCAAACTATTAGTTAGACTGAAAAAGGGAAATTCTGCCCACTCTGTCCTTCAGTACCCTTACTGTGGTTCACCAAGAAACTTTGTCATACGTTGGAGTTAGTGCTTGTTGCCGCTTGTTATCTGGAGCTACTCAGAAACAGTTGTCCAAAGATGCCTCAAAAGTGTATCAAGCATTTTGTAGACGTGAACAAGTTATTTTTGTTGCCTTCCTTGCTGTTTACAGATTGCATTTGTCACTAAAAGTCTTTTGGAGAGCATTCTTCAATCAAAGTTTTTTTTGTTTTATGAGCTAATTAATTTAGCACTTAAATGAATGTTGGCAAACGTTGTATTTCAAGTTCTTGCAGTGAAGAAGAATGTTGAATGTCCAGAACATCAACATAAGATTTTGAGCTGCCCTGTAAAATTTAACTTGTTGAATCTGCGATAAGAAGTCCTATAGTAATTCCATTTGCTTCACTCCTTGCATGATAAATACAATCTGTAAGCTGTTAGTAGTGGTTCTGTAAGAACATTGTTTTGTAGACAACACCTATGTAAGCAAAATAATTTATTTTTCTTTTCAGATCTACCTGGGCTGCAGTGTACACAGTATATTGAAGGACTGCAGAGGGAAGCACAACAAGCTCTAAATGAACATGTCAGACTCATTCACAGAGGTGATGAAGCGAGATTTACCAAGCTGAATGTTGTTCTATCCTTGTTGAGATCTATTAATGCTAATGTGGTTGCTGAACTATTCTTTAGACCTATCATTGGAACAGTGAACATGGATGACATGCTTTTGGAAATGCTTTGTGCAAAATTATAAAGATGTGTAAAACAATAAAAATAAATCCAGTGCAAAGAATGCCCTAGAGAAGAATAGTGTAAAGTTCTGTAAATAAACTAATTGATTGTTTTTACATAGTTAGTATTTTTGTATTCTATAATAAAATATTCTTCAAGTTCTTAAATTAATTTTTATTAAATACAGTGTTTTTGGAGTAAGATTACAGTCTTCAAAACAAGCATTAAAGTTGTGGAGAATGTGTTCAAACATGTTCTTTTACCATGTCTCTGAATAAAGTTTACTTAGGGTAAAATTACAATATTGTATTTTGAAGGTGAGTAATGCCTGCTTTTTCAAAATAAGCAGCAGTCTATGTTTACATTTTAAACGTAGTTGGCATACAAAAATGGGAATGAACAAGATATGAACTTTGAATATTTCAATAATGTTAAAGTAGGGTACTGCAGCCACGGTTCTGCCTGTAGTTCAGATAGTGGCTCTGTCAAAGGCTTACTCAGTCAGAGAACTACTACTGACTTTAACAGAGTTGAAGTCTATAAAGAACATTAAAAAAAATATTCACTTACGGTTTTCTTCCATCTGGGGAACATACTGAGACTTAAAGTAGTTTGGCTAACTCTGATACTTGCAGTAAAACATTCCATTCTAAACATTGGGCTCTAGGAGAGCAAAGTAACTGTGTTCCCAAAAACAACAAGCAAACAAAATTCCCTCAATTATGCACTCCAGAAAATATTGCAGGGCAGGGAAGAATCTACCTCAGAAACTAACACAGAGTATAACACAAGCATCATTACCAACTTGCCAGGATTGGCTTTCTTGTCCTCCACTGATGATTCTGCTTAATCAGAGGCCATAGTGACAGCTGTGCAGGCACCAAGAGCAAGCTGCTCTGCCTTTCTAAGCATACAATGCTCACAGAAGCTGACAAAACTGCTCTCTTCCCCAGACCTTTGACCCTGAGTTCCCTACAGCAGAGTTTTCCACTGGGTAGGAAAAACACTGGGTTATATTCTTTTATGTCCCAAATCTGTCCTCTGCAGGTTGAGTGAATGCTGAATTGGGTGGTCTATGTGGCTATGACCACTGCTGTGACACAAGAGGTCATCTCTCTGGCTATCCCTGGCAGCAGGGGTAGGACTACTACCTGTGAGGCCTCAGGCAGGCAGGGAAGAAGGGAAGGCTGGGCAAGGGAAAAGGATGGTCCCATGATAATACAGCCTCTACCAGAAGGAGTGGGGGTCAAAATCCTCCTGCAACTTCAAGCGCCCAAAGGGGTAGTGGATGAGACCTCTGCTTGTCAGCTGTCTGGGACTCCTATGAAGGTAAAAGCCTTCCTCCAACCCCATCATCTGACGGGCAGTGTTGCACTGTGCTGCGAGCTCTGTGCTGTTGGGCACCACATAACATTTCTCATGATCTTAAATGTACCAGAAAAGACTACTTTCCAGTTCAGATATTATCATGACTTCTGAAGATTTTTAAACTCTTTCTCTGTATCTTTATCCCTGACATTCTGGGCATAAATCTTCTCATAAGCATGTGGGTTTTTTTCAGCCCTCCAGGATATTCACAACATTTTAACTCAGAGCAACCTCCCAGGCAATTTAATCCTGCCATGCCCACAGTGACTCTCTCAGCTAGACAGAAGCAGTGCTGTACAAAAAGTCATTCCAGCCACCCTCAGCATAGATTCCTGTTGCATCGTGGTCAGGACTGCAACTCCAGCAGTCCAGATAATGGCTTCTAATCACAAAGTGCCATTTAGCAGAGGTTACTGCTGTGCGATACTGTTTTCTCTGAAGAGGTCTGAGAAAGCATAATTTAGTAACCAACTTGCATTTTTACTTAATATGTTTATGAGTGTTTCTTCTAGATAAGAAAAACGTGTTTTTTATTTATAGTCTTACTTTTCCAAGTTAAATATATAACCTTTGTTTTGGTAGCCTTTCTAATAGTTTGCTTTAAACTTTGCAGCATTTTTCTGTTGTGGGTAGACTATGAATGCTGTTAATGCCTAATGAGCAGTAACTTCGATGTCAACTTAAATTTTCTTGGTTTGAATTGGCCTCATTTACTGTCTTGAATGTATTAGACTATCAGCCATTTTAATTTCTTTTCAAAGATAGAACTTACTCCTTTAGTGGACATTACGGGTATTGCAATATTCGGGGGGGGAAAAAAAAATGTCAGAAAGCCAACTGGTGATCAGTTTTTCCTTCATTAAATAAAAAGCCCTGAATAGTGTAGGGAAATATTATACCAGGACATTTTTAAATTTTGAGATGCAACTTGAGATCTGCACATGCATATTGCGTTAGCACTCTTAATATTTATTTTAAATTATGGAAGTCTAGTATTTTCAATCTGAAATGTACACATGTACGATTCAATAGCTGAAATAACTAGAGACTGGCAGAGGAACTTTGACAAAAAGTGTCCTTAAATCAACGAAGTACTGTGAGGTCACAGGGGTATAACTTGTTTGATAGCACTGTACACAAAGCCACAATTTGTTCATGTTGTTGATATAAATCAGTAGTCATTTCACTGCTTTTGTCAGCAATGAAATTGGCCCAGCTTCTGTTAGATATTCATGGTGTCCCTAGATGTAGGTAAATAACCCCACAAGTGTTTACACAAGCATACGTGATAAACAGACACCTTTTCTTCTGTTATACTTATGTTATAATTCTGTACAAGGAAAATTACACTGGTTTCAGGTTCAGAAAAAAAGAACTTGTCCTTTCATTTTATAACCACTCTTTTTTTTTCTTTTTTGCACAAAAGGTGAATTTCACCTTGCTTAAACTGAGCTGTTTGGAAATTTGATATCCAGTCTAGTCGGGGCATCTGGGCTCAATCTGGAGTGAATGGAGAGGCTCAAAGACCTCCAGATGGCGTTGGATCTCAGCATACCCTTTTTAGGGTGGCATCATTGATCTGTACTTTGCAGAATAAGGCTAGATTCAGGTTATACATTGAACTGTCAATCACTACATTTCAGCAAAGCCAAAATTCGAGCCTTTGGAGTCACCCTCACTTCTGGCAAAACATTATCCATCTACTGTCAGCTGAGACTGTAATCCAGCTTCTCAAATATACATGCACCCATAAGCATATACATATGCAGAGCAAAATATAGCAGGGAAATTCATATCTTCTTTTTCTAGTGGGGCTAGGTTAACAAAAAGATCGAAGAAAGTCAGTAAAACCTGTTAGAGAAGAGAGGTATTTAAAAGGGAAGCTTTTATATAGGTAACAACATTCATGCTAGGAGCTAGCAGACTTGCTGCCCCAGATTTTAGGTACACAGCTAACATCTGCCATCTTTGAATAAGAATTAGCTAAAGAAAATTAATCAGTTTCTCATAGAAAGAGAATACCCAGTTTATTTTGGCTCAGTTGACTGATCTTTTTCTTATTTTTGAAACTGAAATAAGCAGTTAGGACCGAGTGATCAAATGATCAAAATGATAAATGTTGGCATTAGTATGCTTTTTTGTCTTTTTTTTTCTTTCTGCATCCTCTCTTTACAAGGTCAGAAAGCCGTAGGAACAGGTATGACTCTGTCTTTAAAAGGCTGGAATGTAGCAGGCAGCAGTCATCCAATGTCCTGCTCCTTTGTAAAGGAACTCTGATGTCCTGATGAACCAGGACTAAAAGTGATATCTAGGAAGGACTTCTGGGAAGCTGAGGAGCAGTGCTGCATTTCTAATGTCTAGAATGATTAGGTGGAAACCTTTCTTCTCAGTCAGTTGAATCTCAAATAAGGTAAAGACCAAAAAATCCTCTTGCAGGTGGGATCTGAGCTGGGAACATCAGCTATTGCCAAACAAGGTGAAATAAGTGAGGAAGCATTTATGACCTGTAATATGTATATAATTTCTAACATCCAGACAAGCTTAAGTGTACAGTAATTGAGGGATGTAAGAATGATGGGGGCTCTAATAAAGAACTCTCAAAACTCAAGAAGTTACCATGAGTAATCTGATTCGCAACAGCTTCTTCCTATCACTTCTGTGATAACTGAGTTGTGAACAGAAGATTCTCACTGACATTTACTGTGAAGGAATTATCACAGCCTAATTAGCATGCAGTAACTCTTTAAATTAAGGAGAGCGGATTATACAGCTGAACTTTAAGACACTTAATGGGAATGAGTTGGAACTAGTTATTCTGTCTAGAAATTCTGCTCAGAAACAGCTGAGACATTAAGAGTCCAGCTCAACTGGAAGAACTGTGCCATCCTGTGCGCTACACCCTAGCTACAGCCTAGCTCTGCTCTGAGATGAAACCACAGTGTGTGTGCCATCAGTTTCCTCTTTCTGTTTTCTTCCTACCTACCTCACAGTGCTTTGCTTTTTTGTTGGAAGGACATCAGAGAAGTGGACTGAAAGTAAGTTGTGGCTCCTTCCAGTTGGGTTGTTGAGCTGGACAACCAAGAAACTAGACCCTCGGGATACACTGCAGCCTGCCCTTCTTGCTCACAGATGGGGCAGACTGTTCTCAGTATTGAGCAATACATGTTTCTGTTATCCATACCATTCAAGTTTTGTCATTTCTTTGCATGTTGGGAAAATAATTTGAAGTATTTGCTGCCTTATTTATGAGACAGACTGGAGCCTTTATAAACATAAAGCAATTACTCATAGTACAAAGCAGGTACTGCTTTCTTAGTTTTACCTGGCTTCCAAAGAATCCAATACCCTTGGACTTGCTATGCTCTTAGTGTATCCTTAATATAAACCACAGATAGGTAATTCAACAAAGAAACCTCCTTTCCACTAGTTATTTTATTAAAGAACAGTAAAGGTGACAAAAAAATACAAAAAGAAGCAGTAAAGCTGAAGCAAGTTATAAATTACAATGGGTGTATGTTCTATTCCTCTAAACAGTCATATGGCTGGAAGAGATTTTAGGCGGTTGTCTAATCCATCCTCCTGTCCTGACAGGATGAATTATATACCATGTCATACCTGACAAGAGCTTGTCTAACTTGTCTTGAAAAGTTTTAGTGATAGGTTCTCGAAGACACCCCCATTCAGTCTATTTCTGTGTCACTACCCTTAAAATTAAAAAATTGTCCAGGCATCTAAGCTGACCTTTCTGTATTATAATAAAATATTCAGTTTTCTTAACTTATTCACCAACCACGTGGATAAACTTTGTGGCAGAAAATCCTTGCATACATGAAGGCTATCAATCTTAAATTGTGTCGAATACTGCTTGCCTGCATTCTTTCAGCCACCCATGTTTCCTAGTCCTCCTCTTACCTCCTCTGGACAGCCATTTGGCCAACATAACTCCTGAACTGCAGATCCCAGATTTTCTATTGAAATGGAAAAAAAACCCAACTTATTATTTATATTCTTCTACAATCCATTTACAGTGTTTTGTCATATTTTTTTAAACAGCACAGTGAATTGTCTATAAAAAACTTTTAGATGTGTTTCTTTTCTCTATGAATCTAGCACTTGTTGATAATCAGTAACAAAGGTTAAACATATTTTCTGGCTGCAGTTCTGAACATTCTGCATAGATATAAATTGCATTATGGTAAAACAGAACACTTTTCTAACCTTATGGTTGTAGTATTTGACATTAAATGTAGATATATTTGAAATATATCATGGATTTTCAGTTTTCAAGTTGGTCTCGACCTTGCAAAATTTAAAAACAAGGCTGTTCAAAATACTTAGAAATACCTTAGAGGGACTGATCTTAAACTGTCAGTGTGGGTAGGTAAACTTGGTGGATACATAATTTTCAGTGCCTAATTGCTTAAAGTATATGAAATGCAGTGTATTACATCAGTTCATTACAATATCAGCATGTACCATATTCTCAATGACAGTTATTATGTTTTCCTGAGAGAAACAGGTTCCACTTAACAGCAGATTTTAATTTACTTCTTTAAATTGTCTTAAACAATAGAATGGAAAGAAAAGAGGAAAAGGAACCAAGTGCTTTTGCAATTCTTCTGGAATTAGTATGCAAAGAACATAAAAGGAAAATAGCTAATTTTGTTTGCAATATGCATAAAAAAAGGAATGCTTTACATCAAAAGTTAAATGCTGTCATTTCTGCACACTTTCTATTCCACAAATAACACAGACTCTTATACATCAGAATTTTTGCTACAGAAGAAAAAAATGAAATAAAATAAAAAGAAAGCAGAAAGATTAAAGGAGCATTTGATGGCTGCTATAGACCCTGGCAAAATCTGCAACACAGCAGCCTGCTATGCCATACTCCATCAAAAGCAGCTCCTAAATGTGGTGGAGGAAATGTTAACATTTCTAATCTTGGAAACATTCAATGGTGCCATCTCAGTTTCATGAAAAGCCTGTAACAAAAAGCATCCAGAATGCTTTATCTCGTGAGAACTCAGTGAAACACAGATATTACTGCTCCATATTTTCCCAGAGACCCTCACCAACGCTTTTCACAGACAGTCTGGGCTTCCCATAATCCCATTGCTGCCTCTAACCACAACCTGCCATTTCCATCAATGTTTTGCTCTGCAGAATTGCTGACATCATGTAACACTGTGCTTTTCTGCACATTAGACTTAGTTAAAACTAAGGCAGTAGTAACATACCATTGCTATTGCAGGGGAAGAAAGCAGATATGTTCATATGCATCCTAAGAGATAAATTAAGCCTTTTTCAGAAATTTCTTTCAGAAATGTAAAAAAAGCACCACCCAAAAGGCAAGGGATTGATGCTAATCAATATTCACCTTATGCCTGTGAAAGAGTGATTGGGGTCCATGCTGACATTATCAAAAGCTTTCTTTCTCGCTCATGTGCTTTTCAATAACAGGCTTATTTTTGCATTCTCTTGAGACTGGAATAGCCAATTCAGGTTTTTAAACATCTATGGATTTTTCCAGTAATCTGTCCAGTGAATATTAATAATCTTCTATATCTTACAGTGCTGTGTAGTGGAAGTCAGCATTTTTAGCTGTTAGGTTCTGTTACATCCTTCAGTTTTCCTTGAAATCTGATTTTGTTTATTGATCTTTATTGAAGTTTTTTCTTATTTTTTTCCCTCAAAATATTTTGCATATGAATGTTGGTATAACACAATGATTCCCATTGAACACTTTATAATACTGTCATATGTGCATCTAATCACAAAAGTTTTGTATATCTAAGCCAGTCCTCATTAATGTGCCTAGTTATTCATTAAGAAGAGAACCACTACTTACACATGAAGTTATGAAAGGTAGAGATACAAGGCAGTCTTTGTACCTTGAAGAACCTTCTTCCATTTTCAATTGAGCTCTGTCTGACCTTTCATAATCTAACACTTAAATGGCAGTATGTATTAAGATATATTTGAGTAGTTTTAATGATATATTTGAGTAGTTTTAATGGAGAATTCAAATCTGTACATTATGGTTCGCAGCACTGATTGAGGGTCTCACGGCTATCTTACTGACTGGTGGACTCTAGGGGCAGACATTACTTCTGACAGGTGAAATAAATTTGTCAAAGGAAAGGACTGCATTCAGGAAGCAGCATACCTGCTCAGACCCGTTAAAAGCTGATGTTTGGTCTGTTAGGGGACTTTGAAATTCCCAATGTATCATAAACAAATACATCATGCTGGATATGACAGCCCACGGCAGGCAAGGCTGGTGCCACTTTGTGTCCAGGCAATAGTGAGGTTGAAAATGTATTCCCAGCAGGCATGTGCACACAGAGCACACGTATGTGCAATACATACACAGATAGACATGTGGCTGGCCATGCAAATCACAAACACTCAGGGCTTTCACAAGACACAAGCAGTACCAAACCCTGCATTCAGCTTTCCTCTCTGGCTGAGCAGGACAGAGGACCATTAGTGGAAGTATGTATGTATATGCACAAGGTGGATCCAGCCAGCAGCTGAGCTCTTGATGGCCCCACTTGATGGCACCTGGACATATTAGCTCCCAAGGCTGCAGCCCCATTCCAGTTGCTGGCAGCACAGATCTTCAGACAGAAAAACAGATATGTGCACACACACACAGGGTGAACAATCCCTTACCATAGAACAGCTGAATGTGGGCTTTTAATAAGAAGGTAGGCAGGTTGCAATTATACAGTACAGGGCAGAACCAGGCAACTGCAGGAACAACCTTTACTTAAGTGAAAATGGACCTTTTTTCTCCCCTTTCCTTCCTTTGTTCCTCCCTAAAATGCCTAAATCACTCCCTTTTTCTCATCTTTGATTTGTCCCTTAAACATCCCATAGCGGATCCTGTGCAATCCTAAAATGTTCTTTTCCTGCATCCCATGACATATCCCACCCCTAGGCAGCAAGTGATCCATAGAGCTCCTCCAGATAACCCATGGTGACAAGTTTCACACATGGACACTGGTGCTGCAGCTGTGCTAGGACAGCCCTAGGAGGAACACAGACTGGGTGCCCTTCCCTTTGAGTCTTCGGTTTGGGTTCCCCTGCCTATTTTTGTGTCCCTGTAGTCCTCTGGGCTTGTTCATATGGTGCTTTCATGGCCTGATGGCTCCTGGAATGAGCCTGACAGTGGCTAGGCAGGTTATTATTTGGGCTCCTCCCTTCCCCTTGGTTTCTCTGAGTCCCTTTGTGGGTGTACAAACAAGCTTTTGTCAGATAACCTAATACATTCCACTTGCTATGTAACTACAGTGACCACAAATTTAGTAAGACTGAAAAAATAACTCAGCTGCCAAAGAATAAAAGAGATAGACCATCCTAACTACTTGCTTTCCAAGATAGATTTGATACCCCATGTGCTTTTGTTTTAGTGATATACAATAGATATGGCCATTCGATTACAGATATAATTTGCATGTTAGATTGCTTTATCTCCCATCTTTCACAATGCACTCCCAACGTAACATAAAATATTTTTTGATGCATTTCTTTGAAAGAGTGCAAGATGACAACATCTCTTGAATAATTTTTGGTAGATCATCACCAAAATTACATCAGTTATCATCCTGTCTACTTTTGTTAGTTTTGGGGGCGAGTTACTGAGGAGATGTGATGATGGTGTGTCAATCTGTGCAAAGGCTGCTTTTGATTCCTAAGCATTTCGGAAAAGTAATGTAGCTTCACAGTGTCATTCTTACATCCTCCATTATACTTTGTCCAACTTGTTTTTCCTGCAAAAAATGTGAAGCAGAAAAAAATCAATGATCCACTCTGTGATTTGCCAGCAAGTTAGCAAATTCAGGCTAAGATGAGACCCTTAGTTACTGTACATTCATGTAGCTCCACGGATTTTTGTACAGGCAGGAGAAGTAACTTGAGCAGAACTTGGCCCATGGCATGACCAAGTTTTCACACAGCCATGGTGTCACATCGCCCACCCTCCAACCCCATCAGTATTTCAGTATAGCTTCTCAACACCAAGCTTACTTTCCAGCTTCTATTGCACAGTTGTAATGTGAGAGAACTTGGTAAAAGCCTCCTTCATATCTGAAGAGTTTAACAGAGTTTCCTAAGTGGCAAATGTGTTGGAACTGGATCTGAGAGACACCTATGCCAGATTGCAAAGTAGTGCTAAAACCAAGGGGTAAGACATTCTGCCAAGCCCCTGGAAAATGGTCTTTTTACTCTGTCTCAGGAAAGTCCATATAAATTGTTGTTCAACATCATTTCTAGCAAGTTTGCTAATGCTTCATAAAACAGTAAGATTTAAGTCCCATTATTACCTATGTAATGTGCTGAAGGAATTCCTGGTTGCAGTGCAGCACGAAGAGCAACTGAAGCTGTAGTTCAAAAACTAAAGCCTAACTTGAACTGCAAGACTAGGACAATTTGAAGAGATTATAGGGATTATACTAACAAAGTAACAGTCCTAAAGTTAGGAGTTTCTCAATAGATATACTTAAAAGTGAAATTTTGCCATTTGTCGTGATCAGAACAAAATCCCCTTTCTTCTAGTAGAGATAGCTTCAACTAATTCTCTGCAAAATGCAGTCATAACTGTTTTATATTTACAGCAGTTCGAATTTGCCCTTTTTGAAAATGAAACGGAGGAAAGGAGACAGAGCATAATGGAATTGCTTGAGCTGGAAGCTTGACACAATATCAAGGCCGGCACTGGAGAACATATAATAGGATTTTCAACTGATAAGGAATTTCATCTTATCTCTTATCTTCAAAGGAAATACTTCTAGCAAGCTGGGATTTGCTGCCATAGTGAAAGGCATGGATGTAGGGAGCAGACCTGAGGGAAGCATACTGCCTAGTGAGTTACCAACACCTACACATTGCAGCATTTGGATTTTTTTGGAAGCTTCTCGCCCAGATACCATCCAGCCCCATCTGTGCTCAGCTTGAGAGCTCTGTTGTAGCCAGAGCTCAAAGCTGCAGGCCAAATTGGAGATGCATGAACTGATCAAAATTTCCTCTAATCCTACCTCAAGAGTAAGTGACTGAAATGAATTCCATCAACTCTATACATTTGCAGCAGTGCCCCTGGCACGTTCAAGCTGATTGGCTTATTGCCATAATGGTTTCAGAAATATACTGCACTATAAATGCATGAGTTCTTCACAGCAGCATATTGCAATCAAAATTCCTGCACATCTACACCTGCTATTATTTAAATCGCTCACTGCAACTCCATTGAACATGGCACTTTATTACAGTGGATGCTTAGCAAGAAAATCAAGTAGGAGAGGGTAAAGGGATAAAATCACAAGAAAATGAGAGAACATAATCAAAGAAAAAAGTATAAAATGCTTTGGGATCTCCACTTTTATCCTCGTAATATTAAATCATTCTCTTCTAAGAGGGCTAAATGCAAGTTTGCAATGCTGAAATACATTAAGATCGAGTCTCCCAGAAAATTCAGCATGTCTAGGATTTCATCCCAAGTGACTAAAAGTGCCCAAAAAGAATTCCAAGTAAGTTTAATACATTTCCTTACTTCACAACTTGGAACACTACGTAAATCATAGCCTACCTCTAGAGAGGGAGAATAGAGTAAAAAATATGATGTAGATCTACTGTATTTTTCAGGGCTACACAGAGTAAAATGTCTCTAGGAGGTCCATTCAGCAATTCAGTTGCGTGAAGTCTCCTGAATCTAGAGGTAACACAGGTCTGTGACTCAAATTGTACTTTTGTTTTTCTATAATATATGGATCATTGTGGTTACTTCTCTTAAGATGGAGCTTCTCAATCAGACGAGTTAAGAGAATGTGTGGCTCTATGGCTATTAAAATTTCAAGAATTTTGTGCATTTGGCAGTAATTTTATTTGAAAAGAATTCCATGTTTTTCTTTAATAGTCAAACATACTTCTCAATATCACTGAAACTAAAGATCCATTTCTGATTTCAAATTGCTTTTCTAGTTTTGTCTTAACTTTGTTTTTTAACTTTGATAAGCACTAATATGAAGTAGCAAGCAGTAGATCTGACTGACAGACAACATTCTTCCTCTCTCCTCTCAATGAACTCTCGAAGATTGTGTGAAAAAATGCTGTGTTTCATTTCAATACAAAACAAATTTGAAATTATCAGTGAAACTGAATTTCTGTATTTTTTACAGCTTTTTCATTAAACTTCTCTTTCACTGACGGCAGGTGAAGTGCTTGGACATATTTGAAAAGTATTTCCCATCAGATAGTCTTTCCTGGCTAATGATTCTCCAGTTGGTCAATATATTATCTTACCTTGGCCTCTCTCAGGCATTCTGATCTCTCAAGAGACTCCTCAAAGTCCCACAGTAAGAGAAATTATTTAGTTTAAAACCTGTCATGGTAAGGTTTCCAATGACACGTTAATACTTAAATAATAATAATAACCATCTTTATACTCTCTTCATAGCCTGTCTGATTATGTTATTTTCCATTTAATTACCCAGTCAATTTATATAAAAAGAAATGTTAGGGGAATCTAAGTTCTAAATATCTAATTTCAGTGCTCTCCTTACACCAACTACCAAACTGCATGGCTGTGTAATAACCTGTTGTATTCCTCTTCTTTTGCTAAATTCATCCCCCTCTTTTAGGAATCCATTCATATTTTCAGGTATATACTAGGAGCATATTAGTTTCTTGGCATCTTTGTCACTATTACATTTCTATGCCATTTTCATTGCTAACTCTTCTTGAATACTCAAAAATAAGAATCACTTTGTGCCTGTATTAAAATTTTTAAGCTGAAAGTATTAAAACTCAAGATTTTGTATATTAAGAAAAACATTTTGTTTCTATCTGGATATTAAATGCAGACAGCAAAATATGTCAGGCTATCTCTCGATGACTAAATATAAACTATTCCTATATCATATACGAAGTGCTCTATATCTCGATCCTTTCCAATTCTTTCTCTCTAACCAATCTGTATGGAATTGATTTTCATAGCTTAAAATTCAGGTGCTTATGTCTCAATAATGTTCAAATAAGCAACTTAAAAACTGAAATGCATCTCAGTTTTGGTATAAGTCTCTCTCCAGGAGCTAAAGTTTAGCTGAAGTTATATTGGGGGAAAAAAAACAGTGAAAAGTTTCCTATTTATAAAGCATTTCTAGGTGGATCAAATACTTGAAATCTGAATTGTTTAAACTTTGCCATGAAAAAGTGATGTTATTACTTGAGCAATACTTGTGACTTAGCAATAAAAAAGGGCTGTAACTGGGATCCATGAATTGCTAAACATCATTTGAATTATGCATGCAAACTTTATGGGGCAGCTTATCAACTGATCATCCCTTTTTGTCATTTGATGCATGTTAATTTTATGCTCTACTGCTTCAGCTGCTATTTCATTAGAATGTTTACTTCTTTTTAAGGTATATTACTTCACAACATAAATAAAAGTTGTTGTTATATGCACACATTCTTTTCCCCTTCAGCATTTTAACCTGTGTAAATTTTATTTTCTTCAAAATTAAGTATAAGAAGATAATGACTACGGTACTGTAACTTTCATGATTATGCAGGTATGCTGTTTTCTTCCAAGTTTTTAAAAGTTAATTTAAAAGTCAACTATTGAAATAATCCAGGACCTCCTTTTTAGGTTATTTTCTGAATTTTTTTTTAAAAAGGATAGGAGGTAAAGGGAAAGTTTGAAATCAACAAAATTGACTTGACTTTATACAATATGTAGACAGATGACATAAAGATTTCATTCCTTTTAGGTTTTTTTAGGCTTAAAGGAGAATTAATTATGGTACTCTTCAAAAAACTCCACCCTCAGTTCATCCTCAGACTAGTTTAAAATATGTCAGTTTTTGAAGTGATATTGCAAGACCTAAAAATCTGTTATTTCTCTCATTATGGTGTTGAAAATGAAGTTCTATTTAAAAAAAAAAACACTTTATCAAAGTGTCCCTGTGCCTTTACACAGCAAAAGATTAATCAACGTTTGCAGTGTGATTTGGATTGGGAGGGTATTTTTGAAGTGAATTTTCCAGTCACTTCCATTTACAGTGTCTTGGCTCACACAATGGACAGGTCTTGAAGAAAAGGAGCTGGATTCCCTTCTGTCACAGTTTAGTCCCAACCCGGCTAATTTCAGCGGGTAAAATGGTGTAGCTGGGCTCCCAGATTCCACCCCCCACCATCCCCAGGGGAAGGGGGAAAGGAAAATGAGAGGGAAAAGGCTTGCAGATTGGAAACTAGAACTATAGCATTAATTAAATAGCAATAATAATAGTAATAATGATGAAAATAATTAGAAAGTAATGGAATATATACAAATATCTGAGCTTGTACCAGTACCCCTTGATGACTATTTGTCACCGCAAATGGTTTAGAGCAGACACGAGGGAATGGTCGATGGCTAGGAGGGAACTGAATTCAGGAATTGGATTCAGGAATACACTGATCTGGGATCAGGAACAATCAGACAAATGAGGTCCTGACTGGATATTGGCCATCACAGAAGAGAGCAAGACTCTCAGTTTTATACCGAGAATGATTTATATGGGATGGAATACTATGTTGGTCAGTTTAGGGGCACCTGTCCTGTCCACCCTTCCCTGTAGGTGCTGCCTTTTTCACTGGCTTGAGGGTGGCCTTGGTTACTAGAGGAATAAGTGTAAACATTGGCCTTTCTGCATACCCCTGTCCTGTGTTATCACTTTCTAGAGAGAAACTGTCTGAAAAACATGGTTAATTTTCAGAAAATGAAGTTACTTTAGACTAGACGAGGCCAGAATCAGGAAACCAACCCCAATTTAACTTAAACTGTAACACCTTCAGATGAAACTAAGCCAGAAGATGAGGTCCAGCTGCTTGCAAGCACTCAGTTCATGGAACTAGGCTAGAATTTTTGAGGTCCGTTGCGTGAATAGTAGGTGTTTAGCACAGTGTTTCACTCTACAGGTCACTTTTGGCCCCTCTCTTTTCCTGTTCCTGTCTCAGATTGCATGCGCTGAACAGTCCTTGTAGTTTATGCCTTGAATAATCTTCACAACATTATGGTGCATCTGATTTTATAAACAGGCTGGGTCAAAACACTTGCAAATTCGATCCTTTAGTGTAGGCATGGTCTTCTCCATTTTGTTATCTCTTTAGCCTGATGGATGGAAGCTGACACTTTGCTCTAACAAACCTACATGTCCACAGGGAGATACAATTGCAAAGTCTGTATAAAGATGTCATCTACATTTGCGTGATTGCCATAAGAACTTAAAAGACATGATAACTATGGGCTACAGAAAATGCATGAATAAGTTCTATAACCTGAAAAGCTGAGATGTCTTGGGGAAAGGGTTGAAGGGAACACAGTTTTGGTTATAGGGAACAACCTGGGGATTACAGGGCAGGATGTGAACCACGTCAGTGGCCAAGTGTGGGTCACTCTACATTAGTCAGAGTGGTTGGTTTGCAGTGGTTCTCTCCCCAGAAGTTCTGCTGAAGGTCACACAGGTCCACAGATGTATGGAAAGTGACTTTGGTATGGTACACTGAGGCTACAAGTCCTAAGAGAAGTAAATAAAAAATCCTTTTGAATATTGTTTTGTTTTGATAGTTATGCAGAAATTTAGCAGTTTGTTGTACTGAAAATAGTTTTCTTAGTATATCAGGCATATTCTTCTAAGTGTAAGAAGATATGCTACTGCCATCAAAATATACAGAAGAAATGAGGAGCATCTTGTTAAACACAATCAATACTCTCAGAGGAAATTCGTGGTATTTTGCTATCAGAGTTTAAACCAATAAGAACAATGCTTCTCCTCAAGCAGTGTAATTTGTCACAAGGGAGTTCAACTTTTTCTTTTGTTTCTTACACAGTATTTCACGACTGCTGTTCCCTTTGCCTCAGTGGAACACTAAATTTCATGGAAGTGTGCCTTTTCATTTCCAGTTGAAATATCATGCAATGTTTCTGAAACAGCATGTTTCAGAAAAATAAGCAAACCAAAGAGTTCAGAACATTTTTTTAAAAGTATAATACTTTCCATTTTTAAAATAAAACTTTTATTTCTTATTTGTAAAGGAACATGCTGTCTGAATTTTCTGTTGTAAGGCAAAATCTTCTTGAAATGTTCCTTATTTATTCCAATAATGTTAATGCAAATGGGAATCTCAAAAGGCATGAAAGACACAGTGATTCAAACTGCATACCTGAATTAGGAAAAATTCGGTTTTAATTTGGTTGTCTAAATTGTCCAAATGATCAAACCTGACATGAAATGGTTCTGTCATGGCTGCTTGTAATACAGTGAAACACCTCAAATATATGAGTATTGTTTTTTAAAATATGTGGAAAACATAGCTCTGAAATTTCTATCAGTTATTTCAAGATGCACATTTATATTTGTTTACTTACAGTTACTTTTGATAAATACAGATATGTAATGCATTTATGTCAATATAGCAGTATTAAGATAAATTTATATAAATTTATGTATTTACATTGATTTGATACTCTTGCATTTATAATACGTGTTATTCCAGACTTGGTTTGGTCTCTAGTACTGTATAAATAGCAATTGTCAGGAATAGTAAAATAGCTGTGCTTCTTGTTTTGGCCTTTGCAGCCCTGACCACATGCTGCTGCACTGTGATGAGAAGGTCTGGGCTTTGCAAGAGTATAGCTGGAACACATCCCACACATCTCTTTTAATTGCTGACAATATGTCAATACGCCAGGTCATGTCCACTCACTTTCTTTAAGGTCTGAGACCTCTGTTTTAGCTGCAATGTAGATTTGACATTGATTTCTTACTGGACCATCATATATATTTTATGTCAGTGAAAGAGTGATGCAAGGTAATGTCACTGAACACTTAATCTGCAAGTAAAACTAGAACAACACTTATCTCCTGCTTTAGGAAACTGAAGCCATCCATTTTTTACACCCACATCTGAAATTTTGATTCATGTCCGGCTAGAAATAAAGGAGCCACCATATGCAGCTGACTAGGTCCCACAGAAATGTAGAAATGTGCTGACTGTATACAGATATTTGTTGTTTAAGTTTACCTGAAGGGTAGAGTAACATGACTTTATAACACCATTTTACTGCATAGCTCCGGTAAAGATCTGTCATATGGCACCTTCCTGCAGACAAGATGCTGAGGAGCAAGGTACTTTAATGTGTGTGCGTGGGAAGGGGTTAGAGGAGGTGGCTGGAGGATGCCTTTGAAATCTTTGTCAAAGTTGTCTGAGGACTCATTCTGGTTTGGCATCTATTTATTATCATTGTCAAAGCCTCTCTGCTTATGAGACGCTGTGTTCTCAAGTCCCAGATCTAAATTCTGTTGTCTCACCCTCCTGCCAGATTTCAGACACTAACATACCACTAAACCACTTTTAAGACACTAATTTTCTTGTAGGCTATCTGTAACCTACTGAGAAAGTACAATGATCTTTCCTGCACTTGTAGTAAAGAAAATAAAAATGCATTAAGAAGGTGGCAGGGGAGAGAACAGATCACTGCTTTTGGGAAGCACAATTAAACAGATTTTCTTCTCTTCTGCTTTTGTGTGGCAGATGTGAAATGTGAAACTGGTAAAAAAGCAGTTTTTGCACCTTAGGCGATGCTTTGAAAACTGAGAAGGTGAGTGAGTCAATGGGAAACTGCTAAGGAGCGCAGGGCAAAAAGTGGGAGGATTTGCAGTATCAACTTTTGACTGTACTTCAAGGCCCTTTAAGTACAATTTTGTGATAAACAAACCAAAAAAATACACAAATATATCCTGAAACATTAAATATACTTGCCCATGACAAGAAATACTCTTTAGCGTATGGAAAAGAGAATTTTTCCAGACACGTGGGAACAACAGTGGAAAATGGTGTTATTAAATGGATTGTTTATCCATCACCTCATCTCTTTTTTACCTTCCTCAGCATTTTGAGATGGCCTACTACAGCAATAAATACAAGTTCTATATACTCGGAAGGACAGAAAACATTTCTTTTACTTCCCAGTCTAAAGACTTAAGGATGTTATTTAGTATATACAATAGTATTCAGATGCTATTATTTGTAAAACATCAGTAACATATTGACTCCTCACAGGTAACTCTTTGTATTTTATGCTTATTACTAGCTTTAATATATTTTGTCATAGCAAGCTTAATTTTGTTCCCCAGTAACAACAGAACTGTAAATTAACATTTCTTCCATCATCTGAACTTTGAACTTTTGTTCCTGAATATTTTGCTATTGGTTAATTATGGCTGTATTGTTCTGTAGACTGTAATGCACAAAAGTTTTTCATTATTTATTCCTCCATCAAATGAATTCTCATCTTTTGGCAACCATAGATGCTTTAGGTTTTTGGGTTTATAACTCTACTATACTTTGGACATTTACAGTAGAATACCTAGTCTTCTGGAGAAAAACATAAGCAGCCATTGAATATATCATCTTCATAATGACTTCTATTTTCCAGTTGACTTATTATGCAGGCTTACAATATTCATTGGTGTTTTCGTATAATAAATTACAAAAAATGACCGACCAACCAAACCCTCCAAAACCCCAACCCCCAAAAAATGGATAAAAGGAAAAATATCAGCAATGTAATTTTATTGTAGATTGAAAAATTGTAAGCTGTCCAGAAATGTTGCTCTGCATGGTTATGTAATTTAGGAATACAGATATGTAATAAGAAAGTTATGTAATAATAAGGGGTAGTGCTGTCTCTATGACTCTATACCTTTTTAAATTAATATTCAGTTGTTTCCTTACGCACATCATTTCAATGCATTCGAAACCTCTTCATGACTGGCAGGGGTTCTCACTACTTTTTGATTCAGGGTTGGTCAGCTTCTAGCCTGTGAACCATGAATAACTGACAAAAATGTACCCTTTAACACCTACATAATTGCAATTTTCAAGGAATGTAAAAGCACGTATCAGGGGCTCATTATCCATCGCTCAGGTAGCACCTGAAAAGTACATTTTGAAGAGCCTCCTTCCCTGAGCTGTATTAGAACAGGGTTGGCTTACACGATCCACCACTGCAACTGTTTTGAGTAGAAAGGATGATAAGAGTAGTCATGATGTGTTTCTGAATATGTTCCTAAAATGTTTATTCTAGTTGCAATTCTTAGTAGTTCATAATAGGTGTAGTTCCTAAAAACAGTATCTAGTTTCTACTAGGTGCAGGTGATTACTGACAACATTGGCTTGCACCACCCAGAATGAACAATATGCCTTGTAAAATGCAAATAGTTGCTTGTTCAGTCCTTCGTACCTTAATGTTTGCATGCAAGGAGGGCAAAATCCTGATGCTGTCGAAGCCAAATAGATGTTTTGCTTTCGCTGCAGCAGGGCCAGCTGTTAGGCTCTCTATATCCCTTAGGAAAGCTGCATTCCTGCCTGGAACCATTACACAGATTTTCAGTTTAACTTTGAGGAAAAAATTTCAGAAAGAACATGCATTCACCAACCCACACACCTGCAAACACCCCCACAAAGCTAGTGCATATAAAGCATAGTGGTGGTGTCATTTATTTCTGGATAACGAACAATATTTTAAAGAGGGAGATTTTCTACTTTGAAAATGGAATTTTAATAATGACAGGGGAATGGGAAAAAAACTGATGACTAGTCAGAAACATATTTGGGTATGGTGAAAAGATATTAAAGTAACATTTATTTCAAGGTTAAACTAGCAAATGCTCAAATGTGACTGCAACTGACTCACAGCATTATAGATGAATAGACACTATGCAATCAGAATACATTATATCCCTACAGAGGTAGCCCAGGAGGAATGATGCTGATAAACATGCCTAGATTAAGAGGAGTTACAGAAAGACTAAAAATAAAGGTTTATGACAATGTAAAATTGCATTTTTCTAAATATTGTACTAAAAAATTTTGGATCTGCCAGCAGAAAATATTGGATAAGATTAATGGATTTCAGTTTCTGCTTCTTGTTCTGACAAAACAGCTGACTAAATTACAGCACAAAGCAAGTATCTCAGGGCAGAAATCAGACCTTAAAACAGCTTGAATTGTCCTGCAGTCACTTAGTGTTATTCTTCTCACTCTATCCCACTCTTTCACTTGTTCCCAGAGACGTTCAAGAAAAAACTCTTCAAGACTTTTTCAGTTGACAGTAGGCAACTTCAATACATTCAGGTTTTCTTTCATTTCAAGTTTCCCTGAATGACACCTCATGCTGCAAAGGCTCAAAAGGGGAAGAATTAATTTCTAAATTTTCATGTTTTCTGAGACAGATTCAGCCTGGTCTGATGGGAGGTATCCCTGCCCATGGCAGGGGGATTGGAACTAGATTATCTTTAAGGTCACTTCCAACCCAATTCTAATTTTACCTCTAGCCTGATAAAGAGTATAAAATGAAACATTTTAGGGTGATTTTTAGTTAGTGTTAGCTTGTCTGAAAAGTGCACCAAAAGTAAACTCTGTAAATTTTCTGTTATTTTTTTTTCCATTAATTTTCTCTTCTGCTATAGTTTAGGGTCTCAGAGTTCACTCATGCAAATTTTACCAGAACAAAAATGGTATCACATTTAATTTGATAGGAAAAAAATTACAATGGCCCAGTAAAAGGAAAGGTATTACACAGATGAGAATGAACAAAGCAAATGACCAGAACATCAGTGAATTCATAAAGTCGTCATGGAATTACATTCTTGTTCTTCAGCATCTGAACTCCGTGGTTTGCATACAAACTCCTTTGCCCCATTCCAGTTTGGATTAAGTTATGACTGCAACTGGTATAGTTCCAGTTTTGGTACAAACCAAAGATAACTTTGAAATAGTGTTTGGGTTTTTTTGTCCTGGGTTAAGCCAAAATAAGACTGCTGTTCATTCAATTTCCTGTTATCCATTGCTCTGAAATCTGTTTTTTCAAAACACACATTTTTAGGTGAACTAGGCTGTAGAGCACTGTACTAATAGCATTACTTTAAAATTTGAGTCTGTGTATTTCCAAAGAATACGTTGAGTAAGAGTGTGTCCCAGCATGGATGAGATGATGAGTTGAGTAAAACTCTCTTCCATAAAGCAGGTTTTATCATATTTGAAAGTGGCTGGTGTATTTGCCAACTTGAAGATAATGGAAAATCCATTCACAGCTCCTGTTTATATCTCAGATTTTTATTCCTGTAGTGTACTTAAACACAGAATTCATCATTAAAAGTTGAGTTTATACAAGTTACTTACTGACAGTTCTAATATTAGGGATTTATCTTTGTATAATACAGAGTACTTATAGTAGTACAAATAGTACTGTGTGCATGGAAGAGTTTAAGTAATACTGAAGAAAAACACTGAGTTTTACTTTGGTCAGATTCAATATACTATGAATCATCTACTTCTTTCCCCCCAAAAGTTCCTAGTATTTGTTTGGTTTCTGAATAGTCAATTCTCTTGCATTTTTCCATATTTTAGCTTTATTCAGCTAGCATTTCCATCCAAAAAAAGCAGTTAGTATGCTCTCATTCATAGCAGCTAGATATGTGAACAATATTAAGGATAGCATCAGAAAATGCAGAAATGGTCCTTAACAGAATATTAAAAGAACACCTTACCTGGAAAGCAGATTTTTTTTTTCACATAACAAGAAACATGCATCAAGTCCCTACACAAAAAGTCCATACACATTATCGTTATTGGTTACCACTTCCAGACCAGAAATATGTAGTTTATAATAAAAAACTTACTATACATTACATTTCAGTTTGTTCCTAAAGTCCCTAAAAGGGTCGAATGACTAGAGAAAAGGATACATATAGTCTCAATAAAAGTAGTCATTCACTACTACTGCTTTATGAGTTAATGGTAAAGTTAATTCCGCAATGAATAATACCAGTCATGATGATAATAAGGAAGAGAAATAGGGTGACATGTTACAAACAGAGTAAAGTTATAAAATATTTCTACTCTGAAGAAGCAGCTTAGTATAACCCCTGTCCCTAAGCACTAATCAGTCCTTGTGATGCCAAACTGAGATAGGGCAGTAAAATTTGCATTCTTCTGATTACGAGAACTGAGATTAACATTGGAAACCTCCTCTGATAACATCTGGGTAGAGGGGAAGTCATATGAGAACTCCAGAGGGAATGTGATAGCCTTTAAATGAACACACTTTAAGTGGAAGATATAAGGTCTCTGAGTCCTTTGAAGGCAGAAAAAAGAATAGTTTCAGACTGGCACCATGCGAATCTTATGAAGCTTATCTGATATTCACTAACCACTTCAGGGCTGCTGCCATTCTAAAAGCCAAGGCAAAATGTGGTAGTAAGAAGCAAAAGAAAATGGAAGACACTGGTGGTGGGCAGCACACCCATGTCTACTCAGAATGTGTCAGAGTCCTGAATTGAGTAAGAGGAAAATATAAAGTCAATTTTATGATTACTTGTGCTTATGTATTTCACGAATAGCAAAGATAATTTTGTTTGAGGCATAAAATGTTATGAAAGAAAATACACAAATCCTACCCAAAAATTTCTGATGAGAGGGAGTGTCTGCATTTCTTTTTCTTATAAGCCAATTTGCATTCTCCTTACATCCTTAGAGTTAGAGTAAATGGAGGAAAACATGTATTTGGGTTGCCAAAAAAAAGAGGCAATAGACTTATTGATGCAATGCTTTTATCAATTCCTTTTATCACTATGCAATATCAATTCAGTGTGACAAATATCTCTTTACTCATGTTCTGGTATCTTCTGTTGTGACATTCTTCTCAACCTCCAAGCCTGCATTGTTTGGCAGGGGGTAGGGGGTGGGAAGAACATCTAGCAAGATAAATTGTTTCTTTCTGCACATATTGCAGGGTAGAAAGGTTCATACATAACCCATTACTTTGCTTAACATTGATTATGGTTTCCTAGACCTTTATTGCCCATTTTTTATTCCTTTGCGTTTGAGATTAGGGAACATATTTTTTCTTCTGGTAGGAAATCATGGGTATCTGTTACTGATTTGACATCTCCTCACCGCTGAAGGTGTTTTTTTTTAATATGTGTTATGGTAAGAATTATTTTCCTTTCAACACTGAAAACTCTTGATCTCAGAGCACTGTGCAGCCTTACAGAGATTTCATTTAAGAAATGCAAAATAAAATACTTTTCCTTCTTCAGAGAAACCCCAAGATTGTTGGGCATCTTAGAAAGAGCCCATAGCCAGAAGAAAGAATGGAAAATGCAAAATTTATTCCGAATATCCTCAACAGGTATTAAGATACATGCTGCAGACTGCTTGGAGACGCTTCTTTCGTTATACATGACTGTGTCTGAAGGAGATGACAGTGCTAACTAGCCCTGTTCAGGGATGCAGGAACAGGGCCTGTAGATGGCACTGCTTCCTTATTATTGCTCTCTTCAAGTGAGCCGTGACTCAGAGTTTATACTGATTACATTATTTTTTTCTCCTAGGGACATGTTTATTTTGTGCATCCTGAGCCACAAACAGAAAAATGAGCTCTCCTTCAATGTGAAATTAGAAATGAAATTCCCATCAAACCTTTAAAGATCAGTCTGGGCCATGTTTCACTTACCTTTTGCATCAGACTGCTCATACTGTTAATAAAATTGCTCTTCCTGGTTCTATGGACTGAAACCCTTGGTTTCTGTTCAATTTAGTGTGGAATTCCTTTGTTTAAAGAAAAAAAAAGACTTGCAAGGTCCCACTTTAAAAACTTACAGACCTTGCAGTAACATAGAGACGAGTGTTCTTTTAAGAAAAATAAAAATTATCTTTCAACTGATGAGTAAATAGATGAATTAATGAAGGAATAAATTCACACACACAAAAGGAAAGAAAAGTAAACAAATTTGTCCTACTTCAAGCAGCAGCTGATGTTTGATGAGGTTTTCACTGGAGATATAAACCTAGCAAGCATCCAGTATATTGAACAAGCAAGAGTTTTCTTCTCTGTTCTCTGGGGTGTGGCACCTGAGTAAGCAATGATAGGTAAAATTTAACACTAGATTGTGGCAAGGGAAGCAGCATACTGTAGTAATTTGATGGCTGCGTGCTCTCCTTTTATTTATTATAAGTAGACATAGCAGTACTGCTTGCAGCTAATGTTTCATAATGTTTTCAAGACTGAAGTTAGGTAAAGAGATAGTCTGCCTAAGTTACAGCATCTCCAGTTGTTTCTTTAACAAGCCCTATTGTCTCTGGTTTTGACAGTGGATTGCAGTTTTTGCAGAGGACTTATCTTGAGGACATAGAAGTGGCCATTACTTCAGTCTGATTATTTGCACTGATTTGACCATCTTATAAAGTTTTCCAAAACCCATGTTCTTACGTGCTTAGCAGAACTCTTTAGAGACTTACTGTAAAAATCTTGCAGCACTCAATTTGCACTGCACATACACTCAAGTTTATGGCAGGCTCTGGAGGTCATCTATCTTGAGCATAGCTTAAAAAAACAAGACTCAAACTTGCCACTGTAAGTACAGTTCCTAACATTGCACAGAAAAAACTGCAAAATACGCACCAAGAATGATACCAACAGGAGTCTTTTTTATCGCATCCAGATCTCACGGGGCTGATAGGAATAGTTGCATTTAAGGGCTTCTAATAAGGCACTGACATACAATCCTTTTTATAAGGAGACATCATTGGACAGATATGTGGACTTTTTGGTCCCATCAGAGATTCTGCTCCTTCAGATAAACTTAAGGAAAAGGATACCCCAGAATTCTTGTGTGTTCACATTTCTTTCATGTCCAGTAAATTGTAAACCACTAGCAAACTGAGTGTGTCTCCTGATGAAGACAGACACTCTAATAGCCCAGACCATAGCTAGCCACAACTACCACCGAAGAAAGCTGAACGCAGATTGGATCTAAGATATTTCCGAGGAGCTGCTAAATATTTCTATCCTTTGCCTTTTCTCTTCAGACTCCTGCTATGCTCTTTCTGCTCCCTGCTTGATTTCCTTTTTCCTTGTGTTTGCTTATGATGGCTGCCATTTCCCTTCTCCCCACTCTCACCATGAACAAACAAACTTACCATTGTGTTTAATGTTCCTATTTGAATTCTTTTTGTGTAAACTCACCAAAATATAGCAGTGTTATTTTGCTATCTACCCCAACTGTGAGTCTTGCTGATTTAAACTTAAATAGGCTAAAATGAGTTTTAGAAGATGATTCTTTGTTCTATTGTCTCTACAGAATTCACTGCTCCAAATGTATTACTTTGGGAAGGAAAAAAAATTTAATATTCTGTGCATGAGGCGCTTTTGAAAAAAATCAGTGCCTTGCGTGTATAAAAAGGATATACTAATCCAAATTAAAATGTGTGTTAGACATTCTCTTTGCATTCTTCTTTGAAAACCTAGTCTCCCCCACCCCACTTTGTTTCCCTCTGGCTCATTCTAATCTGACTCCTCTGAAGTTTTCTTGACCCTTCCTTACTAACCTCTCTTGGATTTTCTGTTTTGTACCGTTATATACGGTACACAAACAGTTTTCTTTGTACCTCTGACAGCTTGTTTTATAGCCACCCTGTGGTTCTGAACAGCATTTATGTCTAAAATGGCTTTTAACTGGATTATTTAAAAACAGAAAAACAACAAACCAATTGATGCGATGTTCCAAACTGAGCTTGTTAAGTAAGAAGGAAAAAGGCAACATTTAGCAGGACTGAAAGGTAAGCACTTGAAATAATGAAAGCTGATTGACAATTACTGTTGTCTTTTAAATGAACAATTGGACTGAGGTATTGGGAACAACTATTGTATCAGTTAATACTATAAAAAAGAGAGAAGCTACTGCACTTGCAAAGGTGAGTGCTAATTACCTTTAAAAATGAGTAGGTTTTAATACTGAAAAAAAAAAAGTTGACAGAGACCTTGACAAACTTGGCTTTGCCAGCTTGTGGAAGCAAACCATCAGTTTCACTTGACTCTGGATTTATATCTTTGCAATTGCTGTGAATGCATTGCACACTATAGAGAAAGAGATTATCAAAACTAGCAAGTCAAAGGCTGTGAAATGACACAGGGAAAAAATATTTGCTTTTTTTGACATGAATCATTCTATTTTAAAGTCCAGAACTTTCTGTAGAATGGGTTTGGTTCTTTCTCATCTCAGCCACTACTGCAATGATATAAAAAGAATAATTATCAAGCACTGAAATACTGTAATGCAGATAGCTATAGAAAACCCTGTAAGGTAATTAATAGAGCTTTATTTTCATAGCAGGGATTTAATAATGTGCAATAAACAAGATGCAAGGCAACTGTTAAACAGCAAAGATAAATATATAACATAAAAATGCATAAAAAAGCACACACAGCACATGTAAATAAGCACATAAATACATCTATGAAATAGTTGATTTGGTTAAAGATAACTAGTTGTTTATTACTCTTAGTGACATTGAGTTCCTGTGGGAAAAAAGAAACAGTATGCAACATGTAAATAAAGATAACCATATCTGCAACATCCTCAACCAGCAGTAGGAAAATTAAAATCATACATGGTATCCAGTTCTTACCCAATCATTAACAATGATCTTTTGGACTTTTTTAATTTCTTGAGTTGAATTGTCATTTTATAAAAAGAGAAAAAAAATAGAAAACTAAACATCTGGCTACTGCAATCTTTATCTCTGTTCCAGAGACCTAGGCCCTCTGTGCTGACAGAATTTTGGATACAAGAGGTGTCTCCTCCTCAGTGGAGCAACATTCAGGTAAAGGCAAGATACCTTATAGGAGGCTCCACAGTTATCAGCTGATAGCAGAGAAACCTAAAACTGGAGTTCTGATTTCTGTTCCAAGCTCTGGGCATATGTTCTGCTGGGTATGTGTTTCTCTGCTTTTTTTCTCTAGTATCATCATCTCTCCTCTGCCTTCTTCAAAGTTTCCCTCCCCCAGTCCTGTCTCCTGAGACGCCTTAGCGTCCTCCTCCAAGCAGTGCTCAACTTCCCCCTGCTGCCTGAGCTCCCCACAGTCCCACATCCTGTGGGATCCTTCCTTGGTCCAGCCTTGGACTACTGCCTCCTTCCTGCATGAAACTGTTCTGCATTTGACTTGGCTATGGCACTTCTCAGGCAAGAGAAAGTTTAGGGCGAGAAAGTGCAGGTTTTTGAATCTTTCTTACAAAGTTTGAGAGAGAGGAGAGTAACATTTTCACATTTAATTTCATTACCTGAGTTTCCTACAAAATACCTGGGAACAGTCCCTGTAGGCAAGATGTCTTCAAATCCTCAGTCTTTACTGCAAGCTACTTCTCTTCCCTCGGAAATGATGCACTCACTGTCTCCTCATCCGTGTGGGCTGAAAGGGTACAAAGTTATTTCCAGCTGAATAACATAAGCAATTCTTCATATTTTCAAAAGCTTATGTTAGTCCAGATGTCAGCATATTTTCAGGAGAAGGCTCATACAAATGACAAAACCCACTCCTGATATTGCCAAATGTGAAAACATAGCATAGCCACAGTATTTCAAATAAAATATTTCTGTAATTTTTAACATTTGCTGAATAATGTTTGCCTTATGTGCAAACAGATCAAATTTAGGAAGGATATTAGAAGCACCTTAAAAACACCGGCAAGTTTAGCACTAGATATTTCCACCTCTCCTATGTTCATTAATTTAATGATGATATATTGATTATCTTTACCCGCATATCCTTTACCATTTTCTTTTGATTTGGAAGACATATTTCTAAGCACAGCTCTAAAGGTAATGATGCTGTCCCATGGAAAGAAGAAGACAGCTTTATAAGCAACAGACTGGAAAGGAGCACAGGAAAGTAATTTTGGGAGATCCCACAACTATAAATAGGATGACCTTTAATCTTTCTAATCTTTGTTTGTCAAAATACAAACATTCTTCTATTTATAGCTTACGCTGGTCTTTTAAAATCAAGGCCCTCACTGATAAACAAAACAAAAGACAAGTCATTAAAAATTAAGCATACTAGCCCCAGTTAGGTGTTAGGCACCTCATTCCTTTAGGCTCCTTTTGAACTTATAGATCTAATTGATAAGCTTTTAACAGGAGTCAATTCTTTTATTTAATCATATTTATTTAGTTAGTTTTATTGTCTGCTACTTTTTTTTTCTGCATTCAGAGTAGCAAAGAATACTAAGCTAAGCTTAGATTGACTCCTACTACAAAATAAACCACAGACAACATGTAAGTGCAAATGGGCCTTTTGATGTATGCCTATATAGAATCTACTTAAAAATAAAAATGTATCTTTTATAATAAGAATATGTAAATCTTCAAAATGCTGTCCCAATTTTAGATGTTCTGCTTGTAGCTATGTCCTCAATATCTTAGGTCTTTCAGTCTTCCATATTTCAAAATATATCTTGCTTTCCTATTTTAAATTACAGTATGAAAGCCAGCTATACAGCATACCATGAGGGTAAATTTGCAAAATTATTACTGCACTCCTAGAAAACTGTAGGAGTTAAACTACCTGATTTCCATATTTATCTTTCTGTCCTTCTGTATGTCCCACTAGATAATATCTGAGTTCCAAGAAAAGCAAACCATTTCTATCATCAATTCAGTCAGTTATACAATGTCCAATATTGTGATATTGTCCTTTGTAGTTTTATTTCTGTATTATCTGCAAATTACTTTCTTTGCTATGCCTTTAATAAAACCAGTACCAATAATGACACATACTGTTTCCCTGAGACAGGCTGAGGCTGAGAAATATGCAGAGCATGGTTAATTAGCAAAGTGAAAGAAACTACCCAGCTGACAAAAGTAATCATTGGCCCAAATGACCTTTGATGTCTCAGTGCTTTTGGCCGAAGGGTTTGGAAACTGCATGAGGTGGAATGTTAAAATAATCTACACTAATGCACATATTAACATTCTGAAGATAGGCTATTTTCACTGCAGAAACAGTGTATTTTAAGAGAAGCCAGTTTAATTGTTCTGTAGCCTGGTGGATTTAGTATTTTGGGAAGAGACGGAAGAATCAGTACTTTAGCTTTTAGTAATATATTCTCCATTTCTACAGTAAAAAATAAGCACCTAGACTTTTTAATAGAGTTGATGTATTTTCAGGCTCTGACACAATGTTAAGGCTATGTGATGGCAAATCCCACCATGTGGCAGTCAACTACAAGAGTGATACTTTTCAAATAATGGTAAACTATTTTTCTCTAAACTGAAATACAAATACTTCTAGAAACAAGAAAATTGAAAGGCAGGAGCTTCGAAAACTTATCTAGACAAGAGCATGAACATTAAACTCTATGCTTAATAAGAGAAGAAATCATTTCTGGAGTGCGTCTTGATATGCCTGTCTTAGACACACATTTGAAAATGGACTGAACGTGTTTCTGGCGGTGTGTCTTTTATTCTCCACCACTATGGGAACACTAGATTTCTCAGCAAGACTACCTACCTGGCTTCATAGGAGTTAGGTTTGGCAAGATGAATCCACCTACCTGTACATTTGTGCTGTGATCTCCAATGCAAATGTGTATGTATGTATGCATATTTTATATAATTAGCTTATTTAATTAGTATTACACAAGGCCCTATATACTGGGCTCAGGACTCTTAGATGCATCTCTTGTGACCACAATACAAAGCAATAGAACAAAAGTATGTGACATGTAGAGAGGTTAATATTTTCCCAGAATATCTTAAAGGAGTTTGTGGGAATAGTGCTGCGAAATTGCTGGAGAATCCCAGTGGCTGCTATTACCACTACAGGATTCTCAAACGACTACTGGATGCTTCTCACTGGAGTTCAATTTTGTTTTGGGAGTGCGCTTTTAACTTGAATCTTGTCATCGTCTTCACCCGGTGTGCTTTTGTTTATATCACAGAGCTGTCTCATCATGTGAACTGGATTCCATTGGGGTGCAATTAAACAAGAAGATGTGCTCCAGGAGTGCACCTAATGTGCTCCAGCTATTACCCATCACAGGGCTGGAGCAGGGCTAGCTTGAAGTAAGACTGCAAAGCACGTTCTGTGTGGATACCATCCAGCTGTTTTTTCTCTTTTGCTCAATAGATCTGCTCCTGTAGGGGTGAGCAAGTTGGTAATGTAGGCATAGCCATAGAACAAGTCTGTTCAGCCATTCCCATCCACAAAGTTTTAATCAGCACTGCCTGTGCCACCCAAGTTTATTTGATTGGAGGAAGAATTGTGAGTACAAAGATTATTATTCCAGTGATCAAAAAAGTACAGCTGAACCAGTCCCTTGGATGAAAGATCCTGCTTGCCCATGGAAGCATATCTGATTATTTCAATTTAATCCTAACATTCATTCAGTGGTTGGCTATCTTCCTCTCTCAAGTGCTGGTCATGTGTTTCTTAATAATGTAATTTACCCAGTAATTTACTTAGCACATAGTCTAACTAACATAATATCATTGGTCATGCACATGCCATTTTGCTCTGAATAACGTGGTTTTGCCATTCCCTGGTCTGCATGTCTCACTTTGAGACTTACCCTATCTGTGGATTAAAAAAGACATTGTAGGTATCCTTATGGCATTGGTACAGACTCAACATTTTGCTGTGGTCAGTGTGTTCTGTACTCTGTCACTCAACTGTAAGCTGTTAACCACATACATGACTTAATTTTCTACTCAATGGGTAAGTCTCATCTCCTTTCTGCCAGGTGTCTGTTAAATCACAGTTGAGATAGTAAAGTACACTGAGCTGCTGTGAGTCTGTATAGATCATACACCATATTAAATGAGAGTCTTGATTTTTATGTTGCTACTGGCCTTTGTCTTCTAGTCTGCACACTGTAATGGAGTGTCCTCCTAATCTGTAAGTAGGGAAAGATGGAAAAATAGTAGCATTTGTGATGAGATAAAAAGTGGATCTAGCTTGGTTTCAGACTGTGAAAAACAGGTGACCACTATTGGTATTCCAGCACCTCCTCCTGCATAAAATTGGTTCAAGAATGCCTGTACCTAAGTGTACATACAACAACATATACAAAGTTCAACAGTGTTAGATTCATATTTCTTGGGAATGACTGACATACAAAGTGCTCCGTCCTTCCCTGCCACATCTTAGAAACCTTTCTACTAATGTAAAATGTCATCCAAGCACCTAATCAAGTCTTATAGGGCCAAATGATAGATTTCAGGAGCAGAAATTCAGACTATATTTTTGCTTTAACAGGAATCAGCTTTAATCTTTGCATAATGTACTGAAGGATCTATTGCTGCAGTGTCTCCTTTTGAGAGTCCACTGTCACAATTATATACCCTGTGTCATCTTTGCTTTATCTTCCCCAAGGATATAGATACAGTCTCAAGGCCAGCAAGTCCTGAATAAATCTAATGCAGGAAATGGTGCCTATAAGCATGCAGCAACAGCTCTTTTACTTGCTTTGCTGCAGAAGTCAGAACTATTTGAGACTGAAAATGTAAATGATGTATGAGAGATTTGGTAATAAATACAACATATATTATTGCTAAGATCTTGACTACGCCTGCAGGTATAAAAATTGGCTGGCTTGACTTGTGGATGATTTTATAAATCATGACTATAGAAATTCTGACTTTTCTTAATATCATTAACTGACTTTTTGTCTAAGGAGGATTTTTTAATTAGGAAATTAGGGAAATTAAAAATGCAGTGCACCAATTATTGCTGCCAACACAAGCATCTCAGATGCTTTGGAAGCTGACCTTTTTTAGATGGCTAAAGACCTCTCATTTGCTAGAAGGAACGACATAGTGACCTCCTTGGTATTTAGATAAAGACAAAGCATTTAAGTTTATGTATGGAGATGGTTGTCTCAAAACTGTAACAGTTCCATAAATATTTGTGAAACTTAAGCTAACCAAGTTATTTTCTTTTCCCAACTTGTATTGTCTTAAAACCACAGACATTTTATGCTGCCCAGTTGGCCTTGCTCTTTCTTTCCTTTTTAGAAAATAGTTGAAATTATTTAAATATTGAGGGTCAGAGAAAGGCCATTATTTCTCTTACCTTAATTGTGTCTCCAAATGCCTATTAATAATTCCTTTCCTAAACAAACTGACCTATCCCAAGCTCAGATTTTTTTTAAATATAAAAAGGTTCTGCAGGACATCTGATGTTTTGCTGGTTAACCAGAGCAATACCTTAGGCATCATTCATAATATACCTACAAAGCATCTACCTTGTGAAGCAAGTGAAAGAGCAGAATGATAATTAGGTTATAAAGAATTGCACTATACCAGTTTTATTCCAGACAGTAATGTCTCATGAATGAGAACACAAAAGCATGCAGCAACTGTCAGTGGAATGCATGCCACAGTGCAGACAACGTCTATAAACACTTCTGAAAGATTTATAGACTTCTATTTCTATTCTGGTATTCTGTGAGCATATTTTATTTGGAGGATAATGTAGGGGGAGATGGGATAAGGGTGGAAGAAAATGAGATCCCAAATTAGATCACAGATTAAGATGAGGTGTAGAACTGCTCATGAATTATCATGGGATCATAATGGAGCTACTGTATATTCCACAGCCCAGAAAAGCACTTTAGACCTTCTACTCAGTGCCAGGGTGACTTTGGTTAAAAAATTAAAAATTAGATGGAATTCCAACTCACCTTGGTTAAGTACACATTCAGTACTTAATGCGTATTTGAAAGTGTTGATCAGGGCTTCGTTATGCTTGTGAAGCTGTTTGGCTGTTGTTCGGGAAGCCTGCATACTGGGACACACATACATGTCACAATACGGGCTCTCAAAGATCAGAACAAGTGCCTGTGCATGAAGCTGTGTCTGCAGGATGAGTAATGCAGTGACTATGATTGGAGCATATGGCAGTGGAAGATATGTTTGCTTCTTTTAAATTTTGTTTCTTCTCGTTTCTGTCTGGCATTCTCTGTCAAGTTTCCATACTTAGCTTTGTCAGTCTTCATTTCCCTATTAAGACTCACTAGGAGGAATTTGGGTCTGGAAATTACTCTCTAAAACTTGCTAAATGAAAGCTCAGCTGAACCATGTTCATCTGTATCTAATCATTTTCATCATGATCATTGAATTAGTAGCTTAGGAAACATTACCAGGTTAGTTTATCATTCTGCACTAAGACAGGGTTTACATTCCGTATTGAACCTGTATATGTTTTATCTAGTCTCCACTAGAGTACTCCTCATGGTCATCCCTCAATTACCCCTCTAAGCACACCTTTCTGTTGTATATTTGTCCTTTCTTCTAGCACTTTTATTCTTTATCTAATCTAAATTAACTTTTGTTCTTCAAGTTTCAGCCCATTACTCCTTTGTATTACTGTTGATCACTTGAAGTAATTCCATATTATATGTTGCTTCTCCTGAAGTATTTAAATACAGCTATCATATCTATTGCCATTTTTTTTCAACTGTACACATTGCATCCCTATCACTTCGTAGATTGTATCTGCTAAACCATTTATTGGGTTTTGCTGACCTTCTTTCAGTTTTCTCTAATTTATACCTTTTATTTGTAGTCAGAAAGCCCACCATACACAGCCAAAATAAAACCTGTTAAATAAAGGAAAAGTGAACATGGAATCTCATTTTGTAGCAGCCATTTTAAGAAAGTAATTTGAAGGTTTATCAAGGTATTACATACTTATTCACTTTTACGAGTACTGAATCAGTGTGTTCTGTGTCAGCATAATTAACTTATGTTAATGAATTTAATAAGTAGCCTGAATAATCAACTTCCTTAAAAGTAAATATATTATTTCATACCAAGTTTTTCCTTAGTGTTCTGGTAGAATCGTTAAAAACCTAATTTAGTCCCATGGAAGTTGCTGGATATGTAATTTTTCTGAGTTACACAAATAGTTTTAGAAATAAAAGAAATTTCTGACTTAAGAAGGCTGCAGTTGACATTCAACAGGAAGAGAGAAAATTCACAAGTGAAAAAAGCTGGTGCAAGTAGAGATAACTACACAGTGAGGAAGTAGCCCTCATTTATTTCGAGAGTATCTTTCATGCAGCTTCAGCTTGAGAAAGTCGTAAGTCAAGGAAAACATTAAAAAATAAACATAAAAGTAGAGTTTTGATCTTATTTTGTACGACCTTATTTTATCCTCATGCAGGCAATTTCAGAAACCTACTTTATATTTCAAAACTGGTAGCTGTGTTTTAAAATCACACTAGAACTTCAGCCAACAAGTTGTCTGGTCATCAGCAGCTTAGACAGGACCTGTAGCAGTGCAAAAAGGCTCTGGAGAGCTGGCAGTTTTCTCTAATGCTTCTTGAGCAGTCTCATATAATCCAAAGTGGACTTGAAAAGGTTTGGTCTGGATAACTGCAGCCATTAAGAGCCCTTTGGTGTTATTGCTGGGAACTAACATCAGGCTGTTCTCTTCACTGAACAGTTTATAACCCAAATATAAGACAAGAGATGATGCTCAGGAGCAGCTTAGGGAAACTGCTGGTTACATTTACTTTGTGTTCCCAGGTTCTGGTGCATGCTGGATTATGATTCTGTGATAGGAGAGGAAAGATAGGAGGGTGCACATCTCTTCCATTTATAATCTCGGTTTCTACTGTCAGAGAGTAGCCATGGTATACTCACAGTATCCTGGTGCTGGAACATGGTAGAACTCATCCAGAGCAGGAGAGTTCAGTCATCTAGGAGAGTTCAGAAATGCCACCATGTCATTGGAAAAAACACTTGCTAAATTCTTCTTCACTCTGTGTAGATCACAGTGAAGTTTGTAAAAGAGACTTCAGAAAATTCATTTCTTATATTCAAAGAACAAGAATGATAAGAATGGATCACAATTTATCCCAAACTTTTGCTTCTACTGACGGGATCCAGAATGCTTCATTGCATGCTTTGATCAGAAAAATGACTGTGTTTTATATTTTAAAGAAATAAAAAGAGCAAGACATACTAAAATCAGATTGAGTTTTATGAATTTTTGTTTTGGTAAGAAAAAGGTTGTGATTTCATAAAAGACTTCTGGAAACGGCTTTTACTTTGGGTGGGTTTTTTGGATTTTGTTTTTATTTTTTGTTTGCTTGTTTGTTTTACTGAGGGCCAATACACATGGACACTCCCACTTTGCCTTTCTCTAAGTGGAGTAATGCCCTAAACAACATTGCTTAAATAGGCACCTCTTATAAAGCAGTGCATTTACATGGTTAATCTTATAGCTTAAAGAATTTATATGTCTTCATTTAAAAATAAATGGCTTTATCTTAGGACCATTTAATACTGCATTAGTTACACTGCCCAACATTTGGAAGGTGCCTACAGTGTGACAATATGTGATTTCTTAACCGAAATCTAGGCTATAGTATTTACAAATACTATGCATGTCTTTATAGCACACTAACCATTTCATTCTTGCTGAATGAATTCATTCAGGAGACATGTGCCCGTTTGCCTGTTCACTTGAGCTGGCCTGACCAGAAGCATATGCTATGTGGACGAGGGAAACAGGATGAGAATGCATGGGTGGGAGACCAGACTGAAATTTTCCCAGTTTCAGGTCCTTCAGAAAAGCAGGGAGACCATTTCATCTAATTTAATGGCAGCATACCATGCTGGCAGCTTGCAGTCATTTCAGAAAACACAGTTGTGAGAAATGAAAAATCAACAAATATTATTGTTCATTTGAAAGGAACTATAATTCAGACAGAGCTCAGCAAATGGATGGCTGTTATTTAGTATCTGGGGAGAGGTGCTCATAATGCAGTGCTGAGTTATAGAGTCTATTATTCCACAATAGATGATGTGTTTCACACCTGACCAGATCCAGACTCACTTTCCAAAACAGATAATTTTATATAGAACCATCAATCTGACTCTTTCTGCACATATGCCATTAAATATGGATTTTTTTTAAATTTAGGATGGTACTGTCTTTTCCATGGTATCGGTAAAGCCACATTGGAATTGGCTTCATCCAAATTTTTATGCGTATATTTGTTTACCTTTTAGTCGGCTGCTGTAGTTCTGATATTTAACTAAATTTGAGTTTAAAATAATCTTTGCTGAAGGCCTTGAGTTGGCAAAAGCCTTTTATATCTATAACAATGGCTTCAGTTTAGTTTTTCATTATTTCTGATGGAAAAGAACTAGTAATACGCTGGAACTATGATGATGATGCAAATTGAACAGATGGAATTGCATGAAAAAGGCATAAAGTTCTGTTTAATTATATTTATTCCTTTTTTATTTTTACATGGGAAGAGCTTAGTTGTTTGTCCTTTTAATGTAAACAGGATTTTGTAGGAGATAATAAAATTTAATCATATTTAATATGAAAAAAGGCATCACAAAGTCACTCATTTACTATTGAGAATAACTTGATAGGAAAATCTTCCACAATACTCTTTCTCAAGAATACAGGTCGGGTACAAAAGAAGCGGTCTGTATTCTTGCAAAACTTGTTGATATTTACAATAACTGTTAATGTGTTCACCAGTCTCAGAGCAAAGTATCTCTTGTTTTCTTTGTCATGTTCCACAAATTTGAAAACAGCCATGATTTAAATCATATTTAGATAGTAAATTCTTTCAGAATGAATAAGTCATGATAGTGCTCTTATTTGTGCCTTTGTAAAAACAGATTTATAAATCCAGATATTCCAGTGTGTGTTATTCCCAGATTGCATTATTGAAGAAAAATTAAAAAGATCATTAACAGTTTTTCTTTTTCATGCTGCATTAAGTAGAAACCTTAATGATCTATTCCATGGTAACATCTGGAAGTCTCAATTAGATAAAATGCTGTTGTGTTAGGTCTCCTACAAACATACGGTTGGAAAAAGTCCAACTCCAAAAGAGCTCTCACTCTCAGAAATGCTTGAGGAAGGAAAAATAATGATCCATTTTTGGTAGCTGCAGACGCAAAATCACAGAAATGTGATGTGACTTGCCCTGGGATATACATGCAACCTCTGGCAGAGCTAGGATTTACACTTTCATCTTGCTGCTCAGTGCCTTAATAAGAAAGACTCCATTCCTCTCGCAGACTGAATATGACCCAGCTTTGCTGCAAAACAATTCTGGTTTTCAGTGTTGTCCAGCCATTCTGAACTCTAGTGCTCCTTGTGATCTATCTACACATGTTCCCAGTCTCAGAATGTCCCTAGCTGAATGGGGCAGAATGTAAATTTGAGGGTGAATTTGCTGAATTCACAATACACATTATTACAGGTTGAGAGGCTTTAGCACAAATACATACTATGTATGTATTTACAGCTGCTGTCACACACAAGCTGTAGGAACTGTCTGAGATCTCTTAATTATTAGATTAGAAAAAGTGGCCAACCTTGTTTTGAGAGCATTTCTTTGTTTATACGCACTTGTATAGCTCTTACCCTGTGTTTTGGGCAAGCTATCCTGTTCTATTGAAATTAATAAATTTGCATGCTACAGAACATAACAGTTGTGTTTAGTTCTTGTTATTACAGTATTTCCATTGATCACCAGCCATTGTCATACAATGAGTTTTGATATCATATCAGGGTGAGGGGGCTGAATTTCTCTGTGATTCACACGATAACAGCAAGGTTTGAAAGGGCAGATTTCTAAAAAAGTGAGCAAAATGATTAACATGAGGCTGAAGGGCAAAGTAATAAAACTTTAAAACCTTTAACTAAGCCTGGAGGCCATGTAAGAACATTGTAGTAGAGGCACAGATGGTGTGCATACCGATGAGAAGGAAAACATAAAAGAGAGAGCAAAACTGTATGTCTAAATGCAGTATTACATAACTTTTACTGGGGCAACAGATGTATTATTTTCTAAAGCAAAAACCTACTGCAGACAGCAAAGAGAGACTCAGATGGAAAGCTACAGCAGAATTCTTTACCAGAAGAAAATCAGGGAGTGTAACTGTGGAAAGAATAACAAAAGATGGAAAATAATAAAGTGACAATGGGAGATTTTGAGACACAGAAAGGAGTTATATAACTGGTTAGTACTTCCGGGAGATTATCTCTGAGATTTTGGAATGTCCATGGATAGTGTTGAATCTCCAGGTGTCTATCACTTTGCTGGGTTGTCTTGTTTGAATGCTAACATATTGCAGACAACAGACCTCTTTTCTTCTCAACTCTTGAAGCTGGAGAACCTCTTGGCTTGTGTCTTCGGCTCTGAACAATGTGTGTTGATCAAACTAATGACACACATAGTAATCACTCTGAAGGGAAATTTCTAAATAATTCCTTTGTTTCCCATCCACCTAAAAAATATGACTCCATCCATGTTATAACAGTAAAAAAACTTTCTACCTTCCTGTTCTCCTAATAGTGCTATTTTCTCTGTATTGAGGTGATACCTCTTGCCATCTACAGAGATGAAGCTATGTATAGCAGATAAAGATGCAAATTTTCCATAATTGCCTTGGAATATCTGAACTTGAATTTTCATTCTAAAGGTTATGAATACCTGCAACATTTACCATCATAAATCCTCCCAGGTGATTAATAAAATGATATTTATTCTGAAGCCATTCTGTCAGAAAGTCCTGAAAGGTATATATTATCATGCAGCACCTATTTGATAAGTTCTGGTCTGGATGGGAATACACCCCTGGGAGTGTCACTTGGACACATGGGAAACAGAGCAAGCAAGAAGGTCAGGCAATCACAGAGGTTGCTGACATAGCATTTCCCTTGTTACCAAAGGATCTTCCGTAGCACCTTAAAAGTCTCTGCTCGTTGGTTAAACTCTTACATGGTTACTGTCTCCAGGGAGAACCATCAACAGATGCTACTTACAACTCTTGAATTGCTATTACTTAATCTACCCTGTCAAATGCACTGCTTCACAGCAATAGAAAAAGATTTTCCATAGAAACGGAGAAAGTGTTCCCAGTTTTTTCAGTACAACTTTCTAGATGCAGTGTGGCTTGCTTCACAATCTTTCTTAGAGGCATCTCATTCTGGTCACCAGCTGTGTTCAGATCCTCAAAGTCGGTTCCTAAGTTTCCTTCATTTTTAAGCTTATTGCTGTTCTGCCAAAATTTAATAAATTCTTTTACCCTTCTCTTCACTGTTCAATGCTTACATATGCAGAGCTCTTTTTCCATCTCCAATTTAGAAAACATTAAACATTAACAATATCACACCTTCTGTTCTCAAGCTGACACAGCTAGTACTCCTTGACCCTCAGTTTTTTTTCTGAGCTTCTCGGACCTGAATCTGATCTTGGCTTGAGGAGAAAGTGCCAAGCACAATGGGTGAAGCAAGGAAAGGTGAAATTAATTCCAATTTATATTTGTCTAATATACCAATAGTAATTGACTCATGTCCTTTTGGATGATGCGTTTGGGATCTGCGACTGGATTGTTACGTTATGAAGAAGACTCCTGTTTTATTATCCCTTAACTATCTATGGCTGCAAAATGAATTGCCTAAGTATATGTTTGTGATAAACAATACTGCTTAAATGATGCAAAAGCTTTAGAGATGTCATTGCAGTCTGTGTTAATGGACAAGTTTTCAGTAGCATTACATTTTTGTGTGTAGCTTTATATTTCACAGGACTTTAAAACAGACTAACAATGTTAGAAACATGGGTGAAATACAGTTAATGAGACTATTCTGTGCCAAAACAAAATCTGCACTTAATTCAGAAGCTATAACTTCTGCATCACTTCCAGGGGGAAAGGCAAGAGGGATGGGTATCGGTGCCATGACATGACCAGTGGCATTTACTGATCTTTCTCCTATTGGGAAGCCGTGTGCTAGCATTTGAAGCCTGAACGTACTTTCTGATCCCTGTATTGAACAAGTCTGGTTATGTACAATCCTCAACTTCCACATATAATGGAGATAGAGCGCACCAGAGCGTATCAGTACCTCCCTGAATGTTGTGGAGGGCTTTCAACAAAAATAGGGCCTTTGACAAAAAGCCTGCCAGGAGATATGGTAGACAGCAGTATAAATTGGTTTTAAATAGCTGAGACAGTTATTACAATGTTAAACATGGTTACATAACTTGTTTGGTCCTTCCACATAACATTTCCAAATTCAATAAACTGTACTTAGTGGATGCTTTTTCATAGGCAATACATTTCTGTTCGTAAGCACTTAGTTCTAATAGGCAATACAGAAAACTTTCTTAGGAGACAAAATCAGCAACAGCATAGATGAATGATTGCTAGGTGAATCACTTCTCTACCATAATATTGACAGCAGTTTCTTCACGTGTTTCTTCAGCTTGCCACAGGATCTTTATCACAGACTCTCTGTGTTCCATTTATAAATCACTAGATACAAGCCTATCTCAGACATCTATCACCCCAGCAACTAATAATGTGTTTGGGCAATCCCACTTTATCATACAGTTTACAGCTTAGCATGAGAGAATCCTTCTTAATGTCCTCTGGCAGACTGCCTTCTCGCTGCTACAAGGCCATTAACATAGAGAGAGGGCAGTGAGCATAATAGTGAAACTGAGAGTGTCTTTCTTGCTGCTTCATTTTTCCCTTCCCAGTGCATTTCTACACTTTGACCAGTATGTATTTACGTTGACTCCCAAAGTAGTTTTGAGAAATCCTGGGTCAAACTCGCTCCTCTGTGCACTGACACCTGGGAGTAGTTCTTGGTGTTCTCTGTCATCATCCTCTACTCTTCAAAGCAGAACAAGGCAGCTGGAGAAGGTCCCTGCCCTGGTCTGTCCCACGGCTTCGGTCTGTCCCATGGCCCTCACTGCTACGGTCCCTGGCCATATTGCACCCTGACAGGAGACTCAAGAGTTGCAGGTACAAAACCTGAATGGATGCTGGTTACTCTGTGCTGCTCATGGACCATGAGGCTCTGTTCACAGTGGATCAGAGGAATATCGCGTGAGACAGTCATACATGTTTTCTTTGTGTTATCCTTCCTTTAGAATTGCTTCTTACAGTGGCAGGGTGATGTAAGCAGGCTAGTGATCATAAACACCAGACAAATAAAATTTTCGAGGGCATGGATGCTGGTGCATATTTATGGCAAAGGAATGGCATTTTAGAGTGAATTTTGCTGCTTAGTTCATTCAGCTCATAACCTTTTCCCCTGTATAAGTCTCTTTCCCAAGAGCTCTTCAAGAACCATCTGCAGATTTGACAAACTGCTCTGCTGGCAGTGACATCTCATTCTCTGTCTTTAATTTTTCCTGGGGGTCTTGTGATTGACCTTGATTGTATGCCATGCCCAGACAGGTAGTCATAAAGAACAAAGGAATAAAGGGCCTTTGGAAAGATAAAATCTAGGAAGAAGTTGCCTCTGTCATTGCCATAGCAATCATTCTAGGTTTATTTCCTAGGACAGAAAGAGGCTTACTGCAGATCACTAGATAGCTCTGCTGGCTTCATCTTATTTTTGGTTGCTTTCTGTTCTGATATACCTCAAATACAGGCAGGAACAATTACCAAGATACGTGAACCTTGCATGTAAGCTCTGGAAGTGTTATGGGGTCCCTGTGTACATGTTTCTCCATAGAAGAGAGTTCATGGCTCTTTCAGATGAAAATTGAGGACCATTTGCCTCTAGCAGCCCCTAAGAACTATCTCTTGTCTAGATCTCCACATGGAAAGGTTCCAAAGACACAGCCCAAGTTCAGCATTTCCTCAGTTTGCGAGAGTGCTGCTAAATACTTCGTGTTGAGTTCCCTAGCTGAAAAGACACTGCGCCTTAAAATGTTTATCTTCCATAAAGTTACTTTTAATTGCTTAAGTATTTCCTAAGCACAATTTTTCTATTAAGATAGCTATTAGGTTCCCAACAATTTGAAGTATTTCACTTTTATCTTGCAGTGATGGTTAATTGGCTTTCATAGATTCGCTAAGTGTTGATCCTTACTCGTTAATACAGGTGTTATTTAGCGTACATATAATTAAATCCAGTGTAACTATTGTAAAAGCTGTATCTTGCTAGGAAATGTGTGTGTTCATGTATTATGTATGCATCTTGTTATCTTACAGCAGACTGTATCATTTAATATTCAGGTACTTTATAGTGGTCTCACATTCATGGTTTTCTTTTAATCATTCTAAACACATACAGCAAAACAACTCAACAAAAGATATTTTCATGACTAAAGGTGATGAAGTTGCAGGACTTTGTCACTTTAGGGAAAAAAAGAAAAAGTAACACAAAAAAATACTTGGAGTGAAAAATATTTCTGGATCAGAAAAAAAAGCAAAAGGAATCATGCTGATTAAAAACTGAAATGTTCTTGCCTTCAGATTGTTCCAAGATATTTAGAAGCTTAAACCAAAAAATTACATGTCTAAAAATTCTAAATATTCAGCATTAGACAATATTATATTCTGAAGAACACAACTACTGTTTCCAGCTTGTTCCTACCAGGACTTCCTTACTCTTCAGCTTCCTACATCTTCAGTTCCTTCCACCTGATGAAGTATAGTGAATAAATAGAGTTAATATTTCAACTATTTTAAGTCAAGTAAACTAATTGCCTTTGCTGAGTTAGAACCTAGTTGTCTATATATAAAGCTGTATCTGTTGGAAACAATATGCCAGGTGGTGTATCTTGGAAAGCACTTTGCTTAAATTTTATAGGTAACATTAATGAATTTCTTACTGAGTATTATAATTATCTAAATATTCTGCAGCTGTTGAACTGAGGGCGTTCTCAGTTCTGTGTTCCTTCGAACAGTGTATCTCTTCTTAAAATCGTCTAAGACTTTGAAAAAGCAGAATAAAATATTCAGTAGGAAAAAAATCTTGAAAAATATTGTTTTATGGTAACGATATTAATAATTCTAATACTAAACCAGGTCTTTTCATCTCTTCATGAAGAATTTATATGTGAAAACAACCTTTTTGATATGTAGTAGTTCTTAGTCCTGACAATGAATATTCAGATCATGCTCTCTTGTTTTCACAAAGTACATGGTGTGTATCCAAATATTTGAATAAGCTTCTCCATCTTTTATCTGCATTGATACTATCTTTATATTTATTTTGACCCATCACCTCACACTCCTTTTTTATTTTAATCATTGGAGAACTAATAAAAAAATGTTAGCGTCTTCTATATGCTTAAGGACATTATTTTTATCTTCATTAATGCAATTCATGAAATCTTTAGCTTTTTGCCAAGCTGTTAATTTTTTAATTAATTCAGAAATATTCATGGAAAACTGATTTTTTTTCTCTGAACATTGTTCCAGAAATTCAAGCTCCATTTGCAAAAAGTTGACCATTGTTGTCTAAAATTCTTCATAGTGTCTACTTTTAAATCTTGTAATTAGAAAAATCAGACTTTCCCCCCATTTCACAAGACAAAATATTAATATCTTCTGGTTTTATGATTATTTTGAAAAGCATCTTGCATCCAATTCCAAAGCAATAAAGTACAGCAACTGCAGGCTTGTTAAACAACTCAAAAATCTTGGACAACTATCCTGTGAGGGGGGAAAAAATATAATTTACATGAACATATTTATTGACTTTCAGTTGCAGAGCTAAAAATCCCTCTTTACACTTCTCAAGCCACAGGGGAGCCTGGTTTATAGCACTTAAAGGATCTGTGGGGTTTGGGAAGGAGTACATATTGTTGCAATTCCTTGCAGCTGATGGTAATGACCCAGAAGACTAGCTGAAACCTAGCTGGTCTGTACATACTGCTCAGCTACAGCCAGCAACCTACAATGGTGTCAGCAGTGGGAGGTTAGAAACCCAGCCAGGAACTGACCTGTTTGCATTGAAGGTTTGACACAACAAAAGGATGGACTTGATGAGGTTGCATCCTACCGGGCTATAACTTTTGGACAGACTGTGTCTCTCAGTTGGTCTATCTCACAACAGCTGAAAGACCTATCCCAGAGGTGGCTAAAGATGGCAACTGGTATTGTATCCTGGGTTACAGACTTAACAGACTATTGTAATTTCTGCAGACACTACTACCTGAGGATGGAGACTGCACCCTGTGACAGAGCCCATACTGTTATTTGAAACAGCCTATTGCATGTAAAGTTTTGTCAGCATTCAACCTACCAGCTGCTGAGGCAGGAGTGGAGCAGCAGGGATGGCTGAGTGAGCGTAGCAGGAAGAAACATCTGTTGGCAGTCTTGACAAATACATCTAGGAATATCCAGTCTTTGTCTTCTTTGGAAATGCAGGCCTCCGGAGGTAGGATTTTCTCTAGGGAAATTATTTTGAGCAGGTTTATGCAGTCCAAAATGGGCTTTTCTAGCACAGGCAATTTTAAACAGCAGTGAAAGTTCTGGATACTGGTGGATAATTTTGCCTAAGCATTCCACATGCAAACAGACATTGATGGCCACGATAATGCCTTGTGTGGACCTTAGGATGTCCCAAAGATGTAAAACCAGACAGAACTCTTTATTATGAAAGAAACAACTGTGCTGCATACTGCAGGACCTCCAGGCCAAGGAAACCGTGGGAGACTTGCGGAAGAATAACAATGAAGGCCTTTTATCACCTACATTCCTATTTGTTTGTAAACATGGGAAATAATGAAATAGAGCTGAACCACAGAGCTCAAAAGAAATTCATTTGGTTCATATTTGACAGCCTTGCAGGCTCATTCTGCTCAGGAAGACCAGTTACAGCTGCAGAAGAGGTGTCATTGATAAAACAGAATAAACAAGCTTTGATACCAATGGCAACTGCCAGACAGGTTTGACCCAATGTCAAACTGAAACTAAGTAAATCCATGTGTGAGGTCCCTCAGAAAGTCCGTGGGTCTCAGAATTGTTTTTGGCAGAGAAATGAGAGCAGTACTGGACACAGTGATGACTGAAGAGTTAGCTAGTAAATGGCAGGGATTCCATTGTGGATGACTGATGCTGGGGTAGGGCAGAAAACTCAATCCTGACTGAATGTCAGTGACACTGGTCCACACCTCACAAAATCACAGAGTGAACTCAAGTTGGAAGGGACTTCTGCAGGTCGTCTAATCTAAACATCCTGCTCAAAGTATGCCTCAGGATAGATCTCATATAGGCATACGATTACAGAGAAAATAGCTTGCATGCTGAGTTTCCTAAGGAATGCTTCTGCCTGTGTTTTCTTACACACTATAAACTTCAAATCAATTTTTACCCTACCTGTGGGTGTCTTTCTGTTGGTAATGGGCATGGCACCATGCTAGGGAGTGATCTATGAAATAATTTCCATGTTATATTTAAGTCAGAAACTATTTCTACTTGACAGCAAACCTAATTACATGATCTCCCAAGTAATACATCCATGCTGATCACAGATTTTGCAGGATGTTGGTGGCTGGATTCCATGAAGGATATGAATAGCAGAATTATAAGCTAGCACATTTTTTTATGGTCTGACAGCAGCAGGGCAGACAAACCCGCACACCCATTATAGTAATTTTTCCTTAGAACAGTTAACCTTGAAACCCCCTATGAGCTGGCAGTCAGACTCTTTGTGAGACAAGCCACATGATTCTATGCTGCTGGTTCATATGTTGCTAGATGCATAACATTTCAGGCTTCAGGTGGTCGGCTGTGCATGCAGCAGGCAACTCTGTCTATAGCATCTCCCAGCCAGAGACGGAGCACTATCCATCTGCAATGTCCTGACCAAGCTGCTAGCAGAGAGAGGGCCATTGGACTGAAAGGAGAAGTTCTCCAGGCAGTTCTGACAAAATGATCCATACCAGGATACTAATTTTTACGTTCTTGTTCAGCTTTGCTAATATACTTTTTGCGTTCTTTCTTACTGAGCTGTGGAAAACTGGATTTAGATTGACATCTTAAAAGGCAGAAATAAAATATGTCAAATAGCTCACTTTCCAAATTTCCATGGCATATTTTCTGCATTCTCACAGTTTAAATCTGAAAAGTATAAAAACCCCAAACAAAGTATAGCACCTGGGTAGGGGTTTCATAATCCAAATAATCCCAAACTTCTTGCATAGTGCACAGAATTAGTCTGCTTATGTCTACACTTTCAGTTCTAGACTAAGCTCTTTCATCACTCTTGAAATGCAGGGAAAATATATTTTTTATTATATGTTAAGACTTAAATTATACCAGAGTTTTGAGGTAGGCCCATGTAGATCTTTTCCATGGAGAGCTATTTTATGTTCTAGTAAAATATGGCATTTTCCTTTATGCTTAACCTAGAATAATTAGCTTTGCAAACAGAGCAAACCAAAACTAACTGGTAAGGAAAGGAAGTGAAAAACATCTTAAACACAATTCTACCTCTATCCATTATGTCCTTGCTTCTAGTCTTATTTTCGGTCAGCCCATTGTCTTGCTGAGTTTGAAGAGGCTCTACACAGAAGCATCCTCTCGTGCCCAGAGAAGTATGACCTTGAGACCCAGTTTGTTTTCTTCTTGCTGAGAATTTTATTCTCCTGCCACAGTCTGCAGTGTCTAGAACTGTTTGTCTCCTGAGAAAGTTCATCTGCCCTCCAGGGTATACCAGCTGCTGGTTTTTGTTTGTTTGTTTTCTTTAAGGAAGCAAGAACAAACACCAGATTCTGTTCATCTCAGTCGCCATATTTTGGAATAAAAACAATTATACAGTGAATGCTGAGTTTATTTATGTTGCATTATATCGAAGTGACTTTCTTATTAAAACCAAAAATATTCCTATTTCATTTAAATCTAAACCAAAACAAAGCAAAAGTTCAGTAATTAAGATTTCAGTAAATGATCACATTAGGGGTTTTTCTGTGTTGTACTGAAAATATGATAATAAACTGACAAACATACAACCAGGAGTCCAAGTAAGGCTCAGTTCTTCAAAACTGCTTACAAAGACCTGCAGATGAAAGAGCAAAGGAAACAAAACAAAACCTTAATTACAACACCCCCAATCTGAATACAAACATAAAACCCAATCATCCTGCTTTTTAAATCTGTAGATTTTGATATCATGCCAAGCTAATAAAGATAATTATCTGTTCATTTTTTTCTAGCATTAAAATAAAATCACTAAGGAAGCTTCTTCATGGTAATCAGGAACACCTCACATCTGCATTATGAAGCAAACAATTTAAAATATTTAGCTTAAAGCCACAGTGCAAGACAAATGACATCCTGTATTTCACTGATCAAAACAACTGGACACCCGACTGCAAAAATAGAGATCATCTTATCAAATAGGACAGTTGGTCATCTTACTGTAACATGTGAAATGCAGATATGCTTCCAAGCTTCAATATTATCAGGTAAAGGCCAGGAATGCCCTCTCTCCCTTACTTTAGTTTTGGAAATGAGGAAGCTGTGTCCAGAGTTCTGAGAAGAAGTATTTCTTGATATTCCCCTTAGGGACTGCTTCACAACATAGTATGCTTGTAGCTGAGTGGAGGCAGAGGTTATATGATCCAACAGAAAGATCAAGTGTAAGCTCTTGAAATGAGGGCAACTCCTTCTTGCTTGGAAGAAACCATCCCAAGTTGAGACAAAATCCCCAATCTTCTCCTGGCCAAAGGGGAATTCCTTGGTACTATCAGACAATGTTAGCTCTAGCTGAGACATTGCCTTAGTCCTGTTCTGGAGTTAGAGAAGGATGTCTAGGTTTTTGTGTTCATCCAGATCTGCTGTCACTAAAGGTTCACCTGATCAGGAAGGCTGTAGAATCCCTTTGGCACTTTTCCATGCTGTCTAGATTCTTAATTATTTTTTTGTGTTTGAGAAGAGCTCTCACCTACTGTACTCCATATCCTGATACACAATATAACCCCTGGATGTGATGTTCTGGGTTGAAATTGGCATTCCAGCCCAGAAAGAGGGAGTTAGTCCCAGCCCCAATCTTTTACATGAATGAGTGAGTACCAGTAGTCAGCCACACTAGAGATGCGTGAGGGCTTTTTTGACAAATGTTTATTACACCTGTAACTTTCTTATGGAAAGTTTTAACTTTTAGAAATTTCCATGTCCAAGGAATTATCAGGGTGCAGCATGGCTGTGGCAGTGGTGGGGTAGTGAAGTAGGGACTTCTTGCAGTGGTCCCATTCCAACGCAACTGGTGAGGTAAGTTGGGCTGAGGATGGCGACCAGGGCAGGGGAGGCAGAGGAAGGTAAGGAACTGGGCTGGGTAGACGGCTGGCAGTGACATAGCTAAGGCCAAGACCAGGGAAAGGCCTGAACTTAAAGGCAGCTCCTGGGCAAAGAGGATGAATGTGGATGAGAGAAGGTCACTGGTGAAGCTGGTCAGGGTCATCAAGACCAATTAGTGAGCTCAGGGCCCTGACTTGGTTCAGATATACTCATTGAAGTCAACATCAGACTAAACATCCTTTCATCTCCTACCAAAGGATGATGGTGGTAGGCAAAGGGAGAGTACAGAAGAAAGACTGAACCATCTTGTCTCAAATGCAAATGAAAACATGTTCAAAGCAAAACATGTGCATTAATAAAGCATATCCTACTGAGAAAATTCAGTATATGAGCTTGTCTGTATAAGAATGCAGCTAACAAACTGTCTTCTTAATTTTTGTGTAAAATGAAATAAACTAAAATCTTTTCAGATGAATATGTAAATCAAAACCTAAACATAAATGTTGACCATCTGCTAACAGAGAATATTTTTGACTGTGAAAAGATATTTAATGATGTTGCCCACACTAACAAAGCCTATGAATTAGAGGAGTCATGTGCCTTGCAATGATTTGCTCTTGTGTGTCTTTTACCAAATATATTTATTGTCAGTATTAGACCCTGACACTGGAACTTATCCAAAATAGAGTGGAATTAAAGCTGGCTGGGATCTTGGTTCTCAGAGCAGAATGTCGAGCCTGGTCAGATGAATGCTATTTCAAGCTCTGCAAACAAACACTGACTGATATTTCAGCAAACGGCAACACTTAAAGTAATATAATGTACCTGGTCATGTTTTGCTGTACTGTCCAGGGCTTATAAATTCTTACTTGAAGCCAATGTGATTTACTTTATCCTCTGTCACATAAAGTTGGATTATTCAGTTTATCATGCATAACTGCAAATATTTCTCATAAGACTATACATCTCTTTTTAAACTCAGCTGTAACACATAAAGGCTTGAGAACCTCTAGCAGTGGATTGTGGAAAACCTATCTGAAAATAATAAGTTATAATCACTTAAATACACACACTAGTTATTAAATGTATAGCTTGGCTTACATGATTGCAAGAGAAACTGAGTATGAGATTTTGAGTTTTCATTTCAGGACACAACATGAAATAAGGTGATATTTCTACCAACACATGGCAGCAGCTGAAGTGAGCCCTAGGCTCAGGGATCTAACTCTCTGGGAAAAAGGAATGTCAACTTCGCTTAGCAAGTTTTTTGAACTTGTAGATAGCACATTGGAAGAAATTCTCCAGATTGATCTCAGATTTTCTCAGGATATTTGAGTTTGTACCTGCAGAAGTCTGAGTAGTCGGTTTCATGAAAGGGCTGGATTGCTAACAAAATGGCTGATTACTAACAAAGTGGAAATAAAACAAAAGGAAGGATCCAGAAAGACTCATTTACAAAAGGGTTCTATGGCTAACACCATCTCACACGCATTGCAGTCAAGTCCTTCTGTTGTTAATTACCTGCTTGTCTTGTGGTAGAGCTGAACAAAATGTTCCCAATAATAATCCAAACGATGTGAAATGGGCTTGTTTCTTAGGTTTCATTGGAAATGAAATCATTACAATGGTTTCATTGCAAATGAAATCATTACTATGGTTTTGTTAAGATTCACAAAAACCTTTTGAGTGAAATGGGTCTTTATTGAGAAGAGAGGATCTGGTATTTATAACAAAAGCCTTGAAAAAAATGCTAGTCTTTGCCATTCCAGTGTGAAAGACAGTAAAACTCACCTGAGCTTTATTTTGTATTCTCTGATACTTAAGATTAACCTCAGGGATTATAAACATAGGTGGAAAATGAAACATGAGACTCTAAGTGATAACTTATCACATTTCACCCTGCTTTATTCCTACTACTTATAGCTAAATTAGTAAGAGAAGAGAATTAACTCATTAAAGGGGTAGAGATGATGCTTTACAGAACATGAAAAATCTCATTACTTGCATGCAAGATAGAGTGGGCCTAATTTGCATTTATGTAAATCCACTGGAAGAAACATAATTATACTAGCATAAATTAATGTGAAGATGAATCAGGCTTGATGTCTTTATAGCTGCAGGTAAAAAATTTTACTAAAAACTGGGTTTCACAAAGATCCTTTAAGGTGAAACTTAGGGTTTCTAGTTGATGGGTTATTTCAGTGTTCTGCCTCAGGAAAACTACTAAAAATACACTTTATTTATATATATTTTTAAAGGTAGAGTGGAGGATTTACTGGGAGTTACTTTTGTGTGTGTGTGTGTGTTGATCATGCATACTTTCTAACTGATCTAGCTGGTGAGGAAATCTCAGGTCTGGTTGGGCTACCCTGCAAATTCTGTCCTTTGCAGCTAATGACATCAGGATCTTTTAGCAGAGACTCAGAGATGTCTAGCCTACCTGATACTCAGCACATGGTGTCATCTCAAAGTCCAGTCAGAGACTGCACAGTGCTGGCACTCATCCCCACAGCAAACGAGTGTGCCAGGCACACATGAAGCAGGGATCAAAATCACAGATCCCCTCACATACTACCTCTAAAGAAATAACCTGTATCGGAGTCCACACTTGGGCTGCTGTTGCCCAGCAGTAGAGCTTCAGCCTTTTTCAGGGATGACACTGCCTAGGAGACTGGGCAGTGCTGTGCCAGCACTGGGACCCTGAGCCAAGGCTTTTGGCTGGAGGCTGCCTGCTGCAGAGCCTTTCTCTGGGCTGCCTTGTTTTTCACAGCAGATGTTAAAAGCAAAGCAGTCAAGCTCTTGGGAGACTAGGGAAGGGAGAAAGAAGGACTAGCTAGTGCAATTAGTGGGTAGGTATATGTACACACCTGATACTAGGGTCTCTATTTGAAAGGCTCACTCACCAGGAGCAGGCAAAGATGGACAGATGCTGTGTACTACCCTGATCCCTCCCCCAACATTCCCTTCCTCCTTACAGTCCTGTTTGTCCCCCTGCTCAGAATAACTTCCCTGTTGGACTCTCCCAGCATCCTCTGTGATGACCTTTGCATCCAGAGACCAGGTAACTATTGATTTATGTCATTCTACTTATCTGATCACTGCTTCTCCACCCCTCTCTGCTCATTGGGTTTTCTGGTGGTCTCCTTGCCCAATTCAATGGTTCACTCACATTACAAGATTAGCTTTTCTTTTCCACTTCTTGCCTTATCTCATCTCATGGTACAGGTAGTATATAATACAATTCATGCTATTGAAACAAAAAATATAAAGATGTATAACATCTAATACACAGGATACTGGGGAAAGAATGTTCCTTCTCCAGAACACAGGTACTTATGCAAAGTAGAAAATACTAATACAAATAAGATCAGAAAATACAAATAAGATCAGAAAAAAAGAGCTTCCTCTTACCACCATCAGTGATTATATCAATGTGTGGGTGGATAACCATCCATGCAATTTTTTTACACAAGAAAGAACTCATGTTTTATATGTTTGAAATTAATTTTGTAGAGAACAAGTGTTTGAAAAAAGTAATCAAAGGAGATGCCTCTCTCTTCCCTAAATTGTTATTGCCAGGGAACAAAACCTGGGAAACCTTGGTCCCTGTTTACTGGCATGAATCTTATAGAGGACTAGTTTTTTAGAAGAGGAGCTCTTCTAGATATTCCTCCATATTTTTTGCTCACTGGAGTCGCTATATGATGTTCTTAGTTACAGCCAGCTTTCCAAGGAATTTCTGAGATGGGGACAGAATTGGAAGTGCTGTCACTCACTGAAATGGCTCCTTAGATTCAGCAAGGAAGTATATTATTTTCTACATTTCAGACCAGACTTCTAAACCATCCATTTGCAGAGCAACTATGTCATCACTTTATATCAGAAGCAAACATTTCAGCTAGTAAATTTGATATACTGTATTCTATAAATAAGGGTCAGGAAAAGGATGCATTGTATCCAAAACATCTAACCTGAACTGACACTGATGTGCATGTGGCTGCCTTTTGTATATATCTATATGATATTTATGTTTATATATATATCATAGATATATAAAAGTTATATATTTATCTGTATAAATATAAAACCAGAGATATAGCAATATATATCAACAATCCAATATATGAACTTCTATGTATCTGTGCCTATGTATCAATATATCAAGAGCGATACAACAGTATAAGTGACAAGACAGTCAGCTTCTTGGAGCTGGTAATTTACACAAATAGCAGTTCTAATGTTTCATTTATTTTAAGACCAGAAAGAAAGGCCGTTAAATGACTTCCAGCATAATACAAGAACCTTCAGAAGTCACCTGTGAAGCTCAGAAAGCGTGATCACCACAATAAGCACTAAAAGGCTATGCCTATCTTTCAGAGTAGTCAGCTTATTAGTAGTTTAGATCAAGTACAAGAAAAAGTCCTTTAAGAAACCAAAAAAGAAACTTTTGGATTTCCTCAAGGTGTGTGTTGCTGAAGATAGATGCATTACTTTTATGACTCATACTGGTGTGTTTATAAGTAGCTCAGATGTCTCTAGGTGAGGGTGAAGCACAGACTGTTTCCATCCTTTGATAGTCTTGGTTTAATGCATTAACCCAAGAAAAAGAAAACCAATGGGCGCTCCATCCCAACTACCACAACACCATATGAGCATCCTTGAAGGTGCTACAGAATTCAATTGAGGGCTTCTGTTCTGTGTTATGAATTCAGTCCCATTTTTCTTGGCATGAAAAATTTACCAGGTGGGTAATCCTGTACGTGATTTGTACAGGATTGTAAGGTCAGGGACTTAAAGTGTATAAATATAATAAAAAATACTACAGTTTATTGCAATCTCAGAACTTATTGGGGATTAAATTAAGTAACAGCAAAAAAATCAACAGTAAGTATGTACAAGTCACCTGACTATAAATTGATTTTATTATTACATTACCTCTCAGCTTAATACCATACACAAAATGTCAGATTTAATCAAGTTACAGTAATTTAAAACTTCTATCAATTTTATATGTTCTTTTAAACTCATTTACCACTCAAATATTGTAAATATGATTATGGAATTTTCATAGAGACTTTCATGTGCTGCCTTATACAAGTAAACACTGTCTCACTGTTTTGACTTGTGAAATAAGAAAATGCAATGTGGAAATCATGTTGGAAGAATAGATGTAGTATCCTGCAATGCTGGTTTTACTGTCACTTTTCTATTACCGAGCTTTAAAGGTGCCCTGGTTTTGATCTGTGACAGAAGAATTGTTTTAAAAACAAAATTTCTTTTCTCAATGAAATTATTTGTTTCAGGCAATTCTCCTCTGGCTACCATGCTTGTTGACATACATGCTATATGTAATAACATGTGATTAAGGTAACCTGGGAAACCAGTGCTAGCAGATGTAAAGGTCTACTGGTTTTCATCTTTTCCCATTCTTGTCTTATCTCATCTCATGATATAGCACATAATACAATTCGTGCTATTGAACCAACAAATATAAAGATGATAAAATACTCAGGCTACTGGGGCAAAAATGTTCCTTCTCCAGGTGCACAGAGAAAACATGAAATGCAAGCACTAGAGATTTATAACACCCATACATCTGTAGAGGTGTCTCAGGAATGAATAGGGAAGATGTTTCTGGGATAGCTGAACCAATGACAATTCCAACTACAAGCAAAATGCTGAAAGCAAGAAGCAGGAAATTATTTTATGTAGCTATACTACAAGAGACTGAGTATAGGCTGATTAGTTTGATCTTCACATGCTAAAATTGTGTGGGGGTGAAAATACCATCCTCTTGATGCAAAGACAAGATTCAGTAGTGCACAAGTTAAGAACCAACCAGAACATTGATTTAAATACAACTGCTCTTTTCTAAATACCTCTCCCAGGTTGCTGTGGTTAAAGAAACAACTTGGAAGTTTGATTTGGGGATCTTTTGCTTTCAAGAAGAGATGCAGGGAAGGGAAGCTGACAAACAAATCTACCATTCCCTCACTTGTTGCAGAACGAATTGTTCAAGAGGAGAACAGACAGCTACCAGTTTCATGTCTTGTCCTCTCTTAGTGACAGTGCGTGTACAGAAAACCAGCTGAATGTCCAACTATGAGATGTCTCTGTAAGCCGCTGAATCTCCATAGCAATGTACTGATCCGTACTTTTTGTTACCATGATAGTTACTGTACAACCAGACGCTGACAACTTACAGCTCAGTCTCAAGAGCACACTGAGCAATTTGCTTTACAAGCAGACATTTTTAGTGAAATCTGTTTGAAAATGCCTGTTCAGTATTCAGTTTTGAGCAATGATAAATATGGGATACTAGTTAGCACATTAATAAGCAGTTGATCAACATTGGTTCCAAAATTTAACACAAAATTAGGTTAATTACAATAAAGAAGGAAAGAAAATGAGATTTTTCTAGAAGTAAATCTAATTTTCTGAGTGTATCAGATATCTGTGGCATCGTGTTGCATTTTTCCCCTGTGTAGTTTGTTGCAAATTTGAATCTTCTTATATGGGTGTGCAAGAATTATGCAGAATTTCATTGCTATCCAGGCTTACTAAAGCATTGTTCTTGCTACATATAATTTCCAAGTGACAGAGTATGTACTGCTTCTCAAATCAATAGGATGAGTCATATAGATTATGTATGGCCATGATTCTTGTGTAGATTTCATCGCTCAAGGATTCCTATAGCCCTGTCAGCATCTTAGAGTCAAGCACCACTGAGACTTAAATTCATAATAAAGCAAGTGTGGTCCAGAAGTAGCTTTGATCTGAGATCTATCATACCAAATACTGTAAAAATATTTTGAAACAATTCATGGAAAATTTAAAAAGAACGCATAACAGTTGTGTGTGACCTGTGTGGTCACATGATGGGACTTCCCTTTACATGCTGTCTGTCTTTCAGGTATGTAATTTTTCCCCTAGCGGGGATTCTCAGGGCTCTGCCACTAGCCCAGATATGAGCCTTTCCTAAATTCAGTGTCAGTTGTAGATGTTTATTCTATTTTATATGACTCCTTCCCTCACTCCTCCGTTGTCTGGATGATTTAAAGACCTAATTCTTCCTTGCTAGTTTTTCCATTTCACCTGCTGACACCTAATCTCCTGAACTCCTCCTCCCTCCAACAGCTTTAGTCTTCTTAGAAGTATGAACCACACATAGCTGATGAGAACACAAAGTGAAAATGTTAACACTAATTTATTATCATCTTTTGTGAACTTCATCCTTTTAGGAACTCATCAGGGAAAATCATATTGCCTAGGGAGAGTCTGGCATAATGTTTAAACTAGAACAAGTGAGCTCTACAATCTATTCCAATACCTCCAGAGCCAGAAGTGGCCCGGAAAAATTAAAGGTCCAGATATAGATCAAGGTCTTTTGGATCTTTTCTTCAGCCTGAAACTTGAGAAGAATGACACCCACCAGCATACTGCTCATATCCCAGAAAAGATCTGAAATTTTCTTCCATCCTACCAGAGTCGGCCAGTGAAGTTTGTTAGAAGAACGAGAGATAACACAGTCAGAAAGCTACAACGTCCATGGTACTCCTCTGCAGGAAAAACAAATGGCCAGTAATGGGGCTTGTTGCTGCAAAGGAGGCTTAAATCCCGTATCTGCTCCTCCAGAAATCAAATACAGCAGGACAATGCTCAGCAGAGCAGCAAAAGATTTTTCTTTTTTGGTGAGATAGCTGAACCAAGAAATAAAGTGATGCTGGTGTATTTTATTTGACAAGGTAAAAAAAATATCTCTTGGGAACTTGAGGAACCTTGTATAATAGTAGTGCAGGAAGACAAGTGGAAACTAGCTCCAGAATAACATTCTCTGCCCTCCATCTCAAAAAACCCCATCTCACAACCCAGTAAGAGGAGACTGTGGGAAGGAAGAAAGGTTTGACTCACAGGAGAAACAAAAAAGTAATGCAAAAGGAACAGCCTCCATATGCCACAATAAAGACACTTCATAAGTTTTTAATTAGCTCATTAGAGAAGCATGTAAAGCAGATAAAGGAATCCAGTATGGAATTAATAAATTGAATGATATTAAAAGCAGGGAGGAAAGAAGTTTCTGATGTTACAAATTGTGCTGTTAGCACGTCATTCTACCCCTGTAAAGGGTAAGGAAGAAGAAGGCTGAAATGGAATAAAAAAGTTGGGACATAATCTGCTGTGCTAGTAGTGTCCATAGGAAGTAAAAAGGGAAATTATATTATTGCCACCATCATTTTGCACGTATGTCTATATTTCTGTAGAGGACTTCTCTTCCCATATCCTTATTCACTTTCAGCTTTCCACACATCATATTAACTAAGGTTAAATAAATGTTAAAAAAAATATGGTGTAGCACAATGTGTCAAAATATAGACATCAAGTGTAAGATTAACTTGACATTTAAAGATAAATGACACAAATTTCGCCCTGTATCTACCTAGCCTCTGCTGTTATTTGATCTGCAATTCTGTAGAAAATGAAAGGAGATGAGCACTTTAGGTATCGTAAGTATTCTGGCTGCAGTACACCATCAGCATAAGTTATACATTTCAACTCTACTCTCACAGAAATTACCTGCTAGATATTTTGGCACATGCAAGCTTCATGCTTCTTTATATTCCTTTGAGTTACCAAAACAAAGCAAAAAGGCAAATAGGCTTTAGACACCATGGCATAATGCGTTTAAACAAGTTCAGCAACTTTTAGAAGTAGAAGAAATACAAAGACATGACTTTGAACTTACTCATCTCTTATCAATGCAAAGGAAATGGAAGGACATTATAACCTCCTCTGTACCTCTCAATCTGAGCTGTGCTAGATGTTATTAATTGGCATGGCTTGGATCCTAGATGACAGATATTTATTGCTTTGGTACTTTTGTGGCTACATAAGGGACTGTAGGGGTTTTATGCTTTTACTCCTTTGTCCTGCTAAGCTCTTTCATGGGAGAGAAGTACAGGAGTTCCTTCTTCCAAGCAGGAAACGTCCCACTCGTGTGGGACTTCTTCCAATACCTCTTCTGTACAGTACTCTTTGCTGTCTTGATTAGTAATAAGAGCAGATGAAATTATGAATAATACTAAAAATATATTTTAAAAGAGGAAAATATAAACTCTCAGTTTAAGGTGAATAAGAGCAGGGGAAAAATACAGTTATTCTCCACTGGCAGCAAGCCCTGGGTGCTCAAGATCAAGATGGATGATATAATCCTAACCTATCCCTGTTGTAGACTACTAGCTGAATTACAAAGCTGGCATCTTCCTGTAAGGAAACATAGAGTTTGACACTCATTTTGGGTGCGCACTTTCAAGTAAATAAATGCTGGGACTGACTTGTTAGGGCCATCTCTTATGTTTCAGCATCTTTGACCCTGTCACTGTGATGCATCCCATTTTGCAGAGGGACAATTTCTGGTTAGTTATTGAGATAGTAAGCTGCACGTAAGACAAGTAAGAACATCCAGTATCCATATTAGCAGTTCAGGGACTTGGGATACAGTTTATGTTAAACCACATGACAGTCTAACAATTCACACAAATCTCCAAGTTCTCTCTACAGGGTAATATTTCACATTTTCTCTGCACTGACTGGTAGGAGCTGGCTACTGAATAGGCGGTTGCTGAGAAATGGTGAACTACATGTTACCCATATATAAATAAATAAATAAAAGGCTGCAATGCAGATGAGAACAGGATCTCACAGTTCACAGTCAGGACATGTGAGTCCTTTGCAATCTTTTACACGTTGCTTATGTACAGAATTGAGATAGTCAAAGAACCACTTACCTTTTAGCTTCAGTTTTATTCTGATGTATCTCTTCCCACATTCCTTATTCTTATCAGACAATTTACCCAACTGCAAAAGGACCCAAAATGGGAAATGTATGCCAGCATAAACAACATTAAAAGTTCACTCAGCATCGAACACTGTTATTTAAATTGTATGTGTAGCAAAAGAATTTAAAATCATCTTCAGTTGTGAATTCAAATTGTTTGAGCTAAAATACCATAGGTATTATTTTCCAGAATTAAAATATCATCTATTTGATTCACACTAGTTTACTAAAATTTAAATGATAACTATATTTTGAATATTGAATTTGAAAGTTATTATGTTTTAAAATTCCTATCTTTGTCCATTTGGATTATTTTTTCTGATATTGCCTGGATGAGTCTGGAAATTTTATTAATTCCTCACATAAGCAATAGAATTTAGTTTTTAACTAAACTAAACATAACTCGTGACTGAGTGGATAAACTCTTCAAACAGGAAAATATAATCTGAGGATCTGCCTATGAGTATGACTTTTTTGCTCCTGTCTTTTTCTTCATTCTTATATCTGTCAGAAAACCTAGACAAATGAGACTCTTCCAGTTTGTTCCATCACCGGGCACTAGTGTTTAACATCTGTTCAGCCATGGCTGAGAGTTTCTGGTGGTTTCACATCTAGCTACTAGATAGGCCTAGCACCCCTCAATTTCCTCCATTAATCTCAGGGCAGCGAAACCCACTGACCCTTCTTAATAGAACATCATAAATCATTGTCCCCATTTCCTGCAGCTGTAGAACTTAATGAACAGGGATGCATTTATTTACACTGTTCAGTGCCGACAGTGAGGACCCAACTTTGTTGCAGCCTTAAGTGTGGATAATTAGCCAGCCCCATACCTGCATGTCTGAATGCTGCTTCCTCTTGCATCCTCTTCACTGGGAGCCTGATTCATGCTAACTTGAAACTGTCTACACAAGCCTTTTGGGAAGAAGGTTTTTAACGCTTTAGTGACTCTTACTCGTATCAGGGCTTATTATTCCTCCTGCAAAACAGCATCACAGACTGCAAGGTCAGAGGAGGCTGTAAGAGGATATCTTGCTCACTTCTCACTGTTCCAGGGGTGTCAAACTCATGGCCCGTGGGCTAAATCCAGCCCTCCACCTCATTTTATCCAGCCCAGAACCTTGTTCCTACCCAGTGGAAACACTGATCTCCTTGGCCCTGCACTCCTGCCAGCGCTGGTCACGTGTGCAGCATGTGACATGCGTTACGCTGCAGGAGCAGGAGAATGGCAGGAGCCAGGAGTTTGACAGCCTGCTGTAAGGAAATATCTCAATATCATACTTACCTTAAAAAAAAAAAAAAAAGAGAAAGAATAATTGCTAGTCTAGAAAAAGGAAAAAGCCCACAACCTTTTAGACATTCAGAGGAAAAAGAAAAAAACATGTTTTAGTATGTCAACTTCTAAAAGATCTCTTCTTCAAAATGTGCATTTCCTGGGGAAATGCTGGGAATTTGTCATATCTTTTGAAACCATGGCACAGAGCTATCCTATTTAACTACCTGTGACATTCAGAACAGCAATATGGAAAATGTGAGATGAATATCAAGGGCTTGATCCTGGCCTTTATTACAGCAGCTGAGTATCACTTCCAGTTGTTTAAAGCCAAGTTCTCACTGTTTATGCCCTCAAAATGTGGGAGGTAAAACTGGAAAACCTCCTTTGACTGTGCATATCTCAGCACAAAAGGTGATGGCATTTTATTTGGGGATTGCTGCAAGTGATTTTACCTTATTTTGTTATGTGAGAAATGTGACATTCATTTTTAATTTACACTGCCAACACAGAGAAATAATGCCACAGCAACAAAAATGTAAGAACAGGCTTTGTAAAGAAAACAAATCCACCCGGTCAAATGAACGGTGCCCACACAACACAGTATCTCTAAGCCACTAGCGTTGTACTTGTTTTCTCCCCAGCATTTTCCAGAGATGTTGGCTGGGCTTTTTTTTTTTTTTTGTTTTACATGATGCTCATTCTTAGGATAACTGATTTTCATAGAGATCCATATTTTCAGGAAAACAGTTTTAAAAAGCTCATCAGAATATTTTGATGGCAAAATGGATTTATTCACATGCCTGAAGATTCATTCTGTGTCTGACTCTACTCACTCAAGAAACTCAAAAAAATGTGCTTTTCCTACAGGTAGCCAAGAATCCCTAATATCAAGTGAGGGACAGCGGGAAGATTGAAGCCCCCATAATCCAAGAGGAAATGTTTAGCAGCCTGCTACACCACTTTGACACACACAAGTCTATGGGACTGGGTGAAATCCAACCAAAGGTATTGAAGGAGCTGGCAGAAGTGCTCACCAAGCCATTTTCCATCATCTATCAGCAGCCTTGGCAAACCAGGGAGGTCCCAGTTGACTCGAGGTCAGCTAACGTGACGGCCATCTACAAGAAGGTCCGGAACAAGGATCTTGAGAGTTACAGGCCTGTCAGACTCACCTCAGTGACAGGGAAGGTTATGGAGCAGATCATCTTGAGTGACATGCTGCATGTGCAGAATAACCAGGAGATCAGATCCAGTCAGCATAGGTTCACAAAAGACAGGTTCTGCTTGACTAAACAGATCTCCTTCTATGACAAGGTGACCGACTTAGTGGATAAAGAAAATGCTGTGGATGTTATCCTCCTAGACTTTAGTAAAGCTTTGACACCATTTCCCACAGCATTCTCCTAGAGAAGCTGGTTGTTCATGGCTTGGACTGGTGTATTCTTTGATGAGTGAAAATCTGACTGGATAGCTAAGCCTGGAGAGTTGTAGTGAATGGAGTTAAGTTCAGTTCATGGTTGGTCACAAGTGGTGTTCCCCAGGGCTCAGTACTGGGGTCAGTTCTGTTTAATATCTTTATCAATGATCTGGATGAAGGCATTGAGTGAACCTTTAGTAATGTTGCCAACAATACCAAGCTGGGCATGAGTGTTGATCTGCGTGAGGGAAGGCAGGTCCAGTAGAGGGATCTGGACAGGCTGGGTTGATGTGTTGTGGCCAGCACCATGAGGTTCAACAAGGCTAAACATCAGGTCCTCCCCTTTGATTGCAACAACCCCGTGCAATGCTAGAGTCCTGGGGAAGAGTGACTGGAAAGTTGCCCTGAGGGATAGGACCTGGGGGTATTTGCTGATAGACAGCTGAATGTGAGCCAGCAGTGAGCTTATGTGGCCCAGAAGGCAAATAACATACTGGCTTGTATCAGAAATAGTGTCACCCAGAGGAATAGGGGAGTGATCATACCCCTTTATTCAGCACTGGTAAGGCCGCACCTCAAATACTGTGTTCAGTTTTGAGACTTCACCATAAGAAATGCGTTTAGGTGCTGAAGCACACCCAAAGAAGGGTATCAAAGCTGATGAAGGGTCTGGAGACCAATTCTTATGAGGAGTGGCTGAGGGAACTGGTACTGTTTAGTATGGAGAAGAGGAGGCTGAGGGGAGACCTCCATAACTATACAAAAGGAGGCTGTAGCGAGGTGTTGGTCTCTTCTCCCAAGTAACAAGTGATAGAACAAGAGGAAATGGCTCAAGTTGTGCCAAGGGCAATTTAGATTGGATATAGGGAAAAAATTCTTCACTGAAAGGATTGTCAAGTGTTGGAACAGGCTGCCCAGGGAAGTGGTGGATTCTCCATCGCTGGAGTATTTAAAAGAGGTGTACATATGTGGTACTTGGGAAAATGGTTTAATGGTGGACATGCAGTGTTAAGTTATTAGTTGTATTTGAAGATCTTAAAGGTCTTTTCCAATCTAAACAACTCTATGATTCTACTGTAATGAAAGAAATATTGAGGGAGGAAAAAGGATGAGCAAAAGCAGAAGAGAGACAAGACAGGTTCAGAAAAATAACACTAATGAAATACCTAAAGAAAATAAAGGGGAAAGGGATGAGCAGAATAGAGAGCAGAACAAAAGAGTGTACTGAAACAAGGTAAGCAAAGGAGTTGAAAATCTGATACGAGAACAAAGATGTAGCAGCATGTAAATGTAAACATGATGAGGAAAAGGTATTTTGTTACTCTAATTGTACAGGTGCTTTAAGCCTCAATGATCCAAACAGTAGGGAGAGTGTAAGGACAGGAAAGGGAAGAAATAAAAGGATATATCCAATTCATTGATGCAGTTCAAAACGCACCCCAACATAACCTTCCTGCTGGCTTATGGAAGTATTTGCATATGTATATTTATTTATTTTTTATATTTAAATACGTATCTTCTTATATGTATATGAAATATCTGTCCTCCCTTTCCACTTGACTTTGCTTCTCCATGATCATAGTTTTCTCTTTTTCTTCTTTTGTAACCAATTTATTTATGTTATAAAGGGTGATAGACTCCACAAAGTGGTTGTGTGTGTAGGTAACTGACCATATTGGGGAAAACATGAAACCAATAATCTGAGTAGCCTTGCAGGCTTGCCTAAGGGATAGGAGGAAAACAATGGACATAAGCAGAAAAGACAGAAGCACGGAAAGCAGGGTGTGAGCTGCAGAAGGAAGCACAGAAGACAAAGAGGAGTTTAGATCAAATCCCTGTGCAGAGAGGAATTAGTATGGGCTGGGTTTATTGACAACACTATTAACTAAAGTGTTTTTGCTGCAGCAGAGAAGCAAAACGTTGTAGGAACACATGTTTTGCTGGTAGAGACAGAGAGGAATGGCTGGATTTCTCAGATATATAAGAAGTAGTAGCAGAATTTAATGGCAATACTAGGGAAAAGAAATGAAGAAAGAAGTTAAAAAAAATCCCACCAACTTTGTGACATTGATGATCATGGGAGATGACATGCTGTGACAAACAAAGCAGAGGATTTATTTGAAAAATATGTAAGTTAACCTCCAGCAAAATATGAAGCATCAGCAAAATCTGGGAAAGGAAGTGTCTGTTGGATGATTTGTCTTGCCAAGGATCATCTAAGTTTTGTGATAATTAACTTCCAAAGTCCTCAGCTTCAAAACACTTTAGACATCAACATTCCTAGGTTCTGTATTATTCCCTGATTAACAGACAAAAACATGACTTCACTAATTCTGTTTTTATCTGTGTGACTTCCTGAGAACTGAGTGAACTGATGAAAGGAAAACATCACACAAGGCTGAATTTGAGAAAGTTCGGTCTCATAGTGAAAGCAATCACTTTAAAATATCTCCCACTGTTTTTACATTTTAATCTAACTTCTGTCTAAAAGTCAGCCTCTCCCTAGTGACTCAGTTTCAATTGCTCCTTGTTGGCTTCCAGGTGCCATAACTCCTGTATGAAGTGTTGTTTTAGGATAGGAAAGGAAAGCAGTTATGTGAGAATATGTCAAAATGGCATATGTCTTTCTTCAAGATGCATTTGTAAAAGGGACTTTCGTTAGGTTTGAGTGATGGAAGGACCTCAGATGTGATCGGTGCTTTGGGGTCTGGTCTCTTTCATAGGTTACAGTTTTGGAGAGGTGTGAAAGCAGTATAAAATTTTATAATCCTTCCTAGGGAAGTTCCCTCTGGAGAAAAAAGTGTGGAAATAGTCAGCAGCTCTGTGGAATTGGAAGTTTTAATGAATCCTTCTTTCCCAGTTTGCCATTTGAAAAAATTGAATATTAATTTACAGAGATATTGTGGGCAGTGACCTACTTAAAGTTTGCAAACCATTTTCCTTTGTAATTTTTAAACAGTGTTATTTAGCTAGAACATTTAACTAGTAAACCTGTAATAACAGCATTATTTAGCACTGGTGAACAATTGTAACCGTGGGCTTGAATTCACAATTGTAAGGCATCTTTTGTTTAATAGCGGCAATAGTGGTAATAACAATAATCCTCATCATAAAGGAGCACTCTGGTTTTGGTGACTAAGAAGCTTTGCATTGGCTTCAACATATACTAGTTATAAGATCAAGTTATCTAAACTTAACTTTCTTGACTGGATCTTTGTATAAAACTTTGTGTAGAACTGTTGATGTCACTGTTGTAGCAGGAGCTCACAAAATACAGCTTTCAAAGTCTAATAACCTCCAAAGATACTAAAAGCCAATTATAGAGTCAATTGAGATATTAGTTTTGTGCAGTTTTTCCCAAGTCGTTTCCTGATAACTCAGTGTTCCATAGGTGATAATTACTAATTTTGCCTTTCGTCCCACGGGACCCAATGACCTTACCATCTCTTCCTTTTCTAACATCCTCTTTTTCCTGGCTAGTGCTATCCTCACTTTTATTGTAAACTGTCTAACTGAGTAATATAATTAAATTAAACTCAGAGCAGTTATTTTCAGTCTAGAATTTCTTTGAACTTGCTATTTCTATTTCAGATCTAAAAAATTCCACTGTTTTCCTCTGTGTTTTTACTATAAATTTAGCATGTGGTAATTGAAAAACAGGTATCACCTTTCTTAAAGATCTTGACTCACTGAAGTCATTATCAACCTAACTGTAAAAAACAAGAAAAAAAGCCCCAGAAGACATTTTTCTATATTTTAGACTATATTCTGAATTTTTAAAAATGTTTTCTATAGTCCCAGTTGCATTCTAAGCGATTTTATTCCAGGGAAGAATGGGAAGACCCTGTTATGTAAATAGTCAGACTTCATATAATGCTGACAAATCTTGAAAATGAAAATCCTTGGAGAGAGTCAATCAAGAAATCAAGTTTCTATTGAATGTTTCAAAACTCTCTATCTGACTGGAGGGTCTTTTTTCCCATATAGACAAGTACAGTTGTGGAAAGAAATTAAAACTAGAACATATACCTAATGCAAAAATTTAATCACACTCAAATTAAATTCAAAGAGCATTTCTGACATAGATTTACATGTATAAATGTAGGTATCATCTTATTACACTCTATTACTTTGCTCATTGTGACCTGAAATAAACATTTACAAAACTCTCAACTCTTGCTCAAGGACAGGACCAAACAGAGAAAGTGGGGAAATGCAAGTCTTGTAAAGAAAAAACATATTTTGGACTAGTAGCTCTGTTTGTTTGTTTTCTCTAAATCACATAGCATTGTGGGGTTTATTTTATGCTATCACATATCATATTCTGAGCAAGTTAATTATATTGTTTCCAAACTGATATTTATATTATTCATCATCTTGGTTTCCAGGGAATAGTCTTTCTCGAGTGTTCTTCAAGGAACTGCAGTTACACTTTCTTACACCAGAGCCCACGCCTGCAGCTCATGGAAAGAGTATGGCTTGAAGGAGACCTCTGTGAGAATCACTGGACTGCAGAGGAGGAATTGCCACACCCTGTTTATGCCCTCGGCTTGGTGGCAGTTCACAGCAGCTCGGCCGTGCTACCTTCCTGGCAGTTTCTGCTGTCAGCAGATCTCTTGACATGGGAACACAACACTGTGGTTACTTTCATTCTATATTATCCCAGATCCAACCAGCTCAACACAGGAATATAAAATAATGCTAATTACTCCCTAGTCATGACTGTTGTGGGGTAAAAAATTCTTTCATTTAAGAAGCCATATCAGGGAAGCTGGTGAAAGTTTAAGATAATTTAAATAAAGTGCTGACTTCCTAATCCAAAAATATGTGTCTCATTCAGCTTTTTAAAGAGCAAAATTAACAAGAAAAGAGAATCTCTCCTGTGTGTCTGCAGGCCAATTCCATTTGTTTACTTTTCTGGCACAGTTGAATATCCACTGACCACACTTCTGAAAGATGTTTTATTTTAGGATCAGACTGTAGATCTTATACTTATTCTACCTTATAATAATTTTTTCAGTCTATCATGAATGAGGGGTATGGACTTGATATAGTAACAGATAATTCAGATACTGTTAAGCCCACCTATATCAGTTAGGTAAAGATTCTCTTCTCCCTTTTAATTTTATTACATTAACTTACAAAAGAAACTGTAGTGTAAAGGCATGGGCATGTGCCAAACATGCTAGAGTGTATGAATTTACAGACAAGCAATTAATCTATAGTAACTGCCCTGGGCAGACTCCTCTCCCTCAGTGTATTTTGAGATAGAAAATACTGTTTTCACTTAAAAGCAAGTAACTTACCATGAATATGTATTTGCCAGTGAATAATTCTGCAAATGACCTGACTCTGTAAATTCACTCTCTGGTTTGCTGTGTGGTAGGTTGTTCATAATTTCATATACTAAAGCCTGACTACAAATGAACCTCCACAACTTCATCTCTCTTAGCAACACAAGATGTTGCCTATATTAGGAATTTTTTTATGAGAAAGTGGGCAAGATATATCAGTAGGAAGCACTAATACACTGGTTATAGCTGCGTTTACAATGGAATTATAGCATTATACTACTAGTTCCTTTTATGTTGCAATCAACGTACACTAATGCAAAACTTGTGCATAGATTGAATCTAATATATATGCTAATGTACAATAGAAAACTGCCCCTCCTCTGCTTAAAATGAAGGAATAATACACAGATCACCTCTCTAAGCAATATCCCCAGCATTTGGCTTTCGAATGGCCCCATAATTATTAGAACAAAGATGTTTTAAATTTAATTTGCACCTTTTCACCTTCATAGAAGTGTCTGCTTGTATTTTGCACGTGCTGATTTTTTTTAGTGGATTGTAATACAAACTAATTTCCTAAAAATTGATGCCTATATTGTGACAGTAAATGAACAAACAACTAATGAACAGGTCATTTTTCCTCACTGCAAAAGAGAAAAGCACAAAATAAATTATTTTATTTTTTATTTGAAGGGTGACTAACAAATCAGTTCCTTTTAGGTTATTTGAATAGCAAACAGTTTTACTTTACATGCTCCAAGTACCAGGAATTTAATTGTAGACATAGTCTTAATTTCAGCCCTGGTATTTTGTCAGTCTAGAATGATCTTCTTGAATGGAGGATTATAATCTTTTCAGGCACCATGAAAAAATTCAAAGAAGAACTGCAAAACGCAGTACTTTACTTTTCTATTTACCTAACGCCTACTTATACCAAGAAGAGGAGATGCTACTGTCATTACTAACTACAAATATTTATATAAAGATATGTCAAGGGTAAAGTGAAGTGCCTTGGAATGCTACCCCTAGTATAGTTCCTACAGGGAAGAGGAATGAGCATTTACACCCACGCTGAGTAACTGCAGAGTTCTTACTTTACTGCCCTGCAGAATCTGATCTCCAGCTGTCCCAGAGATTAGCTGAAAAAGGGCTGCTCTTCTGAGAAGTCTGAGGTGCTCTAGGACACCCAGCATATCCTGATACTCAAAAAAACCCCAGGTGCATAGGAGCAAAAATTCAATGGCTGTAGGAGGTACTTAGCACCTTGGGCAATCAGACCAGAAGGCTTTCTCTTAATCTTCCCACAAAGGGATCAAGTGGGACAGAGGCCATGACTAATTCAGTACTCTTGGAGGAATGGGTGTAATTTGTCACTTTTTTCAGTTCTGCCCTCTCTCTCACCTTGCACTTCTGACATCTTTTCTAACTGAAAGAGTAAGAGAAACAGCCTGCCCTGTAGCTGCTCTCTCTAGTTTAATTAAAAGCTTCATTTCAGCTTTATACAGATTGTCTGTGCGTACTGACAGCATTTGCAGCAAAGAAGGCTACTGTCTTTGATCCCACTAGTCATCTCCAGGTCAACAGCAGAGGCATGGGCCAGTGGAGGAACAAGGATAATTGAGATTACTTTCCAGCTCCAGTGGCTCACGTACTTCTGTATCTTCTTCATCTCTATTTCACTTCTTCTTTCTCCATTTCTGTAGAGAGTAAAATCTTTTACTCTGTGCTTTTTTAAACCCATGTAGTATTTTCTATATAAATAAACACTCATTTCCCTTGTCACTGCCAAACAACAGGTTTCCCTTAGCCTGAAAACGATACAGTGGTTAAGTAGAATTACTTCTCCAAATTCTCCCAAATGCCTTGGAGTGGCTGTAATCTTTGATGACTTTGCAGCTGTTTCATACTCACCATAAATCTATCATGCAAATATGCATCTTCTGCACATCTGAAGGTCTAAAAATAAATTTATCTCAATCAAAATATCTTTCTCTAAAAAAAATTTATATATACACAACACAGTTTTCTTAGCATCCTAAATTCTGGTCAATCCTAATAGAATCTAACTGTCATAAGACAATGCCCCACATGGACTGGATGTATTAGGAATATCACAATACAACAATAATATCACAAATGCCAGTGCCAGTTCTACATTCCAGACCCTCAACTTCAACCCATTACTCCACTACAGCTCCATTTTTATCTGGGCCTTGTTATTCCCAAAGCAGGATACCAAGTGTCATGAATTAGCTTTCTGCCTGTATTTGATATTTTCTCTCTCATAAGCACTCAATGTTCACTGCCAGCTTTTAATGGCAAGTGCAGTAAAAAAGCTTTATAAACAAAAGGTTTACTTTCTTAGTTTTAAAGATGCAAATTTAGATTAGTTTGAATGCCTTTTATCTTCATATCGAACTTTGAATATGCAAAAACTTTAGCCTTATGCAATACATAGTAGATCTTATAATGGGCTTGAGTAGGTTAAAAATTAATATGTTTTGCTGGACTAAAATTAAAATCAGCAATATGTCAATTTTGCAAGTCTTTCTTATTTCTTTAATTCATTCACAAGTCATCTAGACATAATCCTGGGCAAACAGCTCTGGGTAGCTCTACTTGGGCAGGAGGGTTGAGTCAGATGATCTCCAGGGGTCCCTTTCAACCTCAATGATCCTGTCATTCTGCGATTCTTAAAGACTAAAAAGCAGCACGAGTAATGAAGGGAACGTGTCAGTATTCTGAAGGTTTTTTAAAAGAAATTGTCAAGACCAGAAATATATTTGGTTATATTAATATGACGAAAATATTTGTTGATGGAACCAAGATATTGATTGGTTTGGGAAGAAGGATGATGTTAAAACATTAGGAGACTCTCTTGTATTCAATGAGTGTTTTTAACATTAAAATTATTCTTCTTGTTATCTCAAAAAAAAATTTGTAAGATTTCCTCCCAGACAACCAGCAAGACAATGAATATACTACTGTTTAGAATTTTCAGCTGACATACGAGTATGTGTAAATTCTACACCATATTAGGTCTTGTGATGCTTTCTTGTGATGCATGGTTAACTGCAAGTAATGGTTCATTCTATTCCATTTCCTTGTATCCTTTCTTCCAGTGAAGTCATATGGCTGATGTACAAAAGTTCCAGCCAAGAAAGTCTTTGATTTTTTCTCCTGAAAACGTGAATTGGATTTATCCCTAGCAAAATTGTGCCTCTCCTCTAAAGGTGTTGGGGCCATGGAGCACTTTATCAGATAAAGCCAAGAACTAAAGGCTGCTCATGGATTTTGCTGGCTTAAGCAGACGTGGATGAAGGACATTGAAGTTCAAGACACTGATCTGAATGACAGAATAAATTGGTAAACTTTAGGTTTCATCTTTTGCCAATAATCTACTGACTGTTACACAGGTGTAGTGGGTAGTTAAGCAGAGGGGAATTTCAGGTGTTCAAACATCAAACCGAAAATATTTTCCAAGCACTTTGAAAATGATTAGATTACTTTTGATACATCAGCATTTTTTAATTTATTAAATGTTTTCTAATTGCTTCTAAAGTTAAACTGTTGGGACTTAAGGGATAATCATATTAGGTGATTTTTACAGTGATCATCAGTGTTAATTACTATTCTATAAACTAAATGTATGCAACGGTAGCTCAAAACTAAGACAAACAAGACATTTTCTACCACTAAAAGATATTTATTTAAGACACCAAACAGGTCACTTTTGGAAGATGTTTGAAAGGATGTTATTTCTAATGATTAATCAAGAGAATAATCAAGAGGAAATACAAGGATTGTCTGACAAAGAACAGATTTTAGGGCAGCTGCAAAATCACTAAGGACAGGGGTAGACACGTTACAAAATGAAAAAAATTCACACTAGTTGTTTATAATAATTTTGGTGTACCTTTTTCTGATTTCTGACTTCACTAGTGGTTTTGACTGGAAGAAAAAAGCAGTTAAGGACTGAAGAATCTCAGCTGCTTGCTGCCAAAACATAAGAGACACAAAGGTGCCATAATGAGTTGCATCTTATTGAGGTTTTCTTCGATGCCACTGCTCTGACTGAAAGCTCTGAGTGCAACAGATTAGCAATCCTGTCCATTTAGTGCTGTTGGCAACAGCTGAGTAAAACCCACAGTGAATACCCCAATAAAGGACATCTCCTGTGCTTTTGTTGAGCTGATTTGCTCAAGTCTTACCTACACTGATTAAGTATGTCAGGATAAATGCTCCTGACCAGACAAATAGTGGTGGTAAATGTAGTAAAATGTGTCTATGTTTGTATGTGTAGCTCCCTGCAGAACACAGGGACCAGAATGACAGACTCTGCCTTAACTGGAAAAAAAAAATTGCTCCAACTGCATATGAAAAGCAAACGTCTTTCTTAGGCAACAGAATGAAGAGTAAAGCAATATAAAAACATATTTGGTACTGAGATTGTACTTAGACTCAACAAATTTACTCACAAATTTATAGACATGTTTCAGAGTGAAGAAATTAAAAGTTAATGTTACAGCTTGTTCTGTCTCACTGTCACCAGCCTGTCCTCAGTCCTTGTTTCTGCTGAAATCTCGTTGTCAGACCCCGTTTTGCCACTTGAATTGTGATAACGTTACAGTTCTACAACCAAGATAGTGTTATTTCTTCAATTTCAATATCTTCAGGTGAGTAAACCCCTATTTACTTTCATACTTGTCTTTCATCTGTCCATAACACTTAACTAGAAACAGTTTTCATCAAGGGCTCAGAAAGAAATTCTCCCAGCATACAGGCCTCCTTAGAACCATGAGAAGTACAACTGTGAGAGGCTTTCACCTCCCATTGGCTTTTTCTCATTAATGAAGTCCCAATAACATTTATGTGTTGTCCCAGAATGATGTACATATTTTGTGAGATGAATGGAGGTGAATAAAATATTGAAGTCCTTGCTCTTCACTCCCTGCTCCGAATTGCTGGCATAATCAGATGGTCATGGTGACAAGGTCCCTCTTTCCCTTCCTGTAGCATGTTTGATCCCCAACATCCCTGTGTCTTCTAGGGGAAAGATTTAGCACATGGGGGATCTGGTCCTGGAAGAATCGCGTGGAGACAACCCTCTGCTAAATCTGTGGCAGCCAGTTAGAGACCGGAGAAGGATGGTGGTGAGACTGATGGCCTTGGTGCATGTTTCCTAGTGAAGTCCATTTGAGGACACTCTGATTCTGTGAACACACGGGTGCTGATGTAATCTGTGCAAAATGAAGGCTGCTAATAACAACTCTAATTGCATTCAGTACTCTTTTAAGCAGGTGTGGTAGCTTTTAACTTCCCAAAACAATTGCAAATGACTCTAATTAAGTGATAAAAAAAAGCTCCAAAAAGATTTGTGCATAATATGAAGCCGTGCACAGCATATTCTGTGTTCAGAGTACTGCTTGCCATCACAAACAGGTTCAGACCAAGATAAATCGTACTGGAAAAGCATGATGGCCTCTGATACCTCTCACAGTGTTTGGGAAGACAGCAACGACACTGGACATTGAAACAAATGTTTTTTTCCTTGCTTTGCAATATAACTTTTTATTCTCATCACATAATCAATCCAAAGGTTTGTTTGAATACAGGGAGACGTGCCATTGCTCTTCATAAGGAAAGATTTCTTACTACAAAACATTCCCCCTTGCTGCTCCTTTGCCTGAAGAAAAAAGTGGATAAAGCAGCCTTCTTTCTCTCTACCCAGCTAATTACTTCACATAAACCTGCAGACAAATATTCCCTCTCCTCTCCTCTCCTCTCCTCTCCTCTCCTCTCCTCTCCTCTCCTCTCCTCTCCTCTCCTCTCCTCTCCTCTCCTCTCCTCTCCTCTCCTCTCCTCTCCTCTCCTCTCCTCTCCTCTCCTCTCCTCTCCTCTCCTCTCCTCTCCTCTCCTCTCCTCTCCTCTCCTCTCCTCTCCTCTCCTCAGTGGAAATGCAGCAGTAATGTCAAAATGGTACTGCACTGGAGCAAGTGACCCTACTCAATGGGGCAGGACTTGTTTTTCTCATGGTTATGCTACTTCTCTGACACCAATAAATATCTATGCTTCAGTATCAACAAGGCTGTCCTTAAAGGGAATTTCCATTGTAATCCATGTTTGTATGCAAAAGCCCTTGGTAATAATAATTGTGAGTGTTCCAAATACATATGTATAGATATAGTATAAAATCACACACGTCTATATGGACTGTTATATTTACATATATAAGTATATACTCACACATTCATACACACATGCATACTTAGATCCTCCCTGTCAGTTATGGTGACACAAGTAAACCAACTTTATGATCAGTGAGACAGGTTAACCATATCTAAAATGAATAGAGGCAGTTGCTTGATCTAGTGGAACAAGGAACAAAGGCAAATTTGCCAATTCAAGGAGAGTATCTTACTGCACTTAATGTATTAGATAGGCATTTTGTTTCACCATCTCTTGTACCTAAATCTCTCATTGATTTGTACTTGGAAGCATCAGAGTTCATTTAAATAACCGTATAGAAGGGGATAAAACTTTTCAGAGAAGGGATTTAAAAGCATTTACGGAATTGAATCAAGGAGGGTTTGTTAGTGAGTAGGCTCTTCTGCAAGGCATAGTAATCTCAGTTAAAAAACCCCACCTCCCTTATATGTGAAAATAGAACACTTTACAGAGAGAAAGCTCCCCTACAGTCCACAAAATCAGTTTTATAAATTGAATCGAAGATGTTAAGTGTTTTGTTCTGGGAAAGTTGCTCAGTAATGTTTCAGCTTTCCCTGGGCTGCATTTGCCTAAGGGAAAATTTAACTGGATTAAGCACCAACTGTGCACGTGTGCATCACCCTATATTATTAAATAAAACCTTTCCTTTATAGTTTTATTTACATTTGTGAATTAAACATTAATGAAAAATATACTACTTTATATGAGGTGTGATTTGTGTTTTGTTTCATGAAAGAGACTGCAGTTCAATTCATCGTCCATAAAGCTGCCAGATTTGTTAATAGAATCAGCAAATATAAGATGCTGGTACATGCCAGCAGATATTTTTTATAGTGGTACAGGAATATGAATGATAAATCCGAAAGAAATCCTCCTGCCCTGCATCTTGAGCAGCTACTACAAACAAGTTCCTTAAATGTGACGACCCATTTCTCCGAGGAATTTCCAGTGCTCCACCCATGTCAAAACACTGGAAAAGGTTGTAGGGTAAGGAAAAAAGTGCGGACAGGTCAGGCAATAGACTGGTGGACTGAAGTCTTTGCCAACTGTTCTTTGTTGAGTTACCATCAAAAATCCGCTGTAGAGATCATGATGGTGTTAGCACCAAAATATAATTTTAAGAGGATTTAGTGAAAAAAATGTAACAGTAGAGTCCTTAAATACTCTTTATTTTCTTGGTCTATGGATGAAAATTCAATGTAAAAAATGAAAGTGTTCTGCTGGGCAAAAAACCTCATTAAGAAATGTGTTTTGATGAAAAATTAAAAATAATTTCATGTTCTGTATTTGATTAGAAATATGTAGGTTGGGTTTCATCTAATGTCTATTAAAGTCTAAAGGAACAGTTTTATTCCATAACGTTTAGTCATTCTGAAAGCTATATGTTAAAGTTTCAATATTTTATACTTCACACTGCATATCACATCACTTAATCTCCACAAAGATAAGATTTTTTTTTTCCATTTCACTCATTACTGGTGAAGAAATAAGAGGCGTGAAGTTTACAAACAGGTACTTGATGAAATTAAGATTTTACACAGGAAAAATAATTATTCAAATGCATTATGTTCATGATGACTGCTGGTACTATTATTTTATGAGTGTGTGACTGATGTAATAGACATCCAAATCGACAAGGAGAACCATAGCTGGAGGAAACATATTTTCAAGAGAAAAAGCAAAAGGTCTCAAGCGTAGGGTAGGGGTAGGAGTAGAAGCCTGACAGTGGAGGCAAAGGGAACACTGTTCCACTGTGTTTCTGTAGCAAAAATAACCTCTCAGTTAACTTGCTCATGTGGGAGTGGGAATGCTCCTTTTGCCCCTGAGCAACCTGTATTCCTGCACCCAGCTGACACCTTGAAAACTCATAATCCTTTAAAAAACATCCCAGACTGGCACCCCTTTCTACCCTGGAGGCTGCCTGCATGAGCTGAGTTTGGTCGTACCCTTACAGAAACACAAAACACACCAACTTGCCCTCTTCTTAAAAGCCGTAACACTTTCTGTGTTAGTGCCACCGTATGGAGAGCTCCCTCTACCTGCTGTCCTGCCTCAGACCTCAGTGCGACACATAATGTCATGGGTGAGTGGTCTTGGGTATTTTATAATAACACACACAGACATACAAACTTATGGGTTGAACTGGAGGCTGGAAAAAGGAAGCAGTCTGGGTAATATAGGATGTGTACTATCCCTGCTCTCAGTGATAATGTCTGCAGATTGGACTCTCTGTTTGGTTATGCTCACTGTCGTGGCTTTTAATATTCTGTTATGCTTTTGAAAACTTTCAGTCATGAAGAATATTAATCTGCATTTTCAGCCTTGATTCGAGAGTCCAGTGCAGTTAGGAGAGGAGGGGAACAGTAAAGCACCCAATACAACCAATCATTGTGTAATGTGTGACACAGTCCAGTGGAGAGAGAACAATAAGTTACAGCTCTACGAGTATCTGCGCACCTGACAGTAAGCTTGTGCCCACTTCCTGATAACTAGCAGAGCTATTTTGTACCAGGCTTGTAAAACCCATGTGATCTACTCAAAACAAAATTTTCTTCGTAATCCAAAAGAATTAGCATATAAATTCTACTGTAAGGATAGGGCTTATATCCTCTGTTAATGTGAACCTTTCCCTTCGGGATTTACCTGAATCACTGGAAGTATGTTAAATATTTCCTAGTAATACGTTTCAAAATTAAAGTAAAATATTCTTAACAGGAGTTTACTTTTCTAAAAAGCATGGTGGAAAAATACTTAGCTGAAAAAGGCCTACATTTTTCTCCATGTTAAATCTTTGTACTCCAATTCTTTCAATTCTTAACCTTTTGAAATGAAAGGAAAATAAATAAAATAAATGCATGGGCAACTAAGTAACTAAATAAAGTTAAAACCAGGAAATAACAGGTCAGAAAAGTTTGAATTAAACAGTGCAGAAGAATGATTTTTCATTTGCTCCATTTCTCTTTGAAAACTGACATTAAATCTTTCTGCTTTGAAGGGAAAAATCACTACAAACAGTAAAAAGCATTCAGCATGTTTGAAAAGTTATTTTCCAACAAAGAAACCATTTATGGAAGGTAAGTAAACAATTCTTATTCTACCGAAGTCTATACCACTTAGCTTGAACCACAATATAAATTTTAGATATTAGCTGTAAATTATCTAAAACAAACATTTCCTTTCATGAGTTTTAAATCTGGCACTTTGCAGTTGTGTAAGTTGGAATAAAAAAGTGTTCCAAAATTATTTGTTTTATTTACTAACTACATACAATTTTATCTTGTGCAGTTCATTTCTACAGTAAACAGTCCTAATCTTCTTAATCAATCTCTTTGTGAATTTTTGATGCTTATAATAATTCTTATTGCTTGACACTGAACAGTCTCAGTTTCTATAATGTTATATTTAGTTTGGATAGCCAGAACCAAATACAGTATTCAAGGTATGGTTGTATAATTTGATCTGATGAATTTATAGTTTCAGGATTATTTCTATACCACTATTGATGCTTCTTGCGTATTTCTGTGTGCATGCGTTTTTACTGCCACAGCCACAACTGGAATAGAGGTTTATTTTCAATCTGAAATGGTCCTTTACATTCAAATGAGAGATAAATCCACTTAGACTGCATCAAATATACTGGGTTATGTCCAATATTTTCTTGTATTTATTAATACAAAACTACAGCTGTCTCCATGCTATTTACGAGATCTTGTGGAGTAGCTTAGTGATGTTTCTAGCCTTGAGGAGGGTGCTTCACCTGGGACTGGTGCTGCCTTGCTCCCCGTCCCTTCCCTAACTCACAAACATTGCTACACCTGTGTCTGTGATCGCATCCCACTGTTACCTTTTCACCCCTCTGAAAATTGACCATGTTGTCTACTTTGTGTTTTTGTATTTAGCTTTTCCTAATCCGTGACAGTACTTTATCTTTCTTATCATGACAACTTATGTCCTGAATATTCTTGTAATGTACTTTTTCAAAAGCCTATGAATAATATCTGATGAATCACAGATTCAGACTGCTGTCTGAATGTGCAGTGGCCAGGAAATAAAAAGGGCATCAGCAGAGGAAAGTAATTTTGAATTATGCCAGTAAATCCAAAACTGACTAGGCTGCTAACTTAAAAGAAATACTCTGCCCGCTGCAGAACAGATATAGTCTCTGAAACATGAAATGAAGTCTAAGGATTTTATCTTGACACGGGCCCTAATGCACTAAATTGTAGATCTCTTTAAAAGTAAATTGAAAAATACCCTACCTAAATGCCCAAGATGGATCTCTGTTCTTAAGGTTACAGACCTAGGTTTGTGTGTCTGATGGGTGGTGCTGGGAAGGACATGCAAACAGCACAGGAAACAGAAGAAGGAAGATAAAGTAGAGTCCTCATACTGTCTAAGGCTTAGCTCCATGGATATTGGTGGCCAAAAGACTTGGACAGGAGAAGATTTGTAGAAACACAATGGAAAATATGATTATTGCTAAGGGCAGGCTTAACCTGACTGCCCTGTGATGAACTTTTAATATTTACATTATTGAAGTGCTTGGGGGATCCAGTTGGAAGCTAATAGGAAAATATGCTTTCTTTGCAGTTTTTTCCTTCTCCCTCAGCACAGAAATGGGAGAGATGTACACAACCAGGTTTAGTGGTAAGCTGAGGATCACCAGAAACCAGGTGACAAATTGGGCTGATCAAGAAAGAGTTCTCTCCTTTTTTCACCTCCTTCTCTCACATGGCAGAGAACTTGTAGCATTTTGCTAAACAACCAAACACTTAATAAATTAATGAGGAAATAAAGTATATTTTACTGTAAGATGATAACACTGTGTCATTGTTGTGATTCATGGACTTGAACACCTAGGTGTTCCTCAATGGAACAGTCAAATATTAAGCTATATTTTCTCAAATCCACTGTAGTTTCCTTGCCCTGGTGGCCTCTCAGGCATTGTCAGCCCTGGGGTCCTACAAACAGAGTGTGTGAAGGAGAGAGAAATCCAACCCAGAACAATTTGTTCTGGGAATACACTTATTTTTCTTCTATTTATCCTTCAGGGTAATTTAAAATTTCTTTTAAGATTTGAAAATGGTATTCATCTCCCTTCTACTGTTACTTTTCTTTTTAATGTTAATTCTGTAATGAGATGTTTTAATGCTCCAGCTCTCCTCCTAGATTTTTTCCCTTGGTTTCCTCAGTATTTATCAATGCAAACTGCTAAATGAAAAAAATACAGACATGGCTGTGAAAATAATGTCTGCAGTGGAGAACCTATATTAGCTACAGATTGCATACACATATCCAAAATAGCTCTAAAATTTGCGAGTTTGGATGGTAATAACAGCTGCTTCAGCTGCTAAGACTTATTGAGCAGCTTTTCCAGCACCTGCAGAGTCCTTTGCTGCTGCTGCAGACTCACTCTTGTCCAGTGCTAAAATGGTGATGAGTATATTCAATTGGTTGTTGTGACTGCATTTCTAGGAGGTGTAATGGTACCTTTGACTACAGTGTAGACATATCCAACTGAGATGATAAATCACTACAAGTAGTAAAATTGTCCTTAAGAATACAGAATTAAGCTGTTCTCATCTGCAGATGAGAGCTTTTCTAATAGGTAATATCCTTGAAGGATAAAAAGACAGTGGTTCTCAGGGTGATGAGAAAAAGGATATTGGAAAGAAAAGGTGGAGGCCTCTTGAAATAAAAATCAAAGAAATGATGAACAATGTTGGTGAAATGATGAGTAAACAAAGAAATATGGAAATGCATAGTTGAATCAAAAGAAAGGCACAAGATAGGAGCTGTCCTGAATGTCACAAAACACTCTTCTATGCTGGTTAGATATACATGACATTTGTATGTGGGAAAGCTATGTTCACTTTAAAAAAAAGCCACAAACCTCATTTTTATTGCTAGATATGGATGCATATTTTTTCCTTCCAGCTATGTTTATCCTGAAATGTATTGGTTTAAAAGAAAAAAAAATCTTAATTCTACATGGTATTGGTTTATATTATGATATTAAAGTCCTATTTTAACAACTTTTCAGAAATTGCTGGAATTATATAGCCTTTTTGAAGGTTGTCAAGTATATTAAATCTGAATTGACACAGGATTTCTAGAGATCATAGTAGTGGAATAAAGTCCGTGTTTAATCTTGAATTCTTCTGCTCTGTTTTGAACTAAAGTAGAATCAGTTTTCTAACTTCAGCTAAGCCTTGTCTAAGTAGTTTCATTTTCTGAAAGTTAACTGCATGTTTTCAGACAGTATTTCTTTCTAGAAGTGATAACACGGGACATTACTATGCAGAAAGGGCATTGCTTATAATTTTTACTATAGAAAACCAGGCCATTCTTAAGCTCATGGAATGTTACTAGTGAAAGTGAAGAAAAAGGGTTTCACCTGCAGAGAGGAGTGGACAGGGTAGGTGATCCCAAACTGACCAACAGAGTATTCCATTCCATATATGTCATACTCACTATAAAGCTGAGGCATTACAGTGGTCAAGCTCTCTTCTTTGATGGCTGACATGCAATAAGGACCTCGTCTGTCTATTTGCCTTTATCTCAGATCCATGCGTTCCTGAATCCAGTTCCAGCTCCCTCCAGCTGCTATTGAATCCATCCCAGGACAATTTCTCTGTGCCTGCTTTGCTGCACCTGTGGTGACGTAGTCATCGGGGCAGCTGAGGGTGTAATTTAATATATTTGTATGTATTTTATTTTTTTTATTAATAGTATTTTCCTTATAATTCTTATTGTTTCACTAAAGCTACTTTAGTTTCAGTTTACAGCCCACAAGTCTTTTACTCTCATTTACCTTTCCCTGGGAGGTGAGAAGGGCATTGGGACAATTGTGACTGCTTGCGTTTGACTGCTGATTAAGTCCTGTTGGTGCTAAACAACATCCTGAAACTACTAAAATTTTCAGTAAAACACATCCAGACTAGATGTCTGTAAGTAAATATGTTGCTAACAGAATATTTCTATAACATTGCTCCCCCTATTTCCCCCCTGGTATTTAGTGATGTTAGAGATTGTCTGTATTTGGATTTTTAAAATGTATGGCTGCGGCATGGTAAATCACTAGTTAATTTTCAAGTTTTCAAACATGTTCAATTACCAGATTTGAGGCATGACCATATAATGAAAATCATTCTGTGATTTTTCCAAAGAAATCAGGCAAATCAAAAATAGATATAAAATTATTTAGTAGAAGAAAACATGTCTTTTAAAGGAAATGAAAAATTCCTTCCAGTGGACGTCAGAATGGGACTGAGAAAAAATGCCAGGGAGATAGAAGAGCAGAGCAACCTGAGTTCACATATCCATATCCCTAACTGGTTAGAACCTTCGTGGATTAAGCCGTTTTTTAACAATATAAAAGAAAACTGTTAAAAACACATCCTTTCTTTGAGTCTTCAGTAACCTGGGGAGAGAACTGCAGGGCTTTGAGTTAGCATGGGTGCTGTATTATGCCTTTTAACTGAGGCTAGATAAAACTGCAAGCTCTTTAAAATATGAGCAGCTTCCTTGCTTGCCTTATTATTCCACTCCTTTGAAAAAGCCACCTGAGTTTGTCTTGGAGTCTGTCAGCTGCTGATGGATTTAGCCACTAGCCTTATTCGCATATTTCTGCTTGTCTGTTCTCCAGCTTTTAGGATCTCATGCAATTCCTGAGAGAGAGCTTTTAGAACTAAATCTATCAAATGACCTCACACAGGACATAATCCATTTTAATCAATTTTCTTTGCCATGGATTTAGCTTGCAGACTTGGTATACAGAATCCTCATTTTGGTGTACTAAACAAGATCAAAGGTGACTAACTCTTCCAATTCCTTTGAAAAGTTAATCTGAATCATTATGCTTTAGACAATTTCTCTTCTAGGAGTTTTTTCTTTAATGACCCATTGTGTTACACATAACAGGATATGCTCAACTAAAATAAACCCAAGCATCTTAGAATTTCACAGCTGCTGCAATTAAAGAGATATTGTCAGGCGAAACTTTTCTAAAACCATGGAGCAGAATATTTTTTTGTTAGATGTTTATATACATGTACATGTATCAAATTTACTCGATCAGTCTAGAATGTTTTTAGAAATATTTTAAATCTAGATATAATTGCCTGTTTCCAATATGCAAAAACTGAATAGGGAACCTAATTCAGTGTTCATTATGCCTAAAAGCACTTTTGAGTTCATTGCTTTGTTCAAGCAGAAGGCGAGAAACAATCTTAAGAAACGAAGGTCTGACTCAGTGGAACTGAATTAAATAGAAATGAAAATTAAAGTGAATTGAAATCCTTAAGCACTTTGTCTTTCAGCAGCTTATGCTGAGTTAGTGGTAGCATCAAGAGCACCTGATTTCTTCTGAAAATATCTCTGGGCAAGAATATCTCTTCAGTACTCCATACACAATAGCTGTTGTTGCTAAAACATTCAAAGTATTGTCATGAAAATATTTGTAAGACTAATGCTTGAAAAGACAAGAACCCATTTTCCATAAGAGATACCTTTTCCATTATCCGTATTCCTTTAAAAAAATATGTGGCTAAGTTTTGGTGGTTTTTTATAGCTGCTGCTTTCATTATATCTTGCTTTCTTATGTGTCATTTCATGCATTATGTGTCAGGGAATATGAAACAAGAGCCAGTGAAAATCTGGCTACAGAACAACCCAAAATTTCACCAAGATAAATCTCCTGAAGCATGGGTTGAAAAATGGTATACTTTCTGCTGCTGATGAGAGAGGCATGGGCTGAGGCAGGGTGGTACCCAGGAACAGGCTGGGAGGAGGACGTCACTGCCTGTCCTCTAGAGAGTGCTCTGAAGAGGCACAGCCTGGGGGTTTTGCACACAGCAAACCCATGACTCTGTGACAGTAAATGGAGAGCCATGTCTGAAAAATGGCCATTTTTATATATAAAAATGAATAAAGCACAGCGGTGTTTAATCTCATTATCCAGACAGCCTTCAAATGTTACTGCATCTAGTCTGATGTACAGAATTTCCAGTTGTAGGTAGATGATTTCTCCTTGGGCATGCTATTGATATGAATACCATTGTTAGGATGTCCTCACAGATTAACAGCACTGCATACAACTGATCAACACTTACCTCCCCTTTAAAATTCTAGGGACATCCTTTTTTTTTTCAACCTATTTTGTCTCTATATTTTACTTGCTGGACTTCTAGAAATTAAAGGAAAAAAATGACACAGCATAATTCACGTGGCTATTTCTAGTCCTTTTTAATCCAGCAAGACTTCAACTATGAGAAAGATAATTTTATTCTTTTAACATTTGGTTTTACTAGTCGTCTGTAACTTTTCTGTTAGCTGAGAAAGCTCCATAAGGCATTTTATTACAGGTATTAATGTGACATATGATTAATACCACCACCATTATAATTACAAAAGCCTTGTTCCAAGAAGATAATTACATTTCATTTTCTTTTGATTCAATTATATTAGTATGTTACACTTGCATTTTAATTTTCCATTTTTAAGGTTCTACATTATGATAGGAAAATATTATTTCTTTGCAGTTTTGAGTATTTTTAAAGATTATATTCGGCTTCAATAATTAGATAATCAACAGAAAATATACAGCTGTACATAGAAGAATCTGCTGTCACCAATAATACTGTATTTTTTTTCTGTAATTTGTTACTTCCAGACTTTAGTCAAAATCCACGAGATTAAACAAAGTGCCCATTAAAATGTTAAAAATTAGTCATTTTCTGCTATGTAGCAACTAATACTGAGTTGGCCAAAAGCAACTTTTGAGGATACAGCAACCTTTGGTGTAGGTTCTTTGAACAGCATGAAGTTGAATAATTTTTGGGTCACTTTTTGTTAAATACAAGAACCTTATCATTAACTTTCAACCTAAGCAAAGTGATGAATTTTCCAAGAAACTGTCTTGTCTTCAGCTGACATCTTCCCGCCATAGTTAGCTGTTTCAGGCAGAACGATGCTAGTCTTGAAAAGGCATATACACACACAAGAAATCTGGGGAGAGTCCTTTGCATAAATAGCTGCCCGTGAAAAATGTCCTACATGCAACTTGCATTTAAATCTCACTCTCAAAGCACTTCTAACTGTGGCAAAGTTTTAAAAGCCAGAGACCTCATGAGAATTTCTCTATGCAAAATTAACGGTGTCAAGCTTTATTTAAAGTAGCATAAGAGTTATGTGATTGATGAAATCAAGTCTATAACTGTCATGCACAAGTTAGATTTTTTTTTTATAATAACCTGAAGGTTTTTCCTTTTCCTTCCTGCCCACACAGATATTTTTGTTAAAACCCTTCCATAGGGTGCTCTGGAAAAACAGACATTATGGTCTCTGCGTGTGCACAGAAGAAGGAACAACACAGAAAAAAAAGTACAAATATCAATGGACTGCCCTAGAAATGAAGTGTCAGTCTGAGTCTGAACATTTATAAATCAAAGAAGTGTGAGATTACTAACAACTTGGAGTTTTCCCCTCCAGGGTACCCAAAAGCATGCCAATTAGTGCCAGTTGTGCTGACAGCTATTCATTAAGTCTATCAGGAAACTACTCTGAGATTTGGGGGTTTCATTAATGCCTCTAAAAACATCAGAGCTGGTGCTTTATCTGTAGTTGGAAATCCAAATGCTTCCTTTTAAGATAGCTCATGTATACTTCAGCGTGGTCAATAATAATTTGGTGAGGGTCATAATATACTGCTTACTTCGCTTTTGCCTGCTGAAGTTACTGGCAGTAATTGGCATGATCACTACAGCTCAGGCTGCCAACAGGAACAGTTGTGGGCAGTTCTGGCCCTGACAGCAAGTCTTTTCTTTGTCTACATGTTGTAGCAGAATATCTTCATGCACTTACTGTGCCCAAGCACGTGATCTGATCTGTAGTGTTCAGGTATAAGTTCAAATCATACAGGCAAGCAAGAATAAAAGGAAAAAAAAATACACTTTCAAGGATTTTCCTATACTTCAAGGAAAAACAGCTGGGCTTTTTCTCCCTCCCTGCTCCTCACATGGGTGCCCTTATCGCCAGCTGGCTCACCCTGTGGAGCCTCTTCTCCTGTGAGGCAGTATATATCAGTGCAGACCTTGACTATTTCATGTTCTGGCATTCAGCTGGCTAAATTCTCCTTAGCAACAGAAATTACTATAGAAGATTTTCCTCTTTAGCTTATGACATGAATGGTGAAAGTTTAACACTTGATACCTTTTCCTGACTTACTTAGCTCAAAGTTTCTTGTATGCCACATTTTTTAACTCAATTTTAAAAATTATTTGTATTTCTTTTATCTTAATTGCTTCTTTTTTTTTTTTCCCTATAACTTAAGGCAGGATGGCAGAACTGAAAATACTATTGTTACTAGGAAAGCAACAATCTAATCCTCTCCATCCAAACTCATTTCTATTTTTCTCCTTTCAAAGTTAGAGTAGGACTTGAGACATAAAGAATAAAGTCTGCTTCAATGAAAACAATGTATATATGGACAATATATTTTCTTGTAATGTTTTTTCTTTTTTTTAACAAGGGCATTTTAATTTACTCTTATTCATTCAAATCCCAAGATGTGTTTATTAAGTAAAATAAGTCCCATATTGTAGTTTCTCATTTTTGAAATATTCTCATTTTTGAAATATTTCCAAATGGGATCAGCTTATTTATTATTAATAAACATAATTTCTAAGCTCCAGATTTGCACATTGCCATGAACTTACATAGCTTTAACCAAAATGTGTGTGTATACATATATACACATATGGATTATATGAAATCAACAAACTAATAAAGGTCTAGGTGCACCCCCATCACCTCTCAGAAGTATTATATTAAACATAAATATCTACCTTGATGTCATACCTTCAACGGTAGTTATATAACTCTTCAGGATGCATTGTGAAGTTCTTATTGAGACTAATGGGAGCAGAATTATTTTCTCAAACAAAACACTTCTGAAAAGTGAAACTTTGTGAAGACTCCATGTATATATTTGCAGGAACTCAAGAAAGGACCCAGGGCTTCTATTTTCTCCATCTGCAATTTGTTAATATATTAGGTTGTATTAAAGTGTTAAAACTTTTTCTCTTTCTGGATTTTTACGTCAGATTTTTCTGTCACTTTTCCTCAGCACTGGAAAAATAGATGACTTCAGAAAACATTTTACCATTCCGACAAATGTGATTGATATCTTTATCTAGAATTTAATGAATCTTTGAGTTGAACTGCTTAACTTCTTTCTTTTCTTTATTAATTTGTAGTTGGTTTTGCTTTTATTTCTTTTAAGTAATTCAGACGATGACCTTGAAAACTAAGAGAATAAGGATCTTGAAAGAAATAAAAGCACTATTTAAGCACTAAAACCTTGTGTTATTATTATTAAGGTCTAGACTGACCACAGGGGAATGGATACCAGAAAGGTCTCAGCCTCCCTGGGTGCATTCCACCTCCAGAGAACATTGCTTTGACTCTTTATTTCTATATTCGATTTTCCGCACAGGCTACAAGTGACCTTGCTCATCACACAGCCCCAAAGCAGTGTCTTTCAATTCCTCTGTGTCTAAGGTTGGTTAGGACCTGTTACAGGCAATTTATGGCTTCTGGTCTCCCTCACCAAGAGTGTTACGGAAGTGTGAAGTTAAGGGCATTTAGTCACAAAATTCATCCATTGCTTCTTTGTTTTTCCAGCTCATAGTGGATTAACTTGGCCAGTAGGACCTGAACAGGTCTACTCCAGGGCTCACTGTCCCATGTGGTGCTTTTGGATAGGCTTTTCCACATGGTAAATACCTATGAGGTTTCAGAATGGGACTGCATCCATTTCTTTCCAACTCAGGGTAATTTGTATCCATTTCTTGATGCTGTTTGTTCAATCGTATCTGTGTACTTGGGTGACATCATGTATCCACAGGAGAATTTTTAATTCTTAGAGGAAAATTGCATTCCTACTCAGAAATATAAAAGCAGAAACTAGCCCTGAGATTGGCAATATTTTGCTATAACTGTAAAACAATGAATTTTAGCTGATCAATTTATCTGTGAAATGCTTCCTTATGCCATAAAGTACTTTAGGGGAGAATGGACTCTTCTCAAACAACACATGGGTACAGCTGCCAAAACATCTTTTACTTAAATGGGATTAGAGTCCACATTTAATGATGAAAGTGCTTCCATATGAAGAAAGGACTTCTATCCTTGCACTGCTTTTCTGATTAACACTTCCTAGCTACAAATCAGACTCACTAAAAGTAATTAATTTTATTTAACAGCTCCAAAATTATCACAGAAATAAGATTTACAGTTCTATAAATCTTTCTCTTTCTCCTAAAAGAATGAAATGCATTGTCTGAAATATTATAGGCAATAAATTCTTAAATTCACTTGAAAATGGACACTTGAAAAAAACATAACCATAATAATAGAAAGCAAAAGAAAAGAAGAAAGTTCCCATGAGAGATATAGGTTTCTATTGTTTTAGCAACCACAGCCCTGGATCAGGTGTCTGTGTCCTCAAGTCCTCTTCCCACAAGGGGCAAAGGAATGGGCTGAGCTGTCCAAGGCAGCTAATAAGAGATTTTGAAAAGCTGAGATCTCATTCTGACTGCTGTTATTTCTCTTGAAACTGGTTTGAGGTTATTAGCTTATGTTGGCATGGTTTTATAATACCTGGAGATGTGCACATGTTTTCAGGTAGAGGGAGCAGAAGTGGAGATGGGCAGAGAAATGATAACTTTAGGAACCCATGCCAGTGTGGTGCTCTTTACACAATTAGGGACCCTCTGTCTGCCTAAATGCATGTGCCTGGCTTAGTTGTATAACAGTAGCTGATGTCTCGGCCCCTTTGTAGCCTACAGTGGTTTATCCATTGACTTTAATGGAAATGGGTTTTCAGTCAGAGCTAGGGAATTTTTTTCACAAGTACATTTATTAGATTGGAATATAGTTTCCCATAGGAAGTGTCAAAGGCAATAATACTAATTCACTTCAAAAGCTTTTTCCATTCCAATTCTGTGATCCCTTGAATATTTTGGTTTCCATTTCACTTGCACTAATGTATTTTTAACTTTGACTTTGACATTCAAGTATTACATGTGTTATAAGCACTGTTTGAAGGGTTTTTTCCTTACTAGATATCATAAATTTCACCAGATTAAATGAAGGAAGATTTTGTTTAATACTCATGAGAGTAAAGAGAAAATAAGCATTGTATATGGCATTGTATATGTTTAAATATGTAGCTAGAGTGTTAGATCCAGCTTATGGGAGAATGTGGTAAAGTATTTACATTTTCAGTCTTACGGGGAATCATGGTGGCATTTCGAAATAGATGTTACTAAATGAAGGATTATTTCAAATTAAAATAAAATAAAAAACTAGATTTTCTATAGAGGGAATAAAGAGCCCAATTTTCCAACCAGCACTACATCAGAAAACTTCAATAATGAAGATCATTACTCTGACCTCATTTACCAGCACAAAATTTGCTTAAAACTGATTATAGTAGCAACTTATCTGTCATGCTCTTTTTAAATAAAGAGAACAAGAAAAATTGAATCAATGCAGTAATTATACTAAAATATCATCATTTTTTCATAATTGTTTTTATGTATTAACAAGAAAGAACAATGTAAAAATGAAGTAATTACTTGTTTCTATCTGATCTTAATTTCTGTAAGAAAAAATTAAACCCCTGAACTAATTATTTTAAAACTCTTCTTTTACCCTGTCTTACTTTTTATATCCTGGAGACTAAAAATTGATGTGTTCAGTGAAATAATTAACCTAAATTCTCTTCTTCTCTGCTTACATTCATGTAACATATGTTGAAGAGAGGAAACAACAAGCAAGGCAGTGAATAGACTATTGCAGAAATTGAAATACTTTTCATATTTCCCTCTTGGATGACTTGTCCTAGGCTGAATGGAAATACAATTTGCTGGTTTTAACATGGTTTTAGATAAAGTTGCAGCTTAGCCTCTACAGCAAGGCACTTAGAGACATTTGTATTCTCCCTTTCTTCCTCTTGTGAGCTAGTGCTGTCTGAGGAAAGAAATATGCTGCAGACACTGCTCAGATATTGCTGAAGAGAAGTGTCCCACTAAATTGGAGTGGCTACAGTTTTATAGGCTGTCACTGATTTAAGCTGAGGCTAAAGTCAAGATTTGCATTAGATGTAGGTTAAGGGGAGAAACCTGTTTTGGAGGATGCAATATGCAGGTTAGAATCAAAGTTGGCACTTGCATTCACTGGTACTTTGAACTGTGTAGTTCTTTTCTGCAATGAACAGAAGTTCCAACTATGGCTAAAGGTGGTCCTGAATTTTACTGCATTTACAACTGCACATACATGAATATAATTGGAAGTTATACATGTTAATAGCAGAGCCGAGTGACTGCTGTTGGCTTCCTAAGGATACATAATTTGGTTTTGTCTCAGAGACATCATAGGGCCTTGAGAATTAAGCAACAAGTCCACATTCTGGTAAGGTTGCCGACTTCCATGCTTAGTAACACAGCCCACCTCAAAACCACTTCTTTCTTCAAGAATTTAAAGAATTTACAGATACCATGCTCACTTATTCAGTTCCTTCAACCTGGAACATTTCCTGAAATCAAATTTAGATTCGGTCCTAAGTCAATATTTAACTACGTGAATACATACATACACGTGAGTGTATACCTATATGTTCTACGCATACGTATATGTTTATATATAGATAAACAAAGAAACACACCCACTCATGCCCACTCATTTGGATGACGGGATCAAGTGCACCCTTAGCAAGTTTGCAGATGACACCAAGCTGGGTGGCAGTGTTGATCTGCTTGAAGGAAGGGAGGCGCTGCAAAGAGATCTGAACAGGCTGGATCGATGGGCTGAGACTAATGGGATGAGGTTTAACAAGACCAAATGCCAAGTCCTTCACCTGGGATACAACCCCACCCAGAGTTACATGCTTGGGGAAGAGTGGCTGGAGAGCTACCTGGAGGAGAAGGACCTGGGAGTGTTGGTTGACATCTGGCTGAATATGAGCCAGCAGTGTGCCCAGGTGGCCAAGAAGGCCAATGGCGTCTTGGCCTGTATCAGAAACAGTGTGGCCAGCAGGAAAAGGGAACTGATTGTACCGCTGTAGTCGGCACTGGTGAGGCCACACCTCGAGTCCTGTGTTCAGTTCTGGGCCCCTCAGTACAAGAAGGACGCTGAGGTTTTGAAGCGCCTCCAGAGAAGGGCAATGAGGCTGGTGAAGGGGCTGGAGAACAAGTCCTATGAGGAGTGGCTGAGGGAACTGGGGTTGTTTAGACTAGAGAAGAGGAGGCTGAGGGGAGACCTCATCGCTGTCTACAGCTGCCTGAAAGAAGGCCGTGGCAGAGTGAGTGCTGACCTCTTCTCACAAGTGACAGGTGATAGGACAAGAGGAAATGGCCATAAGTTGCGCCAGGGGAGGTTCAGACTGAATGTTAGGAAGAATTTCTTTACCAAAAGGGTGGTCAGGGAGGTGGTTGAGTCACCATCCCTGGAGGTGTTTAAAAAACAGGTGGATGAATTTTTGAGGGACATGGTTTAGCGGATGATGGGTGTGGTTGGACTTCGATGATCTCAAAGGTCTTTTCCAGCTGGAAGATTCTGTGATTCTATGCAGCACAGTGACCATTACTTCTTTGTAATAACAACAAAGCACTCAACTTACTGACAATTGCCCTCAACAGGTCAGGACCAGTAATGAACCAAACTAACTCATCAGCCCATACTCCCACAAAATGAATCCGAATGCTGAATTTACTGCTATAGGCTTGTGACTCTCATGTCAGTCTCTTAAACATTCCTGTTGTCACTAATCCTCATTAGAATTTAATGCATTATCCATGGAGGCACTTTTGGCTCCAAGCCTGACTGCAATCCACAGTACAGCCAAATTACCATTACAGCAGAAGACCTCATTATCCCCTTAGTTAATTACAAACCCTTAGTCTTGTCGTGTGCTACTTGGGCAAGAAACCTAGCATTTCAGATTCTGCTGAATCCTAAATGTAAATGTCATATCAATGTCAACATGGAACTCAATTGTTTCCAGAGGTGTAGTAAATCCTATTTGCTGTCGGAACTGTGCCACAACTTTTTGCACTTTCCAGCTTTTTGCTTTATATGAGTCCTCAAGTCTTCACATTTCCCAACAGAAGACTGAGGTCTCTTGCTTTTAACCTGAGTCTCACCCATAATGCAACTTTAAACTTAATTATTCTACAACATTTCATGGGTTACTGCCATACCCTGATAATCAGAACTGATTTGAAATTTCTTCTGCTGATGTCCCCAATCCCAGTATCAGCAAATTAGCAAATTAATGTACTTGATCAACTACTGCTTTCAGCCTCAGACCTGACCCATGTTACTCGAGTATCATAACCTAGTTGCACTAATACAAGCTAGAACAATAAATCATAATCTCAACCTCTGCTGATGCCTAGATTTTTACCTCTATAAATCTAGAAGGATACAAATACAAACCTAACTCCTGTACTGTAATCTACCTGAATGGTAGGTACCATCCTTTCCTCATTTGTACTCCAGCAACTTTCTCCTGTTCAAGACTACCCTTCAAGTTGAAACTACACCACTGCAACTCAACCCAACCCTGCAAGCCTTGTACCTTTCTTTTATAGAGAAACTAAAACTTTTTCCTCTGCCCTTAGGCCAGAGGTTAGCATATACTTTGTTGTGAAATGTAAGGCTTTGTTTGACTGTTACAATAATCCTAGCTATTCAGTCTTGCCTGTCCTGAACCCTAAACTGAAGCTGTGCTATGTTTTCTTCACCCAAAAATTATTAGAGATGTATTAAGATTTTCTGTAAGTTTTAATCATCTTAGCCACGAGGATATAAGATGTTTTAAGTAATAAAATTATTTCCTTAGACGTTAGTGTCTCAAAATCTAACTGTAATATGTTTTGCTGACATGTGGACCCTTCCTGGCCCAGACAACAATATGATGCTTACTCCTCTCAGCCACAGCCTTCTCATCAGCCTTGCATGACCCAGTTTATTCGCTATTCTTCTTTCTTCTGGATTGTATTCAAGACACAAACCTAACTGCAATGTTTAGCATAGTCACGGTGATCTAAAACCTGCTAAAATATAAACCTAGCCTAATCCTCACCCAGAAACAGTTGCATATCTTAAACCAGTAATTGATTTTCACATCTATGAACTCTCTTGCTTCCTGTTTTTTCAAGCAGATGAGCGTGTGATGAGATCAGACGAAGTCTTATTGTTGAGGCCAGCAATGTTCGAGTTAGAACTAGGTTTTATTTTACCATTTGTGACAGCAGGGGTTGGGAGATTAAGAGTTTTAACATATGAAGGCCCTACCCACGAGCTAACCAGCATCAGAGGTTATCTTAAACAATGACAGCTCAGAAGATGAACAGGTACAAACATATAATCATACACAAATTGGAAAGTTGTGTGGATGCTTGGTTTTGTTTGTTTGTCAAATAAAAAAAATATGAGTTTTCTTTCTTTATGGTGAGGGATTGTGGTTAGATTGTTGTTCTTAAAGTTATTTATATAAAATGTCAGACAAAGTGAAAAGCTTTAAGTGGAAAACTAATGGGGAAATTCGGGAAATCTACATAACAGTGCCAGTGGCTTGCTAAGCTGTAAGAATTATACTTCATAAAATCATACTAAACATCAACAGAGTCCAACATTTGTTCAGCTTCTGCAGGTCTCAAGGACCAGCTAGCTATTTCACTGAAGGAATTGTTCACTGAGCTCTAGGATTGTTTGGAGGTGGCAGTTTGACAATCCAGACACTGCTGTTTATTCATTAGGTAAACATGACTACTAACCTCTATTAAATATGCTTGGCTCCTGCCTGTATGAATTCTACCTAGATGTCTTCTGAAACTCAAAAACAAAGCATGTGTTTCTGATCCTGGTAACATGTTTAATTCTATGTCAGTATGACTGCCTCTGGGCTGGCTGAGGGCTGAGGCCAAAGTGAAGTTTGATGACTGATAGAGAACTGGAGATATTAATGATATTTCTAGGATTTAATCAGGCAGAATTTGTGTTGATATTCATAGTTAAGGCTGGTGCTCATGACTGCTGCCCCTTCTGGGGGTAGAAGCTGTTTTTCCCCTGAAGTATATAAGAACCAAAGGAAGGGACTGGTGTTATAAGCATATAAAAATCACATCTTAACTCTCTGTATCTGGCTTGATATAGAAACACTTTTTTTTTAAAATCCTGTTACTTCTAGTCTTAACCCTAATGCAATTACAGTGTCACCACCCATCGATTTCTAACAGTGTCTTAAAACACTCACCTTGTGAAAAACTCCTACAGCAGCCCCACTGAAGTGAGCAATAGATCTCCTAGTGCCTTCTTGCTTTCCTGTCCCCTAACTTTAGTCTCATTCTATCTGTGACAGTATACAGCAGCATCTGTCACTAGCTCAAGAATTAACATCGTCACCCATGTTATTACTGTGACTGAAAATGCCTCAGTACTTTTTGCCAAGCCAGGAGCTGCAGGAAATACCTGCTACCACTGTTAGAGCTGCAGTAAGATTTAGAATAGTGGAGCCAACTATATATTTTGGTCCTACTGAGATCAATAAAGGTTGTTGCTGACATGGGCAAATTCCTTACGCAGAATTCAGGAAGAGGATGAACTAGAGTGGTTTTCGTTATGGCTGGGATTATGTGTGGAACAACCCCATAATTCTGCCTGCAAATGCTGCACATCTACCTATGATGAGCAATCCTGGAGCAGGGAAGATTAATCCTGGGGTGTTTGAAGACTTCAAGATTATCCTTGGGAGAGGAAGAAAGGCTGGCCTGGATCCTGCAGGATACGGGCTTCACGATCATCCTTGAGAGAGGAGGAAAGGCTGGCCTGGATCCTGCAGGATACAGGGAGACTTGTAGTCAGGATTTAGGACAGCTGAGGTAGGAGAATTAATATTAAGCATGAATTCTGAATGGCATTCATACCTAGTCCTTTTAGAATTATTTTGTGATAAATTACAGATTAAATGGAATTAATAAACTACTACAGTAAATATAGGTTTGGCATTAGGCTTTAGAAAGAGAGGGAAAGATTTGTATTGTGTTAGGCTAAGTAGGAGTGAATGCTTGCAAAGGTAAATGGGTTGTGATAGCCGCCAAAGGAAGGATTGCAGGTTTTCTTGAAGGGAGGATTACATTTGAGTCAGACTTAATGTCAGTCTTTAGGAAAATGGGCTGAATTTAACTCAGGTCTAGATTAATTTCTTGACTGTGTGAGAATTAGTTAACATCAGCTAAAAAACCCTCCACATTTTGTCTTCAGATCCTGATAACTGCTGCTGGAAGAAGTGTGACTGGAAAGTACTGAAGAAAGATGAGGTATATATTTGTGATTACTGCTTGGGTTAATCAAGGCCATTGTAGTATTATGTCATTATACTAATACCAGAATTTGGTTTAGGATTAGCATCAACTCTGACCATTGTGGTTCACTGACAGATCCAGCAAAGCCAGCAGAGCGAAGATGAAGGTCAGTGTCGGCAGTGACATTTGGCTTTTGATTTATATTAGGACTCAGGAAGGTCACTGCACCTGTTTGTTCATGGTTATGTTAGAGTAGGAATTTGAAAGAGCAGAGCTGGGTTTATTGATCAAATTCACAAGATTACTAGGGCTAGGATGATATCTTAAATAGGTCATAGTACAGAGACTAAGAAGAATTGCTGCTCTACTAGGTTAAGTATGTAATTAGAATTACTGTGTCAAGGACTAAAAAGCTGAGGCCAGCAGACTGAAGAGGAATCGAACTGAGAAGACGGGCTTGTTGGTTATTCTGGACATAATTAACGCTGGGCTGTGGGATACATGATAGGGTAACTATGTAGATGAATCTCCATTTAAAAAACAAAATAATAAGAAGGATGGGATAACCCAGGTGAAGGAAAAGTTCTGATAATACCCATGCGTTGAAAGTGATAGCACATCCTTACTTCTAGTCTACCACAATTTATAAAGCTCAGACTACCCTGAATCCCCTTCACTTCAGAGCTGGAAATGTTGCCCAGCTCAGGTATAGTGCAGTGAAAACAGATTTATCCTGCTCAGTTACAGCATTGCATTCTAGCTAGTAAGAATTCTGAAATCCAGAGCAGTGGGCAGTTCTGGCTGGGCACAGACTTGTTGTGCACCTGAGGCACTTCAGGTCTTATTATATCAGATGTAGCTGAGATTGCCCTGAAATATTTTTCTGTTGTAAAACCTAAACTTCTGGAAAGTTCTGGAGTGGATCTCAGAAAAAAACCAAAACAATACACACCACCCAACCTCCCCAGAAATAGACACTCCCCTCCGTAAAATATCTCATGATAAAAAAGTTAAAAACACATTTGTAAATAACTTAAGAAAAGATAACTTTACAACTACAGTGCAACTATTCTAGCCAAATTACTACAAATGTGTAGTACTCAGAGTTACCTTCTACATATATGCATTTGGAAGAGGTTGTCTTCCGTAGGTTTTTTTTGTGAATGTAAATAAAAAAAATAAGAATATTAAATTTTATTCAAAGTTCAATTACTAGAAATATTAATAGAATATTAATAGAATATTTGTCTTTGTTTCAAAAGGAAATTTCAATTAAAAAACCCCAAACAAACAACAGATACTGTTAAAATCACAGAATTTTTTAGTTTTGCTTTGGCATAAGTATTCTATTTCCATACATAGCTATAAAGCAATTAAAAGGATATCAATCTGTGAAATCATATAAAAGGGAAAAAAATACCCCACACATCTTGCAAAACAATTTTAAACACTTTATTTTAAAGAGATAAACTGAATTAAACTTAGTTAAAATTAACGCCTTGATAATTCTCTCCATCAAAATAAAATAAATCTCTCTATTGAGAAATAATGTAATGTGATCTTGGGAAGGATGCACTGCCTTTTATGTACAACAAGTAGCTGAATCACTACTTCAAACTCAGAAAAATTCAACTAGATGACCATTAGGGTTCTTTGCATTTGATTCCGTAATGAGTGAGAACACACATTTGTACTGAAGCAGTGCAGAAAACCTTAATTCCTATCAATGATTAAATGTTAAAAACAGAAGATCCTTGTTCTTTGCTGACTCTGATCTTATCTGAGCACCAGTGAGGAGCTGATATGAGCATGTTCAAGCAGCTCAGTCAGATTATGAAACAGACTTGGTAATGATCTTTTGTTAATGAGTTTTGGACTTGTTCTAGTTGTAAACGACAGGGACAAGGCTGGGAAGGAAGAAAAGTCAAAGGCTCACAATTGAACATCATTGTCCTGAGCTCAGAACCGCAGAGTCATGGAATCATAGAATCATGGAATCATAGAACAGTTTAGGTTGGAAGAGACTTTAAAGATTATCCATTTCCAACCCCTCTGCCACAGACAGGGACACCTTCCACTAGATCAGGTTTCTCTAAGCCCCATTCAACCTGGTCTTGAACAACTCCAGGAGTTCTGAACCGGATGTCCATTCAAGTCAATGGTGTGATATTATGTATGTGCATCCCTAGTAACTGAAAAAGAGGAAAGATTAGGACTTAAAACCAGAAGTTAGCACTGATAGAAAGATTTTTAAGGGAATTTTCTTATTTGCCACAAAAATTTTTAGCAGACACTGAGAATGGGAAATTTCTTACTAAAATATGGTTATCTAGCTATTCAGCGTGTATTGCAAGTTATGCTCTCTCTTCAACTAGAAGAGAGAGATAGGTATCCTCAGAATGGGATCAGTTCCTCCTGGTTTAGCTACTGCATTACGTTTGGATACATTACTCTCTGGAAACAACTTAGCCTCTTGAGTTTGTTTAAAGCAATAAGAGAATAGGGAAGACAGCATGTATGTTTTTACATACATACTGTTAGCTGTTTGATTCTTGGAATTGAACCATAATGTTTCAGTTGCAAGAACTCCAGTATTAGCATAGTAAAAAGTTCAAAGAGGTCATAATCCTGTCTCAGATATTTGGAGAGTTTCTAATTTTTTTTAAATAAATATCTGTGCAATAGAATATATTATTTTGATCTTTAATGTAGAGAACCAGCTAGATCTTCTCAACATACTTCATTCCTCTCCCACATTATTAGGGCATTCATCATCTTACAAGCGCATGTAAATTCTTTTGAAAATAACATATGAGCATTGACGGGGTCTGCTGTCTCCATAAAATCATTTTGTCTGACAGTTTTATAAAACGTGTATCAAAAGTGCTCCCACAAGGCTGTACCCATTTAGATGAGGCTGGTATGTTCCTGTTGCTGTATGGTAATCCTGCTCATCTTTACAAATATGAAATGATTTTCTAAAAAAAGTTAATTGTAAAGCAATCTTAACTGGGTTAATGCAGCCCACGATAATGATGTCTGTTCTCCAAACAAATTTGTGTAACCTTGTTCACTTAAGTGAAAATTAAAATGCGCGTATACAAACTATAATCTTGATATTTCCAAAATAGCAGTCCAACAGGTATTAAACAATGTTAGTCACACTAATTTTATGAACAGACATTTGCATTTTGCTAAACGTATATTAGTGTAGAATGATTAACACTGATGCTTTCCAAAGATCATGTTTGCAGATATTTTTTTTTTTCTGTTTTATAACAACTTTATCAGGTCAGCACAAGAAGGAGCAGTTAAGTCTCTATTGCCCAGTCAGATGGCTGTTCTCCAGGTGAACAGATTTGGAGAACAAAAGAGCTGATGGTCCATGGTACACACATTTCAACCTAAGGAAGCAGGAGGTTTCAGACCAAGTCTTTTCTGATTCCATGGACTGACCTTCCACCAGCATTTGTGGCACTGGAACTCAGGGATTAAAGGCGAGTTTACCACTTCTGGAAGAATGGGCAGGCATCTCAAAAGGAGTACATGAATCTTGTTAGGTCAGAGAAAGTTTGAAAGGCAAAATCCCTGCTAGAACTCAACATAGCTACTGTTGTAAGAGATAACAAAAATGTTTTTGCCAATACACAAACAACAAAAAGAAGCCCAAGGAAAACATCCATCCTTTATTGGATGTGTATGTGGACCCATGTTTGCCACCAAGGATGAAAAAAATGCTGAGGTATTTTATGCCTACTTTAGCTCAGTCTTGAAGTGTCAGAATGCTTACCCTCAGGGTATTCAGCTCCCTGAGCTGGAAAACAGAGATGAAGAACAGAATAATTCCCCCATAATCCAGGAGAAAGTAACTAATGACCCGCTAGGCCACCTGGACACTCATGGGTCTATGGGGCTGAGTGGAATTCACCTGAGAGTGAATCCTGAGGGAGCTGGCGAAGGAGTTTACCAAATCATTCTCCATCATTTATTAGTAGTCCTTGTTAACAGGGGAGGTCCCAGATGACTGAAGGCTTGCCAGTGCAATGCCCACCTACAACAAGGATCCAGGAAGTTACAGGCTTTCCAGCCTGACCTCAGTACTGGGTAACAATTTGTCCTGAGTGCGCTCAGCAGGCATGTGCAGGACAACCAGAAGATCAGGCCCAGTCAGCACAGGTTTACAAAAGGTAGGTTCTACTTGAGTAACATATGACCAGGTGACCTTTGTAGTGGATGAGGGAAAGGCTGTGGGTGTTATCTACCTGTACTTTAGTACCGTCTTTAATACCGTCTCCCACAACATATTCCTTGAGAAGCTGGCAGTTCATGGCTTAGAGATATATAATTTTTCCTTGGTAAAAAAATGACTGGATGGCTGAAGTCAGAGTTGTGGTGAAAAATCCAGCTGGTGTCTGATCATAAGCGATGTTCCCAGGATTCAGTGTTGGGGCCATTTCTAGTCAACATATTTATCAATGATCTGGATGAGGGGAATGAGTGCACCCTCAGTAAGCTTACTGTTGGCAACGAATTGGGTGGCAGTGCTGATCTGCTCAAGCGTAGGAAGGTTCTGCAGAGGGATATGGACAGGCTGGATTGATTGGCCAAGGTAATTTGCATGAATCTTAGCAAGACCAAGTGCCAGGTCCTGCACTTGGGCCACAAACACCCCATGCAATGCTTCAGGCTTGGTGAAGAGTGGCTGGAGAGCTGCCTGGCAGAAAAGGACCTGGGGGTGTTAGTCAACATCCAGTTGAACATGAGCCAGCAGTGTGCCCAGGTGACCAAGGAGCCCAATAACATCCTAGCTTGTATCAGAAATAGTGTGGAGAGCAGGAGTAGGGGAGTGATTGTCCCCCTGCACTCGGCACTGGTGGGGCCACACTTCAGATATTGTGTTCAGTTTTGGGCCTCTCAGTACAAGAAAGACATTGAGTAACTGGAGTGTGTACAAAGAAAAGAAACAAAGCTGGTGAAAGGTCTGCAGAACAAGTCTTACGAGCAGCAGCTGAGAGAACTGGGATTGTTTAGTTTGGAGAAGAGAAGGCTGAGACCTCACTGCTCTTAACGGTTACTGGAAAGTAGGTTGTAGTGAGGTGGATGTTGGTCTCTTCCCTCGAGTGAACTAGTGGAAGGATGAGAGGAAATGGTCTGAAGTTGCGTCAGGGAGGTTTAGATTGGACATTAGGAAAAAATTCTATGGTCAAGCATTGGAACAGGCTGCCTAAGGAAGTGATGGAATAACCATTCCTGGAGGTGTTAAAAAAACATATACACATGACACTTCAGGACACGGTTTAGTAAGCATGGCGATGTTGGGCTGACGGTTGGACTTGATGATCTTAGTGATTCTACGATTCTACGATTCTAAGAGCTCTCCTGGTGAGCTCACTGAAGTTCAGTCATATCCAAAGGCAATTCAGATCAGGTGCTCTGGGTCACCTCTGTGTCGTGCACAAAAGCATGCTAAACAGGGAGCACTGGAGGAACACTTTGAAAGAGTACTCTTGTCCCAAGTAAAAGACTAATGCAGACACTAAATGACAATAGGCCTCAGGAAAGTACTAAAGAGAGTAAAACTAACATTGATTTCACCCACTTTCAATTTTGGAGGTGTAAGAATCCATTTACGACTCACCATCCCTGGCTGGCAAGTGTGATGAAGCAAACAGATTCCTCTCCTGTTTGCTTATAAACATCAAATTACCTTAAACATTTTGTAAATTTCTGCTCACTAGATTTGTCACAGGAGATTTTGAAATTTAGACTAAGACTCCTAATTGCAGGCATAATACCTAATATATCCAGATATGGAAAAACAGTTCTCCTTGGGAAAACAGCTGTAGAAACAGTTCCTTTCTTATTGAATAAATTGCTGATGTAGAGTCAGTTATTCTCTTCCTTTTTTATCAGCAGGAGAAGTGCTCTCAGACAATTCTGCCAGACACCCAAGGAAAGATTTTTCTTTTGTGAACTATTGAATGTCTAATGTTACCTGTTCTGTCTGAACAGGTGAAATCATCAAACTGGTAACAACCAAAAAAATGTGTGGTATAAGAAACAGAATGTCATTCAAGTTGGATATATAACATCTGGCCTGAGGAAAAAAGTATGAGAGAATAAATTAAAAATAATTTCAATGGAATAAATACAGACCATTGAAGATGCCAACGTGAAAAAGCCCTTTTCTGATTAAAAAATTAATTGAATTTCTAAATGCTCCTCTCCAGCCAAATGCTGAGAAAGCCCTGTTGTGTATTTCAAATTTTTTGGATGTCCTAGAACTGATTCGTAACAAGCATGATATCATTTTGTCACAAGAGACAGTTATATATGAAAAAAAAAGAAACATCTCAGCATAAAAGCTGCTGGCGTATATAGCAAGAACTTGTTTTTAGTTCAGTGCTGTTGCATTTTTTTAATAGGTAAGGCATCTGTGATCAATCACTTAGTCTTGAACACTCAAATAGATTTTGAAATGTTACTGTTCTGCAGACTAGTCCGTAAATACACTGGGGATATAAGTTTAAATGCTCTCATTTAGTTAATAGCAACATATTATGATGGAATCAATACACAGAAACAATTGTTTACTGTTTGTTATAGCTAATGGTGTTTAATTCTGAGAACTAATGACTTGGATAAAATGAAGAGTAAAAGCAGAAATCCAATTTATGAGTAGGGCAAGATTCAGTTTCATAAAACTGCAAATTTTTCAGAGAACAAATGCAAACAAAATGCTGCTTCAATGACTACAAATACATCAGTGCAGGTTAGAGGGAGATTTTAAGGACTACAATAAGCAACAAAGAAGGACAAAAAGAAAACTTGTGTTAGTCAAAGCACAAATCAAGTTTTTACCAAAGTCTCGATTAACAAAGTCTCATAGAAGCCACTGAAAGGTCTTTTAAAATGTGCAGCTTTGGTGAATGGAATTTACAGCTCTCAAGGATATTTATTTTAAAGGATTTCATGTGAATTACACGTCATGCATGCAGGCATAATCCCTCATGAAATTAGAATTATTAGCACCTTTACCAGTTAATATTGAAGACAGAATCATCGGGTTTATCATCAAACCCCTATTTTTTTTGTGGTGGATTTCTTCTGGTTTGTTTGTTTTTTGTTTTTCCCCTGCTTTGGGAAGACATACTGAACAGACCATAACCTCAAATAAAGGAGGAAATAATGCTATTGTTTTTATAGCTACTAAACCCTATTTGATACTCCTCCCATGCCAACTTCCACTTCTCTTCCACAACATAATGCATTCACCTGTGATTTGCCATGAACTTGATTAGCTATCAAAATAAATCAAATATGATAACTTATTGGCACTAGATTGTCATTGTAAATCTCAGTTAAAAGAATGCTATTTTAATTTTAAAGGGTAAGTCAATAAAAAACAACTTTGTGTGCCACAAAGTGTCCATAAAAATTGGTAAACCAGCAATTTTTTTCTCTAACGCAGAAGAAAAATATATTGTGGTTAGTGATCACAGTATCACAGTATCACAAGGTTGGAAAGGACCTGCGAGATCATCAAGTCCAACCTATAACCCAACACTAACACCAACCCATCATCTAAACCATGCCACTCAGTGCCTCATCCAGTCTCCCCTTAAACACCTCCAGGGTCGGTGACTCCACCACCTCCCTGGGCAGCGCATTCCAATTATTCCTGTGTTTTTCAAAATCTAATAGATCTGAACCTTTTTGCTGTTTTAGGTTTAAATTTTGGAATTATAAAATCTAAGGGAACATAATCAAGAACTGAAATTAGCAGAGCACCAGGGTATGCTCTCATTAGCACTTGTTTCACCTACATTCTGTGCATGTCCTTTGTAATATACACAGTTATGAATATCAAATTCTATTAGAAGTCTTGTCCCAGGTGAAGTAGTCTGCAGAGGAGGACGTGTTTCAGGCAGCCCCAGCCATGACTGCCAGCCTTGCTGAGAGGCACACAGGGCTTTCTTTAGAGTTCTCGGCTTTGACTCAATAACCAAGGACTGGAAATAAATACCTCTGAAATGCACTGTGTTCTAGTAAATCGAGGTAGGTAGCTTTCCATCTCCCCATATCTGTCCCGAAGAACTAGCTATGCAAAAGCTAGTAATAAGAACATATTTATTTTTTCAAAGCCAGACCTGTAAATAATGCATGTTTAACTGTAAAAGGTATAGAACTATTTCCATCACAGTTTCATTTTCAGGAGGAAGAATGAAGTTGTGAAAATGAATAAGCAACCACATGACCACATGATTACTTTCAGGATGACCAGGTTATTCATGTTTTTAGAGACTAGTTGTACCTATAGTACAGTAATGCAAATCCAAGCTGTGGAAAAGAGGAGAGGAATGGAGGGGAGAGTCTCAGTGTCCTCACTGTTTTTCCCAGCAGCTCCCGCTATCATGGCACAGCAGAAAAAGGTCTCTTGCCTCTCCAGTACCCTTAGGCAGATACAAACTGTCTTGGCATACAGGGAGAGCATCCAGACTTCACAACCTTTTTTTAGGACCACAAAGCTTCTGTGCTTTCATATTTGGAAGTTTCCACTGTAAATCATAAGGATAAAGGCGTTAAACACATACTTCCTGTAACTACTCAGGAGCAGAAGTGAGTCTTTAGTCAAGGATTTGAAGTGACAAATATTAATCCTTTATTTCTAGTCTAAATTCCTCCAATAATTTGGAAAGTTATTTTTTACCAAAGATTCAAGAGAAGATATCCTGGAGAAAAAACATCCAGAGGATGCACACTGAAAGGGGGGAAAAAAAGGAAGATTAGCATGAACCTGGGGCTTTCATTTTCTGCAATGTGTATTTATGGCTGCTGATAGGTCTGATGTCTCTGTAGCCACTATCAGAGTGTTTCTAGGAAATGCTGTAAGAGTCTTCTGCATTAGATGTCACCACTGCAAGGCCAATTGGAGGTTTCACAGAGCATCATAACACCATTTTACACTTAGAATGATTTTGTTGTTGTTATATGTAGGTGCAGCTGATGTTTGACAAGCAAGGAAAGAGCTACTTTGTTAAAACTGACAGCAATGTCCATGCAGCTGTTTTAAAAATTGTGTGAAATTAAGCCAAATAAAAAATAGAAGTTTCAGAGATTTGGTGTTGGATACAAACTCATATTGAAGGTGACTTTCCATTCCAGATCTTAGGAGTGGCATGGCCCATAAACCAGGCTGCTTGCAGCTCTCCTTCTATTTCTCCAGAGCTGAGCTAGTTTAATCTAGACAGTGTCAAAGTTTATGGTAACAGTTCATCACAAGTTTCAGTGCTTTTCTGAATTTAGACTCTCATCAAAATTACCACATTTCCTAATACAGATTGTGTTTAAGTATTGTAGTGACTAAAAGGGATCGGAATGACTACTTTGTTGCTTTTCTCTGGAGACAAACTGAACAATAATCATGAAATATACTTTAGTTTGTCGCTGTTTTTTAAAGGAATATGTGCACGTAAATAGATAACATCTTATACTCCTGGCCATTTAAGGTAATTATTCTTAAAGATATCCTATGTTAGAAATATTTAAATTTAGTCTGGTTTTATTTCCATTTTCTGCACTGTTCAATTGAAGTTCAGATTCTTTACTGTTATTGAAAACAGACATAAACTCTGATAGCATGTGATTAAACTATTTGTCTAGGGTAATTTAACATTTTGTCATTTTAGGTTCACATTTTAAATAGCTCTAATAACTTCAGCTCTTCTTGAAGTTATATATTTATATATTTGATCTTCTACTAATGTTTAAGTTTCAAATAATAAAATAACCACTTTTAATAAAAGTGATTAAAATACATTTTAAAAGTTAATCATCTAAGTAAACTCTAAAACCATAAAGTTTGCTCTTCTGTTAAGTGGGACTACTGAAAATTGCTTAGATCATATACATGTTATAATTTGGTAATTGCTGTAAAATTAGTTTGAAACATGGTTTTTAAAGATGGTCCAGAAACACAATGTACTGCTCATTCATGTGAACACAAGAATGATCACTGAAAGAACTTACAACTTCATTTATACCGTGCTTATGAGAATGTTGAGTTAGCTTATGCTTTATGGTAGGCTGAATATCGCTCTCCTTCTGTTGACTTTTTCTCACTGACAAGCAGATGACATTGGCAGATATGGAAAAGGGAGAGGGAACAAGGGACAGATCAGTGTTATATTAAAAGTCATCCATCTGAAAAAGGAATGAACACAACTACTAACACTATCCTCTTCTGAATTACCTTCGAAGTACATAGTCTCTTGTGAAATTTCACTCTGACCAACCTAACTGGCAGGCTCCAATGTCGAGCGTGTTCCCAGGAGGTGTGCTTGTATTCATTATGGCTGGAGCCAGAACTGTCAGACAGAAGAGGGAAAATGGATGCACAGGTTGAACATGCACCAGGAAGATGAGAAAAAAGAAAAAAAGTATGCATACTATATTTAGATTTAGTTTTGCTGCTGACTTAATCTAACAAGAAATTATATGTCCATATATAACATTAGTTACAGCTACTTTAGAATTCTTTTTAATAATCAGACACTGGTAACGATCATTTAATGCTTGCAATACTTTACCTTGATACATTTGCTTGTGTCAGGGTTTGTTCTTTTACTCCCTTGGATTTTGTCTTTTTTTTGTGAATCTTTCATATTTATCCTACAACAAGCTACTTCTTTGAAAGGTATGTCAGGTATTCAGTACCCAATATAGGACAGAGAACTTCAGCTGAAGGGTGTTATGCTTTGTGTAAACATTGCTGAAATTACTGTGCCTAACTCATTCTAGATTGCTATCAGATCTGAGCTTGCTCAATAGTCCAGAGCTTGGGCAAACTGTGTTTATAAGGATGTGTACAAAAGACATGAAAAACCTAACAGAAGAAACTTAAATCTTAGTGCAGAATTTACTTGATTTTCACTTCTCTATGTAGGGAACCAACACAACATTTACCATTAATATCTGTACGGTACTATCCAAGAAAACAAGAAGTTAAGATAGTAAAAATAAGGGATTTTATGAAGACAAATATTAAGACAAAAGCAAGGATTTTTGTCCTATTTTGACAGTCCATACCATTGCGGTTTTTAGTGCTTCTGTCATCTGTGCCATGGTAAGATTTAGTAAGTTGTGATTGCTCTGTTTTCTCCATTTATCTAAACATAGTAACAATGAAAAGCCTGCTAAAATATGTATCATCTGACAGGCAATAAATTACTAATTATTATCTAGTCATCTTCACCCACTGTAATGTATCATTTCTTGTGCTTGTTTGCCATATTATTCCTGTTATAAATTCTTTGTTCCTGTTGGGCATACTTTTTGCCCTTTAATCCTTCAGGAATTGTAGGAAAGAAAAACTAAACGAACCAACATTAAAACCAACCCACTTCTATCCAAAGAAAAGAGCTAACAAGTGTTTCTGAGACATTAAATGCGAAGGGCAGGTATGTAAAGCAAGAGGAGAACAGGAAAAAGTTTTTTATTAATGGATGTGAAACATTCTTGAAGGTAGGTAGTCTGAATACAGTTTTTCTTTCAATGCCTAAATAACTACCAATTTTTTTCTCAACTGTAAGGCCAGTAAATTAATTAATAAGTACATTCGCTAGGTTTTTGCAAAAACTGTCTACCTTTTCAAAGCAACAAATAAATTACATGGAGAAAAGCACAATAAAATAGTATGAACAAAGGAGAAGGACTCCGGGGAGATTCTAACCTTTAATCAAGACTGTAAGAAATCCCTTCTGGTTTAGATGGATTCTCAGACATACTTCTTGAGAGGCAAAAAAATCCCATCTACGGGCTTTTCTGGATCCTCACCTCCCTGAGCTCACCCCCCTTACTCCCACTCAAATCTTTGCATGTTTAAGTATCTCTTCTCAGGTATCAGTCTTGTAGTTTGTCCCATTCAGGCATATGTTGCATGAAGTCATGGGGGACTTCTGGAAACACAGCAATGATCTGGTGTCAAGTCATTAAAGAATATGTGTCTAGGTTTCTTAATCCCCAAATAGAAACAAATCAGGGAAAAAATCATTGGAATTTATTGTCTTGTCTTACTGAACTAAAAATTTATATTAATAATTTACTTTGTCATTTGGAAAAGTGCATGTTTTCATATGAAACAGTAAGTGACTAAAACAAAGAACATATATACAAGGAACAAAAAGAAGGTTAAATTAACTGAAAAAAACAATATATACTCGAATCCATTGGTTTTGGCTCTCCCATGTTGCATGGTAATAAAGCTAATAGTTAATTTGCTGGAAAGGGTAAAACTGAAAACTTTAGGCAAAGTAGAATACAATGAAGGGAGAAGTTATATGAGTTTAGATATCCTCTTCAGAAACAAACTCCTTATCCCAAGGGTACAAAGTCATTTTTCCTATGCATTCTGTAAACTACTGAATGTTTAACTGCTATATGTGAAGTGGAAAATCTTCAATGAAAGGGATTTATCTTGCCCCAAAATTCTTTACCTAATAATTCTTAAATCAGTCTCATTGTCTTAGGCAGGAATAGAGGAGGAGGAGGGTGAAGCCTTTATAATCTTTGCACCAGTCTGAGTTTGAGAGGGAGTTTTTATATATGTCCAGCTAAGGGGCTAAATTTCTTTTGGGGACAGACTATTTGTACCCAAAGGAAAGTGTCTGACTCTGAAAGAATGGTACACTTCATTATATGTGTTTGTTCTCATTGTTTCGTATCCTCTGGTGTAGGTATTCATTACTGTGGGTGCTATTTTCTCTGATTCACCTTCTTAAGCATGAGGTTTTCTTCCTGGATAGTACAAAGAACATGAACTGTTAGGAAGGGCTGTGAATGTCGCTAGGTAACAGTGTACCATAAAGATGGGCAGTGCGTAGTCAGTTCGTGTTGTGAGACCAGCTTCTCTTGAGCAGTATGAAATTCCTCCTATATTTTGACAGGTGTCAGTGACCCTGGCACTGAAAGACCCAGTGATGGGCAGAGCATGCTAATAAACTTACACTTTTGTTTTTCCTTCTCCATTCAACGTGAGGTATCAAAATCAATCTTTTCCAACCTTCTTCTTCATTCTTTGTAGTAGATGTTCATCAGGACAAATCATACTCCCATGCATATTTTTGTAACCCTGCTGATTTCCCTATTCCCTTGGTGAAAACTGTGTAGTCACATTACCTTCACTTTATGTCAGCTGTGGAATCTAGGTGACCTGAGGACATCAGTAAATTGGATCATTGCCTCAGATTGCCTTAGACTGAACTCAGTATAACAGTTGTTTTTTTTTCCTATGGAGAAACCTCCATTTGTACCCAGCTGTAGCTGGCTCTGCAGAACTAATAACAGCAGAAGCAATTAAATTTTAGCTTTTTTACCCCATTTACCAGATATTACTCTGAATAAGTATCAGAAATTATTTCACTTCACAGGAAAAAAGAAACATTCTTGATTTAGGCACTTTGCAGAGTCACTTTCTTGTTCTCTGCCCCAGTACATTTCAAGAATTTGATTTAAGTTGACAGAAAATAAGAAGATTCAAACTAATGCCTGACAGTTCATCTATAATCCTCACTGCGATGCCATCTTCTTGGTCTCTTTTAATTTACTTTGATATAGTGGCAGGTGATAAGGACATGTTAGGTGCTTAACTTCATGTTTCCTGATTCTGTTAGAATTCTAGAGTCATTTACATGTCATTGGTACACTTCATAACAAGAAACTCACTTCCTCCTGTGTGGAAAGACAATGAACATAATGATAAAGAACAAAAAATGAATTCCAAACTGTAGGTATGGGCTAAAGCTAAGAAGGGAATTAGATAATTGAAAGGTACTTCACCCAGCTGAAGAAAACCATGATAAAGTTGAATGACCTGTGCACAGATTTTGCAAGTGATGTATTGAAGAGTTGAAATTGAGTTAAAAGTACCACAATTGGTATTTCTTTGTCAGTGATTATATGGTCAATATAAAACAGATAATCAGAGTAGACACATTTTGTGCTTTCTAGAGAGCAGAAATCATCTTTTGACATAATATTGACTCTATAACCACTCAACCTCTGTAAATTGGCACTATTTTCCTTGCCAAATACACACAATGACCACTTAGAATAGGAACAGGAAAGCTTTCAAACAAATAATCCGATAGTCTTGTTGCAGATCACTATACTGGAGTGTGTTGAATGTACCTAGCAAGGTTTCAGTAGCAGTGGAGCTGCAGAGATGGCTTCTGTGAGAAGGTGCAGAAGCTTCCCCCGTGTTGGATAGAGCCTGTTCCAGCTGGCTGTAAGATGGACACCTTGCTGACCGCAGCTGAACCCTTTCAGCTATGGTGGTAGTGCCTCTGTGATCACATATATTAAAAGGGTAAACACTGCTACGCAATAGCAGAAGGGAGAAAGGAGTGAGAATATGTGAAAGAAACAGCCCTGCAGACCCAAGATCAATGAAGAAGGAGGGGGAGGAGATGTTCCGGGTGCCTAAGAAAAGACACCCCTGCAGCCTGTGGTGAAGACCATAGGGAAGAAGATTGTCCCTCTGAAGCCCATGAAGGTCCATAGTGGAAAAGATATCCACCCTGAAGCCCATGGATTATCTCATGATAGAGCAAATGAACGTGCCCTGAAGGAACCTGTGATCCCATGGAGACCCTATTTTGGATCAGGCTCCTGGCAATACCTGTGACTCCATGGAGAGAAAAGTCCATGCTGAAGCAGGTCTTCTGGCAGGACCTGTGATGTGACAGGGGACCTGTGCTGTTCCTGAAGGACTGTACCCCATGGGAAGGACCCATGCTAGAGCAGTAGATGAAGAACTGCAGCCCTTGGGAAGGGCCCACTTTGGAAGAGCTGGTGGAGGACAACCATCATGAAAGAGGGAAGGAGCGTGAAGCGGGATGTGTAAGAGATGAAGCATTAGAGATTGACCACAACTGCCATTCCCTATCGCCCTGGGCTGCTCACGGAGAGGAGTTAGACAAGTAGGGAATGAAGCTGGCAGCAGCCAAGCTCAACTCACCACATGAAAATACAGAGAATATCCAAGTTTCTACAGGCAGAGCTCCACAATAAATAAATTAACAAATAAATGAAATCTTCTTAGGAGGATGGGTAGAGATACTTGATATAATAACATCATTCAGTTAAAATCAGAGAAAAACATCTTCCACTCTGTCCTCAAAACTCATCTTGAAAGCTTAGTAACAGTTGCATGAAAGATCATCTCAATAGTTCCACTACAGAGAAATACCTTAGGCGAAAAGAAAAATCCAAACCAAAATGATACTTTCATATGTTGGAAATTCTTTGTGTGTTAATCTAAATCATGACCTTAAAACACTCAAAATTCTTTTCAACAGAGTCAAATAATGTGACGAGAAAAATATAGTATTTCTATGTAATGAGAAGCAGGGAGAGCACAAAAAAAAAAAGGAACACCCAAAAATGACTGACTGGTGTTTCAAACACAAAGTACTAACATATACCAGATTTTTATCTCTTATTCTTGTATCACACTACTAATAATATGTCTTTATTCCAATCTGTGAATTAGCCGAGTCTCATTTTTAGAAGGGACACAATAAACCTTATGTTTTACTTTTGACTTACTTTTTCTTGTATTTTGCTATTCTTTGAAACGCATGTAAAACATCTTTTTCCAAATACTACTTGTGTTTTGTTTTGTGCTTTCAGTTAATCCATAACCTGTCATGGTCTGATATTTCACATCAGAAGATGCTTTAGTCTTTGAGAAGCATATGTGTTGATTGATGTCCCAGTTAAGTTTTCTCTGGAAAAAGTTGAAGTTTATAATTTAATTAGGTCAGTATCTGAATTGAAAATGCAGAAGAAGCCGTACCTTATATTTTCTGTCTTGATTAAGTTTACTGCTACAGAAACAAACCTAAAATAACAATCAGAGTTCAGAATACCATTTATGGAAAGTTTGGAAAGTTTTGTCTGTATGTAGCAAGCGGCATTTTTTCTTTCTCCTCCGCTTACATATGAGAAGACCTCAGCCTGTCAATGATCTCATACTATTATGACACTAACATTAGCTTTTTCAATCTAATCAAAATATGTTGAAATGCTATTATGATACAATTTCTGTTCCTATAAACAATGAGTGCCATTTCAAATTCCTTGCTACATATTTGGAGACAGAAGGTACTATGGCCTTCCTACTTGACCCTAAATATACAAGTAGGTTGACTGTCCAACTCATCTGAAATCTGCTGGGTTGCAAGCTGATGTTGCTTAGCAGTATTGAAGATGTATGAAGTCTGTAGTCTCAAGTGATCTATGATCTCAAGTATTCAAAGATGTAAATTAGATCCCTCTCATCAAATTCACGAAATATTTGTTATTAAGTGAGGAAATAATTCAAGTGTCTAAACCTTTAGCATGTTGTTACTGTTTTCCAAATGTTTTTTGAAATCATGAAGATTAGGTATTTTTTTCTAAAAAGGACGGTAAAACTATCCCAAAATATTTCTTTCTGAGTGTTTAAGATTTCAGGTATAATCTAAAATGTGTGAAACTCATTGTAAGATTGTGAGGATTAATAACTTTCTGCCCTCATTTGCAGTGAACTTGAAGGAAGAGCTAGGGAACACAGTGACTCATCTACATGAGTTAATTAAACATTGCCTGTGGTGCTCTATTATCTCACCCTCACACTTTTAAAAGGATCTCTGGGATGATTTTGCTCTGGGCCACCAAGGGCTCTCCTAGTCAGTGCCTGAGCAAGTCTGTGTGACCATTCCTAATAGACAATTTGGATAAGGCACCTCTTTCGGATGCTAAAAGAGTTTAATAGTATCAATGCACCATGTGGCCCCAGGGCTAAAGAATGGGCCCAATCTGTTTAATTTCCTAGTTTCAACATGATCAAAGTGAGGAAGACTTCTGAAAACATATGTAGAAAAACTATGGGAAAGAGCAGTAGACTCATTCAGAAAATCCCTTCCTCAAAAGAATAAACAAAAAACCTCATTAAGGAATGGAGGGGTTGGGGGGTGGGGAAGATACGTACTTGCAAAGTAAATTTAAAGGTCTCTGTGGTTAGAAAAAATCAACACTGGCAAAAGTCAAGATGAGTTAGAACTTGCAAATGAACTTAATACCATAAAAATAGTCATATAAATTAACAAGAGCGAGAAAAGACAGCCCACCTCCACTATTACCCCGCTAAACAACAAGGATAGAGCAAAGATGGCAGTGTCAGCATGAATCCAAACGTAAATCAACACTTGGCCTTTTTTTCTGGCATGATTGATGAGGGTGACTAGCCAACTATCCCAAAAGATAGTGCGAAAGAGCAGGCAAATAGAATTACTAAATGCAAGACTGAAGTGAAACTCAATTTGGAGATATCCATCCCAGAGATCTAAAATCCCTGCACTTCAAATCTAGTTCAAATAGTTACTACATTTATGAAGTTAATAACTGTACCTCTTGGCTAAAGAGTTGGAATTGTAGGATCTACATTTAAGAAATGGAGAAAAAGTGACAGATGAGTACAAACTCCTTTGTCTGACTTCAGCAATAGGCAGGATTTTGGAATACTTTAGAAGAAGCTACTGAAAGTTATGGAGATAAATAAAAAGGAAATTGAGTAGTGTGAGTTATCATCTCTGCATTGTGCAACACCATTCAGGTAAGGCTTCGTTTTTTCTAGAAAATGGAATTAAAATATATCTAATAAATCCAGATTTCAGAAAAACTTTTAATATGATGCTGCATGGACACTCATTGGTCTATAAAGATATATTGATAAAAGAGATTACATTGGATTATGTTGAAAAGCAATTTTTTCAGTCAGGAAAGGCTGGTAATGGTGCTTTTAGATCAGTCTTATGGACAGGCTTATCATCAGTGTATTTGCTCTTAGCTACGCTAAGGAAAAGTTCCGCTTTGCAATTTTGGGATGCATAGTCAACAGATAAATCTAATAATATAGGAAAGTAACATAAGACCTTAAGACTTCACTAAAGCCTGGAAATTGATGAGGAATTATAACAGTCTCAAAGAAACTCTGAAGAAAAATAAACTCAAACTCTTACAAATAGAGTTCATACTTCTTTATAAGGTAATTCTGACTTGTTCTAGACAACTCCAAAAAAAAAAAAAGTGTCCAAAATAGAGGTAGACATATCAGTATGTTTTGCAAAGCTTTGGTGGAAGATTTCTTGTAGATCATTAACAGGCCCAACCATATTCCACAAAGATGTTTTCAAACCAGAATCATTATGGAGAAACCTTAATTATGCTGAGGGGGAAGAGTATTATGGGAAGACTACACTAACCTTTCTTCTTTATCTTAATAAGGGAAAAGGCTGGGAGGAACATGGGTGAACCTAAATAAGCTACTACTTTCTGTGTAAATGCAAAAAATAAGAGAAGTATTTGAGCATAGAAATTACATTGGCATAGAAACAATATATTTAGGATAAAAGTTTAATGATTTCTGAATGGTAGAAAGTGATGATCTGGAACAATATATCTAAGAGCGTAATAGTAACAAAAATTATTTGGATTTAAGCTTAAGGAAAGTACCACACTGGGTACTTACAGTATGGCATGACTTGACAGCCAGTAGTGTTTGTCCTAGGGCAATTTTATAAGACTGTCCCTTATTTATACTTAATGGCATCTTCTAAGAGCTATATCTGAAGTGTATACTAAGTCTTTTTTTGGATTTGTATGAGCTTCTTTTGTGACATGTCTTTTTCATAACTAATAGAGAAGATATACAGTTCTACTTCATAACATATTATCTACAGTGGCCACATCCTACTAAGCATTTTAAAACAACAGGATCTCAAGAGAGTAAGTATTTAGCCAGGAATAATTTCCTAACTGAAGGAAGGGTGGAAAAATTATTTCACATACCTTGTAAATTCATTTGTAGTTCTGGGAAGAATGTGAAGCTCTCTCTCTTCTATGGTTAAGTCACTTACAAGTAGGAGTTGGGCAGAAAAACAAGTTCTTTTCTGCAGTTTCTGAGTGGACTTTTTTTAATCAAGATTAGTATGAGGATGCTTGTATAAACTCTTGATCTGAAAGCATAATCTCTGCAGGAATGAGCTATTTCTTTCCACACTGAAATAAAAGCTCTGTAACGATATCACTTGTATTCTAGATTCTGTTATGCATAAATCATATTAGATGGCAAATCTTAAAAAAGTATCTCCTTGAAGTTAATTCATCTTCAGATCACAACAGGCTTTTTTTTATGGTTTATCTAGGTTTAAAGACTAGATCGCATTTCTCAACCCCACAGGACAAGATCTGAAGGGAACCTTCAGCAACTGGCAAGAAGACAGAAATCAAGGATGGAATGTACTTCTTGTTTTTAAGTCTGCTGGCTTTTGTCACTTTTGAATCAAATCCTTGATGGTATTTAAGTACTTCTTTAAAAAAATCCAGTTCTTACATTTTTAAGTTATAAAATGCATTATTTACCCAGGAGATTAGATCAGAGCCATTCCAACTCATTTACAACAAACAAAGCCTGCAATAAGTCCTTGAAACCCCTTCTAATCTGCTATAGAAATATATATTTAATCAGTTTAAAAATGCTAATTATTTACCAGAGAGACTGAGGCAACTTTTACAAATTAACTATGGATAAAACCACAGTTTTTGATGGTTTTTTTTTGAAAATACCATATACTTAATAGCTTGAAACTGTTCCTATACAAGATGTTCAAATATTTTTGGCAAATGCATATTTAGGTTGCTATCTTCTTATTGTATTTCATTTAGCTATAAACCAAGGATATTTTTTACAGGTATCTCTTGATTACATTAAATGCTAATTTACTATTTGCTTAGAAGTGTATGATGTTCTGTGATCTCACAGCGATCTCTTCACTATTGTAATTTCAAACTAGTCTCTTCTTTCAAGCTAGTCTCCTCTTTCATACCACCATATCCTCACTTTTGTGTGCCTAAACAAACATACACTCCTCAACCAATTTTCAATAAGAATAAGTCCTCTAAGGTGTATGAAACCAAGCAGGATATCAAAAGCAAACACTATTTTCCCAGAAGACAGCAAAATTATACTGTGTATTGGTAGTACATGCTATGGTCATTAATTAATAGTTACATCCAGATTAGTTTTGGAAGTTAGCTTGGAGGTAGTCACCTCCTGCAGTGAGAAATGTAGAGATGACTGTACTGCATGGAGGAGTTCAAACAGTGTGGCTCAGCATTGTCTCTCTCTCTCACACGTCTGGAAGTCAGAAACTGGGACCAAGAAAGGAATTTATCATGTGGAGTGAGATGTCAAGCTGCATAGGAGGAATAGCTCTTTTTCTTGCATCCCCTTTCATGGTATAATCCTCCTTTAGTGCTTTTGTATTCTTTCCATACACTTCAGTACATGTGGTGCTACTATGGGGTGCAGGATGACACTCAGAGGAGTGCAAGCAGCTCGTGGTTGTTGTTGGCAGCGTATCCAGTGCTGCTGACAGAGAAAACACAGTATATTCCCATGTCAAATATCTGGGCTATTTTGCTTCTGACAGCTGTCTCCACCATAGCCAATACTAAATCTGATGATAGTCAACACCTAATTTCTCAAGACAGGAATGATTGTACCATATTCCTAAAGGGCATAGGCTTTGTCCTAGTTTTACCTTGCTCAGTGTATATTCCTCTGCATATAAGTATGGAAAATATACTAAATTATTCAAGTTCCATCAGTGTTCATAGTCTAGAAAAATAATTATTTGATTTTGTGTCATACATACTGATTTAAACGTATGAACCCATTCTAAATGTAACTGGAAAGTAAAGCACTTTGAAGACCTCTCGACTAATTTTCTTAAGCGCATTTTTCAATCTCTAGAAAATACATTTAGATATCACTTCTATGTTACTGTTTTATCTCTTCTGTTTGCATTATTATCAGTACTGTAGTTCCTGTTCTGCTGAAATATATGCTTACTATTCATTTTATTTTTGACATTTGCTTCCACTGAGTTTTGAAACTAACCTGTGTGCAATCCATCATAATATTTCAGGTGAGGATATCTTTCCCAGACCTTTTGAAGAGATTTTGAAAACTAAAACTACCTTGTATTGTGGTGTTCACTTTTTTTCTTATTTTCAGCATCACCTTTTGTAGCTTATGACTGTCAGGGTGTCTTTTATGGTTCTTAGCAGGTTGTTTAACACAAGACCCTGTATATAGTCTTCCGGTTGAAATAAAACAGATCTTTACTTACAAAGCACAATACCACATATACCTGAGCATTTGATTTTCAGTTATGTATGTACTACTTCAAATGACATTCTGATCTCCCTGACACAGTTGTTAACACGTAGGCTCGCGAGTGTGTGAACAGTTGTATTGCACAGCCCTGTCAAGAACTGATGTTTCAATTACAGTGACCACACTGACTTCCTAGTATTTAGAAGAGTCATGTTTTCTTCATTAATTACCAAATTCAATTACCTATGCAATATAAAGTAAATATGAAAATAAAAAAGAACAAATGAAAAAACACATTGGGAAAAATACAAAGAGGAAATAAGTACTTATAAAGGAGAGAGAACTCTGTCATCTAATCAATGAATGAAATTAATTATAATAATAATTTGGTGAACGAAAAGACCCTCAAAACCAGAAATAGTTTCAGAAGCTCAGAAACTTTGTTTCCAGTATTTCATTTGCAGCATACTGAAGGGGAGGGCCATGTGAGGATGAGAAAACATAGCAGAAGAAAAATAAAATGAAAATGATTCTGTGGTTTTGTCAGGAAACAGCCATTAGGAAATCTAGAGTTCCAGAAAACCGCTGCACGTGGTGCAGGTCAGGAGTCTCCAAGAAAGATTTCCAGATATACTGTAAGTATTTTAATCGCTTCTGGAGCTTGTTGGTGCTTTTTCTCTGGCTTTCTGTTAGTCTCCCTCTGTATCAGTTTTTCTCTCTCTTTATTTCTTTATTTTTTGGAACGAAAACTTCAATGCTCTTTCAACCTATCTTCTCGTTTTCTTACTTTTTTGTGGTTATCTCTCTTCAAGCATGCAGCCCTATGTATCTTTCCAGTCTATTTATACATGCAGGATTTTGGGAAAGAGTATCAGCAATCAATAAAATTTCTGCATATTGACTTGTCTCAGTCATGAGTCTAAGAATTGAAAGGTGTGCTGAGTAATGCAGTAAAGAACAGAGCATTGTGTTCTTGATTTTTTTTATTAAAGTCTGTTTAATAGCAATATTTAAAAAATGTAACTAAATATACAGAAGTATTTTTTGACTTTACAGCAGATACCATATTTCTGTGCAGTTGACATGCTGGTAGTTGATCAATCATAACTTTTACGGTGTCTAATAGAATGCTAAATGTCTTTACTGCCACCATACCAGGCCAAGGAATAGTGTTGATATTGGTGAAACCATAAGCATTTAATCAGATGATCTTACTGATATTTTGTATAGCAAAGATAAAAATCTCATCAGAAGTAGATGCAACAGACAGATTCAAAGTTCAAAAAGGTAACTGTTTGTAGAAAGAGAATTTTGTATTATAGGTCACCTTAACTCCAAGCTGCAGGTTGCAGGTGCATAAGACAGTGATTGTGTTTTAAAACTATTTAAATATGAGTTGCTGCAGGTAAACTGATCCAACTGTCATGTTTTAAAATGAAAGCTCATGTAGCTCATGAAACCCATGAGCTACAAAGACACGGACTGGTCTTGGGCCTCCAGAGCAAGAAGGTCGCTGACTCTTTTGCCAGCTTAAGCTCTAGCTACAGCATATGACCAGCCTTTGTAAAAGCTGCTCTGTCCTTCTGCCTGTCTCTTATTGCAAGGTCCCAAATTCTTGTGTGACAAAGGCTCAAATATGGAGCATTTCCCCTGGAATCTGAGGGGAAATATAACTTTTAAAAAAATAGTTCAAGAATGCAAACAAGTGTTTCTTGTGTCTTTCAAATAGTTGAGGAGATGAGGGTCTTGACAGAAAATCCTAAAAGAATGTGATTCCAATTCATGTGACTGGTATAACATGGGTATAAACTCAATGCCTTGGATAATAACATTCCTGATTTATACCACTGCACTTCAGAGCAAAACTACAGAATTTACAGTCCATTCAGGAAACCAAGGATGGAATTTGTTCTGACCCAGATGTGATGCAATATTCAACAAACTTAAAAAAAGAAAAGCAATCATCCATTCACAATGCCTTCTTGGACATTTTCTTGTTAGCTTCATTTTTACAATGGCAACGTTGCTGCAATTTAAACTGCTTCTGTTCCACTACAGTACCTGTACTAGTCTGGGTATTTCACTTGCCCCCCGCCACCCCAGTTTCTTCACTATCATGTTACTGCACTCTCCTGTCACCCTGTTTTTCCAATGGAGATAAATAGTCATAAAACTGGAGCAACATAGTAGTAATTCAAACACATATGCATGCACTCACACACACAAAAAAAATCTTTCCCTCAGAGATTTATGAGACTGGACTACTTGCTTTACTGTGAGTAAATCCATAACCCCTCATGTTTTTAAGAAAAAAAGATACATATAGAATATATATACATCCTAAACAAATACCCTTAAGAAATAAAACAACAGAAGAAGAGAAAACAACAAGAAAGAAAATATTAATGGAAGGATATTTACTGTTAAAAGCATTCTTAAACAAAAGGTCAGGTTCTCAGCTGGTGTAAGCTGGAACAGCTCCATTGCGTCTAGTGGAGCTATGCCAGTTTATCCCATGCGTACATTCTGGCTCAGTATGTCCTGCAAGGCAAATCACTGAACTGGAATCTTCAAAGCATTCCCTAACATGATGTTAAATCTGCATCGCTATTGGCAACAATTTCTTTTTAAAAAAGTTTGCATAGGCAAATTATTCACATTGCTTTATTTTTTTTTGTCAGTTCACAAAAAAAAGTATTTCAAGTTGTCATAACCTTGCATTTAGCCAGTGAAAGAATAATCTTGAAAGGAGAACATTTTTTTACACACTGGACACATACCCTGTTTATTTTTCTCTAAAATTTGCACATCATAAAGCAAGTAGGTTTTTTTGTTTTGTTTTAAAACTTTCTTCATATATTATTATACAAAAATATTCATATGCAAGTAATAAAGATTTTTTTAAACATCCAACTTTTTTAAACCTAAAGCAAAGTCACACCAAAATTTTTTTATTTGCTTTTGTGTTTTTTTTTATCTAGACAAAGTACACCTTGTGCTTTAACAAACCTACAGCGTCATGTGCTCTTTACAAGGATTCTAGGGAATATGCTTATGTGTCATTATTCATTAAATAATGCATAACTTACCTCCTTTTCTGGATTTTATTTCCTGTAATCCTCTTTATTTTTTTTTTACTTCTGTGTGTTATTTGTGTTTGTATATATGTATGGAAAAGTTAAGGCAAGTGCAATCAAAGTTACAAAAATCAATATTTCTATTGCTAACATGTGCAGCATTTATATTTTGTGAGTGATGTCTTTTCTCCTGCAAGAATAAAGAAAGATGAATATACAGAAATGTGTAATATGCTATAGATGTTACAATATGTTGTTCAGTTTTACACACCAGGTTTGGTGAATTTTCCAAAGGTTAGAATAACATAAAACATGTTATTTTTAAAGTAACATACAGTGAAACTAGCTAACATTTTGATCACATCTCTTTTGCTTCTCAGCAATGTGTATAGTATTATTAAAAAAATGTGGTTGCTTTTAGCTATGATCCATCTAATTTTCTTAAAAAATATATATAAGTTAATCTCTTTAGGTAAAATATTTAATATACAGTAGGCATAAATATAAGTGGTTATATCACCACTTAACTTTAGTAATTCTATTTTAACTTCAGTGATTTTGAACTAAGAGTACAAAGAAAGAGATATTTTCCAGGTTTTAGTCATATCTGTAGCCTTAAAGAAAACCTTGATAAGAATGCATCTATTGACCTACGGTTTATACGGCAGTAGGAATGAACATTTGGAAGAGTCAGAGGTGCTGAATCTTCAATTAAATTGTAGAACAATCAGAAATCTATGTTCACAAATTCTGGGCCTGATTCTGCTCTTTTTTTTTGCACCAGTTGTACACAGCATTAATTCTGCTGACTTCAGTAGAATTATTTTTGTCTTTTACCAACCGTTAAGCAAATTAAAATGAATGATCCCAAAGCCTAACACGGCACTTGCTTGTTTCATTCCATCAATGCAAAATGTTTTAAAGTTGATAAGTATACATTTATATATTCAATGTATATGCATGTATTCAGTAGGAGCTGCAGGGAGCCTTTCAACTATGGTTATTCTCAGAATTAGAGAAGGTAAAGTGAGAGCTTTTGTAACAAAAAGTGCTTTATCGAGACGCTTATCCAGCTATTAACTTTGAATAACACAGTCCCAAGAAGGAACTGTTACAGCTTTAGTTGTGTTGCGCACTCTGCTTAGGGACAGCCAGGTCCTCTTGAGCTGAATAAAGTAACAGAACAAAATTAAGGAAACTAAATCCCCTAGACAAATAGCAGTTAGTAAAAATATGCTGCAGTTGACATTAGAATTAAACAATACTCTACAGACTTTTCTTTCTTTATTTGCGTTACATTTGCAGATTTTTTGTAAAAGTGAAGGTGGAATTTTTTTTTCTGCTATTGCAGATAGGCACATATTCTTTCTACATAGGAAATTTTTGTCTTTTTTTCTTGTCTGAAAAAAGTGAAAAATATTTACCTATGACATGACACATATGCTTAAGTGCATGTTCATGTATAGTCCCACAACAGTAGTAACTGCACAGACTTAATAGTGTGCTTTCCTTGAAAAATTCTTATATAACTCAAAAATTGCTCTGAGTGACAAAAGTGGATATTTCAGTGTAATGTTGGGAAGATAATTTAATTCCATTTCACTGTAAGAGCTAAGATGACTATCTTGTTTTTTAACATCCTCAACTCACTAACTGTGCTGCCTGCTTTACCACTGCCCAGCACTGGAGAGCTGCCTACTTTAATTTTATTGGCTGCTGAACTGGTATAAAATAAAAATGATTAACCAATCTGCAAGCCTTTATGATGAAGCCAAGATGTTACATTAAACTATATCTGACTTTCCTGATTAATATAATAAAGAACCTGCTAGATCATATTTTAGAGGACAAATAAAATAAGTTACAACCAGTAACTATCCAGGGTAGAAGGACAGGAAGAGATATGGGAAGAAGGGGTAGATATCTGTGTTCTAGTCAGCTATTTGAAACACTCAGTGATGTTATACATTTCCATTTATTCACCTTGAATTTGAAACATCTGACTTTATTTTATTTTTTGAGTCTTAGGAGAACCTTCCTTAGCAAGCCAAGAGATGACAAACAGAAGGCCAAAACGTGAAACCTCAGGTTTCTCACAGAAACCTCATCTCTCCGTGAGCATGTGGCTTCAGACTCAGTATGTCTGTAACTCCTTATATTATGGCACCTGAAAGAACCATTTTCCCTTTCAAAATCTCTTTGTTGGAGTGCCTGTGGAGAACTGACTGAATTGGGAGCTAAGAAAATCCAGCAGCTCTTTGAACAGCTGCAATGTGCACAGGCAGGAGACTTTCAGCCTGGTTTATGACTATTTTACTTCAGTTTTCTGGAGCTCAACTCCATTCTTTCTAATGTGGCTATGCCATCACTAAACTTATTTAGTACAGTGGTATCTCAGTCCTGATGTCTCTTTCCTTTTGAAAACAAAAAAAACCAAAGCAAAAGAAAACAAAAAAAATTACAAGAAGCTACAAGGACTGAAAACATCTTGAAAATTATATGCAAGCACAGCTCCATCTGACTCCAACCCCTTATGCTATGGATTGCTTTTTGCCAGGATCTTGGAAGACGCATAGCAGGTAAGGTGCCCAAGATGACTCAACAGGGAATTTTTCTTCAATATTCCCTAAGAACAACCTGGCAGATAGTGTCTGCTGCTATTTCTCCTTCTTCAAATATAGTAAAAAAAAAACCCAAAAACCAAACTGTAGGAATGCCATTTGCTATGTGGCACTAAGAGCTATTCACAATCTCTTTTGTTTAGAAGACTGAAAAGGTAAGTAAGTGGAGTTAATAGGAGACGAACTGTGCTGACACTAATTATTATTTGCAATGATAAGAACTCTGGCAGATATTCCTATGATTCAAGTAGACCCTGTCATCCAGAAAAAAAATATTTCCTGCCTCTAACAGGGCTATATAAATGACTTCAAATAGCACCCAGGAAGTGAATGAAGTACCTGTTCAATTCAAATACCTAGTGTCTATAATCTGTGGCAGCAGGACTACATGAGTGCCAGTCACATGCCTCCTAAAACATTTTCACTATAGTTCTCCCACTCCATGTCACCCCTAGCTGTGTATCTGTCTCACAGTGCCACCTAGCAATGTCCTGGTTACAAGTTTGTCACCTTTTTGCAGCACATGGAAAATGTTATCCAGTGACAGATTTTTTTGGGAATTCCTTGACTTTTTATGACCGTGCTACTTATTTTTGTTTGTTGAACTGTTCTGTGACTAAATTATTAGAAGTTAAAATAACTATGTATAGGTATAAAAGTGTAAAAAGTGCTTTGTGATGTAACTAAGATTTGAGAGTACTTATTGCAATGATTTTTTTCCCCAGATATCTGTGTATTTTGTAGATTCCTGTGTTTTGACGGGGTAGGGATAGGTTAATGAACTCAAAGAGGGAGCCTGATGTCACTGAACTGTTTTGATAAGACAGATGGAGAGGCAGTCATGTCAATGGTTTCCTCTCTTTGTTTTTACATAATTGTTCCATTTGAAGTTGCTTGGGTTTTACGAAGATATATGTACAACGTTCTAAAGTGATGCTGAAGGTACAGGTATAATCAATTGTTTAAATTTTCCACTGAAATGTCCCTAAGAACTTAATTAGGGCTGCAGTGAGCTGTTCACTAGAGAATATTAACTGTGGAAAAAAAAATCCTGCTAAGTCTGCAGATTCCTTGCCACTTGTGTTTTAAACATATGTTGAAAAACAGGAATTTCCAAAAAAAAAAAATTAATCCTCCTGTGATTTACCTATAAAGAATAAAAAGAAAATTTCAAATTGTCTCACATAATTTCCTACGAAACAGCAGGAGCAAAAAAATTTCCCCCCAAAAAAAAGAAGACAGTACAAAATAGATTTAAATAGGGTCTAGTAATTGCATTGCTATTTTGTTTTCTTTGTTTATTTTTGATTTTTGAATATGCATGCAGACCTTGCTGCTTAATGGCAGATGCATGGATGAAAATATTTTGAGCCACGACTGACCTTTGCAAGACTTTCTTTTTACTTCACAGAAGATTTGGGATAGTACCAGGATGTTGCTATACATAAGCATTCTATGGGCGTGTGAAGAATGGTGTATGAACTGACTACAAAAATAAAAACTTTTTACAAATCAAAGCTTTACTGTAAGTCTCTTCTCAGGAAGATAATATCTCTGCATGTAGTTTTCACATTTACTTCAACCTGAGGGCTCACAGTAAGCTTTGTGTACTTGTACTTTTAATAAAGCCTACAGGGTATATGGATGGGATGGGATGGGATGGGACGGGATGGGATGGGATGGGATGGGATGGAATTTGCTCCAAAAGCTCAGGCATGGTGCTAGCTGGTTGAGATGGTAAATTTCCTGTAACTGCCATTTAAAGGGCTTCACACTAACCCAGAGGTCTAACCCCTTTCTATGCTCAGTGCTGGCTTTTACTTTGCATGTTGAACAAGTGGGAAACTCTGTCAGCTGTTTCTGCTCTTCTGGCTGCTTTACAATAGGTGATCTATGTTCAGCCAGCTGAGGGCACTGACATTTACTGTTAATAACATCAAGGCTTACTGCCCATCTTCTCTGTGTGTTGCCTATAGCTGGTAGAAGAGTGGTGATGTATTGAGCCTATAGTTCCCTCTGCACCCACCTGACACAGAAGTAATTAAATGCAAAGGGCCCTGTGCCCTCTCTCTCCATTTGAAGGTGCGTGTGGTCTCCCTACTGCACAGATTCTCAGTCACAGCCACGTAGTGCAGCCCTTACTCTGGCTTGAACTTCTTTACCAAATGTGGTTGAGAGAATAGGCTCAGTAGGTATTCATTTTTCCTGGATGATTTTGTATTTTTGAGGGGAAAGAGAGCAAGTTATTAATCAATAAAAAAGAGAAAGAAAAGGTTAAAAATAACATCCACTTTATTTTTTGAGTAATTTGTGTGGTTTTTTTTGTCATGCCTGGATAGTTAAGAGCGATGAATTTGTAAAGAATACCAAAAAATCTCCATTAAATTCTTAGTTCCCAAATTTTGCTTCAAATTGTTTTCCTAACATTAGTGACACAGCAAAGAGATGTTTGCACTTTCTGTAATTTCAGTACTAAAGATTATCCATTTCACTCAAAGTTTAGATCATAGACAATCATTTTACACTTAATCCACAAAAATTAAAATATTTTAATTAACTATTGAATGTTTTTGAAATTGCATTATCTAGAATATTGGCTATTTAATGTAAGAATGGTGATAAGCTTTTGGAATGAGGCTGGTTTTAATAACAAGCCAAATATTCTCCTTCAACAACCTTCGATCTCAATATACTCAATTTTTAGTAATCTGAGCAGCTTCAGATTTTATACATTTTCCAAAGAAGGTATCAGGCCTGCCTTTGTAATTTCTGCTCTGACTACCTAATGATTGTGAGCTTTGGACCTTCTACCTGCAAAGTTTATTAGCCCAGGGGAAAGGTTAAACTTTGTCTTAAACAGAATTTAAACAAACAAAAAAAATAAGAAAACTATTAATTCCTGAAACATTTCTATTAGTTTCATTTTCAGGGTAACAACTCTAAGTTCTGGAACATCAACCCAAGGCCAGCTGGAGAAGTGCGATACTGCCAACAAATCTTCTTGGAGGATACAGTCAGAGTGGATGGGAAATAGCCTAGCAAAATTACATCAAAAATGACAGCTCGGTATCCATACAAAATTTAATAAACCTCAAATCCAAGACACAAAGGTGTTCTCAAAACTCCACTCGGTGGACTATTTCGGAGGCGAACAGTTGTGATCACAGGGCGGGTGAAAGGGCTGGAGAATAAGACTTAGAGGAGCAGCTGAGGGAACTGGGGTTGTTTAGCTTGGAGAAGAGGAGGCTGAGGGGAGACCTCATCACTGTCTGCAGTTGCCTGAAAGGAGGCTGTGGCAGAGCGAGTGTTGATCTCTTCTCTCAAGTGACAGGTGATAGGACAAGAGGAAATGGCCATAAGTTGCAACAGGGGAGGTTCAGACTAGGTATTAGGAAGAATTTCTTTACTGAAAGGGTGGTCAGGCACTGGAACAGCTGCCCAGGGAGGTAGTTGTGTCATCATCCATGGAGGGGTTTGAAAAACGGGTGGATCAGTTTTTGAGGGACATGGTTTAGTGGATAATGGGTGCGGTTGGACTTGATGATCTCAAAGGTCTTTTCCAACTGGAATATTCTATGATCATAGAGAAAAAATGCAGGGAAACTTGCAGCATTCATTATACAAACAGAATCATTGTTATGAAATTGCTTACTTTTTTTCTGATGCCAGTCACACTAATATCTTGCTCAGCTGAGAAATGGGTTAAAACCCCCATTCTAATAACAGCAAATCAGATAAAGGGTGGGTGTGAAGGAGTATAGTAAGTCCAGATAAAATCTAAGCCTGTTACAGAGATTTCTTTTTTTTTTTTTTGGGCTGGCAGATTTCTGCCATACTCTGAGTCATAACAATAGAAGACACACCAAAACCTGTCTGTGCTACACTGACAACAAATTCAAAGTAATTCTGAAGTGTGTCAGACATACAGGAACATATTTGTGTTGCTGATCTGGTTGGTTGGGCCCCCCAAAAGCCAGTTGCTTTATGTAGGTTAGCCAGAGTACAGAACTTTGCATGACAAAAAAAGCACCACAATACAGTAAAAAAACCCCAGGTGAGTATTTTGACCTTTCATCTTGATTGGCTTTTATCCTATTTTTGAGCTTACTTTACTGCTGAGATTTTTTATTCTTCTTTGTATTTTAATTAAACTCTTCTTAGGTTTGCTAGCTTGACATTTTCTTCTCTTTTTTTTCAGTTAAAGAATGAAGGAAGCCTGTTTATCAGGCCAGTTTTTCCCAAATCTCACTTTTCTATAATTTAAATGTGTCATTAATGCACAATATCCAAATAAAACTTTTTGAATTTTAATCAGATGGGTATAACAAGCTTTCCAATTATTTTGAAGCTGATTATCACCCATTATGTAATGTACACGTGGTTTTCACAGCTGTGCAGTAATAGAAAAATCCTAGTTTGCATCTAAGCCTAACACTATTTAGCTCCGAATCAGATCATATTGAAAGTGTTTGGTGTTGGCTGCCAGATGCGAACTGGGTCCCTACCGAGATGCAGAAGATATTTTACTGCTGCTTTCCTTGCAGTGAAGATTTCAGCTTGTCACAGACTGCAAATACGAATTCCTTTTCTCTTTACATTTCCATTTTTTTCTCCCACACAAATCAACCTTGCACTTATTCAATTTTATTAGTTTTACTCTCAAATCATACTGCTGCAACTGAGAACAGAATCAGACCCAGAAATGCACTTTGCTTTCAAAATTATTAGCTGCATACTGTATAGTCCCCCATTTCTGTCCAGCTGTATGTACTGTCTGGAGAACCTATATACTGACTTTCCACAGGCTGTACCACAGTGTCCTTTAGTTTTATATCAAGGACCACCCTGATTAGAGAGAACCTTATAAAGACAAAGCACCACACTTGGATAATTTATGTGCATAGAATCCACATATAGACTTGAAGTTATTGTCCAGGCAGAGTAAGTTTTTCTGATCATCACACTGTGCAGTTTTTAAAATAAAGTGCTATTTGCATATGGCTAAACCTTATATGTGGCTATTGCATGCACACTTCAGGCTGCATTATCAAAAACTGGAACAACTTCATCAAAAGAGGATGGAACCTAAGCACTAGGGCAATGACAGATTTGTTTGGTTTTGTTTTTTTTTCCTTTTTATTTTCCGTTCCAACAGAACTTTCATCAAACATAGAGCACATGAACACACAACCGTTTCCTTCACTGTTCCCCACACAGAGCTGTTCATAGAGGAGGAATACTAAGGAGGAATGTTTCTGAAGCCATAGATAGCTTCTCCATTTATTTCAGGTTTTATTTTGTGTTTTGCTTCTTTTTTTTTGTTTTTCTTTTATTTAGTATTATGACAAAACATTATAAGAAAAAAATTTTTAAGTAGTGCGAATATCAAATATTTCCATCAATCCCTGAATCATGCTATTGAAAGTGCTTAAATCTACACTAAAAATAGAACAACAGAAAAGTACTCCCCATGTGCCTAAGGAAACACCTACTGATCATCTAAATGTGACTGCGGTAAGACAGTTACATTCTATATTTATTCCACAACCCAGTCTTTATCTCAGGGCAAGTACAGGGGAGGGAAACGGGAAAAAGGATGCATTGCTTCCAGAGAATACTGGGGTATTTGGCATCCAGTCGAATGAAGGAAAATGCCATCAGTGCCTGACAGGTGTCTGTAAAAGCAAATAGAGAATAGCTTTCTTACAATATGAAAACAGCCAAGTGTGCAAAGCTCTCTTAAATTTTTTTCTAGACTGGCAGCTCCATTTCCATTTTGTGGATATTTGGCAGATGTCCAGAGGGAGACACCGCAATAAAGAACAGATTTTAGAAAAGGACTTGAGCAAATTGTCAGAGAAATAAACATTTTTAAGCAAATATAAATCAGTGCACATCCCAAAGCTCTATTAGCTTGTTATGCAGATACTGAGATTTCTTGACTTTCACAACAGGAGTATAGTCACTTCCTCCCACATAGTCAGTTCTGGCTTACTCCCACAAACATCCCCCAAACTGCAGTTTAACTGTTCTCTAGCCATCACTTTTCATTAAGAAGACCAAAATATTATAGGCTGTACTTTTCTCACTGTGACAATCGGTATGAACAAACCCCACATATTCATTATATTGCCCATTATAATTCAGCTAACATAAAAATACCTAAAGGTAATTAATCATATGAGTAGACTATTATGTCTGTTTGCCAGGATACCAGTTACATTTCTGCCAGGGTAAATCAAACCCATGACTATATGACAATGTGCTGCAACTAGCTTCATCCCAGGTCCCCTGATTCTGCTAGCATAGACTATCAGAGAGCTTGACCTGGATATGTTGTATGCTACAACACCACTTCTCTCTCTTTCTAAAACCAGAAAGGACTTTTCCATTATTTAAAACATAAGATGCTTATTTCATTTGTCTTAAAGTTGTCCATATATAAACACAATGTTTCTTTTTTTTCTTCCCAGGCAACCGTGGTACACACATTATTTGCAACTCCTCAATGATAGAATCATACATAAAAACCAGAACTAATTTATTTATTCATTAAAGTGAATAAATTGTTTTTAATAATTTCAGGTTGGATTTAAATATTATTTTTTTATAAATAAAACTTATTCTGAAAACAATTATACTTGTTGGTATTCATGTCATTTTTTTTCTGCCTGAGTTCTTACTGAAATCAAGTTGAAATTAATAAAGTTACAAGCTAAAACAAAATGAAAGAAGATTTCATAATCTTAAATATATAATTTTAAAGCAAATACAGGGTTTGAAACATTAAAATACAAGGGGGCTCTGTAATCCACAGCAAAATAATGGATTGCTCTTTGTTTTTCTAAAAATAACACTTTCTATAATACAAAGTGACAAATCATCATCTTTTTATTCCCCTTTGGTTTGGAAGTCATCACTGTAAATATTAGCAGGACTCATTGCACTTCAGTGCCTATTGCCTCACTTGTCTTAATTGCCTGATAACTGCAAATGATCTTATTTGCAGAACTTTGAAAGGGGGGGGAAAGAAAACGTTAAATGCTTAAAAATAAAGTTCACAACCACATTGATACTTTTCCAGGAAATGTTAAAAATAGGATTTGCTTTTATATTTATAAAAGGGACACATTCAGCTCATACTTAAAATGATAATTAAAAAAAACAAACAAGAAAGCAAAACCCAAACCATCTCTATTTCTACACACTCTGTAGTGACTATTGTGAAGCAACCGATACAGATTGGGTATACTCTGTTGTTTGACAGGTATCTACCAAGTTACATGTTAGATGATCAGATGTTACCTCAAGTGGGGGCTATTGTAAGGGCAGGGAAGGAGCAGCGCACGTTAAGGGAGTAGAAATGAAACTGGAGCTCTCAGTGAGGGATGGGGTCCTTCTAAGAACAAATATTCTCCAAAAGAGGTGAACTGCAGCAGGCATGGCCTTCAAGCATCAGGCTAGGCAGGCCAACAAAATGGATGGTGCTTCTGATATCAATATAGCTTGGTCCAAGCATTCCCAAGAGAGGTTAAAAACAAACAAACAAAAAGTCTAAAACTATACTAATGAAGCAAAAAAGTTTCCTATCTATACAGCAGTCTCTTCATTTAAAAAAAATGTAAATATACAAATTCCAACAACATATAAAACAAAGTCAAAAATGTGAATGGAAAGAGACATGGGTAAAACAGGAAGACTGATGCTACAAAGAAATTGCAAAAACCATATGTACAAGACCCTGTTTTTCCTCGTATGTTATCAGTTGTAATGCATGTTTAACAGCAGCAGTCGAGGATGTAGTTCCAGGCACCGAACTGCAAGACTCAGCTCCTACTCAAGGGGTTTGATGTCCCCTTGCATTTTGGTCACCAAATGACACTTGATATACTGGTCTCCCGTGGCAAGAGTGGCAGTATCGCACTGTTTGTGTGAGCCTCTTCTGGATTCTGCTCCCTGTTAGTTTTTGTCTGCGGCCGCTGCCCATTTATAAGTGTCATAGGGATGTTGCAGTAGGTATGCTGATTACCTATTGAGGTAAGTGGCAGGGTGCCAGTAGGAGGTACATCATATTCATAGCTTCGATAATAGTGTTTCTGGCGCATCTGTGAATGATATGTGTTATGAAAGGTGGAGCGCAGGTCTGGATGGGCAGTGGCAAGAGCGGTGGAGGTGGCAGCAGCCATGGAAATTGCAGAGACTGTCTGCAGTTCCCCAAAGGGCCCCTGCTCACTGACGTCTAAAACCTGCTCGTGTGTGATGGGTTCAATCCTCTTAAAAGGCATTTCGTACTGTAAACGTTTCCAGAACTTGGAATTCAACTTGTTGCATTTTGGTCCGTGCCATTTAATGACCGTGAGGAGCTTGATGGTGTGTTTCAGGGCCTCAACCTCCTGGTAGTTCATAACTCCTCGTAGTTCACTGCATTCAATCAGTATCACTTTGATTTCACCTGTGACCAACATGTTTCGAAGCCTTGTTTCCAGTTCAAAGATGCTCCAGCCTCTTCTTACCACATAATTTGGAGTCATGACGATGATCAATCGCTTGCTTTGGTCTACACATCTCGCCACGTCTTCAATGTAGGCTACAAAATAAGACAAGTGCTCAAAACTCAATCTAAGAAAACACTCTGCTACCACAGACTAGAAACAAATCCCTGCTCCCAGAAGAGCTCACTGAAATATGCCAACCCGCCACTTGTAAACGTGCCAGGCTGGCCTTCTAGGACATGGTCCTGGGCAACCTGCTTTAGGTGACCCTCCTTGAGCAGAGAAGTTGGATCAGACGATCTACCAGGGGTCCCTCCCTTTCAGTCTCAACCATTCTATGATCCTTCAAAACTTCTATTCCCCCATTCACTATGGATTATGCATATCTGTTCACGAACTGTGGTTTTGTGTCATTATCTATAGCTTTATTGGAACAAATGTGTCCATCACCATTTTTTCCTTTTAAAAGTCACTTGGATGGGCAACAGAGCAGCAACTGTGTGCTTCAGGGGCTCAGCCTCAAGCCTAAATGATACTCTAAGGTGCTCTATAAGGTTAGATTATTGTTTTCTTTTCATGCCCCTAGAACACACATTGTATTGTCTCCTGTAAGTGAATGTTTAGTTTGCTGTTAGAAATATCCATTATGTCCAATGTGGTCTTTGCCTATACCAAGCGTACCTTCTATTGAACTTAGTAGCTCTCTACATGGTCACCCTATTTTATGAAGAATACTACAGCAAAAAAATACTACTTACAAAAAAATCATGTGAAAGAAACATGAAAAGTATCTACTTGTACCAGCTGGAATAAATTCTAATTTTTAGCTTCTGAGAATGATCCAGTACGTCCACTATACCTTTATCTCCAGTGGTCTCTATCAGAATTCTGTACTTTGTTTTGCTGTAGATATTATTACTCAACCTTTGTCTTAGTCCAAACACAAATTTTTCTTTCCTAATTGAACTTCTGTAATAAACACTTAGGATCACAGATATCTTTCCAGGCAAACTCTAAGAAACAGAAAACATAGACCTCCACATTCATTCCTAGATATGCAAGTTCCCAAAAATCTGTAAAAAACGGTAGTGTCATTCACTTCCTTTACTTATGCCTGCTCTTTCTGCACTGTCCACCTTCAATGAGTGTAATACTATTGCTATAGATAATCACCTGATACACATTAAGTATGTTTGGTGGCTTATCTTTATCTTTACCTAAGATGATGTTCTGAAGGAGGAGGGATAGAACCAATACAAAATAATCTCTGCAATCACAGCACTTTCTGTTTAGGAAACACACAAGCATAAAAATATGACTTACTTCCTGTGGGAATCAAATCCCTGTCTGGTATGAACAACTTGTATCCATAATGCTTTTCAAGCATATCTGGTAGGATCTCAAGAGCAAATCTTTCTTCTTCTCCAGTTTCTTGATTCCACTGATCAGGATCCACTTTGGTATAGGACAGATACGCATCATAGTCTTTGTTGTCTAAGGAAAGAGAGGAAGAAAGTAAGTTAGTTTACTCATTATTCTTGCATATTTGCTAGATAATTTCTCAGGGATTATTTCTGAAAGAATTTACCAGGATATGAAGTTGTTTAGATAAAATGGCCAGCTTTCACCCAATAAGCAGATATGAATACATTCACCTTTCCAGTTTCACCTGGTAGAGGGATAATCTCTATTTACATAGATGAAAGAGAGAAGGGATCCATATCCACAGACTGAGGTCAGGTTGTGCATAAACAGTTGTGTAAGGCTCAGTTTGAAGGAGATCCCACCCAACTGTGGGGTGACAGCTTGTGAGCACAGAAGGAAAAAGTTTATGAAAATAATGTGAATACTTCTCTAGCTTTAAACAAGAATCACGGAAATACTTAGGCTAATGTGCAATTGCGTCTGTTGCAAAGTAAAATCATTTCAGTTTTGTCAGGTTTTTATTATAAATTTAGGGCCTAGGACTATAGTGTTTTAACTGTTATGTGTATCTTTACTTGCAAAACTCATTGGCTTTCCTGGTCAGAAATTATTGCCAAGCTTAAACCTTTGCATCATCAGCTTCTCATAAAGTAGTTTAAATCTCTTGAATTCTATGTGGTTAAATTTTCAAATTTAATGTTGTGTTAATGTACATTTTTTTACTTAACAGTGTGTTATTTCATTTCAGTATGAGAAATAAATGTGCCTGTTTCTTAAACGTGTTTGCTGTGCCTACATGAAAGACTGAACCAAAAGAGCCATCATTAATTTTCATTAGGGGGTCAATAATGCCAAGTGTTCTGAAACTAATTCAGTGGAATAAGAGGTCAGATTTTGACTTTTGTTGTGAAGAAAGCAGAAAAAAATCAATGGAAAGATTAATGAAATGTTAACACCTTTCTAAGTCTCTCGACAACATTATGCACAGGCTATCAAGAATATCAATTGCTTGTAAAACAGATCTGACTGAATACTTGACTGTGTGTCATAAGTAATGTTATATTCCTTCAGGGCTGAATTCAGTTATTTACTGTGCCACTCCTTTCCTCATTTTGCACCTTTTGGTACTCTGGTAGCATTATTTTGAAAATCTTGCCAAATGCAGGATAGGTGCAAGGAGAATAAATGAAATTAATGAAATGGTGTTAATCTTTCACTCTTTCTGAGGAGCCATTGATATTATTCGTATTAATGTTAGCAGATGAAAAACTTAAATGGTAAAGCTGTAACTACTTTCAAACTTACCAAACCTGTGAAATCACTATGCACTTGTTCTCTCCCCTGCACACTTTTTGTGTGATATTAGAAGAAGAAAAAAAGAGAAGCACTGCCTCCTATGGTTAATTCTTTCCATTAATTTCCTCTGGAGTATTTTTGAAACCATGATCCTTCACAATAGACCAGCATCTCATCCTCTGACAAAGCCTAGAAATAATACTAAATGGATCCAGCATGAGATAGGGGGAGATTATATAGCAGGTTTTTGTTTCTACAGGATAGTGTTTAATCCAGCAACTGAATTAACACACAGAGAGGGCAAGACATTTATGGGGAAATTATGACTACTCTCAAAATGATGATGCAGTAATGACATTTTCTGTCGTCACCTTAGTAATGGTCAGAAACATGGTACATGCTTGATAGCAATGTTAGTTCATTGAAAGTCTTTGAGTAAGGATGAGAATGTATCATTTCTTAAAGGGATAAATAATAAGAAATAATGTAATGTTCAAACTGTTTTAAAGGCTCAGAATATTGGTTGTTAAAATGGTTTGCACATTCTTACTCAGAGTGAAAATTATGCCACTATTTTATTGCATATGTAAGTATCCTGCTAATGTATTTATTTGAAATATACATTTTTTTGTACCATGGAGACTCCAGCATTTCCACTTACTACAACTGCTTTATCCTGTATTGCAGGGAATATTTATATCCACCCTAGTTTTCTAGTTTAAATAGCATTTGAAGAGCTATGAACAGCCAGGATCTAGAGTATATCTACACAGATGGGTTCAGGCAATTATGAATTTATTCAAACTCCAGTTCAGCAAGATGTGTATTCTGGTTTGGGAAACTGCTGCATTCATTAGTACAGTGGTTTCCCTTAGATAATATACTCCCCATCTGTCAGTTATTTTTAACTTTGTTTGATGTAAAGTAGAAAGTTCACTTTACAGCGGAATTTTCTTATCTGATGGGCTGACATACTGACATGAGCAGACAATTTGCAAAATGTTAAATGACTTGGGTGATCATATATGCCTTTGTTTTACTTCTATGATATTTATGTATTAATCTGCTTTTGGTTAATTAAAGTTATTTGAGTTATATTGCCAAGTCTGTGAAACATTTAAAGAACTCCAGCAGGCAGACAGCTACACAGCCATCAGAAACTATCTCTTCTGTCATGTGATCAAAGAGCAAGGATATTATTTACTATTATTTACTATTTCAAAAAATGTAGAATTTCAGTTATAATGAAAAAAGGGCGAAATCGTGAAATCGTGAAAACTCCCATCTCCGGGAAAGTATTTATACACACTGTAGATAACATCTCTGTATGCAGTTCTTCTCAGGTTAAATAGTCCCACCTAATCCTGCTTGTAATGGGTAGGACTGCTGCCTACATTCTAAAGATCATTTTTGATTATAATTCATGTTTTTTAATGTGCTGTCTCAATGGACTGAGAGAGAGAGACAGAAGCCTAAAGACACCCAGATCTTACAGCTGAGTCACACTCTAGGAGCTGGTGCTCACGTCTTGCCAGTCTCTTGGTCATCTCACACGGCAGCAAGAGGCTTTTGGCTTTGCTCTCAAGCCTTTTGCTCTCAGGCTATTTTCCATATAAGCCTTCCTTTGAGCAATGCATCCAGGAGTCCCAGATTCCCAGCAAGCATGCATCAAGTCCATCACAGCTTTGCGTTTTCTTGGCCATTCACTGGAACAAGTATTTTACCAGTGAAAATATTTGATGTCAGCATATCTGTCTTTTCCAAAGAAAAAAGGCTTCATCAGAAAATTCCTGACCTGCTTCTAATCACAAATCAAATCATACTACTCGTATCACTATGTAGCATGATAATTACAGATTTGGCTATGTAATAAGTTCAGATACTGGCTGGATCTACTATTTAGTGTCAGAAAAAAAAGGCAAAAATAAAAAAAAAAAGCTGGTCACAAACTAAACTTTTTCTTTAAAATGAGAATTTCCTTATTTCCCTTCATCAGCAAACAATTAAGTCTTCTATCCAAGCACCCTCAGAATGAAAATATGATTGATTGTTGCTTGCACTTTGGCTTTATATATAGATTATACCATTTCAAAAATTTGGCCCCTGTGCATTAGCGATAAATTGGAATATAGTTACTACCTGTTTCCTCCCACACTTAGGAAGAAAAATAGCTGCTACTAACCAAAGGCAAGGATGTTGATAATTTCATTTGAAATGTCTTTTTCTTTCCCATGGAGATTGAAAGCAATTATCTACACGTACTATTGTACCTGAAAGTACTCTTATTCCCTTAACCATTTCAGGATTCTTTTTTTAGAAGCATATCAGAATAAGTTCGTCTTGCATTGCATCCAGGTACATTGCAGAACTGTATTATGTAAAGTTTGTCCTCTAATTTAGTGATCACAGCTGAGTGTGACATACAATATCATGCAACAGTAATGATTTGAAACATTTTGGTGCAATAAGTCTTCTCTTCCCATTCATTGTAAATAGACAAGTAAACCTCTTCAGTTATGTGGTTTGTAGCTGCTTTCTGCTGCCTACAGGTAATATACAACTAGGAAGGAGCTCTTCAACTCAACAGCTGCCATTTCTATGTAGTTTTCATAGAATCATAGAATTGCTTTTTTGGAAAACACCTTTGAGACAATTGAGTCCAACTGTACCTGTCCACTACTGAACCATATCCCAGAGAAACTCATCTACCCATCTTTTAAATACCCCCAGGAATGGTGACTCAACCACTCCCCTTGGCACCCTGTTCCAGTGCTTGACCACTCTTTCAGTGAAGAAGTTTTTCCTAATGTCCAATCTGAACCTCCCCTAGTGCAACTTGAGGCCATTACTTCTTGTCACATCACCTCTCGCTTGGAAAAAGAGACCAACACCCATCTCCCTACAATCTCCTTTCAGGTAGTTCAGTTGTGTTGTTTCAATTAATTGAAAATATTGGAAAAAATCCTAAACCAGACCTTATATGGCCAAATTCAACCAGTCTTGATGCAAAATTTTTTTTTTACTTTACACACAGCACATGCAGGACAGCCAGGTTATCAAACCCAGTCAACATGGGTTTATGAAAGGTCCTGTCAGACCAACCTGATCTCCTTCTATGACAAGGCTACCCGTTTAATGGATGAGGGAAAGGCTGTGGATGTGATGTACCTGGACTTCTGCAAAGCCTTTGACACCGTTTCTCACAGTATTCTGATTGAGAAACTGGCTGCCATTGGCCTTGATGGGCACACCCTCTGCTGGGTGAAAAACTGTCTATATGCCCAGGCCCAGAGGGTGGTGGTAAGTGGAGTTAAATCCAGTTGGAAACCAGTCACAAATGGTGTTCCCTAGGGTTCAGTGTTGGGTCCAGTCCATCTTTATTAATGATCTGGACAAAGGGATTGAGTACACCCTTAGCAAGTTTGCAGATGACACCAAGCTGAGTGGCAGTGTTGATCTGCTTGAAGGAAGGGAGGCGCTGCAAAGAGATGTGGACAGACTGGATCAATGGGCTGAGATCAACGGGATGAGGTTTAACAAGACCAAATGCCGAGTCCTGCACTTGGGACACAACAACCCCATGCAGTGTTACAGGCTTGGGGAAGAATGGATGGAAAGCTGCCTGGAAGAGAAGGACCTGGGGGTGTTGGTTGGCTGCCAGCTGAATATGAGCCAGCAGAGAGCCCAGGGCCAAGAAGGCCAATGGCGTCTTGGTTTGTATCAGAAACAGTGTGGCCAGCAGGACCAGGGAAGTGATTTTGCCCCTGTACTCGGCACTTGTGAGGCCACACCTTGAGTACTGTGTTCAGTTCTAGGCCCCTCAGTACAAGAAGGACTTTGAGGTGTTGGAGCACATCCAGAGAAGGGCAATGAGGCTGGTGAAGGGGCTGGAGAATAAGTCCTATGAGGAATGGCTGAGGTATTTGTTAAGTGTAGCATTCCTAGTAACAGTTCATAACCTTGCGAGTTGGTAATGGTGAATTGGAGGCAGATTTTGTAACTAACTACTGCAGCACTAGGCAAAAAGTTAAAGAAATTCTATCAATTCTAGATAGGTTCTAGAGTATTCTCAGCACACCATAGACCAGAAAAAAAGATCATTCATCCCTAGTAGGTGCATTCGTAAAAATATTAAACCAATGGACTTACATTTCTTTTCCTCTTTCCTCCCTCCACTTTTTTTCCTTCTCTTCCCCCCTGCCCCTCATTAAGCCTTAGCGAAGAAAGCACATGAAAAAATAAAAGAAATAACACTTTTATATTTGATTTTATAAGAATATTTATGAAAACCCCAAGATATCTATGCTGCATTTGACATTGAAAAATAGGAGTGATTCCCAGCAGATATGTAATCAGCCAAAAAATAATACAATGACATGATTGAAGTGTAAAATAAATTCTTTCTGTAAGCTATATTTTTCCTGATTTTCTATAATTGCAGCTAAAATTTGGCATTGATAGGTACAAAAGACAGAATTTTACTTATTTAAACAGAATAACCTATTATTAAAGTTATTTTTAGCTCATATTTAGTTTGATTTTGCATTCCTAACTAAATGAAGAGCACATCTCAGATGTTGCTCACTCATTCTCATTAGCATGGAAGTTTAAAATCTTTACTACCACTTAAGACATTCTACTTTCAATATGAATATGAAGCATTAGTATTAGCAGTTGCTCTTGTCAGATAAGAAAACTCAGAAGTCCTTAGAAGAGTTTCACAATATTAAAAAATCATCAAAGTTAAAAGATGGCAATAGAAATTATTCTCTTGGTTGCTATAAATTATTTGCAGGTCAAATATTGAACTAAGAAAAAATGCACTATTAGTCGATATGGAAAGACTGAACGGTAACTACCTAGCTGGAAAAATAGTATAGCATAGTAGTTATCTATGAAAGACTGGAAGAAGCTACCTACTATTTTAAAAAGGAGAAAGCAGGAAGAGGCACTAATAAAGAGTGTCATGTAAGGACTGCAAATGGAAGAATATGACTTTTGTTCTATACTAAAGAATTTTTTTGAATAAAAACCATCAAGATCTTCTTATGATCCTAATTCAACAAAGCAACTAGTTACCTGTATAAAATACAAGCTTAATTTTATGTATAATCCTTAGTTTTGTTGATCTTAGTGACAGTATTTGTATCTTCCTCAGCAAGTTTTCAGATGACATCAAGCTGAGTGGAGCAGTTGTCACACCAGAAGGAGGAGATGCCATCCAGAGGGACCTGGACAAGCTGGAGAAGTGGACCTGTGTGAACCTCATGAGGTTCAACAAGGCCAAGTGCAAGGTCCTACACCTGGGTTGGAGCAATCCACGGTTTCAATACAGGATGGTGAACAATGTGATTGAGAGCCACCTTGTGGAGAAGGACTTGGAGTGCTGATTGAAGAGAAGCTCAATATGAGCCGGCAATGTGTGCTCGCAGCCCAGAAGGCCAACTAAGCAAGGCTGCATCAAAAGAAGCATGGGCAAGCAGTTCAAGGAAGGTGATTGTCCCCCTCTATTCTGCTTTTGTGAGACGCCACCTGGAGTATTGTGTCCACTTTTGGAATCCCCAACATAAGAAAGATATGGAACTGTTGGAATGGGTCCAGAGGAGGGCTATGAAGAAGATCAGAGGGCTGGAGCCCCTCTGCTATGAGGACAGGCTGAGAGTTGGGGTTTTTCAGCCTGAAGAAGAGAAGACTCTGGGTAGACAACGTATCACCTTCCAGTACCTGAAGGGGGCTACAGGAAAGCTGGGGAGGGACTTTTTACATTGGCTTGTAGTAATAGGACAATAGGAAAAGGCTATAAATTGGAAGGGGTAAGATTTGTTTTAGACATTAGGAAGAAATTCTTCATGATGAGGGTGGTGAGACACTGGCACAGGTTGCCCAGGGAAGCTGTGGATACCCCCTCCCCAGAAGTGTTCAAGGCCAGATTGGATGGGGCCTTCAGCAGCCTGGTCTAGTGGAAGGAGTCCCTGCTCATGGCAGGGGGGTTGGAACTGGATGATCTTTAAGGTCCCTTCCAACTCAAACTTTTCTATGATTCTATGATTTTGCAAACTGGAGCTAAGAAAACCTTGAACTAGGGAAAGCAGCAAAAAATTAAGTGAATCATTAGAAATATAAACAAAAGTCAAGGGAGACTTGGCTTGGAAACAGGCTTTCATTCTAAGGGTCTTGAAATTACATGACAATATGCTGTGTGCATCTCACCTGCCTTGGACATCTGGAATGTGCTTTGGCCTTTGATAAAGAAACAAAGTTTAGAACATTTGAGGGTGCTGCTTGTTGAGGAACAGGAGATTTCTCAGTAATCACTGATTTATAAATGATACTATTTTGGTTTTCTACTTTATATCTGAACTTTCTAACCTATAACAATCTTTTAGCTTGGAATCTAAAGACATTCTTGCTGATATTGTTATCTTATATTTTAGATATATATTACAGATGTACTTCAGGTTCTATATAACAGGGAAAGAGAAAAAAAGCAGGCATCTTTCTTTGAATTAGTAAGTTTCAAAGATAGAATCTAGAAAATTTCACATTCACTGAAGACATAAATTGAGATTTATCATTTAAATTGCATTTCAGCTGTAAATAAATAGCATAAATGAGAAGAGTTGAGAAGCACTTTTCCAACAATAAAATTGTAATTAAAGAAGAGGAAAATTCCTTTTTGTAACCAGTAATATTTAGAAAGATGAAAACTTCATTTTTCTAAATGTAATTTTAATAGAATTTGAAATTTATTTTCATAGAGCAGGATTTCTTATTGCCATAATTTGCCAAGAGCCCATAAGAATACATACAGAGCGGTAAGGCTGCTATTGCAAACATATTCTATGGGTCCCCAGGGGAGATTCTGTAATTGTAAAGTCACTAACTTCAGCAGTAATTTTGGTCTAGCTATACCTGCATAGCATAATTATTCACACAAGTGCTTTGGCAGTGCCTAAATCTATGCTAAAATTTATATTTGAAAGTTAGCAACTAAGTTACATTGAAATATTAAGAATCTCAAAGCATTTTTTTTCCTAGCTGTGTAAGATATTTACTGGGATGGAACCCAGGGAACCACTAAAAGTATATCCTATCTACTCTTATCTTGTCTTGTAAATTTAATAATATATTATCCGGGCAATCCCATAGGTCTGGTCCATGAACCCTACTAGTCGTTTGTAGCTAAATAATAGTAAGGACAAAAATCATGATTACATAAGGACTCTCATGTGCAACAGAGACTTCAGAACAGAAAGTGTTTCATCAGTCTCCTAATTTGAAGCATTGATTTGCTTCCCCTCAACAAGGAGTAGAAACTCATCTCTTAAGAAAGTGCAACAATCACAGTCAAGAAACAAGAACTATAGATGTCATGCACCAAATCCAAATGAGATTTCCTCAATTTAAAAAGTTCAGCAGTGACTCATTTTGATTCCATTAGGAGCACTTTGTTTTATTTCAGCCATGTAAGGGAAAAAAACCCCAGCAACATGCTGAATTGAAAGTGGAACTCCAGAGGAACTCCCAACTCTGGCTCCTAGGTTTCCTCCTGTCTGCACTCTAGCTGAACAGAGGTTATGTCTTGTCTCGATTCACCAAGTTTTCCTTGGCAAGGAAAGCTAAGAATAAGATTGAGGACACCACGGAGAGCTCTCGCCCGACGTTTTTGAAACAGCTGATGGGCACTGAGGGCATCATATCAGCTGCAAGCAAAGATCTCATTTTCATACAAAAACTTCCACCAATTTACATTCCTAGAGAAGCTGGCAGCCCATGGCTTAGACGGGAGCACTCTGTGCTGGGTTAGGAATTGGCTGGATGGCCGAGCCCAGAGAGTGGTGGTGAATGGTGTCTCATCCAGTTGGCGGCCAGTCACCAGTGGTGTCCCTCAGGGATCGGTGTTGGGTCCGGTCCTGTTTAATATCTTTATTGATGATCTGGATGAGGGGATTGAGTCCATCATCAGCAAGTTTGCAGATGATACCAAGTTGGGAGGAAGGGTTGATCTGTTAGAGGGTAGGATGGCCCTACAGAGGGACCTGGACAGACTGGAGACATGGGCCGATTCTAATGGGATGATGTTTAATAAGTCCAAATGTCAGGTACTTCATTTTGGACACAACAATCCCATGCAGAGCTACAGACTGGGGACAGAGTGGCTGGAGAGTAGTCAGGCAGAAAGGGACCTGGGAGTGTTGGTTGACAGGAAGCTCAACATGAGCCAGCAGTGTGCCCAGGTGGCCAAGAAGGCCAATGGCATTCTGGCCTGCATCAGGAATAGTGTGGTGAGCAGGACCAGAGAAGTCATCGTCCCTCTGTACTCAGCACTGGTCAGGCCTCATCTTGAATACTGTATGCAGTTCTGGGCCCCTCAGTCTGGGAAAGATGTCAGGATGCTGGAGTGTGTCCAGAGGAGGGCAACGAAGATGGTGAATGGGCTGGAGCACAAGCCCTATGAGGAGCAACTGAGGGAGCTGGGGCTGTTTAGCCTGGAGAAGAGGAGGCTCAGGGGAGACCTAATTGCTCTCTACAACTACCTAAAAGGAGGTTGTAGTCAGGCAGGGGTTGGTCTCTTCTCTCAAGTGACCAGTGACAGAACTAGAGGGCATGGACTCAAGATTCGTCAGGGGAGGTTTAGGCTTGATGTTAGGAAAAAGTTCTTCACTGAAAGGGTGATTGGCCATTGGAATGCACTGCCCAAGGAGGTGGTGGAGTTGCCGACCATGGAGGTGTTTAAGGGGAGACTGGATGAGGCATTGAGTGTCATGGTTTAGATGATGGGTTGGTGTTGTGTTAGGTTATAGGTTGGACTTGATGATCTCAGAGGTCCTTTCCAACCTTGTGATACTGTGATACTGTGATATGGTTGCTAATGTACACAGGTAATGGTAGGAGCTGGTACCTGCAGACTGTTTCTAGTGTTAACTGTAGCATATGCTCTTTTCTCTGAAGCTGTAACCTGGGATATAAACACGTATATAAGCTTATGTTTTTGAGTAATTTTGCCTGTCTGACCATGTTCAATGAGTTTCAGCCTGTCACCTGTAGACTTCTGGATTTACTCTTAGTATACCTTAAAGCTGGCATATGGACATCTGCATGTCCACTGGAAACTCTCAGGTCTTGAAACAGAAATAAAAAGATAAAAATAGCTCTTTTGGTGACTTTGAGCCTCCTGGCCACTTTAAGGCAGCATCTTAGATAGTGCTGGTTAGAGAAGGAGTCTGACTCCCCTCTCCAACCTCGCCGTGTCTGCCGTGGCTGTCACATCTGGGGACTGATATTTAAACAATTTGATGAGCAGAAGCGGTCTCACAGAGAAGAAAGTTGTCCCAGGTAAAATCCTGGGAAAATTTTCATAGATTTTAGGGAACTTGGGTGCCTGGCTGGATGTAACTCGTATGTAGGAAAAAGCACATTTCTATGCAGTGGTAATATCTCTTCTGATACAAACAGGCTTTTAATGTCACAAAGTGCAAGGTAGAAAGAAGTCAGGGCATGTGTTGATTGGTCCTTGTAAATGTTTACTGGCACTTTTCCTCTTCTCTCTTAGCTAAAGTATGATACTTAGATTTTTCACCTGGGAAAGGCAGAAAGAAAATATCCTTAGAAATAAAAATACATAAACAGTAACTACTAAAACACTCCTCATAGGATGAATGTAGTATAAAATCCCTTGTGGTGGAGCTCAATGTACAGCAAAATAGAAGAAATAATAAATTCTAAAAGTGGCTTTCACTAATAATGTGTTAATCCTTAAAATGCACTTTATGGACAAGACTTTTTAAAATAAGCTTTTAAATTTAGAGCTACAAACCTAAAAAGGCTGCCTGACACTTAAGAATGATCAGCTTTTAGCAGTTCCCATTGAAGTATCTATTTCTGAAAATATTGTTGTTTTCAGAATAATACTGGACATTGGTTTGTTTGGAAAGCATTTCAAGATATCATCTTTATTAGATATGTGGAGAGATCTTGAGCTGAAATTCTACACTTAAACAGATTTGGGAGTTTCTGACCACTAAACTGGTAGGGGTGAGCTATATCTCTGGGTGGTAAAGTAATGCCAAACACCCGTAGGTAAGAAAGCTACTGCTTTACCAATGGTCAGAATGTTTTTCTTGCCCTTGTGCCTCAGCTCCCATGGGGATCTGTCAGACGTTCACAGTGAGGCCCCCTGATTAAACAACAGCACGTTGCTTTGCTCCACACTGAAGGGCACAACACGGTGTCCGTCATGCAGTCTCCTGGTGTGGAGTCAACACCCAGGTGGCTGGAAAGCACAGGCACAAGGTAGGAGGAAAAGCAGTAAAATGTGAGCAAGATTCAATTATTTTCCAGTTTAGTACCAAAGGCAGTGAATTAACCATGAAAACAATAAAGGGGACTTCAATGCCTGTTCCCAGGAGACAATAAAGGCAAGACTGAACTAAAGTGCTTGCAGGAGAAAGAAAAAAAAAGGAGAGTCTAGTCCTCTGTATGAGAGAGAAGATGGGAAATTCAAAGCTGCAAGTTAGAGAAATGAGGAATCAGCAGTTGGGTTCACTTGCTTAACCTGCAGTACCCCTACAGAAAGCCATAAATCCGGTTGTATTAGCTGTAAGAATTAAATATTTTGTTTTCAAATATTTCTCAAAATTTACCTATGCCTCCCATAGAAATGTGTATGTTAGCCTGAGAAAAACTGAAAAACCGATGTGTCTATGGCTTGGAAAGGAAAGAGAAATTGTGATGAGATTTGACATCCTGAAGGGCTTGTTCTCTGATCAGGGAAGATAATGAAGTGCTGCATTTTAAAAGAGATTTTCAACTGAAAATTTTAATTGGACCTCACTTTTAAAATGTTTCAAATCCTCTCCGGGTACAATATAGTGCGCGTACAAAAAAAAAAGCCTGTGATATTTTGATGTTTGCTTATCTACATGCTGTCCCGAAATATGACAGAACATGGTGTAAATTATGGATAGCACGTGGGCGCTCTGCTATTGCACTGCAGGAGATGTGGTTAGAAGAAGATTTAGAGTTCAGCATTTTGTGCCTGTCAATAACAACCTAAACCAAAGGAAAGGATCTGAACGTATGTCTGCAATTTATTTCTGCACAAGCTGTGTCTTGGTCTTTGGGGGGGGCACTTTTTCTCTGTCTTCTTGCTTTTACAAGATTGTGAGTGAAACAGACAGAGTAAAAAGTCCAGCTGCAGTAATTTCATTGGCACAATGTTTTTTATCCATGTTGATAGTTTATTGAATGTAGTAGAAGCTACAGTTCTTCATTAGGAGATCTTCGTCTATAACTGCAGTTAAACACCCAAGCTATCAGTGTTTGCATGGATCATCAGGAGAATCCATGCTTTATCTTCTTTAACAATGAACTTTGCTCAGAAGCCTACACTGAATGAATATTTTTTTCCTCTTTTTGAATCCAAGAACAGTATCCCTTATAGGTCACTTTTTTGTTGTCTAAAATGTGCCATTGAAGTATTGCTCTTTCCAGGTGACTAATCTTTAGGACGGGAGGAGAGAGAGGCAAGTGTGTAACAGCTGGTAGAGTAAATTTTCAAATGAATTGTAATGATTTGAGATAACAATAAATAACACTTCTAAAAGTAAGAATTATTCATACTGAAAGAGAAAACATTAAATTGCATCTGTTTAAGTAATTATTAATTAAACAGTCTATTTCTGCAAAATGTAACATGACTATTATTCATATAATTTGTGCAAGTAAGCACGTCCATTTAAACTGGGGTCTGCTTTGTGAAGACAGGAGTATGTCAGCTTCCTGAAAAAAAATAGGAGTTTGACACAATCCTCCATGAGTCACAGTTCCTCTGGACCTCAGTTTCCTCCTCTGTAAAACAGTAAAATAACCTGATTTTTTTCCCCCCACTTAGGTGCTATATTAATGCATCCTTTTTGTAAATCCAGTAGAAGGATACAAAATGTTCTAATGTTCCCGGGCTTGTTCTGAGCATTTTCTATTTTGAATCCTTGTGCATTTTGAGATGGGAGGCAGAAGTGGGTCATTCCCTAGTGATTTTGTTATGGAATTCTTTCCCTTACATAAGGACCTCTAATTCTGCTGCCACTCTTCTCCATTATTGGTGACAGATTTGACCAGAGCTTTTTTATTAATACATATTTATTTTAAAATGTCACTGTGGCTTCTGCCTATGGGCTATTAGTTTCAACTGTAAAATAACTTTAATTAGTATTTCAACAAGAAGGAAGAGTCTGTCACCCAAACCTCTGTGGTAGCACAAAACATCTCGAACTCTGACCCAAGAAACCAATCCTAATTATTGGATCCTGCAGCTCAACCCATTTTGCTCTTCAACAACAGTTTTGATTAAGAGGGCTAGAGGTGAAAAAGACCTTTTTCTTCAGTGCTTAAAAAGAGAAGGAAAGACAATGCATGTATACATTTGACATAAGCCAGTGAATACATTGCAGATTACTTTTGTTTAGGCTGGATGTCCTTGAATCACAGAACAACTTTAATGAAAATTAGCTCCTCTTTCAGCGATTAAGTAAACGAACCCGAGAAGATGAACTGCTGGGTATATTTGCAAACACTCAGTACAGTTTGTTGAAACTGATCAGTTTAAACAAGCAGTAAATTGAAATGCACTTCAACCTGTACCTATTTGGTGAAGACACTCCCTAGCTTACGGTGAAGTGAATTTGGCTTTTGATACTGACACTGACTGAAAGTGAAAATCATTAATGCATCAATGTGGGTAATTTACATTCAGTGTTGTGAATAAAAATCTAAAAGACATGAATGTCTTCTGGAGCTCCAGAGAGCAACATTTACATCAGGTCTGCAATCACTGCTGTTAATGTTCTGTATGAGGAATGCATACTCAAGTCAGTGTCTAACGCAGTGAGAAATGAAAACTTCAGTTGCTTACGCTTCTTGAACTGAAATGAAATTTGAGCCTTGGTGAAGAGAAATAAAAGACAGGCATATTTAGAAAGTAGGAAATGTACTGAGAAGCTGCCTTACCTCCATCTAGTTCTTCAGCTCCAAAATGATTTCTGTAGAAGAGCATAATCTCTATCTTGTAACACTTGTAGACAGTCACTAAACAAACAAGCAGCAGCAGAATAGCACCAAGCCCACCAGCAAGTTCAACTGTGTACATCAGCTCTGCAAAGAACAAAATACTGTAACAACCACATTCCAAATCAGAAAAACATTAGCCACTGACTGCGCACTTACATTAGACATGACAATAAAATAATGAATGATGAGTTATTTTTGTATTTATTTTGTTAAAGGACCCTTGAAGAGATACCTAATTAAGAGATTTTTTTTCCTTTAATAATAATAACGTCCATTAATAAGTCCTCTGGTGCGCCATCTGAATTTCTCATTTAAAAAATAACAGCTGCCAAGAGGCTGGAGGTGTGTGTGTATGAGTATGGGCATATATCACAGTATCACAGTATCACAGTATGACAAGGTTGGAAAGGACCTCTGAGATCATCAAGTCCAACCTATAACCCAACACTAACACCAACCATCATCTAAACCATGGCACTCAGTGCCACATCCAATCTCCCCTTAAACACCTCCAGGGTCGGTGACTCCACCACTTCCCTGGGCAACGCATTCCAATGGCCGATCACCCTTTCAGTGAAGAACTTCTTCCTCACATCAAGCCTAAACTTTCCCTGACGAATCTTGAGTCCATGCCCTCTAGTTCTGTCACTGGTCACCTGAGAGAAGAGACCAACCCCTGCCCAACTACAACCTCCTTTTAGGTAGTTGTAGAGAGCAATTAGGTCTTCCCTGAGCCTCCTCTTCTTCACACTAAACAGCCCCAACTCCCTCAGTCGCTCCTCATAGGGCTTATGCTCCAGCCCCTTTACCATCTTCGTTGCCCTCCTCTGAACACATTCCAGTATCCTAACATCTTTCCCAAACTGGGGGGCCCAGAACTGTACACAATATTCCAGATGAGGCCTGACTAGTGCCGAGTAGAGGGGGACAATAACTTCTCTGGTTCTGCTGACTACACTATTCCTGATGCAGGCCAGAATGCCATTGGACTTCTTGGCCACCTGGGCACACTGCTGGCTCTTGTTGAGCTTCCTGTCAACCAGCACTCCCAGGTCCCTTTCTGCCTGACTACTCTCCAGCCACTCTGGCCCCAGTCTATAGCTCTGCATGGGATTGTTGTGTCCAAAATGAAGTACCCGACATTTGGACTTATTAAACATCATCCCATTAGAATCAGCCCATCTCTCCAATCTGTCCAGAGATTTTGACAACTCCCTTCTCTCTCTCTGAAGATAGATCACAGTTTGCTTTGTACAGATAAATGTTGACATTCTGCTTACAATGAAAGCAAAGGTGAATGATTCTATTTGGACACCATAACGTGAGCACAGCTCCTCCCTTATTCTACACACAAATAAGATGAGTTCCAGTGTACTGCATAAGATTACTCTAAGGATTTCTTTTCTTGTTGTTTTTCAGAATAATTTTTGTTTTTAAAGAAAGCTCAAAACTTGAGAGACATGGAGACAAATTACCCAAGGACTCCTGCAGCCTCACATTTCAGTTATATGCTAATATCTTTGACAGTTTCCCAATGACCCGCAGTTCATCTACATTTTCCCCTTCCCTCCAGTGGGGTTGACTTATATGTAGTCGGAGCAAAACATCCTGATTTGTGGATTCTGACATTCCCATTCAGACTGTGAGCCCCTAGTGTCTTTGCTGCACTCTGCCACTGGAGACTCACATGATGGATTGATATCCTCTCCATGTAGTTCTGTTCCTGAAGATGGGGACTCAGGTCAAATGAGGCCACAAATATGACCAGCAGTATCTTTAGTGGGACCATTGTGGAATTCTACCACCACCCCCACCAGCTCCCTGCCCTGTCTTATCCGTTGCAGCTCAAGGAAACTCACACAGTTAATGGCAACCATTTTGTTCTTACTTTTTATTTGCTTGACTGAAAACTGGCAATGTTAAAAAACAAGGGTGGGAGGAAGAAGAGCATTACTAACAATGTTGCAATTTCAAATGAGTAATAGAGGTCATATCTTAAGACTACCCTTACTTTTCCAATACCCCTCAGTTTTGACAAATGCCAATAACTCAAATCTCAGAAACCCAAGATATGCAGTCTTCTTTATGGAAATCTGTGCTGGAAAAAGCTAAATTCCATTGTTTTTTTCACAGTATCCTCTTCCAGTGGGCAGCTTCTGTCTGAGTGAAGCAAGGTGGCATTTTTGTGTGTGTGTGTGTGTGTGTGTGTGTGCAGTTGTGTAAATATGTTACTCCAGAACAATAAAATTCAATTAGACAAATAAAAAGATAGAGAAAAAAGTGACAATTCCATTTATTTTGATTGCATCTACTAAGAATCACACACTTTTTTATTATTTTGAGGCGACTGTAAGAAAATTTCATTGCTCTCTAGAAGACACTAAAAGTGTAATAAAATAAAATAAAAAGGCATCTCTATTCCATGTCATTCTCTCAAAAACTGTGCTGGAAACTCCTTTGTGTTAGCTATTTCTAAGAGCGGCATGGTTATTTCAGACTTTCAGTAATTTTCTAGTCCAGAGAAGGGATTATTATTAAAAAAACACAACAAAATATTGTTTGCATAGACAAGTAATACAGTATTTTAGAATATAAATGGAAATGGAAATTACTCTGCACTGGCTTACTATAACTACAGGTGACGCAGATGTTCAATGGCAACTAGAAGAAAGACTTTAATATTTCAGGTTGCTAGGCACAAAATACTCTATTTATGTGCCTGCTGTTATGACTCATTAAAGGCAAGGAAAACTTTACCACTGGAAAACAAAAGCTTTTCCTAAATTAATGATTTTGAGATTAAATAGAAATAATAACTGCAGGTAGTCATCTGTTCTCTGTCACTGCATGAAAACAGGCTAACAAACTGCATCACTTTTGCCATCAAAGATTCACTCTTAGTTATATTTTTCCTCATAAAATAATTCAAGATTATGTCTACATTTTTACTTCAATAAAGTCTATCTGAACATACATGTAACTGTCTTAAATTAGGCAAACAAAGCAAACAACAAAATTCTCTAAGTTACCCTGAAATGTGCTAGAAATTGCTTTTTAATATGCTGTTGCCGAGCCCGCTGTGATCACTTATGAACACAAGGACAAGGTTTTTGTTTTTTTTTCTTAAACAGATTTGTTTGCAAAGTAGCATAGCAGGCTTGTATTTTCCACTGTTCTGAACATCATCTATCACCACATGCTCGCTCTCGGTCTTGAGTACTACTTGTAAAGGTCCAGAGGCAGAGAGAAGCAGTGATCAGTCCGCGGACTGCTACCTCCTTACACCCAGCCCTGCAAACATCTGGCCTAACCCCTAAAGCACTGGAAGTGGGAAAGCCACACCTGTGCAGCACTGTGGAAGGTGGAACAGATTGGCCTGGGCACAGGGCCACACTTGATTGCTTTCAAGTCTTGAGTTAGCGTTTCTGCAGGGTGCTAAACTGTGCCCCATGATGGCACTGACTGGCTTTGAGCTGCCTCAGGGATTTTGTGAGCGGTGTTACCCTGAGTTTCGCTGAACTGAAGGTGTGAGGAGTGGAAAGTTTGGTCCTGCCTCTGCCGTTGGCCCCTCAGATGACTGAAGCCTCAGTTTTCTCATTGTGAATTTGGGAGGGCACATCTGGCTCCTCCGTACGAGAGGCTGCTCCTGAAAGGTGCTCTGCAAACGCCAAGGGTTTTGGTGATGTGTATGTCAACAATGACATAGTGACAGTTAAAGATAAGTTAAAGCATAACAGCAAGGTTAGAGTATAAACCTACTTCCACAGTAACAACTTTTTTGCTGCTTTATTCTGCCTTTTGCATTGCAGTTTAAGCACCATAGCTGCGGCAGGTATTACACTTCCTTTGAAATGTGATCTGTATTTCCTGCTGAAATTCAAGTTTCCTGTAGTGGCTCCACACTAAAAAGATTCAATTTCAACACAATTCCACATCAGAGGGGAGATACAAAAAGTGCAAACCTTTTAAAATCTATTTAGCCTCTGTGTTACATTGATCAAATTACAGACCTGGCCCTCCTTAAGGAGCTGAGGCTGAATGTAGAAAATAGTGGAGGAAAATTACTTGGCTAACCCTTAGGGGGACAGGCATTCTGTTAAACACAACAAATGAATGAGTGCTAGGGAGTTACATCCAGAAGCACAGCAATCATTTAGTTACAGGCAATTAACAATAGTCCTCCAGTAGCACAGGAACAGTTCTACTCCAAGGAAAAACACATTGATTACTGTTGCAGAAGTAGATTGGTTTCTGAATAAATAGCTTCAATTTAAAACAAGATTTGTTACAAGCATTTTGACCAATGGCTACAATTCTTTTCCTTATCAGGAGGCTTTGGCCCAACAACCCAGTGAAAGAGATGGCTAATTAAAACCAAGTATGTGTCCTCTCCAAATATCCAGCATGATATGGCTGGTAATAAATGCACTCATTTTACACTGATTCTATCCTAATTATTAGGCATATTTGTAGGATAGATCTTTGATCTTTACATGGCTTTAATATTTGATAATCTTCCTTTCACTGTGTTATGCAGGCAATTCACTTGTAGTTGGAGTTTTAACAATAAAGTAAATAAAAGGGTGTCTTCAAAAATTCATATCTTTTGACTTATGCGACATGCTTCAGGAACTTTGCAATTAATGAACTGTGATAGTATAAAATTAATCCTACTCTATTCATTAGTCCACATTCAGCTGAGCTACTAAGAAAAAATAATTGTATTTCAAGCATTTTCTTTTTGTGATTTACAACTCTTCGAGGACATGTGATTTGTAGCTGTGGATTCAGTTTCTGAGCGTTTTTCAAAATCCAATTACAGTCTATCTAAGGTTTCAATTTTGCAATCACTTACGCAGATTGCTCAACTTCATGGACTGTAACTAATCCCACTGAAGTCAACAGGACTCTTCACAGAGCTTCAGGTTAGCACATACATAAATCTTTACAACTTTGTGGTAAACACATTTCCATTCTCTGCTCATGTTGGATGATTTAACTCACAAAGCTACAAGGTTTGACTAGAGGCAGTTTTCAGTTTGTCTTCACAGACTTCAGTTTTAAATGAAACATAAAGATAATGAATATAATTTGGAAGGAAAGCAGTTGAACGCCATACTAAAACTCTTGTGATGACACATGAGAGAAGGTAAAGAAGGCAGATACTGACACCAACGTAAGAGTGAAGTGTCATAATGTGCAGCTTTGGTTATAGCCAGGTGTATTTCTTCTAAAGGAAGAGGAGGCTGGCTAACAGAGGAATACTTAGATCTGAGTGTCATTTCAGACAGCATTAAACAGTAAGCAGAGTTTAGGTTAAGAAGAAAGAAACTCATACTCACATTTTTAAAAAAGGAGAAATATGTGCTTTTTTTTCTCTCTTATTTCCTCTCTCCACACCGTCCCACCCCCCGTCCGCCCCACTTAATACAGTGTTCACTATGACATGGCTGTGAAACAAATTTTATAGCATATGAGACCACAGCTTTATATGGCATGCACATATCCAAAATGGGTATATGTGTATAAAATCTACTGTCTACTTTTTAGGATTTATTGTTTGTTTGATGCCAAACAAAATCTGTTTGTATTTAAGGTACCTAGAGGACTTTATGGATATGTGTTGCACATAACTACTGATGGATACTTGAGATGTTCATTAGTTTGATTATGAAACGATTTCTTAACACAAAGTACATGCTTTCTGCCAGCAGCATAGGCCACGCATGCCTGTAGATATGTTTGCATAGTTGACTTAAGGTGGCTAAATTTAGTTATGGTTTCTAATATAGTTTTCAAAGCAGTTGTTTCTTTATATTTATTAGAACCTTTGAGACCTTGTTATTTCACTTCATTTTTAGATCAATATATAATACTTATTCTCAATTCATCTATGAAAAAGAACTAATCAGGTTCAGGATTATATGTACATATATGTGCAAATACAAGACAAGAATCTTGTTGACCTATTCATTAATATGGCAGGCAGCATATCTGAGCCTCGGTACTATTGGATTTTTCAGTGTTATTAGAATAGAGACAGTAAATTATTATAATACAAGCATATTCTTACTAATGACATTTTTATTTCTTCTAAGAACTAAGAACTGCAGTATCCCTGTTCCCAGCAGGAGAATAATTACACTGCCTATCTCCGACAGCATGTTAGCTCAAGAGAGGATAAGGCTGAAAAGCATATAAATGCTGCAATGTTACTGAAGTTTACCACATTTAAAATACAGACCACTGCACTTGAAGGCAGTTTATACTTCCGGTTGAAAGAAAAAACCCATCATGGTGTAGAATTGCATTAATCGCTGCTTAGCTTCCCCTAATTGCACATGACTTAAAACGTTACTGACTGGGAGAGCTTTTATTTGGTTAATGCACTACAGAAACCAGACAGCCCACACAATTACTTCTTTTAGATGATCTGGAAGAAATGAATGTAAAAAGCACATGGAGGTGCTAAAATGTTTCAAAAAGTGGAGTACCAAGTTCCAAGAATGTAAGATCATAAAATACACTGTTTACATTTTTTTTGAGGATAACATTAATGAATAATTTAGCTCTGCATGGATTATGGGAACAATTTGTGACATTTTATTCTAAAATACTTTCATTCTTGCCAATCAAGCTTAAAATTGCTCTTAGACATTATATAAAGAGAACTATGATAAAAGTGGTACTAAAGCTGTTTTAGGAAGGAATCTGTTAAACAAACCAACTTGTTTGACACTTTGTCGGAGGAAAGTTAGATTTAGGCACATGTTAAGTAATTTGACTAACCTTTTTACTGGAAATTTGCTAAAGGATGAGAAAAAACTTCCTAATGAAGAAAAACTTCTTATAAAGAGTTTCTGTCAGGCAGTAGTCTTTAGTATTCTACTAGTCTACTTATTATAGATGAAAGTGACTAAAAAGAACAGTCAGTTTTGGTTAGGTTTGGGACAGGAAGTGAGATAAAACTCAGCTTCCGACCCTATGCCATGAGCCTCTTGGAGACTAAAATTTTGCACTGCTCATCACAATAACCTGAAGGATTCTTCAGTTGACATAGGAGTATGAAAAATCTATTTCCATCAAGTCAAATACAATTCCAATTCTAAAAACTAGTGAGGAACTCAGAAAGGATTTTCCTGCAGTGCAGAATAAAAACTGAATGCTTTATGCACTGGAAGATACACATGTGTAAGCTCTTAACTGACCGAGTAGGTTACAGTTTTACAACAGCTTTGCTTCTGCGGAGAATCAGAGATTTACTGGAATGTTTAAGTAATTAGAACTAATTAACAGAAGTTTAAATATAAAACTCATTACTCTCATATCTCACTTGATGAGCTCCTATTCAGAAATTTCAGAAGCGTCGTGAAGATTTATGGCAAAGGGAGCTATAAAACCTGCAGTTTCTTTGCAGAGTTCAGAAAAGAACTAGTTTCTTTTCTGTTTTAAGTCTTGCCACTTATCACTGCCACTGTGTAAAATCACGTCCTAGTGACTGAAAATGCTCATGAGATAAGAAACTTAACTTATTCAAGTCCTTAAATAATAAAGCAGATTTACAGTATTACATGAACTACACTGTAATTTAAAGATGCTCGTCAGCAATGCCATTATCAATAATACCTGGATGAAGAAAATGCAGAATTACTTGCTATTCAGAATCTGCTATTAAATTGTATGGGAAATGATAATATGATATTTATGCATTAATAAATTATGATTAATAATAGTTATGGCTACATATTTGTAGGTTTCCTAAAGATGCATTTCTCATAGGTAATATTAACTTGTTTCTTTTTCAAACATATTCTCATGGGAAATTTCAAACAGAATAAATCTCTTCCTTTATAAAATTTGTCTATAAATTTTTGTCCCAACAGAAAAAAAAGTTGTTTTAACCATCCCTCATTAGCTTATAGTCAACAAGACTCATATATGCCCACTGAGAACACATATGATAGAAGAAAACAAACCTAAAAAGATAACAGAGGTCCGGTAAAGGAAATTATACAGCACTGAGAATATAGGAGGAAAGAGAAGGAAATGCTTTGAAAAAAAAAGGCATGAATTATGTTACCTGTTCTTAGTTCTAATTTCTATCCTATAAAAAATAGAGCTATATTATTAAGCTTTTAAAATAATATCAATAACATTTTTTTAAAAAGTCAAGATAGAATTTGAGATAATTTTTGGTTTAGAGTTCTAGTTGCAGATATGCAGACGAGAATTTTCACAAAATAATCACATAATTAGATAATAGTCTATATTTCCAACATAGTCTGCGATTAAATGAGACCATGAAGATGTTGACCCAGTATGAAAGTGATACTTTCAATACAGAACATTGTAGAAGAGTATTCTTCCTCCTTTTGCATAACATTTTTATCTACTACATTGATAGATCATAGGCTTGTCTTCTTGAATTCAAACCTGTGAAAAAACAGAATTATAGAGTGTGATCCACCCCTTATATCATCTGCAATATATGGTCTGTTATTAATAAACGTGTGCTTAGCTGGTCTCACTCTCAAAATTAATTTCTAGAAGATTCCTCTATTTGGCTGAAGATAAACCTGTAACTGCTATAGATGATCCATGATGACTATCACCAATAAGTAAAAAAAAAAATAGCCTTAGATTTTAAAAAGCAGATTTTTTTTTTCTCACACAAAAGAGAAAATAACTTGATTATTGTAAATGTAACAGAAAGACATTTGGCCAACAGTTGGAAGAAGGGAATGAAAGTTAAATCTCCTGGGTTCTCATCTCTGTTTTTCTGATTATTTTTGGACAAATTTTGTAGGAATGCATCAGAAAACAAAACAACATCAGTATCGTCATGCTTAAAATACTCTACTACCTTTAGCTCTGACTTAAATACTCCCTGTGCACAATATCAAAGGAAAGTTAGGAGTCTAAAAATGGTTAGCTGGCTGCACAAAAGCATAGATCATAGATTTTATACACTGGCAGACAGAAGGTAAAAGAAGCTCAGGAGAAAATTGGGGCTTAGCTCCCTGAGATGCAAAGTGCTGGCATCTGGGCTAGAGGGGGATGCCAGAGGCCCCAGCTTTCTCCTGGTACTGAATGCACAAACTGGGTTTGCTTTTCCTGCAAACGTGGTGCTGGTGTCTGGGGAAGCTGTCTTCTGCTCCTCTCCCAAAATCTCTTTTAGGAAAGAGGTTGCTCCAGGTTTCTGTTCCCATTGCCATGTCAGGGAAAGAGTAAAAGTCTCCTCTCCATGGCTGCATGCATCAGGTGCTGGTTTGTGGTGGGAACAACTATCAGACAGATCATGCTTGTGTTTTCTGTGAGGTGAATGTGTTTGTCTGTTGGACTGACTGGTGGGAAGAGTGAGGAAGAGGCATCAGGTTGTTGCTGGTGATTTAGATGCTGAGCTTGCTCTTTCAGGGCCTGTGTAATAGTAGGCATATCCAAAAGCTCCCTCTGGAAGTTTAAGTTTACAAAGAATATATTGACCAGGGGGAAGCAGAAGTGTTTGAAAGAATTGAATTTTCTACCTGAATCCCCACTGCAGCATTTAGCCCTAAATATCTCTTTTCCCAGGAATGCTCTTTGTTCAGTAACAGAGCTTTCTGCTTTCCTGTCCCTTCTGATCCCGGTGATAATGTACCACATGTGAAGTTTAAGAAGGGTTACAGTTTCTTTTTCAGGTATTCCGCGAACATTCCAGATTCAGCATTTTTGTTGGCTTATACTTCTGGAAAAAGAAAAATCACTAACTAGAAAACGAGCTGAAACTAACACCTCTGAGAAAACCTCTGTGTCCAGGAAGAAAATTTACCTAATTGTTAGATCCCAGTTGTTCTAAGTGAGCCAATAATCAGAAATTAATAAACAGCTAACTCATATCTAGCAGAGACCAAATGCAGATCTAAACAAGGAAATCTAAAACGAAATGTTGTCATGGTGACATAGAGGAGACTAAGCAAGCAATGCAAAGCTCCTCTTCCTAGGAGACCTAAGAGACTAGCTCAAATTTTTATCTGTCATGGTTAATTTATCATTTCACTGAAACAATTGTTGACACACAAAGTATGTAGAAAGCTTATAACAAGTACATTTTGGTTTTTTGCGGGCACAACAGATTTTGTTTCCAAATCACAACTTCAGATGCAGTCTTACCTAAAGAGGAAAAAAATATTTGGAGGAAGTTTTTCCTATTTTTAGCTTTTTGCTATTTATAAGGGCAATTAAATATTGAGATTACTTCCTCTTAAGCCACATACTGTGGTGTTTTTGACATAATGATTTCTCCAAGAGAAGAAATAAGGAAAGCAGACCCTTGCAAAATTTATGCATGCATACTGTAAGATTCAAAAGCTGGTGGTCAGAGAACAGAAAAGACTTAAGTGTTGTCAGTTTTAGAGCTACTGTTTGTGTGGAAGGGAAAATAAGGGCTCACCATCAGCATGTGTCTTTGTACATGTCAGTTAATTAAGTATTGTTTATAGAGCAATTTAAACCTTAAAAAAAATCTTTGTTTTCGGTTTCCATGTTCTAATTATATTATTAATGAATAGCCATTGGTTTTCAGTGTTTGTTGGGTTAAGCTGTTGCTCTGAGTTCAAATGTCTTTGAATTAGCAGAACATGACTGCTAACTGGAAAATTGTTAAGGTTCAATTACTTAATAAGCCAATTTCTCATCTCAGTAAATTCAAGAAAACTCAACAAATGGCAGGCTAAGCAGAACATCTGGTTATTTACATCTACAACTCTTAAAAGGCAATGGCAAGCATTCATAAAAATGGCTACAAATTAGTTCTATTCAATTAATTGGAGGAACACAAAAATACATTTAAATAAATGAGCCACACTGTCTTGATTTATGGCTTCCTTTTAAACTTAGACTTTGCATGCTACAAGGCTAAAACTACGGAAGACATCACTGCTTTGATATAAATAAAGGTTCAACAAGTAGTTCAGCAACACAGTAAGAACCTGGTTTGCTCACCTTTACAGTCTAAAAAAAGCATAGTAATGACATCAAAGTACAGACAGTGCTCCTAATGATTTTTTGCTCTCTTAAACCAGCAGGATGCTGCATGAGGGTGGTGAGCATCAAGCCCAGGCATGCAGAGCACCCTCTGGGAGGTAAAAGTGAACAAAGTGGCTCTGGAAATCTTGCATTGCAAGAGATTCTCTGCCTCTCTGTAATTATCTCAACGGGAGATGGCTGTGTCCATTAGGAAGGCTGGAATTATGCGATATGAGTGGTGAGTAGAAACAGGAAGGTCCTTAGAGGTTTCTCTCACGATACTTAGAAGGAAAGTGTCCATGGTCAGGCTATTCAGGAACTCCCTTGGCATGGGTATAGGTGACATTTCTGACAGAAGTGGAAGGTATTTTTGTTGGCATTTCTAATATTTTATTTTATTTCTTATAGATAATTATTATAGTTGTATTACCTGTCTTCCTATTATTTTTTTCTATTGAGCCTTTACTAATTTTAAAGTTCATGAATTATTAAATGCATCTTTTATATAAATAATTAAAAGGTGTAAATGCTTTTTTCCCAGTGTCAGCCATTGTTAACAACAATCTTTCTGTTTTATTACGAAAGTTGTACAAACACCTGGAGAAAAATAAACAATGCCTATCAGTAACTCAGGAAGCCAAAATTCATGCTTACATCTGAAGGAAGCTCCACAAAAAGACCACTCCTATAATGCACCATTTCATGAAGAAAAGCTGTATATTTACCCCTTTTATGTAGAAGAATACTGGCATGTCGGCGTCCATTTCCATTCTCAACATAGCATGAATAATTACCCAGGTCTGCCTCTTCCACTGAGTCAAGAATCAATGAGATGGAAACTTCCTGTTCCCCCAGATGTTCCTTGAGAACCCTAAGAAAAAAGCAACCATCGCTGCTATTCTGCTTGTATCATAGCAGAGCATTAGATAAACATGACAAAACAACGTTACCCATGATACACAACTCTCTGACTTCAGATTTGGCTATGGTTTGATGAAATCTTAGTTAAATTATATTATGCCCTTTCCTTCCTCAGTTCTAATGAGGAGGTTTGACTTTGCAAATGCTAATGAGAGCTTCAGTTAATTGTCTTTTTTAAGCAGGATTATGTGCACGCTGGTAATATATCAACGCACACTCTGATGGAGTCCCTGATCAGTATCATGTGAAGTCTTGAAATGTTAGAGAAAAGTGAAAACAGTTATTTTGGGGTTTAGGGTCTCACTAGGAGTCTAAGCCAAACACAAACTATTTCTGCACTTTCTGAGGCTCTTCAACATATCACTCAGGAACAGAATGTTCATGTCAGGATCTGAAACATTATTTCTTGAAAGTATTACAAAATCTCACTGTACATTTTAAATTAGTAGAAAGAACTGGCTGCTCATTCATATAGAGTCATACAGATACATTCATAAATACAATACCTCCTGCATAAGACTCCACCTGTCTTTATATTCCATTCTTTATTTTTTAGCAAGCCCCTCAGTGGTTTTAGAAATCCAGCAAAGTAAATGACAAACTGCTCTAGGCTGCTCCCTTGCACCAAACCTGACAAAAGAATGAAACTAGCCTTCCTTCTTCTCTCTCCACAAAACAAGAAGGTTGTAATGAGGTTCTTGTCATCTTTTTATCAATCTTCAGAATGTCTGGTGTCTGCCTGAAGGGCTTAGGAAAAAATTTAAATGTGAAATAAACCTGATCTGGTTGTCATGTGACACTTAGGGTGTTGTTCTTGAGATTTATAAAATAAAACTGCCGTGAAATATGTTTCCATTTTGCCTGTATCTGTGACATATAGATGACCTTGAATGTCTATGTAACCTTCTTGGTTTTGGCAAAGGAATTTTCTCTGTTGCTTTGGTTACACCGAAGAAGTCCAAGGTTAAGCTGAAAATGAGTGTGCCTTCATCATGCCTTGATGAGATAGTAAACTCTTACATAAGAGGCAAAGTGTAAATAAGCTCATTTGTTCTATTAGACACAATCACTGAAGATAACACACCAGTGATTATTAGCTTCCTTTGTAACATACATTTAGATTTGCCTTCACTTCTGGGTTTATCCATGATATATAGGGCACAGTTATATACACACATACAGAACTATAAATGAAAAAGGAATCTCTTTAGATCCAAATAGATATTTCATATTGGATGGGATTTTGTACACTATGTCAATCATGTAATTCTCAATACAAACCCACATTTTCTTAATTTTCAAATGAGGCAGCACTTTTAGGAGCCGTAAAAGTACATGACGCAAATTGCCAGATCCTATCTAAAACAAGTAATTCAGCAGATATAAGCAGCCCACATAACAGGATGCTTGGCTCTAACAGGCCAGATAGCATCACAGGAAACTAATTTTTTTTCCTTGAAGAAAAGAAATAAAAATATTCCAAAATAGAAGAAGATTTCAGCATTTATTTCAGTCTCCATATTTTAAAAAAGACTTCTTTTGAGCTGTTTTCCTTGATGTATTTCTTTTTATTTCTTTCATCTTGGTAAATGTCTTAATGCTTCTCATTGTAGATCTCCACAGCTTGAAAAAGTGACTATGAAATTCCAGTCAGTTACACATGTCAGGCAGCTATTCTGCTTTTGCAGCTCTCTAATATCAGATCTGGTTGAGGCGTGCATTTTTCTGTTCTCTACTGGTGGAGTTAAAAAGGTAAAGAATTGATGTCAAAAAACGGGGATCAGACCCAAAGTGTTCCTGAGTTAGTCTGTGATAACAAGTAGTACATAAAAATAAAAAAAGGTATTGACTGAAATACAAAATGCTGCTTCTTTTACCTGATGTCACTTTCCCAAACTCGACTATCATCCAAATCTTCAATAAACTTCTCCCCTTTCATCCAGTAGATTAAAGGGCTGACATCTCCACTATATCCAAAGAAAGCTCGGCAGGTTAGATTAGCAGAACTGCCTGTTACAAAGAAAGTAAGAAAATAAGTTATTTCAAAATTTGTAAGAAAACCTTTATTTTTTAATTAGTGACTTTTGTTGATTTCAAAAACTGCTTATATGTGTAGAGACCCTCAATTTCCAGTTGCTATTGAAAATATCCAAAAAGTATCTACTTGTCTTGCAACTGCTGTTCAATATATTTTCTGTAAATAAATAAGATAAAAACGAAATTAAATGTTACATAAGGATAGGATTCAGTTTTGTATTGTGTCACCAAGTTTTCTATATTTGGTAAGGAAATTAAAGATTATGTTTTTTTCAAAAGAGCTAACTTAACCAAAGATTTTTATGTTTTCTGTGAAAACAGATACAGGTTAGGCAACATAGACATTCAATCACATCCATGCTAGTCCAGCTTTGCAATGGTTTCTGTAAAGCAGCTAATAGACTTCTGCAGGATACTATTTCCAAGGGAAAACTAGTAGAAAGATGTATGTTCATTGCCAAGCTATTTTTGCAGAAAAGCATTAAAGACTGAAACTGAAAAAATACATAGTAACTAATTTTGTATGTTGTGGGACACATCTCACCTTAGGAATGGGAATAACCATTAGCACACACAGCAAGGAACAGAAACTCTATGTATGTGTAGTGTTATTTGTTTAAACATTTTAACGAAAATCTAAAAATGTAATATGCCTTCCCTTTTGTTTATTTTCATTGAATAATCTTACATTGTGTTAGTACCACTTGGCTTTAGGAGTTCAGCTAAATTACATACAGTGATCGAAACAGTAATTTGTACACATTTTATGTATTGTTAAGATCAGATAAAACTGGCTGTACTATGGACAGCCACATCATCAAAGATCTCCCATTCACTGCTGTAAAGATATTTGTCTCAGTGGGCACCAACCGTTCTAAACTTCTATGTGAATTTCTTTAGTGGATAATTACACAGTGATTTAAAGAAGCATTGTGATTTAAGGAATGTTTTTTGGGGGAGTTTACATTACCACTCAGGCAAACTCATATTTTATTTACACTTCCAATTTTTGGTCTTAGGATTTTAAAGATGAATGACCACAGCTCCTGGAAAAAAAAAATAGATGCATTCTTAACACTACTTCATTCTGTACGAAGATGTCATGAGAATTCCATCTGGGTTCAATGAATTTCTTTAAAAATTCACTGGTTGGGTAAGGACCAAACATATGACATTAATATTTGAACATCTTATTTACTTTTTACAATGGCAAAAATGCAGGATGCTGTATACAAAAAAAGATTAATTATTAAATAAATGCTGTATTTATCCAAAATGATTTGCGGCTTTCTGTAAAAGTATCTGACTCCTCCGCCCGACTTGAACTCTCACAGTCATGTACAGAATCAAATTTTTGTAATGAAAATATGCTAATCAAGACTGATACCATCTATGCTGCTTTCACAAGATGTTTAGGTACTAAGCTGCTTCCAGTCATTACATGAAATTTTGGTTGGTGTGGCATACTTTGCCAGCAATGCCTGCTAAAGAGACAGGAGTATCCCAGAACTTGAAACTAGGATGGAGAGGAGGGTCTCAATCATAATCAAAAGGTATGAAATCAAATCTCTGGCTAATGAGATATTTTGATAATCTCATTTTATTTAGAGCAAAGTTACCAAATGTAAAGTGAAGATCTTCAGCAAGAGGACAACCACAGTTTCTGTTTCCACACTCTGAGGAGCAAAGGTCAGGAAAACCACTTCGTGAACCTCTACACAGCTCAAGAAGTGTCATTTGGAAGCACTGGAGAGAAAGATTTTTGTAATCTTGAAGCGATTTTTGGGGAATGTTGGGATACCACTCAATGTTCTGGGGAATCACTTAATGTGGGTAAGGTACATGTAATGGAACATGATAAATGTCCTGGTGCACCCAGGACATTTTAGCAGCTGTATATCCAGTTTCTTATAGCAGTTGCATAACAGATATAAACTAACTACTTTTTTGTTTATGTGGTTGGTTTTGCATCATAGTTATGGTACATGAATACGTGAAAAGGAAAATGCAAACCCTTAAATGATTATGAATATCTCAACCACAGTAATTCAGTCTAACACATGTCAGGGTTGTGAAGTACCTAGTAACCACAGGATTGCTGGACTACCGATCACTCTCAAAACAGAAGATACCTGCACATCTAAGCAAAGGAAACTTCTGTGATAATTGGGCAATCCCTATGGCATTACCTACTAGTCTTAGAGGGAAGAGTGCTACCTAATACATCACTGTCACTTCTTGGGCTTTTTCCAGAGCTTTCATACCAAGCCAAGGCCCAGTTGAAACTTTATATCTTTTAAGAGCTGGCAAGATCACAGTTGGAGGGGAACTGTAGCTTCTTGCCAGTTTATCCATGATTCACAGAGATTAGGCACCACAGGTGCTGAACCATCAAAGCTCTCTGGCTAACAGGCACCCACTGAGAGCTGATTTTTGCACTATGCAGGTCTCTCAGACTTTTACAGGTACATATCAACTTGGATAAGTTTTTTTTTTTTAAATACAGGTACTTTGTTAAGAGAAAAATGTTAGAAAATAAGAGTTTGTGAGAGTAAAACTTCTTTCCTCATTAAATTCTTAAATAAATTTCACCCTTAAATACAACAGGTAAACATATTTTTAAGCACAGAATGCAAAGTTTCCATTCAAGATGAACTATTTACACCTGAGAAATAAATCAGAAGGCTTGTAAAGTTTTCTTAGAAGTACTGTGTTGATTACAGTCACTGAGTAAAGCCATTAGCTTGCCAGGTGTTCAGCTATAAATTATACTGTTTACCTTGACCAATCTTCACAATAAGCCAGTGGGAAGTTCATTAGCAGGTCATCAAGAAAGATTCCATGATCAGTTAATGACCAACTGTGACCATTAATGAGGAGGTCTGTTACTCCAGAGCTCAGGGCTCTTTGCAGAGGGAGCAATGGAGCTTACTTTGTGTAGCAGAGACACTCACAGCTGCAGGCACATGTAAGTAATGGGCAAAGGCTGACTGAAGGGCAATATTATGAGTGGACAGAGTGTTTTGGGAGCACATCTTGATGTCTGCTCCAGAGCTACCCTCATGTGAGTGTACACTGTACAATGCTTTGTGTTTTTCCCTAGAAGTGCACCTTTGAAGTGAGTGTGTCAGAGGAAGCTGAGTTTGGCACAGAATAACTGCACAGCATGGGCAATCTCTTTTGGAGAAGTCTGCATATTTTTAGAAAGCACACAAAATTTAAGTAAATAAATAAAATGTTGGTTTGCTTCACTTCATGTTTAAACTACTGCGCAAAACAACCTGTCAGTTAATTAATAGAAACCATTCAATTAACCCTAAACCCAAAATCTCTTTGTGTGTTTTCTGTGCTGAGAAAAGCTATAGAAGTAGTTTGAAAAGTGTAGAAGTTTGATGAATGGATATGTAATGCCATTAATGTAAATTTGCCTGTAAATGTTGTATTATTACATTTTGTAGCTTATCTTTGAAGTATTTTAAATACACTTTTAACTACTAGGGAAATCCATCTCTCTCTTTCTGTCCCCTGTGCTGTGAGGTGTAAATCTTGAGAACATTCTGTCTCAAGTCAAGTTCTGGGTAAACTGCTTTTTTTTTTTTAATGGACCCTGGAAAAGTCAAAAGGCATGAGATTAGAATTATTAAGTGAAACTGATAATGTGGGGGTTTTTATTAACAACTTCTCTGAAGAAATAACAAAACACCCTCAAGAAAGGCTAAAGATAAAAATGACACCTTTTAATTCTTTGTATAATTACAATTTTTACTGTGAAAAAATGCAATAAAGACATATAAAAGAACACCTAAAAAGTAAGATTTAACTGCATGTTTGTCCATCACTCTTATTTCAGAAGATTGATATGCTCTTACTTTATTGAGCTGATTTTTGTAGAAACTGGAATGTAGAGCACTACATGTTCCTGTTACTTGTGATAAAATTGCGCTGTCAACTCCAGCCAACTGGATTCAAGCTAAATAAATAAAAAGCCCTTTGCCATCTAAATCGAGAACAATTTTTGTTACACAGTATGCTTTAAAGTAGAGCAGAATGCAAGGAGGGACCACAACAAAGTGTACTTCCTTGAAACTAGCAAATCTTTTCAGCCTTTGTGCGGGTTTTTCTCTAATTGGCAACATTTGGGGCACTTTGTGAACGACTGCTATGGGAGTCTATGTCCAGGAGAGGGCACTGTCTAACCTCGAAACATTTTTTTTAAAGAAGACAAAGTAAATTCCTAGTACATTAGCTCTAATTAAAAACATCAGCCTGCTAAGAACCTGCTTGTTGTAATTAGCAAATAGTGAATGTTTTGCAGTTAGTGAAATGTCATCTTGTATGGGCAGTTTAAATTACACTTGCCCCATTAGTCACACAAGTTAGCATACACCGTGATGGCACCAGTTCTTTTCTAGCCTTTGATTTGACAGATTCTTCAATGAAGGACAACCACTTTTGTTGGAAGCAATGATAAATATCAGACATCTTTCGAAAACTCTTTTTAGAAGAATTCTCAAAGAAGTACTATGGAAATGAAGCACTTGAAAACCATGTTCAACATCCAGTAACACTGAGGGCCAAAATAATGAAAATGTTAAGTGTACTAAAATATGGGAATTTCCTTTACTGCACAGTAAAAAATTCATAAAATTTATGCACAGACGATGTCTACATATTTATAATTAGCTCATTTTTTAATATTAACACTTCAAAAAGAAATCATAAAAGGCCAAGGCATAAGCATTCAAACTCTCTCACACACAAATTAAATACCATTCTTTCCATTTGTGTTAGAGAAAAAACACTAACAAAGTATCAGCCTTCCAAGTGAAGGGATGTAAAAGCTGTTAACTTCCTAGGTGTGACAGATAGGTGGCAATTCCTCACAAAGTCAATGACCCACTTGCTTTGCCAATGCCATCTGCCAAGCCCAGCAGGCAGGCAGGTAGGAGCTGCTCATGTGTTCAGAGAAGTGTCACATCCTAAACCAGTTCAACAGTTCCTGAAAGCCTTCTTCTTGTAAACATGATTAAGGAAAAAAAAAAAAAGGAAAATAAGGTACCATGCAGATTTGAGCCATGAATCTTGAACATGTAATCATATTCTCTGGATCTGTAAGTCTCCCCTTACAACAGGATGAACTGCAGAGATCCCTCTTGATTCCATCCTTGCCCACGCAAAACATTATCTCCTGCTATGCTAATGTCCAGGTTATGTATATATTTTCAAACCTTGATATCTTGTCTCCCTTACTAGATCATTACTGTCATGCTACATGTTTGATATAGCAGGTTAGGCAAAATTGGAAAAAACACCCAAAACACGCTGTTTTCTGAACTATAACTGCAAGCTTGGAAGTGTTAAATTCTAGGCTCATTACTGAGTTGTATGTTGTGAAGTCTTTGGCAAGTCATCAGGTCTTCTATCCACACAATTGTGAATATACAATGTGCAAATTTCCTCTATTTTGAATTCAGCGGATGTAGATTTGAAAGGGCTGAATACTGTCATTCCACTAAATATTATCATGCAAGCATCATACAAAGTGGCTGAATGTGATTACACAGCTCTAGCTCTTCACTAATAGACCTATCCATATTTTGCTATGCTGTAGAGCGTAGGACATAGATCGCACTGGACTCTGAATTACATACTGAATAAGTTCTTCACAACATAAATGTGTAAATCTAGAGTACACACAACCATTCCTCCACAAACTAACCTAATCAGCTGGAGGTTTGCAACAAGATCTTAGTGAAATTGAAGCTTTTGAACTTCTGCTGAATTCGTAGATATCACTATTTATTGAAGAGCTTAAAATAATCACTTCCTTGAATTTCTGAATTTTTCTACATTGGAAAAAAAGCCTAATTCTTTCTTCATTTGGATTAGATTTGTGTTTGTTTGTTTGTTTTTTAAATTAGAAACTAGCCCTCATTCACCATAAGGCTAAACTCATTTGCCTACTCAGTCATCCATTGCCATATGAAAAGCCATTTACCCTTCAAGGCTTCCAGCTGCTGAATTACAGTTCAACAGCAGGACACTTAAAGGAGGTGTCTGTATGTTGCTGCTTACATGTTCCCTGCCGCCAGCTCTAAGATATTTGAGTCTGCAACATTTAATAAGGCGCTATAGTGAAACATGTGTTGTAAGATCTAAGATTAAACTAAGAGTATTTAAAATTTTCTGTGGACTGCTTCATATGTTGTGAAGGAAAAGTAACTCAAATTCTTTCTGCTCTGAATAGGCTCTTCAGCAGCAGAAATGTCAGAGACAGAATCAACAAAGATAGCAACCAGCACAGCAAGCTGCAGAAAAAGAAGTGATATACGGTACTTTGGGTTCAAGGTGCCCAGAACGTCTCTCAGGTACATATATTGCTAAACCAACCTTCATTTCACAAGCTGTAACAAACAACCTGAATCAACAATCTTGATTTTCCTAAAAGCAGGCCTCTTCTCTTGATAAACGGTAATTTCAGTCTAATAAATCAGTTGTTCATCAACAATTTTTCATTCCTTCCTCTTCAGCAGTAGAGGCTGGAGTGGGAAATAACTATCACAAGCATAAAGCAAGAGTTGCTAAAGAAAAGGAAAATCACTGCAATTGTTTTACAAGCTTGACTTAACTTTTACTCCAGAAGTTCATATTTCCTCATTTTTTTTTAGATAAATGCATTTCTCAAACTTTTTTTTCTTCTGCCCTCTCTGTCAGATCAAAACCTATTTTCTCTTTTAAGAAGTTTAACCATTTTTAGATATAAGTCACAAGAAAATATCCTTGGTAACAAAATATCTCTAACAAAAAAAAAAGAAAGAAAAGGTGCGTCTCTAAATGTATAGTTTCACATATTTTTTAGCTCTTGCAGACTTATGACTTGGGAGTTTTAAGTCTATCCACACCATGCATAGCTTAATATTGTTCAATGTCTTGTTTCTGGATTATTTTGTGACCATACTGCCTTTGAATATGGGGCTGCGACTTTTACATTTTGTTGATGTTACATGGTAAGAAAACAAGCTTAGTCAGCAGCCTAAAGTTCCCTCTGCACTGAGGAGTCCCATATGGGAGACCATACTTCTTATGGTTTATCTCTGTGCCTCAAATCTGAGGCAGGTAGGTCACAAACTCAGGGATCGCACTGCCCCTCAGCCGCCTCAGCACCAGAACAGCCTCTTGCAGCTTTAGCTTTGTAAATTCCTATTCTGGGGCACATTTTGGGAAACTCCAAGAAAAGCAGTAGGGGTTTTCTATTTATCTTTTCACATTTCAGACAGTTTAGATTAGGCAAAATATTATATTTTTTATAAGAAATTATTATATTATATAATTATATAATAAATATTATCTTTATTGATAAGAAATATCCCTGGAGGTGTTCAAGGCCAAGTTGGATGAGGCTTTGAGCAACCTGATCAACTGGAAGGAGTCCATGCCCATGGTAAGGAGGTTGGAGCTGGATGATCTTCAAGGTCCCTTCAACCCAAACAATTCTACGATTCTATGATATTAAGAACTGTAAATTTCTAGAGTTCTGTGGATGACTCTGGGCCCCAAGAAACTCCAAAACTGGAATAATTTCTCTGATGGCTAAGTAAGACAGTTTCAAGCCTTTACAGCTCTCAGAACATTTTCCTCATTCCCAGAGAAAACCCAAAGGTAAAGCAGCAGCAGACTGAACGTGGGTCTTAAGTGGCTCCTCTGAGATATAACACAGATGTTGCTAGACTTGTTTTGCTAAGGAGCTACTTGAACGTAATCCAGTCCACTCACGCCTATGTTGACAATAGTTTTCTAATATGCACACTTGCAATAGCACAGCTGCCCTTCTTTTACCCGTGCAAGCTATGGAAATAGCTGACTTTGGTTGGTTGGTTGGTTGGTTTGTTTATTTTTAAAGAGATGAATGTTGGCCAACAGATGAAAACATTCAAATCTCTTACCATGGATATTCTGTTATAAATTCTGTTTACTTGTTCTTTCGAAACAGAATATAATGGGTTTGCTTTGATGTCTTATGGGTGCTAGTCCATGTCAAAAAATACCACACATAAATCATGGCAACCAGCTGCAGCCCCAGTATGTTCCACCAGCCTTTGTCCCAGGTGCACCGTACAATGCTTTCTGCACAAGGGAATTGCAGACTGTGTCCTGGATTCTCTATAATGACAAATAAAACACTTCTTTTTTTTTTTCCTAAAAAAAGTTAACTCTGGGGAGCTGTAGCAAAAACTTACTGTGTCAAATCCCACGTAAATGAACATATCAATAATCTTAAGGAGCAGATTTGGCAAGTCAGTTTATATACAAATTACCAGCTATTCAACCTCATGTGGCTACTTCAGCCCCTGACTCTTCAGCCAGTTGATTTCTTCAGACATAGGACTAAATGAACAGCACTAGAAATAATGTTTTAATATTACGTCTCATAACACCCACTTTTAAACTGATTAGGAAAGAGAGAGTATAATGTTTGTGTGATCACTAGTTAATTTGAGTATACATAGCAAATTCTAAGATTTGGAGTTTCAAATATATATAAAATAATAAGTTGTGTTAGTAGGTTGCAGCGAACTATTCAGGTAAGGAAGTATTCTGACAAATACTGTAGACATGGGCTACATACTGAAGAATTTTTATAAAAGCAGAGATTTTGGAAAGTGGCAGGCACAGTATCACCTGCACCTGCTAGCTGTGTTTTAAGGGAATTAAACTACAAGTAACAAAGAATATCTTCCTCTGGTGAACTTTAAACTACAGCATACACTGGAAATATTAACAGTTGCAAGATTTTCATGAAGTAATCTTTTCTGTAAGATCACACCATATGTTGGAAAATGTCATTTGGAAAAAACCCAGGTAAGTTTGGCAAGCATGCTGATGGGGGGAAACCACCATTCCCATGAACCAATGTGGCACAACAGGATAAATACAATTGAAATAAACCACATCTATTAACTCAAAATTATGTGAAATCATTTCTCGCTTTAAATTTTTACCAGGAAAGTCATGAAGAACCACTGAAAACTGGAGCCCTGAGGAACTGAACCTGCTGATTACTAATAAAGCAGATGAGTAAAATCAACATCAACTTTCATTTTTACAAGAATAAAGCCTCAAGGTTTTCTGTATAAACAAAAGTGAAAAAAATGATATATGTATAGTTTATATGTGCTTCTACTTTAAATCATGGTGTCCACACCTGTCATAAAGATACTGCAACAGAGAAAATATTAATTCTTGGTACATCCTCATAATGTTTGTCATTTAATTATCACATGAACTAATATGTGCTTTTATAATTCAAAAATATTAACACATCAAATATTCTATTGCATGAAAGTGTGAATGCATGCTATTTCTAACAGCACTAAAATAATACTTTCTCATTCACAAAGATGCAAATGGAGAAACTTGATTGCTTGTCCTTAACAAATATTCTATACTCTTGGACCATACACATGTTGGAACCTACTGCTATTAATCAGCTTCAATAAGAAGATAGACCTTTTCTCTATGTACTTGCACATTTGTAGACAACACTTAGCAAGGACACCTGCACAAATGCCACCACTGGAATAAAAAGAATCCAGCTAGCATTGCATATGTGCTACTTGAGTTTAAAGGAAAAAAAGTATACAAATGGGGGCAAGCTTGAATTCTTGACCCAATACCCTGCTTTCTGACCTGCAGGTATAGAAGCGGATGCATGAGAGCTTCTTCTCCATGGCATGGCCTGTCCACTGCTCCCAGTCCCAGAAACCTGCCTTCTCTCACTCTGACTTTTGGAATAAGTGAAGACCCGTGGTCTGCATCTCCCTCCACAGATAGAAGCTGTTCTTGCACCACATGGTCAATGGTAGGAGAGGTGTTCTTGTAGTCATAAATTACACCTGCTTGAGGGCTGCCTTTACTTTGGCTATCACTCTTTAACAGGAAAATGGCCTGGCTGGGCTGGAGGCCAGGAAGAAGCAGAGCTTGATATGCCCATCTCTGTGTGAAATAGGTTTAGTTCTGGGCACCATAAAATGCGATTCTTCCAAAAAATCTTCCTTCACAAGAAAAATTAATGATCAAATTATTTTGGTTTCTTGCTTCTATTTGTCAAGAGGAGATGTTTTTGAGTACTAAGAAAGCTGGAAAACAGAAAGGCCTAAATGATTTATCTTCTTGCAGCAGCCACATAGGCCTTGTTTCTCTAGTCCACCTTCATAATCTTTTTAGTTGTAATTTCCATAGTTACACTGTACAGAGTCCTGCCAGTAAAATTCTGGTCTCCTTTATCTGAAGCCAGATATCCAAGGTCAGCAAGCAGGATATCAATTCTCATTACCAGTATAATTGTTAATTTCCTGATTAACTTACACAACCTACCCCCCCTTCTGCTGCATGCTCACCAATACTGTAATTTTTGGTGTGATTTTCTACAAGCTCTGAGAGGCACAGGAGCTGTGCCATTTCTTAAAAGCGGAAGAAAGTGGAGGAAAATTTCACCTTGCTCCATTCAAACCCCAGGAGCACAGAACGTTGTTTCCAATGTTGTTTGGTTTTTTTAACAGTTTTCACAGTTCTCAAAGCAAGGATTAAAAGCGGAGTTTGAGCGACAATAGAAATATAAGGTACGACAGCTGCTGGTTACAAGAACAGAGATAAATTTTCATTATGCAACACTTATGACACAAACTGCGCAAGGAGGGCGGCGGCAGACTGGTGCCTTTGACAGCGTAGCTCTCTGCAGAGGTGTATGGTGCCACCCTGAGCAGCAGCCCCACTGTTCACCCAGTCCTCTGTGTCTCTAGACTTGGGGCTGCCAGTCATTCCAAGTTACGTGATTTTTTTTTAATGTGGACTCTTGTCCACAAGGGACTGGGGTAAGTTTGCAAAACTTCTATTCAGTTGTGACTTGGAGCAAGAGTTTTAACCCAGGTTTGGGAAGAAGAAGAGGCTGTGTTAGCTCTTACACTACATAGCCCATTGTCAGTTTTAAAGAATACCATTGCATCTATAGGCTTTGATTTTTAATGATGTAGTTATTTTTAAGTGTTGTTACAAACTACTGGGTAATAACACAACGATGAATTTTTGGAAAGTGCTTAGTACAGTGTTTACTACCAGTCTGCACATCTATTTGAGAAGGTAAAAGATGGAAATTTATTGTTATGATAAAAAAGCAGCTAGGTGAGTTTATACAGTTGAATGCTTTGCCTGCAACTTCCTTTTATCTTATCCAGGTTGCAGGTTACTCAGAGACAGTTATGACTAAAGTTTGGGGTTTTCTTTAATGCATTGGATCTTGCATAAAAAGTATATTAAACTTTATTTTAAATAAATAATTCTGCTAAAACACTTTGTAGAGTGTTAAATGAGAGAATTTAAGACACATGAAAAATAAGGTGAAAATAATAAAAGGCAGAAGGGAAATAGCAAAGTTTTTTCTACTCTAGACAGTCTTTTGAAGAGGAAGTGAGGATTTTTTTGAAGACTGTGATGACAGGCAAAGTTTTCTTGGTGTTCAAGGCAGGTAACAACATGACATGAGGTGGCTGGTCCTGTAGCTATTCTATTTCCTCTGAGTCAACCTCTAAAATGGATACCTACCCTGATGAGTGTGAAAGAAAAGCTAACTCAGTGGCAACAGTAATAAGCAGGTTTCAGTAAACAGCTGAGCTGGAAGAGCCTATCAAAGCCTACAGCTGCAACTTGGATACCGTTTTTCCTCCTCATAACAAAAGCCCACAACATTCTGTTGCCCCATGTTCTCATAGTCACCCTTTCTCATCTCATCCTCCCTTCATTTGTGAGAAAGATCCTTCTTCTGTAGATTTAAGAGTGGCATTATAAATAAGAATTACCTAGGAGAAGCAGTTTGTCATCCTAATAAAATGAATCATTCCTAATATGATTAGCATACGTTACGTATTAGAATGAAACTGAAATGTAGTTTGAAAAGAGCATTTGTTGAAAAGGAAGAAGAAAAAGGTTGACATGACATTCTCTGCACAAGTGAAGGCTTTGAAGAAAAAAGTCTGCTTTTTATGTTCATTTTAGAGATATTTCTATTAAAAGGCTATTAGGTACTCAAATGTCACTTTTATGAATAAAAATTATCTTGTTGACATGGTAGGTTTGCAGATGAGCTGCTGTTCATGTAAGAAGCTTCAAACTCCCAGATTTTCACTAAAAAAGAGCTCCTAGCTCATCCTTTCACTAAGTGGGAACATGAAAAGTTCCAATTGGTTATTTAAAATTACCAAGGCAAATTGTTGCTTATTGGTTAGACAGGAAGAAAAAATATATCTCCCATAGAATTTTTGCAGTTTTATTTATGAAGTGACCATAAAGGAATGATTCATAGGCTAGACATGCTGGGTTCAATAGAATTAAGTTTCTGTAGTTTAGAGAGTGGGATGGAAAAGTAGAGGTTTCAAGGAAACAGGATTTCTGATTAAAAATACTTGCCATTTTGTTTTCTATGATTTTTTTTAAATTGTATTTTCTGTTTGTTAATTTGAATAGACTAGCACCCCAGAGCTGTTAGGCCAGGATAGTCCTAAAAGCAAGACTGTCATGTTAAGCCAAGATGCTGGGATAAGGACTTGTAGGCTCTGAATTCAAGTGCTGCAGGAGTGTTGGAAACCCTTGGTCGACCTATGTTCTGCGAGTTTTAAAACCCTCTGTTAAGAAGAACAACTTAGTTTGGGCTGGGATCCCAACGTTTTAACGCTAGCAAACTTCAAATCAATAATCTTGAACTTCTTCCATGTCTTTCTGCCTGGAAACACGGATCTTGGAAGTCCAGCTCAGGCTCCTGGAAGCTGTAGTTTCTAAGGTGCCTCTGCAGACCTGGAATGCATACCAGTCATGCTGAACAAAGCTACTTCTTAGATGACAACTGTAGCCTACAGGAAATTTAGACTTTCAGCTTTACTGTATCAGGTGTGAAATGCCCTACATGGTTGTAGATATCCAAGAACAAAGCAGTGTAAGCCTGGGGATCTCCAGTGATTCGCCATAAATAGAAGATGTTTGATTTCTCAACATGTTGTGAAGCCCATTTGTTCGGGGTGAGACTATCATTTACAAAAAATCTCTGACCTTGATATTTAGATGCAGTTCCACCTCTGCTACTTACGTACTGCATGACTTTGGGATTCTTCCTGACACTTTCTTTTCTAATTCACCTGCCATCAGGGCTCATAGAGATTTGATCCTCCTGTCCCTTTTTTAGTTCAACTGCAAGGGCAGCAAGTCAATGAGATTCCACAATTGAGACTCCCCAGCACCAGCTGAATGAATGAACTGGCCTGAGTACATTACATAGTAAACCAATATGCAGATATAACAGCTAAAGTTCTGAAAAGAATATAGCTGTAAAAAGCTGCATTAGATTGTCCACACTGCTTCTGTACAAGAGTTTACTCATTCTGAAGGACATCAGCGATATAACTGTAGGGTATGTTGCATCGTGTAGATCTATCATTACTGTTCCTTCTGTACAAATCAGATTAAAATTGCAATGGATCCTCCTTCTGGTGGAGCCCAGTAAATATCACTGTGATGGCAAGTATTGCGAGTTACGTTTGTGAGTGTTCATTTCTTCATTTGCTATATCTTCATCTGTTCCTCAAAGAGGCTACTTTTTTTTGGCAGGGTATGTAAAGAAGTGTGAAGAAAAGGAAAGATTTTTTAATGGATTTATACAAAGGGTGAAATTTAGTATAATCTGTAGAGCAATATTACTTGCAACTTATTGAGGAAGAATAAATAAAGCATGAGTGGCTAGAAACTGCAAAGTGCTCTAAATAAATTGCTAGTGAAACCTTAGCAAAAAGCACCCTTGTTATCACTCAGGTCTAGGCTACACTTCTGCAATGAAGAAACTGTGTAACCCTCTATAAGCTACTAGATGACTCATACGCTTCATATTAAGAATTTACATAACTGTTTATAGGCTGCGAGCGCTGAATTATAAGCAGAATGATTTCTCTTATGCTCATCGCACACCTAAAACTTCATTCCTTCTCTAGAAATCTTCCTGCTTCTAGTAGGAATATCATTGCAATATCTGTTATAACATCCCAGATATCTTTCTACTTTCTTTCCTTTTCACTATTGACTTGTAGCAAACATAGTGCTTTCTGTGTGTTTTTATATCTCGAAAAGGCACAGGTAAACAAAAAAAAGCAAAGTAGCAAAGAATAAAAATCATTGGAAACATTCTGTAATTTAGGTCAATGTATCAGAGAAGAATTATATGTGGAAGAAAAATGTATGGTGATAACTACTCTTTTAGTCTTAATATTAATACTCCATCTCATTAACCTGCAATCCAGATGAAAAATCTTAGCTGCATATGATACAGAAATATGTATATGTTCTCACATGGGTGTCCATATGGTGTTTAATGGTCCAGGTGATATTATTTCAACAGATTCCAGGTTTTTTTCATTCAATATCTTTATAAGTCTTTTAAATATACCCTGAAAGCATAATTATTGTCATGAATAGTATTATTATAAGGAGGAACTTGGACCTTAACAATATAATCTTTTTTCTTGGTTAGAGACAATATTTACTAGGAGATGTAGATGCGACGAAACCAAGAAGTTAGAGCACTTGTCCTGTCTCTATTTAATCATTCTCACTTTGCTGGCTATATAGACAATGTGTGCCCCATATATTAATTCATAAAATCATACAATCACGGAATCATAGAAATCTAGAATAGATGATTGAGTTGGAAGTATCTCCCAAGATCACCCCTGCAATGCGCATGGCAGGGGGATCCTATTTTTCCCTGTTTTTCCTATTTCTGTAATCCATTGGGAAAACTCAGGACTCCTAACTGTGACCTGTTTCTTTTCACAAAATGGTTCATTTCACCTCTGTCTTTTATGGATAGCATTTTGTATTTCTGTACTGCCTTCATATTGACCAACTGAAGGGTTTTTAACAGTGCTTTTAAATAGCACAACAACTTTCCTGATACGAATAGCTGGCTTTTTGTTTTGTAGTACATAATAATACAATTTTATGATTGCTGGCATGATGAGAAACCGATTGCTGAAGTACTGCATAGGCTAACAACAAAACTCCTATCTTAGTCTGGAATTTTACCCACTGTCTTCACAGCACCACAACATTTTGCACAGTAATATGCCATCTGTTGATGGCTGGCAAATAATCCTCATCGTTAGCACTACCCAGCTCAACAGCTGTAGTACTGTAATGAAATATAAAACTGTTTAAGGCCCTTATTGCTCTGAGATAAATGCATGAGAATAGTCTATATTACGCCTTCCATGCAAAAGTGTGTCATCTTGGAGTTCTTTATTATGAGTGAACAGCAGGTAAATGGAATTTGGGTGTTTATGTGGACTAAAAAGAACGGGTTTAGTCAATCTTTCATGCACGTGTCATTGAACAATTTTCACTTCTCACAACAGTTTCCTATGTGCTGCTTGTGTTTCTGGATCACACATGATCAAGGAAAGCCCTGTTGAATGCTGCCTGTCTTCTACCCTCAAATGTGTTTGTGATAACCACACAAAAAATTATTGTGGTGAACTGGGAAGAGAAATATTAGAGTAGCTCCTTTGAGAGCCAAGAAGAAAGGTTAAATCTTGGTCAGCTGGAGAAAGCAACTAATTGTGGGGAAAGAAAAACAAAATCAACCCAAGAAAGGATTTTATTTCTCATGCCATAGGACGAACACTTACTGTTAATACAAAAGGTAGTCATGGAAACACGGTGGCTGTAGCAGAGACCTTTCAGACCGCTCCTTAGCGCAAAATGTAGTTTTCATACTTAGTAGATATTAAACTGATGTTTTACTGGAGCTTAGCCAAAAGACCAGCAAGAAGGTTGCATAGTTATGTGAGAGATTTAGATGGAAGCCAAGACAAATTCTTTTGGATTAAATACTATATAACTAGTTTTTTATTCACTATGATGCTTTAAAGTTCTCTGCAATGTATCCTCTTTATTGGTAGATTGAAATATATTCCCTTTGGGAGTCTATAGGAGGAAATATTTGCCCTCAGAAAGTAAATACTTTCATTCTCTTCTCAACTGCCTGGTAATGCAATTCTGGTAATGGTTCCTTTGCAAACTTTCCCAGTAATCTCTGAGGCTTGCTTGCATTCATGCTATATCTTCTTGAGAGTGTATGGGTAATAATTCAGTTTAAATATTAATGTCTTCCTCCTCTTCTTCTGAATTTGCAGAGAACATAAAGTTTCTACATATTAAAGATTTGGTAAGAAAATCCTTTGTTTCTTTATACATAAAAGGAGGACTATCCAGAGACTATAACATCATGGGAATTGACCTATTTAGTAATGCGTCCTAAATAATTCTTATTCTCCTAAGAAGAGCATCTTAAGTGAATTAAAAGGTTCATGTATATAAATTGCCTGGAACTATTCAAGGATGGCGATAAAAAGAAGATGAAACTTGTAACTCTTTTAGTAGAGAGGAAAACTTCTTTACAGATGGGAGAGGCCAAAGCTGGTTGAAGGAAGAAATATCTACTGGTCATGTAAGGTGAGCCACCAGGCTCATTTGCAACCAGAGACAGGCAAGGTCTGTCCAGATGCTAAACAGGGTGCCTTAGCTCTCATCCAGACTGCAAAGAACAAAATTCCCAGTAAAAGATCTTGTTATAGACTGTGACTGACTGCTTCCTCAGATGCACGCGAATCTTTTACACAATTCACTTTACCTTGACCAAGGAAATGTTTTTTTCAGTGAATCTCTAATTTTAGGGCAAAAAGGAAAAAAGGTGAAAAATTATTTATGAATTCAAATGGGTTTTGGCTGGCAGACTAGAGAAAGGTTGAAATTATCGATAGAGTTCTTCTGACATTTTTCAAAAAAAATTTTCAATATTTCTATTCTAACTTATTTTGTTGTGAGAAATTATAAACCACGATAAAGGAAAGATTTCTTCAATGGAGATTTAAAAACTGGCAGGAAATGCAGCTTATTGTTTTGTGCTGAATGAAGGAGTTTGCTACTCTAAAATGAAATTCTGACTGGCATCATTGTTGCACCAAATGGTCCTGAAAAGATTATTTAATTTCAACGCTCATATTTCTTATACAAGTATTGACCTTTGTCAGATCCAAATCACAAGGGTTGAACTATGCTCATTAATGTGAGAACAGATTTTAAAGTATTAAGCTCCTGTATCTAAATTATCCTTTCACCATATCTTATCCTTTCAGACAAATGGTATTTGGTAAAGCATGACGTAAAGGAGAGGTACTACATACCTAGATATGTGAGTTCTCTCTTGGGGTGAGATATGTAAACTTAACCTAAAATAACACTCTATGTGCCTTCGAGTGCCTTAGACTTGCACAGAAACATGTAGAAAACATGCAGAACTTCAATAAAAAACTATGTAGAATTTTTTTTCTGCAATCCTTTACATCTCCAGATGTGACATAATGGAATTAGTATATAACTTTATCTTGCTCAGAACTCATTTACTGGAAAGACCCCCATCTGACACTCATTGAGAAGCCTGCAAAGCAAGGATTATTTTATCTAAACTATCTTCTGTAAGTTCAAATTTCTTTTGTAAAATGTCATGTGAGTTATTTGTAACAGATTACATGTTTGTAAAGTTACTGTAATTCTGCTGGAATGAAGAGCAGTCTGTGGACCTTACATTACACAGAGTTTAAGAAATAATGGAGGACCCTGCATGGATTTTACTTGACTGCTTGATATTCTGAAAACAACAGACTGAACCAAAGAACTGGGAAAGACCATATGGAAAGAGATTTTCTCTGGGTCCTAATTTTGTCTGTGCAATGCATCTCCAGAGCAAGAACAAATTTTGCTGTATTTTAGCCAAGAGAAGTTTATCTGCTGCTAGTACAACATGAAAAAATATGAGAAAAAAGCTTTTCAGTGGTGTATAAAAATCAAAATAGATTACAAATCCTTAGGTCTGGACAAACTATGCCACCATAGAACATTTTCTATACACGTTACAGAGGCTTCAACATCTCAAGTTGAGGTAATTTTGACCTTTGTTTTAGCACTTCTAGGACAAAGCTAGAAGAACTACTTGTGAATGTCATAAGAACAGACAGAAACTGTTACACTTTCCTGAACCATTGAGACAATGTATTGTATTTGGAGTTAAACTTGCATTTCAAATAAAAAATTATTTTCTGCTGTGGACTTCTGTCATTCAGATAAAACTTTATCCAACCGGATATTAACTGGCATGAATGACTAATGTTTGCCATATGGATCATTCTGTCTGTTTACGCCCTATGTAACTACACTATATGAGCTAGATATAATGATATTTTTAATAAAGTTTTGCTTAGGGATTATTTTTCATGTTCAGACTACTTTGGATGCATATTACAGAAGCTGGGCTGAGGAACAGTCCTAGGCACTTGGAGGGTAATGCTGGGATTTTGGCCCTGTGATTCATCAAGTCTCCACCACAAAATGAGGTTACTAAGACATTTTCAGTGTAACTGTAGAACTAACCAAGGACAAATCAAAACTCTCACATAAAGACATAAACAAAGAGATATTTTGCTAAACCAAATATGCTGCTTACTTTTTCTTATTCTGAGGTGCTATGAAGATAACCCAGTTTCCTGGTGAAATTGTCAAACAGCCATAATTAGGTACAGATGCAGGATACAAACTTTTAAAGTGACTAAGCTTAAGTAATCTGGAGATGAATTCTTATTTTACAGCTGATCAAGGTACTGATTCAGCAGCATGGTAAAGAACATGCTTTACTTAAAACATCTCCATCCCATCTCTACTGCATTCACACAAACGAAATCAATTAGGCAAAACTTAGAGTTTATAAAGGAAAGTATATAATTAAGACTTAAATTGAATTAATTATTGGTCTAATTAACATTGCAACAACAGTACAGTATTATAAAATACATTTCACCTTTTTATCATAGCTTATAACAGCTTTTATTATTGAGGATGTTAAACTCATTTATCAAAAGGTTAGCAGTAAGTTACAGAAATAGATTAAAGATGTACACAGATTTGTTTGCTTAAATTTAAGTACTTGTCTACCCCTATTGAATTATTCAGATCCTTAAGGTTGAACACAGTTTTGGTTTTTTTAGATAAGTATCTGCCAGTATTGAATTTTACATGTAGATATTCTCTATAATTAAAGCTACATCAGGCTTTTCTATTTCAATCATTCTTAACTTCTAGGAAAAGCCTTTTATTCATGTGAGTGATTTCAGTCTCACTTATGACCATTACCTAATTAAGGATAAATTAACTTTATACATTAAGACAAGGAAAGTTCATCCAATAGAAAATTACACTTGGCAAAAATAGTTATAGGCTATTTCCAACACCATGAGAAGAAAGTACTATTTTTAAACTACACTGTAAATTTTTATTCATGAGCATTTCAAAATTTTTTCAATGTAGTTTGAATTTATATGGTAAGAACATGGCCATGGAAAACAATTTTTAAGCACAATTTGCCATTTTAGATGTAGCATGTATCTGAGTATAGGAAAATAGCACAATCTTTCAAAAAGAATGAATGTTAAATGATTGGTGAAAATTACCTTAGTAATGATGCTCCAAGTAACTAAAAGTGTTTCGGATAATCAAAATATATGCGATTAAATATGTAATCTAGAGCAGACTACATTGTTCTTTCATTAAGAATATTGAAGTAGTGCATGTCAAGCAAATACAGAGAAAAATAGCGTTTTATGTTCTAAGCATTAGCTTATTAATACAGATTTTCATGATAACTGGAGATTGTCCTTGCTAATTAGAAAGTGTCTCCAAATCTATAGTCTAATAATGTTGGAGTTTAATAAAAGTCAGAGCAGAAGTTGAGACATACCCTGTAAAAAGGGGATTTCAGGCAAATAGATCTTAAAATTTTCCATTGCTTGGAAGTTATTACCTTCACTGTTGCTCTGTTAAAAAAAAAACATTGATTCCTTCATGATCACAATTTGTGTATGAAGTTGGATTTATATTGGTATAATAGGAAGTTTGAAATAGATTAACATACTATTGTAGAAACTACCACAACCTTCCTGGGACCAACTACTTGCAGAAAATTTCTGTTGCTAATGCACGCAATAATTTCACCTGAACTCCAGGTGCATTTAAGCAGGCACAGACTCACTGGTCCCTGCTACGTGGGCACTGCAGCTTTGGACTCCTTGCCTGTTGTTTTACTGAGCAACTTTATAAAAAAGTTTCCTGGGGAAGAAAGACTACAGGCAGCAGCCTAGATAAAGAGGCAAGAAAAATACGACTGTCATCTTTCAGCAGGCTTTAGAGTATGAAATGACAGTAACTAACTACCTTGGTCAGATATTGTCTGGAAAGAAATAAAAAAGCAATCTAATAGTATGAAGAGGAGTTTTATTCAAAGGAAATTCTGTGTGGTCACAGCTTCATCAGTCCCCATCAAAACTCATGCTACTTAAAAAAGAACCTCACAGATGGACTAACAGCACAATAGCTTTTTTCCATAGATACTTATGCAATCATGGTCAACTAAAGAGAGATTCCATAAAAAATCAATTTATATTACAAGAACCATTGGACATCACCGTCTCATCATTTGTGACTAAACGAGGAGATTTAATATTCTGCCTTAGCAGGTGCTGTGTTCCAATTAGTGAACATAAATTGCAAAACCTTTGCTAGTCCTAGACTTCCTTTGAAGTATGATTTAGGAAGAACAGTGATCTCCAGTATCCTGGGATCTGATCTCTTTGAATTAAAATGCTGTAAACACATTGCTCATAAAAATGAAAAAAAAAAGAAATCTCTGCAGAGGGTAGATGAAGGGAAGAGTAAAAAAGGAAATCACATTAAAGAAGTCAAGAGGAAATATCTTAATACCTTCAAACAATTGGATTTTTAGACATTTCTAAAAATGGGGAAGTCAGAAGAGGAAGAATTGTGTGAAAATATGACTTGACTTCTGCACGCACTCAAGGGAAAAGAAAGCATAATACATCCTTAGACTGATGGCAATTGCTTGTGTGTGACAGAAGGAAAGCAATTGGGAACAGATTCAGGTCTTGCTCTTTCTCATACCATGAATGTAGAATGTGTCCAAATTTTGTTATTTTCTTCCACAGCATTTGTGATAGCTGCCCTTTCCAAACATCCCTAACCTCTGAAGATCCACATCTCATCTAATTTCTACAACAGCCTCCTGTCTAGCAGTCCTATAAAATGTTCTCACCTATTGCTGTAAAAACCTCACGACTAAGATCAGCTGCTTCAAAAGCAGGTCTGACTATCAAAATCCTTCTTGTCTCGACCTGCAAGGCCACTAACAACCACTTTTACTCTCTACTTATTCAGTCTTCCTTTCTTGTTGTTGTTATCTAACCAGTTTGCCATGCCTAAATTACTCCAAATAATGAAGTCTAGCACAATCTTTTAATAACGTAAACCTTTTATTGGAAAAAGAAATGGGTGTTTTATTTAAAAATGGAAAAAAATATAAGGATCAAATGAAAAACTATCTTGAAAGGTTTTGAGTGATCTGATTTATTGTGAAGTTTTAGTTCTTAATATCTTTCATGATTTTGATTTTTTTTATTCTAGCTGAATAATTTTGGGGAAAAATAATTGTAGAACATGAAAACTGCTTCATAGCCAGTTATGGCTCCTTGTATATTGACTAGATTTTAAGTGGAGATGTACACTACCACTTGGCAGAAAGTGCTTTTACTACTTACTCTTCATCTTAGTCCTTTCCATCAACCAAGTTAGGAAGGGTTACACTGGCAGAACAGAAATGATTGATGTATTATCATGATTTCAACAGATTCAGGATAAAAATATAAATATCTAGTTCATAGCTTTAACTCCCTCCTCCTGAATCACCTTGCTGCTCTAAGGATTTGTAGTGTATCGAGTAGCTTGCATTTCTGGTTAGAAAGTTTCTCAGACAGAGTTTAACTGTGGTAAAAAAAAGTTTAGAGAGATTCAAATTTTCAGTAAGGGAAAGACTCCACTAGAAACTTTGAATTAAAAATAATTTAGAAGCATTATTTCTTCATTGACTACTAGAAGGCCTTCATATTCATTAGCAAATGCATGAATGGATACAATCTTCCTCTATTCATTTATCTATCCATAAGAAGGATTTTGGGACACTTTTAATACCTTTGGAATTCAGAATGTTTACAACAGCTATTTTATAACTAAAATAATCCTTTCTGCAAAGCTGCACACAAAAAGATGTACAGTGGGCAGAGCTTTCATCATGGAGGCATGGGAGCAGAGGGAAGGGGAATGTATTGCATAGAGAAAAGACGCAAAAGAGGTGAGATACTTAGGGCAGTGTGCAGAAAGTCAACCAAAACAAATTGTTCAGCTCCATCTTGCATTATCAGTAAACTGTTGCTCAGCTACTAATACTTCAGGAGAAACCAGATACTGACATTTGCTAGCTAAGGGAGGATTTGCAGTCATTAGACTACCATCTGGTCGCTTGCAGAACTCACCTACTATCAATGAATTTTTCAGAGAGAAGTGTCAACTCCACTGAAAATTTGATATATCAGGAAAACTTCAGCATAAGTCCCCAGCTGGATAGTGCTTAACTCTGTAACACCAAATATCTGATGTCTCAGTAATCAGTAAATTCATGCCAGCATCACTTCACCCACTGTGGTCTCCTTAATTAAAATTTATATTTGAATTACTTAGTTGTGTTGGTACCTGGGTATAAATAGATCACATTTTAAATTTATTCCATCAAAGGGTAGCTATATTGGTTTACTACGGAGTTAATCTTACACAAGTTTATTGTATGCATGTTAAGATTTGAATCACTTAGACCAGCAGTTTTAAAACTGTACAGGTTTTTTTAGTTATCCTGAAATATTTTGTTTTCCTTCATAACAAAACTCACTCAAGGGATATTAATATTACCAATGTTTTTGAACATCTACCTGCAGTTTGAATAGTTACACCCTGCAAAGAGAAGAAAACTCGGCTGCCTATGCATTTTGCAGCACTAGGTTGAAACTAAACGTGCCATTTTTCACCAAAATATTGTTTCCTATTACTGAAGAGAAGTGATGGGCCTGAGGGCCTCATGCATTACAAATCTCATGTACTTTAAATTGGTAGTGAATCACTTGCAGTTTTGCCTTTAGTTGTTTCTGCTGAGCTCAGCGTTTACTGCTTACAACTGAATACAGCCACCTAAATCATCCATCACATTTTTATAACCTACTCTAGCTTTCCATTTCATACAGGCACATCTTCACAATGGGAATGGGTAAACATGCTCTATATACACTGAATAGTACTGTACAAGCTGTTAAATGCAGTGGTTTTAATAGGAAAGGTGGAAAATACCCTGGAATTTCAGCCATCAGCAGCTGAGGGTGTTTGCCTGCAACCCACAAGAACAGAGATCCAGTGCACACCCTTCCTCACAGGCTGAAGTCCCCACCACTAGGGCTTGCTAGCATCATGTTGCTCACCTGTACATGAACATTTATCTCCCTCAGCAGTCCCACACAGGAAATAAAACAGAACTTCACCCAGACTTGCCAATGACCATGGAATAATGAGCAAACATGCCTGAACCTGGCCTAGATTTTGCCTTATTTAAGCTTTAGACTCCTTTAGCAGGACTCCAATATGAGCCAAAGTCTCTAACTGGTTCTGAATTTTCTTGGGGTTGGAGGCAGTAAAACATCTGTCATTAACATTTAAATCTTTGAGGAGCTAATACCCTCGAGAGCAGTGATCGAATATGGAGAGGGATAAAGTTCTGTTCTGCGCAAGAGGCTGGCACCTCTTTATTCACCCTTGAGTACACGATTTACATGGGATTTGAGACAACTGTTGTAAACTATGTGTTTCTGGATCTTGATAGAGTGGTAAATAGCAAACATTCAAAAGTTTCAGTGGAAACAGTGTTTTACCAGGTCAAATTTGATGCCACTAGGTACTGCTAGTAGATCTGACTTAGCTTCATCACCTGCAGTTGAAGACTCTCTTGGCATATATATATATTTTCTTGGGATCCAGGCATATTAACTCAACTACATCTGGTTTATACACTTATTCCAAAAGGGTCTTATTCAAATTCCTGAAATGATTTGTTTTTCCTCCTCAAATTGCATGTCATCCTTGCATAACAGCAATTGAGTTCAAAAATCTGAGGTTACGCCTTATTACTGCAACTCTGAATTTTTCATTGAAAAATCAGGCTATAGAATTTTTCAGAAAATTTTGCTGCAAACTTCATTTTAAAGTCCCATCTATCATACTCTTTGAGAACTGTCTTTTCATACTGTGTTGAACTGCCTTTTTTTACCTTGAACTGGAAAATAAATGCAAAACTTAATGAACCTTTCCACACTACATAAAGAAGTATTTTAGATTACTAAAAGCACATTACCTGAACAGCAGAATCACGTTCTGTTTGCTTAGAATTGTTAAAAAAAATCCAGCAGGAATTACAGAGACCTTATATCTAAATGGATATTGCAGTCAAACCAAGGATTCCATTCATTTACTCAACGATTGTAAAGTCACTTAGACACATTCTTAAAGAGAGTAAGTATCTTATTTCCCTGATCTATCCTTTAGATGCTACATGGATAGACACTTCTGGAAAGGGATAAATAGTTTTACTGAAGATACACTGTAAGTGGACTTTATAATTATCATCAATAATAATTGTTATTAATCATTACTCAGTCACTAATCAGTATCAACTATTGACTATTTAACAATAATAACATTGAGCTAATTATTAATTATTCATTAGTTGATCGGTATTAACCAACTAATAGTTTACAATATATTACTCTTCCTTCACAAAGGGACAATTTTCACATTTTTCAAAACTCCTCTCATATGTATATTCTGCCTCATACTTTTAAAGAGGGAACCACTGATTAAAATTATATATCCCCTGATAAATTGGGTGCACTCTGTGTTTGGGTCAGTACCAGTCTGTTACAAAAAGTCCTATGACCTTGATTTGTCGTGGTTAAGTAATTCACTCCAACAAGCAGTGATGCACTAAAAAAAATAAAATAAAATTTAAAAGAAATAATAAAATAAAAGCCAGTCAAGAATTCAGTGCTTGGTACTCAGTATTTGAATATATTTTTTGGCATGTTCCAAATAATGCAATGTCACTTGTGAAAGTATAAGACATCTTCAATCAAAGCCCTTCAGAATTTTCAATATTCTGACATACAGATTTGTCTTTCTTAATTTTGAGTACCAAAGAAATATGTACAGTGGTCCTAATGGGATGAAAATAAAAAGAAAAAAATAATATTGCTATTCATATCTATTTTTTAGTTCAAGTTACTTCCACTCACTAAATTCCTGTAAAACAGGATACAAAGAAAAGAAAAAAAGAAAGTAATAAATAGGAACTCTGTGATTTCAGAAGCCAACATAAATTACCCAAGGTTAGACTATCTTCATAAATGCATGTGATTCACATTATAATACAGCTAATACAATTTATTTCAAATTTCAAAAAACAACAGAGAAACGTTGACAGGTACGTTACCCAGTGTGAGGGAAATTTCTGAATTTCCAACTAACTGACTTTCAGTTGCAGTTTTGGTCTTGTCTTTTTCTAAGAGTAATGGAAGTGCTATAGCCATGATGGGTCTGTTTCAAACTACATTTATTCATCTGCTTTTTAGACCATAGTAGCTTTTCTGACTACATCCTCATTGAAATATTAAAAAAAAAAATTGAAAGAATAAACAAGCCTGGTCCACAGCTGTTATAAATCAGTGTAGTTTCTCTGTCTTCAGTGGAATGACACCAATTTATAGCAGCTGAGGATTCAGCTCTTGGAGCCAAATTATGAGCCAGATGAGCACAATGGGATGCAAAATGAAGGCATAATGTGGCTATAAATTTGCTCAAAGGCTCTTCACATTTCAATGATAGTCTCTTTGTAGAATTCAATTAGCATTACTGTTTCTACTCATAAAATATATGCCCTTCCTGAATAATTTTTACTTGTTCTTTTACAATATCCAGAGGTCAAATCTTGCATCTGCTACTGAGGCTAAATTCTACTGATTTCACAGGATGACTTCACTACGTACATTGGACTGTTGAATATCTATGTTAAGCAATATAAACTTGGAAAGCAGTCTGGAAGGATTCTTTGGAGTGCAGAATCTAAGATTTGTCAGATATCTCATCACAGGTTCAACCCGCAGTGCTGCCTTATTGCAGTCATTCTATTTTTTGCAATTTATCAAATACATTTCATGTTGTATTAGATTCTATGTGCTGTTTTCTTGATGTATTAAATTGGTGTATTTGCGTGTGTGAAGTGTATGCTATAAATCAATAAATAACAATAACAAAAAAAGTCAGAACCAAGTATCTTACTTATTCTGTGGTAACACTAAGAAAATGGAGAAAAAAATGCAGGAATAGCTTTTTAAATTTTTGTTTGTTGTACAGGAAGTGAGAAAGTCATTAAAAAGAACCTGTTCTGTTAGTATGCCCTTTGCAAACACCACTGCCTTTAAAAGTTTATTAGAATTTTCAATATATGTAGTTTTCGATTGATTTAATGTTCAAAACTAAGAAAAACAGAGTCAAACTCAGCGATACATCTTTACACTTTTCATATATTCTCTGCCTAGTTAATCTTCATTGCTAGTTTGAGCCTTTTGACTGAGTCAACAGCCTAGGAGGAGCAGCAATTATGACCAAATTAGAGTTACTTCCCTGTCCTTGCTGGGCTGAAAAATCCTGGCAATTGTAAAGGTCAGATTGTTATCTTCCATGCTGCCATTAGCTGCATTATTTAGGTGTTATATCAAGACTCCTTTTCCTATCTACCAGAGAGTGATGCCTGCATCCCAAAAGTGCTGACTTTCTCTAGCCTCTTCTATGTGCCATGCAGAAAGTTTTGCAAAACCATACTGTAGGAAGGAGAGAAAGGCACCGTTCCTTGTGCCACTCTAATATGTAGGATACATTGTATGTTTGGTCTTTTTCCAATTACATCTCAAATTTGATGTTTTGACTTTACTTGTCCAGCTTTCAGTCCACTTTTTCACACAGCTGCTAATGCAGCATGTGCCCTGCCTCTCCCCTCTTCTTTCAAATTCCCCCTGAACAACCCTTCTGATAGAACTTCCACAAATTCTAGCCATATGTTTTAATGGTATTGCTAAAGAACTGGCATGAATGATAAAAACACCAGACTAGCATAGTCCTCTGGATATGAACCTTTTTAAGAGCATTAGCAAAGACAATTTATCAGCATTTTTGTGTCTAACATGTATGTCCAGTCATTGCCCATCTACTTTGTCTGTAAATTTTTAGGGCGATATCCCTTTTTTTATGTTCTACAGAACATAGGAGCTGGTTGTGAGCGATTCCCGAAGATGGATAATCACAATAAATGATAGAAAGTGCTTGGACTCCTAAGCGTTCCCTGGTCTAGGAACACATAAAACTTAAGGACATTCCAAAAGAAACTAAAAGAGCTGGAGGATGTGACTACACTACTGTCACCCAGGTCATTCAACTGTTGAAGAAAGAATAGATGACAGGGTGTAACTTTTAGAAAAAATGCATCATTTAAAATCAAAAATTATACTATATTGGAAAATATATGCCCAGCATAGAAAGATTCAGAAAGCTTATTTTATATATGAATTATATATATGAAAAAGTTATTTGAAACAAAATAAAATATTAACCCAAAATATAATTAACAATATTTTAACAGTAAAAACAAAGACAAAATTAATGGCGCAAGAATTCTTCATCAAAGTTATACTGAATTTTAAGATGAACTATACGAGATTTTCTGTTCCATTTTATCTGATCAACAAAACCTCAGAATCATTTTAATCAATGAATATAAATTTCCCTTTAAATTTGAAGGTAGAAAGCTGCCATTTGCTTTTGTGGTTTGTAATTTTTCATTATGTCTGATTTCTATTTTTCACATAAAGTCTTATAATTCTGCAAACACAGAAAAAAACCCCCATGTTAATTTATGCTAAACCAGTATTCAAAATGAGCCACTGTTTTTGTTTGGTGCTATTGACTTTGGATGTGGCATGGCTCAAAATGAATTGCAGCAAGCTTTGCATGGTTTTATCTGGTCAGATAAATTTGATTCTGCTTCTTTAGCCATATATCTCGGAAATGGTATTTTTGTTCTCTTCTCTAACAATGACTGTTATATACATGAGCAAAGAGCTATTTTAGCAAACAAAATTGGTTATGTACATGTGATCTTACTCTGCCCTTCACTCTTCATTGTCTGCATCCATTTAAGTCTGTCCAAAATGAGTGTAATCAAACTGTTTCACTTTGGCAGTATCTTATTCCCAGATTGCTCAGTAAGCAGTCTTTAAGCAATAGAGATCCAAGCACATTCTTTCCTCTCACCCCATTTGTGCAGCTAGGGCACAAGTCTCAGGATTTTTCCTCTTCAACAAACGCAAAGATAATCCTTTTAAAAAAAACCTATGAGGATAGGGGCTAAATTTCAGTTTCCATTTCTTTTCATTTTCAGTGATGCCAGTTACTGTTAGAAAATACAAACAAAAAAGCCTTTACCTCAGTTTCTCATACTTAAAGCCTTAATCCTGTGTCACATTCTAAGTGAATTTACTCTACAGGCACTGTCTAGATGCCTGAAAAGGAATCACAGGATTTAAATTTTTTTGCCTGCTCATTATCATTTCAGTATCTCAACCTCTGACCTGAAGGTAATATTTTATGTCCTTTCTTCAGGATTTCCCAAGAGACTAGAATTTGGAATAGAACACAGATTCTGAAAACACCTTCTGAATGCTTTGATTCCTCTGCAATACTCAGAAACAGGAAGAAATCACTCACTGATGTCAGAACACCTCCCTGGCACCACTGAAGTCTGGGTGCTGTGATGAAGCCCCAGGTCCAGGTAAAGCTGCCCTGTGAAATCTGCAGAGAAGCAGTGTCCCCATTCCTTGGCTCTAACAACAAGATTTGGACCTATGTTTTCGCAGAACGGTTTATGCATTCAAGCCTACTTGTTTCTTAGACATTTTAATAAGTCAAGTATGAAAATATTATCACTCTTGGTTCATTTTCTGTTGTTTGAGTGCTATTATTTCATAATATTTAAAAATAATTATATGCTTAATGCAATAATTTCTTCACACAGAATCCTTTTTTGTCAAGTTCCTTTTAACAAGAAGACCCTTGATCCTGAGTTATACATCATTTAGTATTGTGTGAGATGAGAAAGGACAGCACTGTAGGCCATGTGCATTCTTAAACACATGCTGTTAAACACATATTGAGGTCTATTGTTATATGACATCTGAAATTCCCATGGCTACAGTAACATGGCATTAACTTAAAAGGTCTGACACAAAGAACCTGAAACTGTGCCTGTAACTATTCCTATTTAACAAATTAAGAAAATCAGCTATGATCACCTTCAAAATAGTTCCCTTCTGAGTCGACACAGAGCTGCATATGATGCTGCCAATGTTCAAAGAAATTCTGCGGATCATTTTCTGAAAGGCAGTTGAGGATCTCTGTTGTTTTTACTTTCACACCTTCTACTGACAAAAAATGGGTTCCTTTGAGCACTGACTTGATCTTTGGGACCTCTACCCTGTAAGCCTCAGACAAAAGTCTCTGCCGCAGATTTCTTCACTTTCACACGAAACTTGCTTTCCACTCTTGCACACTGACATTTCTGACCAAGAGTAAGAAAACATCTATATTTGAACATGCATCTGCTTGTACTGAGTGAAGTGATCGAGTTGAGCCTTGTGAGAGGTTAGAACATGTTCTATAAACTTCTCTACACCTCTCCTCTCCCACTTTTGGTTCCTGAGCTATAGAGTTGGTCTCTTATTTTGTTTGTATCAGATCTCATTTGTTGTTATTGGGTTTGACTCGTTGCTTATATTATCCTGCCTTTTCTTTTCAGACAGATCAGCAGGATGAGAACACTTCTCTAACTCCATGCATCAATATGATTATTTCCAGTCACTGATTGTTACATAAACTGTGTCATCTTGGTGTACTGACTCACCAACCCTTTAGGACCCCTGTGCTGAAAATGTGTCTCAGAACAGCTGGATTCTACCCACAGGTCACTGATCACGAACAGGTTTCAGATAAACTTTGGGTGTCTTTGTCATTATATGACACTTTTCTGCATGAAACACAAGTGATCTTTACAAGCTATTTCATAATTACTTTGGCTACTTTAAGTATGAATGAAGTTCTAGAACTAATTTTAATTAAAGCTCATATGAAAATTCTCTTCCCTCTGATTGGTTAGACATTTCTGAGGTAATTTAAGGTAAAAGGATATAACTCAAATGCTTGGGAAAAGCCTTGAAATCACCTTGTTTTCTCTCATTATGATGTTAAATTTTGTTAGTTTTAGGGACATGAACATTTGAAATCATGCTATTCTTGATGTGGGAGTGCTGGAAAAACTTTTGTCTGTAATAAGCCAACGTGTTTTTAGAGAGGTGCAGACTAATAATGCAGATTTTTATTTGATAAATATTTATTACTCTCCTACATAAAGATATTGATGGGTCCTCAACTGATGCAACTTATCTGATCTTTACAGGAGGAATTACATAGCAAAGATAGGACAAAATTGAGCAACTGGAAATAAGTTCTCCTGGCATATGGTCATTTATAAATCCTCCAACAGCAAAGACAGAAAATGCTGATGCCTCTAAATTCTATCACTTTTTTTTGTGCCACTGCTAGCTCAGATAATGAAATAAGAGATGTTGCTTCTTATTCTTAACCTCATTTAGTGCTTGATCAGGGCACTGTGAACACTCGAATGGAGTCCTGTATTCCAAACGATTCTGCATGCTAGCAATGCTTGACTAAAAATAGCAAAAGTGCTGCTTTTTGGCTGGAGTGGTGGGCTTGTGAAGAAGGATGATACTGTAATCCTCTTGCCTAAGCAAGAAACTTCTGCCTGGCTTTTCCTGGACAGACGGGTAGCGAAGGTACTCCATTTATGGTAGACAGAGCTATGTACTGCCACAAATAAGAAACACACCCATGATTGACAACAAATTCCCCAAATTATTGCGGACCGTTGCCCAAGATAAAAATCTATAGTTCTCAGCATAGCTACTTCCGCGGCCTGTCCTGGGATGTGCAGTGACAGCATGCTTTCTATTCCATGTCTTCTGTGAAACCTCTCATCTGCTTTTCAACTGTCTTGTCATTATAGCTTCATCTTGAGTTCATCTTTTAAGGCCTATATAATACCAAGAAAAACAACCTAAGATAGCTATTAAAGATAAAGTTTTACAACCTTTCTGAAGAGGGGAAGAAAAGAAGAGATTAGTATTTATCCCAACAATTTCAGAACTGCCAATTCTCTTTTGGAAGATGTCTTTACCTTTCCCCATAAAATGTCTGGTTTCTCTAATAAAGGTTTTAAATTCAGCTCTCACTGTGGATGATTGATAACTGGAAGGAATATGCAGAACAGAGGGATTATGGAGAAAAATACTTAAACATGTAAGAGGTCTGAAGGGATCGACATACAAGAATAGATTAAAATTTTAATATGTGTAGACTAGCTAAACAAAAACTGAGAAGGGATTGATAGTCATGCAGGGAGTAAATACAATAACTTGAGGCAACTAAAGGAAATTAATCAAAAAGAAAATTAGTCAGAAAAAAAATAAGAATCATAGAATCGATTAATTTCCCAGAACAAAAGGGGAATTCCCAACACTTCAAGTCTTAAATTCAATATACAGGAAAAACATAATAGGATATCTTCAGAAAATTCCTGCATTCTGACCTCCTTTTTATCACTAATATGTCTGTATATGTAATTAACTTTTGAAAGAATGCCAGAGAAAATCCTGCAGCAAATCCCGTATAATACTGCCTTCTTATTTTCATATGGGCAAAGGGGACAGATATTAACCATAACATACTATGGGAACCGTAGTGATTCTGTGATTTTAAGAAAATGATGGTAGACTGGAAGCCTGGCTGGAGACTTCATGAATATTCAAATTAAATTATCTTTTTTTTTCTTATCCTCCCTACTTTGCCACCTGTACGTTGTGATGTCTGTTGCTCAAGATATTACCCAGAAAGAAGCTTTGGGAATATATTGTCCCTTGAGAAATGTAATTAATCACTATTGTTTTCCCCAAAGAATTTTAATTTCAGATCATTTATTTTCTAGAGTCACTGATGAGCTGACTAGGAAAATGAAACACTTGAGTTTAATTACCAGTTAAAATAACCGCTTTCTAAGCAGGCACTTCACCTCATACCCTTTTTATAATTGTCTCTTCTTATGATATAATGTGCAGTTAGATCTGCTGCCTTTGACACTGTTAACAATATCTTACTACCACTTTCAAAATGAAAATGATTGTAAGATGACTTAAGTGTGCCTTTGGAGTGCACTATGCATAGCATAGTTTAATCTCTCGCAGATGCTTACATATTTTCCCGAGGCTGGTGCAGAAATGAAGAAAGGAAATTAACAAATAAATTACATGAAAGGACATATTTATTTTAAAACTTTCAAATTTTAGTTTATAAAATATAATGCATACAAACTGTGCTATTTATTTCAGTGATGCACCTCAGTGACCACTGAATGTAGCACTTGAAGCCAGATTCTCAGTGGAGAAAACATACCCTTGGGACCTTATCTTTGCTCTGCAGTACGTTCATCTTCAAGGTAGGACCTTTTAGCCTAAAAAAGACTAAAAATATCAAGAAGTAATATTTTATTCACCACTGGCTTTATAAGATGCAATTCTGTTTCTAAAAAAGAAGAGATTTCTTCTTCCTAGCTAGCTTGCTCAGGTATTTACAGACATCCTATTCTTTAAATTAATTATGCTGGTTGATTAAATGTAGTCTTATCTGATTAATTAGCTGAGCTTATAGTTCTGCAGTTTTTTGATCTCCATCTTCTTATCTTGTCACTCTGGTACTCTCCAGTACAGTCTTTGCATCATTATTCCTTCTCCTAGGAGATGGAAGAGAGGAATTCAGCATAGGTGAAATTGTGAAAATCAAATTTAGGAATGAACCACACCAGAAACCCAACTCAAAATGCAACATTTGGTCTACTCCAAGTAGGAAAGTGTTTATTGTTATGACCTATACCTTATAAATCATAATTCTGATATATGTCTAAACATACTTCAGGAGTCTTATCTAGCAATTTTATTTTATTTTACATTTTTAGTTATACGTTACGATTACTGGAGCTAAGAAAGCTGCAAACAGGATGAAGTTATAAAACTAATAACTGCTTATCTTTAAAGATGATAAAGGTTTTTTTTTCAAGGCAGGCATAAAACTTATTCTTATTAATTGCAAGTGTGAATTAATGAGACAAATATTATTATTTGAAATGACATTGTCAATTCTTTTGTGTTATGTGTTGCCTAGAGAGAGTGACATCTAAGAGAAAGATCTAAGACTATACAAGATCAGTTCCTAGGATGCTGACAAACCATTTGATACTGCATAGTTCATGGAATTTTAGCACATGTACCCATAAATTATAAATTAATATGTCCAATACCATTACTGTTCATCTAACTTGCTTCAAACACTCATTTCAAATTATTGCAATCCTTCCACAAATAAGAAAAATCTAAGATGCTCATTTGTTTGCTTGTGTGTCACTGACTACATATCACTTTACTTCTTGTATCCAAGAAGAAAATTATATGTGCCTTGATTCCTCCAGATTTCTCTGTCTCCTCTGCTGAGAAAAACCTAACCCAAATCCACCAAATCCACCAATGTCTCTCTGGATGACTCTCTATAAGTGGCTGTACTTTTCTTATTATCTGTTTCTCCTGGCTAATATACATAGTTGTATGCCTCAGTTACGTCTTGAGTTTTACTTTTGGTGGTTTGGGGATAACAGGAAAAAAAAATCAAACAACAATCCAAAAAAAAAGGCAAAAAAGTGTTGAAATCAACTGTAGAGACCACCAGAGGTAGAAAGTAACACACAAACACATCTCCTACCCCCTCACTCCTTGGTCCTGGATTTTTATTCCTTTAATTTTGATAGTTTAAATTTACCAGTTTTATTCAGCTGGGCTTTTATTTGGTTTTGGTGTTTGTTTTTAATTTTTCTCTCACAAACAAGATACTTCTTGAAGTTTTTCACATACAAACATTCTGTTTCTTATAGTTGTTTCTTTCATTTGCTAGATTTAAGACAAGGTACAGGTGTTTCAAGTGAGCAAATTCTCAGAATAAAGAGTTTCTCATGGTGAGTAAGGGATATTCTGGTAATTTTGTTTGTCATTCTCTCCTGCATCCCCAGTCTCCCCTTTGGTCTTTATTACATTATGCTTTCAAATTTCTGAAGTCTTTATATGACTTGACTACTGGTATTTTTGAAGGCAAAAGTAAATTTTTCATTAGCATTTATATAGGTTTACTTTCAAGAGACAGGGGAGATAACACTATTCTACCTATTAGAAAGGATAATAAAATCTTACAAATACAAGGATCTGAATTAAGATGACAAGAAGCATTACATTAAATAAGATCCTCTGAAACATAGGGTCACAGCATATGATCTGTCTTATAAAATATTTTGCATGACAAATGTGTTACGTATCTATCATTCAAGTTCTTTATAACTCTAGCTAGATCAGCAAGGACTTTAGGAGTAAAAACATTTTAGAGCAAAACTTTGCTTAAGATTTCAGTCCCAGGTAAATTGTGAACAGTAGAACACAAGAAATGACTTAGGTCACCATATTTGATTCTCTCATCTTGTCAGCAAATAAAGCCAGTAGCCAAAATGCAGCACTGTATAAGCAGTGCTTATACCTTCAAGTTTAGATTAAAAGCTTCACCAAACAACAGAGATTCAAGAATTCACAGTAACTTTTAACTAAGAGACAGAAATGAAAGAACTGGAAATGTTTGCTATCTGTTTCTAGTTATAATAAAAACTTGGGTTTGTCTTAATTGATCATTTCCGACCCTTGCAAACTGGAATATCCCTCCTTTAGAACGCAAAATGTCTATAGGACATTTAGAAAGCCTAATTTCCAAAGTAGTTTTCCTGTTTTTCTCACTTTCATTACACCTGAAGTAGGTGAGTGCTAATGAATAGTTTTTAAAAAATTAAAAAAACAGTTCTAGTCACTGCAGACACAGCAAGGTGGTAAATCTTGTAATCCATTTTTATAGGAACATGCAACAATATCATCTGTTAGACCATCTGTTAAAGGTAGAATTGGATAGTTCAGATAAACCAAATGAGGAATACCTAACTATGAGGACTGATAACTGCCTGAGGCATTTTCTAGCGCTGAAAAACCTAAGTCTGTTTGTTGTTTCTCAGTTTCTTTGTTTTTTCTTTTCTTAGTCATAAAATGTGCCAGACATGAATGGAGCCAGTCTTACAAAAAATTATATATATTTTTTTTCCCCACTATAACAACGGAAAACAGGGTAACATCAACTTTATCCTTATTATTTTTGCTGTGGTAGCTAGGCAGGATTACTGTCACATTTCTATTGGCATTGGAAAAGCACAGTGACAAACATATTCCCTGTCCTACAACATCTTAAGTCAGAGTCCATTAACTGGCAGTCAGATGCAGCAGCTTTCCATGTTGAAGTAATGGGAATTTCAAATCTTAAGTAAGGAATTTTTACCAAATTCTTTAGGTAAGGAATTCTAGGTAAAGATATAACAAATGTTTCCTATTCCTTCTGTTTTTGGAAAAGCAAACTCTCACCTGCTGCAATATATTTCTGACCTAACACGGTTCCTACATGGCTCACAGAGGGCTGATTTTCCTTATCCCAGCCTACCTTATTTGAATGTGCTTTTGGCATGATAATATACCACTGTTATTAATTATTAATTGAGGTGGAGTGAGTGAGTGACTTTTCTGTATTATTTTTTCAGCTCAGATCTTGCTCTGCAAGGGCAGATAGTGAGCCATCAAAGGCAGCAAGGTGTTACAAGACCTGTAATGCCCCATAACTTTGATACGCAACTCTACCTGACTTCTCATTCAGGTCATAAATATTTCAGAAGGAAAGCAGCCAGATAAGCTTGCTGTTAAAACTTTACTTATAAGAGAAATTTGAATTTACTTTCATGAAACAATCATCAACCTTCCCCCACCACAGAAGCAGTGCTGTAAAGGGCACACAGGCTAGGGCACAATCTTCTTTTGAAGGGAGAACGCTTGCCCTGCATCAAAGATCAAAAGTCCTTTCAAAATTGTTCCAGTCTCATCACACCATTTGTATGAGCAGATATGTCTATCATTTCAGAATAAAAAACGTAATTTATTTTATTTACGTATCATTCTTCTTGGACTTTATTTAACTTATAAATGGTGAGAAATCCCATTTATGCTTCAAATAAAGCTGATTTACCCCTTTGAGATAGTTCTCTTTCAACTTGCTCCCTGATAAAGATATGGTTGTTTTGAGGCCACTCCTATATGGAACATTCTTTTTTCTTCCTCTGTCCATCTGAAACTTCCCTTACTTGAAAGCCATTCTTTTCTGAAAAGTATTTACCTATCACTTCATTTCTGAGTTTGATGTCATAGTAACTAAATGTATATCCATTTCTCAAAATATTTGCCAGTGAGACTTTATAAAAGATCCTTAGTAGAAGACCAGATTAATGTATTTTAGACCATTCTGTTACATGAAGTGAATAGGATAGACTTTCTGAGGGTAGACTTCCCCTGCCCCCAAAGTAGCAGGTATACTTGCACCATGCAACGAAGGAATTTATCATTACTTTCCAACAAGGGTAAGTATCTGTATGACACAACTGTGCAGTGATGGCAGCTCTTGTTCTAAACATGTTACAGGCATGCTAGCAGTTTTTCTACAAATTCTTCTACCGTGAATGTAGTTGCTAATGCTACTGCCAGTTTTTGGGTTTGTCCAGGTCTGTTCATGCATATGTTGTAACACATCGTGTAGATTTGCTCAGAGAAATGTCTTTGCTTCCAGTCAAGGCTATTTTCCTGAGTGATAAGGGGAAGTAGCACAAGCAATGTGTCTGAACGTTTTGACTGACTTTTTTTCCTTTTTTTTTCTTGTCCTCTTTTGAGTTTGAATGTTTTTAAGTTCTTTGTAACGGCTATTTCCCACTACTGCTTCCCATTTCTTAACTAGGGCTAACCGAGATAGCTTCAGTTTGTGCCCCATATATTCTGTTATTATTATTATAATATCCTGTTATCGTTATATTCTGTTATTAGCTGTCCCATATTCCTCTGTTACACCGACATTTTTTCCCAGCTTCTGTTGTCTTTTGGAATCTTGCATCTCCCCATCTCTCACCACCTTCCCACAACTGGCAGTAAATATACAGTAGATGAAATATGTTCAGTAGTCTTGGGAGCCACAGCCAGAAACCAGGATTTCTCTGTTGAGAGGTCAGTGCCCTCATGGCAGGCCAGAGAATCATGCTCTTCCATTTGCCATCTTTCTGGCCCCCAAAATATTTCATTATTTCTTGAAAAGAGCACATAATTTCTACAAGCTTGCAGCTAACATCCAGAAATCCATCGGAGACAAAGGCAAATTTGTGTCCTCTTAGTCTAAGGATGCCTGGAGTCCACCCCTATTCTCTCCAGAGCACAACAGCACCAGTAACAGCAGAAAAATCCCACCAGCATGTTTCAAAAGATAGGACTGATCCTACATTCCATTTTTTTTTAAGAGAGCAGCTTCAGTTTCAAACTCTGTGACAATTTAAATCCATCAATCCCAGTCTGTCAGGAATGCTTCTCTGAAAGTCTGAGTTAAGTACCAAAGTCTCTGAGAAGAATGACATTTAAGTTAAATCTTGCTCTTCAGTAATCATATGAAATACTTCAGGCTGCTTTCTGCTGGCATGAAGCTTATTGCAGTGTCTCGTTTTCCTCAGGTAGGCAGTTTATAGGAGTATGCTTTCCACTTTGGATTCCAGTAACTAAAAAATAAGATGTTGTACAGTTTATCTCTGCAGTGTTTATAACACTTTCTGAATTATTTTTGAATATTCTTTACCATCTTTAATCTTCATATTACAGTCTCAACATTTTCACTGATGACCATGGAAAAATCTCTTCATTCAGACAAGTTGCACCTTATTTTTCAAATCAGAATCTATACTGCTGTAATCAGATTGATTGATACAAAGAATTAGTTGAAAGAAATATCCATAGAGCTCTTATTGACCTAATAATTAGGACCACATACTCTAAAAAGAAGAATGAAGAATTTTTAGCTAAATTATAGTACATTTATGCTTTCCTCTGTACAAATATGAAGACAATAGGTTAATTGTCCATTGACTTTTAACATTTTACAGTAGTATCATCTTTAAGTAGATACACAAGCACCATTTCTGAGACCATAAGTCTCTAATTAAAAGCTTGCATTATTTAATCGTCATTACATGGACTGTGAATAAATCCAGAGGACATCTGGCCCTACAATATGCAGGTTGCATAACATCTCCCTGTGAGCAAATGTCCCATGTCAAATCTTCTATTCCTACAGTTCCATGATAACTCTTTCATAGCAAAGCTTTAAAGTAGAAACAACTCTGAACTGAATCCTGGAGCTGAAAAATTCAAAATTTTGCGAAAAATAGGATTTGAAGTTGGAACTTTGGAAAATATGACTCACATTCACCAAGTGGTTATTTAAATTCTCCTTTTCTTTTAGTGAAGGAATTAAAGAAATTGCTAGCAGATGTTCTTAGTTTTCAGTCATGATTATTTCCTTTTTAGTAAGCCAGTTACAATGAGAAATGCTGGTTCATTGTAGCCATTGTTCCTTGATCAGTCAAGAACTTTTCATACTTAGTCTGTAACCTTTTTTTTCTGAGGTTTCCTTCAGTTTGCAGCATGGGCAACAAACACAAATCTTTTTACACAAATTCTCTAGTTAAGACTTTCTTTTTCTGAACTCATGCATGTATCCAGGAATAGTTATAATGATACAGTGAGGGTTTCTAATATTTTCTTCATCATGCTCAGGGTCTTTCTTTCATATCTCATGGGGTATAAAACAACATTATATTTGAAAAAGAAAATAACAACTGTGATAAAAATCTGGCAGCAGGAAGAGGTGGAAAATATTGTATGTTTGTAAAGTTTAGGTGGCACAGGGATCTTCGTTTCAGTGATATGAAAAGACTTTATCTGGAGTGATAGTTTAAGAGACAATAAATGAGGCAGTTCTTAGCTAGCTGAAATTATTTGATTTTATATCAAAAACAGGACCATGGACTCATAGATACTATGACCAAAAGATAACATCCACATTTTTAGGCTAAATCATTCCTTTTAGCAATATATTGTCATTTAAGTGCACGTCAGTCAAATTGAATAGGCAATGAGCCTACCATGAGCTGACTGAATCTGGGGAGAAAGACTGTTCTACTATGTTGAGAGCATAGCTATAGCCCATTTACCTTTGCTTTTCCTCCATCTTTATAAGCCCCACTTGCAACAGTAATGATATTATCACACATTTTGCATATTTTTTTTAAAGTTCGGCAGATTCCAAATGTATAATGCATACGGACTCCGAAAAATCTGCACGTCAGCAAACTCTCTATACCCTTAAAATTAATCTTTGGAAAAAGGTGTCCTTCCTTTTTCCTGTAATATTACAAAGTAAAATAAGCAAGACACAGCACAGTGCCAAAAGAGAAAAAGCCACCTAAAGCATATTAAAGTCAACAAATACATCATTGTGAATTCATAATAATATTTCATTTCAAACAATCACCCTTTTTTGAGTGCTAGAAATGAACCATTGTTGGAAAGCTATGTGATTTGTGACAGTGGTGGTATGAGAGTTCAGTGTAGGAATTTGTAAACACGCTTCAATTCTATTTCATTAATTGCTGAAATGAGCATAAAAGACCATTTTTAAAGATTTAGGGACTTAATTCTTTTTTTGTGTTTCTTAAATACACATTTAAGCAGGCCACAAACCCCCATACTTTTCATCCTCATATGGCACTCCTTACAAATGACTTCACTCTTCAGGAAAGCATTAAAATGACAAGTTGCAACTAAAGCATCCCCCCAAAAAAAAACCATGTTACAATTTATTCAGGGATACAAGCATTTTTCACCTTGTCAGCTCTCAGGCTGTCAAGCAGAGAAAAATAGGTGCAACTTTCCATTAAAGATCTGCTTTAAGCCTGGTAGTTAAGAACGTAAAAATGGTACCTTAAAGATGGTTCCTAATTCCTAACTATGAACTGCTTGGAGCATTGATTTTCTAAAGCACTGAGCACTCTGCTGTTCCATTTAATGCCATGATTTGCTCCTGGTAAGATAAATGCCTAGTGATTTCTGTTTGTCCAACTTTAGATGCCCAAATATATGAGTGCTTTTGGTACTTAGGCTACATATTTATGTGCGCAAATAAAAGTCGTTCTACAGGTATTCTTAGGCTACAAACTGCCTTTCCCTGGTTTTAAAGGTGTCAGGTGGTGCAGTCAGCTAAAATACCCTGTTAAAAATTTTCAGATGTGAATTCTGGGAGTGTAATCAAGATTAAAACATGCAATAGAATTATAATGGAGAATGGCTGCAATTTTTTTCCCTTGTTTACCCGATGAGCCTTGAGTACAGCAGACTTAACTGTTTACATGTGCTTTCTCCGTAAGCTGTAATATTATAGCTATATAGCGTGTTTGGTGTTCATACAACATTTTACAAATATATTGAAAAGTATTTACTTAAAGAGCTTGCAGTGATAGCTCAAAACACTAAGCAGTACTGGATGGGATGATTATTCATGAAAATGGAAATGAATGCAGGACTTTTGCAAGTGGTGTCTGAGTGCTAGAAAAGAACACCAGACGGGGAGAGGATAATAGAAAGAGAAGAAGAAGAAAGCAAGGGAGAAGAAGGAGTGGGGTATGTGCAGATGAAAAGAGACCAGGAACAAAGGTATCAGTGAGTTTGTAAAGGATTTTGTCATCAAGAACTAATAGCTTTACCATGATACAAAGGAGAAAAAGTCAATAAATGAATTTAGAAAGTAGAGTGACATGATCAGAGAAGAAGATGGGAAAGGAAGATTTCATTAGCAATGGCATTTAAACCACATTAAAATACGAGAGATTGTCAAGCAGTGGGAGTGGATAATTCTGGGGAGTCAAATCCAGACCTGCTCAGTTCATAAGCATACACAGATTTTAGCAACACAATGTGGTAGAACTAGTGGCTCTCAGAGGTCTTACAGGAGAAAAAATCACATATTTTAAGCGTCCGAGAATGTTTGTGTTTTAAAAACACATTAAAAAACCTGCGACCAGTGGTTCTGTACTTCACTGGAATGCATATATACATTGCAATATTAAATCTCTTCCAAGAACCCTGAATCATGAACACACTGCAGTCTGTCATCTTGAACTTCAGCTCTCATTACCTTAATGGGTTTAGCTTAGACCCTTAATTACATATAATACTGTCCATTGCTGTAGTAATATTTCTCAGCCACAGAAAAAAGGTGTATTGTTGGCAGCCTGTTAACAGTACCATTGGCTGCAGCAGGCTGTTTTAGCTGGTGCTGAGTTCCTTTGCTGTGCAAACAGGGGACATGGACACCCTCCTCACGAGTTCTGCTATTCAAGCAAGATAATAACAAGGAATTTACCCTCTGTTGGTGGCCTGGTACAGCATTTTTCTATTTGGTACTTCTTTAATACTGGATTAGGTAAGCTTTAGGAGAGCTGTAGCTCGTACCTGCTGGAGGTGTTTTCTAAGTGATTGAGTCCCAGGTAATAGTCATAGATGTTTACACCTCACATTCCTGCAGCTTTATATTGCTACTACAGTGGGATTTTCCACAAAGGGAAAAAGCATCAGGGGAAAGAGCTTAATTAGGCAGAGAAGACTTCTGTCTCTAAACAGTGAAGCAAGTTGCATAATAAAAGACAATGTAATGAGACAAGTAGGATGATCTTTGACACAGTGATCATGTCAGGTGGGTAAAATCACTTTGCTTTCCTTGATAAATTATAAAATATAAATTTAACTAACAAAGGTATTAGCTCTATGTAATCTTCACAACTATAGATGAAAAGTTGTGCCTTTCCCTTTTCATTAATTTTTAAAATGTTCCCTTCTGTGCTCTGATGATATGGTCCACAGGTGAAAGGAAGATTGCCATTTATTCACATCAACTGATAAAAGACTTGGCTGTTAATAATGGTGTGCAGTCATTCCTGTTTGTGTTGTGGATAGTTATATTCTAGCCAACAGTTTGTGTTTAGAAAAACTTAGCTAATTGAAACCATTTTGCTAATCTCAGTTGGCTCTTTTATTTCTGCTAATATCTACAGAGGACGTCTCTGAAAATATTACATATTATTTACTAATATTGTTTAAATTCAGAGAACCTTTTCCACTTCAGAAACATCTCTGTTACCTCTACAGTGATCATTGATTATTCCAGGACTCAAAAATGTCAGTGAATTATGCAAGTATGTTATTATTTATTTTGTTAAAGCAAACTATCAAATTTTTGAGAGAAAAATTAGCAAAGTGCAACAGCATGGCAATAAAGCAGCCAGACTACATTCCCTTTTAAAAACGAATAAGAGGAGTCTTTTTAGTGTAAGAGTTAAAAGGGGGGGGGGAGGAAGTATCTGAAACAACTGAGGTACCTGGCAGTAAAACCAGCTACAATAAAAGAATAAACCAAAAGTCTCAGAAGAATCTGTCCTTCAGGTGTCATCTCAGTGAAGTCAAGAAATCACAGAACTTGCCATGACAAAGCATTTGTACGATATGAACAGCTTCTGCTGTATCTAAAAGCCAGTCAGGTTTCAAGGTTAAAGCCATATTTGTGTTCTCAAAGTTTTACTTCATAATTGTTAAGGTTATATCTATGAATATTATAATATCTAATCTGAAAATTTCTAATAGGTTAAAAGGCAATCTATCATCATCTTTAAAATGTGATGTTAACAGCTTTATAGTTAAATTAGGCCATGAAAAATGGCCAAAGGTTGTCTATGAAAAAGCTCTTTTTATGACAAAGATAATTGAACCCATAGAGAAGAAAGTATAAACTGAAAATGATTGAGAAAATTCATCATGAAAGTATGTCATTATATTAATTTAGAGAGAAAATAGATTTTTTTTATTTACATATCTCATACAGACAGGTTAAGAGAATGTCAAAATGTTAATGATGAACATGTCAAAAGTTAGATTTTAACCTTGTCATGTTCTGCGTAATGCTGAGCAGTTAAAAACAATAATTCTGATGTGCTTTTAATGTAACCTGAGATGAATCTTTATGAGCCTTTTTTTTTGAAGAATAAGAGAAAGGTGTTTGGGAAAAACTGAATTCAATTAATTTGTTAGAGGATTTTTTCCTCATATCAATATAATATGCAGTGAAAGAGTGTTCTAAGAGTGCTGAAAATTTCACTTCAGCTTGCATATAAAATGACTTAAGTTATTCTCCAAATGTGATTCTTTGTCATGACAAGATATTGAAGATGACAGAATGGAATATGAAGAAGGACGTTTCGAGTCTCAGTACTGTTTTTTAGCTCTGAGTATTAGTTGCAGTGCACACTGACTCAAATTTTTTCCTTGTTATCAGTGTTTCTTGAGTAATTAGCGCTATTAATCACCCAGTGATGAAACCCATCAGCATACCTCTAAAGCGAACAGTAATGAGGCAGAACATCCAACGTACATGATAGCTAAGCTGTGTCAGATACTGGAACATGTAACTTCTTTTTAAAATGAGAGTTGAAATACCATTTAACTGTTCCCTTAGACAGATTTCATAATGAACGTTCATTTCAGTTCTTCATTTTCTTAGTGTTCAAAGACAAAAAAACATTTCAAGCATCTCTATCTAGTGTTAGGACTCTGCAGGATTTTGTGAATTCTCATAAGAAACCAGAATTTTCTTTTCATGACAAATGAGGTGTTTTAAACAATGAGTATGGGCTGTATCTCATTTGTTTAAAAGAAAAAAGAAAGAAAAGACACTAAAAATTTTATTGAACCTACTGTTCATTAAATAAAATTTGGAACTTATTTCTATTCTGCTGAAGTACTGATTCAGCCAGGAAAAAAGTTCTCCTCCTGAAAATGTAGTTGAAAGTTATTCTTTTGGACAAGCTTTGTAAAAGAAGAAGTACAAGTATCTGGGAGTAAATGTGAACTTGTATATCTCAAAAAGTCCTTAAGCATTTCAATGTATTAGGGTGAACTGCTGATAGTTAACAGTAGAAAATTGAGGTTGTTTCTGTTCGCATTTACATTGGCTTCATATGGATATGTCTTGTTTACTTCTATTAAATCCATTTTAATTTAAATAACTGTTTGTGAATGTAAAAAGCTGTTCATTTGGGTTATTCTCATCCCCGTTAAGTGCATATCTCTATACATTTCATTATAACCAAATCAGAGCTGAGGAGCTGTTATAATGCAGCTGGTCAAAGCTCAGAGCTCTTATGCCTTTGTCTGCTTCTCCCCCAGCTTGCTAAATAGAACAGGCAAACAAAATCTGTTCATAAAAGGACAGGAAAATCAAATATGTTGCTCTGCTCATCACAATCCTGTAACAATTTAGCGTTCCTCCAGAAAGAGAAAAGCAATAGTTTGATCAAACCAACTATTAGGTCCATAGAGAAGAAATTTCCAAGATATAAGAAAGAAATTTTTTGCGATGAGGGTTTTGAAACACTGGAATAGGTCGCACAGAGAGATGGTAGATGCCTCATCCCTGGAAACGTTCAAGGCCAGGTTGGATGCAGCTCTGAGCAACCTGATATAGTTGAATATCTCCTTGCTTATTGCAGAGGTCTTGGACGAGATGAAGTTTAAAGGCCTCTTCCAACCTAGTGTTCTATGTTTATATGAAAACAAACTGGTCTGCATAAATGACTACCCTTATGCATTATATAATTTTTGGTGTGGATGGAGTTGTGTATATAGGGACACAAAAATAAAAGTCTATGTCTTACACACACAGTGATTTTGAACCTAAATTTTGTTACTTGAATACCTAATTAAAAATACATTTTTAACCAAGTTAAAATTCATTCAAAGAGAAGTATGTAGAACAGCACAAAAAACTCTGTAAATTTGCTTTAGATGAGAATATAAAAAGTCAGAACTTGTTTACTTCAAAGAAGAAATAGTTCAATAAAGGATTTTAATCAGATTTTTTTCATGGGGGGGGGTAACATTTTGCCATAAACAGAGGATAAGATGTGAAAATTATATTATTACAAATACAATTTGGGAACAAATTTGATTTATTTGTGTAATAAAGAACTACGTATTAAAGATCAATGAGATGTTGCACCTAACACTTCTAGATGACATTACCTGTAAAGGAGAGCTAGCTGCAGATACTCAATCAAGTGAAGCTACACTGTAAGTTAATAGATGCACTTGGACATATTAGTTTGAGATCTGTATGTAAACACAGGAAAAAACATTTCAGAGCTTTCAATGAGGTGTTTCTCATTATCAGATATAAAACAAATACATCACCATTGTAAACAAACTACATGTGAAATACTAGTGACAAAAAAGAGACCCATTCCCCTAAATTTAAATCTATGAAGAATGGTATAGTTCAACATAAAGGAGAATCTAGTTGTTTACAGAAATCGTCTTGAATACGTTGTTCCAGAGACACAGAATTTTAACTCCGGGTTTAATTACTTTCTTTTTCAATTAAGAAGTAAATATCCTTATTAGAATATTATTCTTCAACCATTCAAACTAGTTCTCTTCAAGAACAATGATTATTGAAGTCTCTGCATGAGTTACAGAGACAATTCCACCAGTAAAGTCACAAAGGAAAGATCGCCTTTTATGTTTCATATTAGGTATATTTTGTCAGTGTGGTTAAATTACTCTTCTGTGGATTAAATTTTGTTAACTGGTTGGTTTTTTGCATTTCATTAACTCAGATCATCATTAATGTCATGATAACTGCTAATGAAATACAGCTTCTTTCACTAATAGACTGTCATAGTGAGGCTCAGATAGATCTTTTATCTGGTAATCTTTCTCTGAAGTAAACCTGAGATGAAGGAACAGCCAAATCAAGATATGAATATGCTGAAATAATTGGAATCTCTCCCTTACATCTTCATCTTCTTTTATAAAGAACAATATATAGAAGAGCAGGAAAGCTGTAACATTTATCTGTCCTCACGAAAGAGGAGATAGTACACAACCTCTCCTTCCTGGCTACAATTTTGCAGCTAACAAGGAATGACTTGATGTACATTAATTTTCAGGTCTCTATGTTTTTGTCCAAAGATACTTATAGGTGGATATTTTGCATGTTTTGAGTGTAAAGAAACCATACAAAGTGATCATCATTCCTCAGATAGTCAGTGTTGTAAGCATTTATTTGTATTTTGAGTATCATGGGTCTCTCTGAAAGGCAACATTGAAATATACGCACACATATATCCTCATAAGACTTATTAGCACACCCAAGAATAAGCCCATATCTATGTAAAATTTTAAGATTTTCTCAAACATTTCAGCCATAAATGATGATTATTTAGTCTTCATATCTGGCCACAAGTACAAAAGCTCTCGCTGGACAACCCAGAATGTGGTATTGAAAGAAAAATGGCTACAAATGCTTAGCTCAAAATATGTCAGCGTGGTTAAGTTTCTAGTGAGTCCCCAAAATGGCAGTGCAGAACAAAAATCCTCCTCTGCAAAAGATATAACTAGTTCATACTGGTATTTAATTCAGAATGAGAGGAATAATTCTCTGGAGTCCACTGTGTTGACTATACCTGTACTAAAACAGGAATATAGAAGCCTGGCTCACATCTAGACAAGTACAGTAAACTATCTTAATCTGGAAATTTAATATCAATAAAAAAATTGCATTACCTGAAGAACTATTATGAGGGATTTTACAATTTATGAGGAGATGCTGATCAAAAGTTATCAAGCTCTGCAAGTACTCACAAAATGAGATAGAGAGCACAGCATCAGAACATGAGTAGAATATTCTAAACCTGTTAGATCTCAGGTATTTTGCCACAAAATGCAGGGAAACACAATGCATGTGTCTTCCTGGTCTTCTGGCTTATAATTAAACAAAATTAATGTGCAATAAATTGTTTAATTTTCCCAGGAAAACAAACTGAGTTAATGTCCGGAATAATCCCAAGAAATTTATGGAAGAAATCACAATCTGCAGCATTTCAAACAACTTATTTATAAGCATTGCATGTTTATCGCAACTTAATGACAGAAAAAATAATAGTAATAGCTAATTCATGTTTAATCCAATAAATGTATGTATTGTGTGCCCTTGTAAAATTAAACCCAAACTTTCTTTTTCAGGTGAAGCTTTGGACAATTTTTTTATGAACAAACCTAAAATCTTCTAGATTCTTAAAGGAGGTAGTTTCAAGATATGTTTTCAAAAGCAAGGTGGCACCAAAAACCTCAAGGTATTTCTTCTTTTTTGCTTTCTGTCCTTTCTTTTTTTTTTCCCTCTCCTTTCTCTCCTTTCTTCAGAGTCCTCTTCTTCAGTCTTACTGAGTCTTCAGATGACCCATTTTATCATCTGCATTTCAGATTTCAGACCTTTGGGTCTGTTGTTCCAATTCAGACCAGTCACAAAGCTTTCTATGCAAAAAAATCCTAAAATGCAAATCCTGTTTCTAATTGGGATAAATTAAGAGGAATTAGAGTGAAACATTATAGTCCTAGGCCAAAGTGGCTTTTATTTTACACTTGAGATTTTAAGAACTCAGTTCTTCACATTAGGTCTCTATGACTATTTCAGCAGACCAGAGTGACATTGCCCTGAGATAAAAATCTTTTCTACAGAATGGGGGATTGAGCACAAAATTTCCTGTAAATCCTAGATTTCTTACATCATGCTTACGGCCTTATGGACATCGTGGTAGTGTAATTCTTTCTGTAGGTGACTATGTTTAACCACGTTTGACAAAACACAGTAATGTTCTCACTCTGCCTTTCCCCTGTTTTCCCACATGAATTACCCCAAAGCTGTTACAGTGGTGTCATCCTTATGAAGTTTGTCTGACAAAAGAAGCTGGTCTTTTTTTTTTTTTACAGTTGCACTCTCTAGTTAAACAAGTTTAACAGGATTAATATTATTGAATGGCATTGTGTTACCACAGAACAACTCTAGCCAAATGATGATGATTTTAGGCAAATGAATGCAAGCACAATTTCCTGGCTAGAAATATTTAGCGCTTTTTTGGTGCATTTAATTTACTTTAACAATTACATCTAAAATAAAAGATAAAAATATTTACGGTAAAATACATCCTAACACAAGTAGTTATTTAAACAGTGTTTTTATTGTTATGTTCACATTATTCAGGCTTACAAAGCATTGAGAGGTAAGCAAAACCTTGTGCATGCTTAAATGCAGTGATCCTTCTTGAATCACTAGCTAAAAAATCCTTCCATGACTGATAGTTTGCTTTTTTCCACATTCATGTTTTACTCCTTCACAATCAGAACTTGACCGTAGTGCATTTGCTGTCTGACTGCAGAGCAGGGTTAAATTGAATAGGGAAGGATCTGGGTATCACATGTTGATGAAAATATCTGTACTAAACAATTAGTACTTCTAGTACAATCAGCTCTTTTCAGTGTGTGATCGTCCCATTATGGCAGGAGGCCTGTGCTTCTGCTCAGATGTTAATGCATACACGTTGAGTGCCATTTCAGTTGCACTTATACAAGACACTTTGTGGGATGGGTGAGTATGACGCAAGAGGTTTAGGAGACCTGTGCTCTTGCAGTTGCAGAATGGATGGGATAACCTAGGCTGTTTCAAATTGCATAAAAGTGATTGAACTCTTCATATTCACATCCACAATTTCCTCTTAGTGAAGAGAAAGAATTTAAAACTTGTAATTCTCTTAATATTGCAATAATACTTTGCTAGTTTTACAAATAGACTGTTTTTAAAAACTTCTGTTAGTGGGGACTTTAAAACTCACCACCACCTATCTATCTCTTCAAGGAGAAGGTTCAGTGCCATAAACTAGAATGGTGGTTATGGAGGTTTTTGTTTCTGAGATACATGAACTAGAAAATGTTGGAAAGGGCATCAGCCATTTCTGAAACTTTAATCACAATGTAAGCATTATTAAAACAATACCATTGATACCACTGTTTTCACTGTAAAGAACTACATAGTCAGTACAGAGCTCAGGACACAAATTACATACTCTGACAAACTTTGTCTATTCTGATGAAGTTTCAAATTTACAAAAAAAACCCAACATTAATGAGTCTTTCAGTGGTAACTGGCATACTCTACACACAATATTTTTCAAAACATCTGTTTTAGAGGTTATTGTGATTAACTAGAGCTGAAACCGCTCATAGTAGGTCAGACCAAAACTCCCTCTATCCCAGTACTGGGGCTCAAGGGGGGTAAATAGGAGGTAAAGAGGTCAAAACTGCAGCAGAAACTGTGTTTGTTCTGAGATTAAGAAGATATCACAGCACACATCAGGGCATGTGGAATCTTTGCTGGATCCTGCTCTCTATTTTAGCTTGTGTAAATCCTTTCCCTCAGCGTTTAAATCTGAGATATTCTGGTTTACCTCTTCCTCTGTTTTCTGTAGGGTGAATTAATACAAGGAGGATCGTATTAACAAATCATGAATCCCTAGCCCATTCAAAAAATTGTCCCTACAGATTTCATCAAGCTGTTCAGAGTTGCAGTGCAGTTCTGCAGATAATCATCTGCTTCATTACATTTACCATGTACAGTCAAAGTTTTCTGAGGAGTCTTGATGTGAACTAAACTCCCTTTAAAGCGAACCCTGTATTTGCATCAAATCTTCTCCCTTTTGGCAGCTTCAAGCCACATATATGGAGAGGACACGCAGTTACAGGGATTGGTCTAATTCTATTCTGAAAAAAAACTCTGAAATGTAAATCCGGTCAAAATTCAGGCCTCAATACAAAACATAACTACTAATGTTGCACTGAATTGTTTGTCAAAGTAGATATACTCACTGCCTCCAAGCTTCTCATCTCACTTTATAAGCTCCAGTATGAAAGTGATTTTCAGCTTCTTAAATATCAGAATTCCCCACACTGGAAAGAAAACATTAGGATTGCATATGTTGTATCTAGTTTTCGGCTGTCAGTATTATTAAACTGTTCAGGGGCACAAACACAGCTTTATAGTTGAGACAAAAAAAAAAAAGCAGACTCTTGATGGCAAGTTGTATGCTAATACGAAAACAAAAAATAATATATGAGTTTAAGTCCTTCCTAATAATTTTTCAGATTATTGAATTCGCTCTCTATTTTCAGCTTTGATTTGAGCACAAAACTCATTGGAATTGAGTGGAGGCTGGCAAATTTTTCCTGGAACTTTAGCTACAGAAGTAATACTTCTAATGGAAACTGGATAAAGGTAAAATTTATACATAGAAGATGCAAGAGTACTTGAGAAAAGCAAGAAAGCCAGCAGTTTAAAAGTGTAAACTGATCTATGAAGTTTTGAGAGAAAAAAGAAATTAACATTTCTTATGGAATATGTAATATTCTTCCATGGGGAAAGAAGGGAAAAAATAGTCATTTAAAAGTATACCAGATGACATATCATTGGATAAGACGATTTTTCTCTGTAGGAAAAAATGCTGGAAAGAATGGTGGATTATATTTTCCAATTATCCTTTTTAAATTCTAATTCCTATAATTAAATTATGATTAGGAAGTTATGGAAACATCAGTGACCAGCTTGCTGAGTGGCATGTTGTGTTCCAGTAATAGTTATAGCGCATTCTCCTTTATAAAATTAATTAAACTTTCTTAAAGGTAAAGTCACTTATTTCAAGAAAAGGTGTATGGTATATTGTAAAAAGAATCCATATAGATGCTGGAGGAACTGCAGCTGTGAAGAACTGTATGCAGTTTAAAATTTAATATCAATATCCTGTTAACACTCTCTGATAGCATGAGAAGACTTGCATTCCCATGGTTTTTGCCACTGCAAAACAGAGCAAGAGGCATTGCAAGAAGATCTTCATATGCCAGAAAGAAAAAAAAAATCGATACAGAAGTGACAGAGCAAAAGGTCACCAAGTGGTGGCACTTATACAATGTTTTTTGAATCTCAAATAGCAGTATGAAGGAAAGAAAAAAAGGCTATTGTAGTCCTCAGTCTCAGATTTCATCAGTAATGGAGAAACAAGGAAGGTTAGTAAAACTGAAAAAATGCACAGTAATTATCTTGGCACCATTCAAGTTAACTTAAATGTTATCAATGTAAAGCTCTTTGCTTGTTTATTTTGTTTGTGCTTTGGAGAGAATATTCAGAAGAAATTCATCCTCATGTTAAGAATTTTTAATTTAAGATTTAATGTAACCAGTTATAAATTGGCTTATATAAAACCTGAACATGCTTGGAAATACTTTTCAAACTTTTTTCTCAGAAGAACTCTTAATTTATTTCTCTCCCTTTCCTTTTCCTTTTCCCTTTCTGTTTTAGACCAGTTCTTATTCTGTACTTGAAAAATAAGAGTGTATTATAAGGTCCTTTGATGACAAAGGCTGGAGTCAGTTATAATATTATAGATATATAAATATGGCCATCACTTCATCTAGCCTCAGTTATAAGCCTGTAATGAAATAAATCTCCTTTATTTGTATAAATGAAGTTCGAAAAATATCATAGCTGTTGTTTTATGTCTTTCTGTAAAATATAAAGTTTGACAAATGGAAATAATTTCGTATTGAAATATCTGTATTTCTGTATTAGCATTTAAAGAGAAATAAGAGTAATGGGCAGTCTGGGAAGGAAACTTCTTGGTAAATTGTCAATATTTTCAAGGGCAAGAAGAGATTTTGAAATTAAACAAAAACATAAGCAATGTCATAAGTATACAAGTTAACATTCCCTTCTGTCCAAAAGATTGCATTCATATAGTCTGAAGATGTGTGGCTGACAGGAGGCGCAAGTTCCTGACCACGCAGGGTAAGTATGTGTCTACAATTTAGTACAAGTCCTAGGGATAGCTCCATCTAGATTTATAGAGATTTCATTCTGAAATAATGCAAATACTTTCTTTTCTGACTCTTCTGTATTTGATATTTATTTTGTAAACTAATTTGTTTTCCTAATGGTATGGATTTTATTTAGAATGATTTCAACATATATGTATAACATACGGTGGGATACTGTATGCCTCCAAGACATTCCTATGGCACACCAATTTTCTGAGAGAATCCACAGCATACTTCTGCACAGATGAGTTTGAGAGTCAGTAGTGCAATGTCTAAATGGTTCAAACATGAACTGACAAGTATTTTCAGCAATGAAATTTCTCTGTTCTGAAACAAGCTACACTTAAGGAGTACACTTAATTCTTGAGAGGCCTAATGGAGTTAATAATACAAACATGCAAAATGAAAACTAAGATGAAGGACTCCCATAAATATTATGTGTTTCAGATATGTTGGATATTTGCCAGCCAAGTCAGAGAATTAAAAATATTTTTTAATTATTACTTTTAATAGGATCAAAATAATAATAATAAGCCATTTGGAAGGGGAATGTCTGTACAAATCATTAGCTGATTCAAAGTTAAGTGTACCTAGATGAATGAATTTTTTATTATTGTATTTTTTATTATGATTGGTTTTCATCTCATAAGGAAACAGCAGTGTGATAGCCCAAGTAAGCAAATATTTACATTAGACTACCAAAAGGTAGAAAAAGTATACTACAGAAAGGAAAAATAGGAGAACAATATTACTGTCTGTGGTGATTGCAAAGTTATGACACAGACTCCTTTGGAGACATTGTGAGATTGTCTCTGCAGAGGGACTGGTCAAGGTGCAGCCAGCTGGGCTGCCTTGTGTTTGCAGCACAGCTAAACCACAACGCAGATCATCCTCCCGTGGATAACTGACAGTTAACTGCTTTGTACATCCTTGTTATCGCTACAGTTATCTCACTTTCTTTTATAATTAGTATGAACTAAATGTGGGCAGAATTCTGTTTGGCATTCAGAAGATTTAAATTAGGCATATCTCATCCTCGTTCATAGGATCAGAGTGAGTTTATAACAATTGCTCTCAGAAAATGACTAAGGATTAACTCACTTCTAGTTAGGAAACCCTGTGCATTGTGTTGCTAGATATTTTTAGTTTCCTGTGTTTGATACAATAGGAAGTACTGAACGTATATGGGATGAGGCAGATCTATTATCATAAAAACTGATGTTTAAAAGCACTAGATAGTTTAAGTGCCTACACATTTGCATACTTAACTTGCTATCAGTTTTTCTAAAGGGCACCTTGTCAAAACTTTCTGTAAGAAGCCCTATCCTTCCCTTAAATTACCTTAGCAGCACCTGAGTGTAGACAAAGAGAACATACGTAGTTGCTTTTGAACATCCAGGCCATATTCTGTATGCTGCATGAGAGTTAGTAAGGATGATGGATCTAAACTCACTGAATTAATTCTATGAAACCAAATGTCCTTCTCTTTCTCCTTCTCCCTCCCCAAACTCTCAGTCTCCTAAGAAGGGAAGAACATTTTAAAAATTTCAGGCCATAAAAAGAAAAAAAAAGACAAAAAATAAACTAACAAACAGTTGCTTCAGATCCAGGACTTGGGGGTGCTGATTGATGACAAGCTTGACATGAGCAGGCAGGGTGCACTGGCAGCTCAGAATGCCAACCATATCCTGGCCTACAGCAAAAGAAGCGTGGCCGGTAGATTGAGGGAGGTGATTGTCCCCTGCTACTCCACTCTTGTGAGGTTCCGCCTGGAGTACCATGTCCAGCTCTGGAATACCCAACATAAGAAGAATATGGGACTGTTGGAATGGATTCAAAGGAGGGCTATGAAGATGATCAAAGGGCATGAGAATCTGTGCTATGAGGACAGGCTGAGAGAGTTGGGGTTGTTTAGCCTTGAGAAGAGAAGGCTCTGGGGAGACCTCATAGCATCCTTCCAGTACTTGAAGGGGGCCTGCAAGAAAGATGGGGAGGGACACTTTACAAGGGCTTGTAGTGATAGGATGATGGAGGAATGGCTATAAATTGGAAGGGGGAAGACTTATGTTCGACATTAGGAAGAAATTCTTCACAACGAGGGTGGTGAGACACTGGCACATGTTGCCCAGGGAAGCTGTGGCTGCCCCCTCCCTGAAAGTGTTCCAGGCCAGGTTGGATTGGGCCTTGAGCATCCTGGTCTAGTGGGAAGTGTCCCTGCCCATGGCAGGGGGGTTGGAATGGGATGATCTTCCAAAACAAACCATTCTGTAATTCTGCGATTGCTTTCAGTTTCGTTAAAACTACCTCTGCGAGGAGACACCAAAAAAGAACAAGAAAATAAAAGGATAGGAAGAAAGACTGGTACAAATCCTATAGCAAAACCCCCTATATCTAATAATCAATTCCTCAGACAACAGAAAAAAAATCATTATTATTAGCATAGGTTTCCCAGAAGCATCAGGCTCTGAAGCAGATGAATTTGGCAAAGTGATAGTAGTAAATGACCTGCAAAAATGCTAGGGATAGGAGGTCTTCGAAGCTGGTGTCCAAACACTGAATGATGCCATGTCAAAATAAACCTTATATATCAATTACTTCTATTTCAGAGATCTCCAACTTTTAACCTGTAACATAAACCATCTGTATATATGTTACTCTTACCTAATCTCACATACCTTACTGATCTAACAGTTTCTTGAACCCCTGTCATTTCTTGCCTCTTTGTAGCTCTGTAGAGATGTGGGCAAATCTCCCCTTCATATCTCCACAGCTGAAATTTGAACCAAGCTCTGCAATGGAGCCTACTCACTGTCATTTCTTGATCCAAGAGACTCAAATAATCTTTAAAAAACAGTCTAAAAACGTGTTGGAGATAAGAACTACTACTCTGAGTCAGATCCTGAGTAAGAATAAGAAATGTGTAGAGCAACACTCCCCACTTATAATCTCAGTTTCTAAGCCTCACCAGTTTAGAATCTTCATGAAATAGCTGTTGCGTCTGTTGAGGAGCTCTGTCATAAATTTGCTTCTCCTTTCTTGAAATTGTTTGTATTTTTACTCACAGTCATATCCCAACACGCTAATCTTGCAGCTGTTGAGAGCTGGTCAATAGAAAGTACTGGAAAAGAACTATATTATAATACCCAGCTTCATTCAGATATTAATTAAGCGCTGTGATCAGTACTGTAAAAGAAGTTTTGCTTGCTTTTTTTAAAAAAACCACAAACTTAAATCCAAACACAATAACCGTCTTTCTCCCCACACCTCCAAATTATCTTTTCTGTAAAAGAAAGAAACCATAAAATATTTAGAAGTTAAATAAGATCATGGCTCAATCCATTAATTTCCGAATAATTTCTTTTGTTTCTCTTTCTGTCTCCTTGATATATAGGGTTAACCACTACTTGTTTGCTGTCTTAAAAAAAAAGTCTCCAGGTACAGGAAAGCATAAAATTCCTCGGACATTTATTTGAAAATTTTGCATGTAAAGGAGAGGACAGAAGGAATTCTGAATTTAAGTTAATCGTCCTTCAACCCTGTCATGAAAAACACTGTAAAGAGCCAGGGCATGTGAACTTGCATAGCAAAATTAATACAGGATCTTAGTTTTTAAACTTTGTCAATGTCTATATCTAAACAATCTACCCTGAAGCTGGCTAACCTTTGGTCAAGGAAATTGAATAACCACTTGTGAGATATAATTCATATGAAGTATTGTGGACACCACTTCTGTTTACTTCAAAGGACATCCAGATCAATAGATCAGAAGAAAATGTCTACATTGCAGATTCCTTCACTTGTCCAGGTGACTTTCAGCAATTCTTTAGGTCCTGAAGAACTCAAATTGACTGTATGGCAGAGACAGTTCTGAGTACACGTGGAATCACAGATTTGGCTGGTAACCAAAACAAATAACTACTTCGTCCATAAAGCTCAGGCAATCCTGCTTGATGTAGTAAAAATTTGCCATTTCAAAGATTACAATTGTCTATATAGAAGGCCTGACTGAAGATCCCCTACACTTTCAGTGCCTAAATTCTTGACTCTCTTTTGTAGAAGGCAGAGCTAGGTCTTTGGAGGATTTTTTTTGTTTTTACACCTTGTTTTCAGTCTTGGTGTCAGAAACAGCTGCTACTTGAGAGAATCATTTTTGGCAATATGTCAATATATTGCAGATGAAATACTTGGAGGTTAAAGATTTGACCCTTTCTCCATCCCAAATTTTCTTCTCAGACTATTCTATAAGCAAAACCTGTGTCTTTTTGTTACTTCATCGACTTATAAAAAACAATATTACTTGGCATTAAGAAGGAAGTTGAAGAAGAACTATAAAAATGCTTCCACAACCTGTATATTGCCTCCTATTGGGCAAAATTAAATTTTTTATGATTTTAATTTTGATATATAATAAAGATTAGAAAACTGAATTCCCACAGAGATGAGTATACTCTAAAATTGGCACGGCTAGGATTTGATGTAGATTCTAAAGAAGACAGCTGCTTCATTTGGTTTTAAAATGTATACATTGAATATAGCACATGTACGGAAGAATTAACTAACTGTAGCAAAAATGTTTTTCTCAACTGTTTCTCTCTGCTGGAAATATCAGTATCATACTTAAAATCTAAGATAATGAGAGAGACTCTAAGATGAAAAGGCAGTACCTCTAATCACTTCAATCCTAGTTTAATATAAAATTTTATAAAACAGAACAGCCTTCCTTATCCCAAATGCAGACTGAAATATTTTGGTTTTGAATTTTAATATATTATTTTGTTGCACATCCTTACAACGAACTGCTACCCACACTGGCATCTGAGTAACAACAAACAGACTTTTGCTTGCTACGCTTGTGAGATAAAAGTGATTGTAAATGTATAACAGCCCAGTGAAAATAGTTGGAGATAGAATGTGGGGTACATGCTGAGGTGTTACAACAAGTACTATAGTATGCCAGCCACAGACAAACTAAAAATCACATGGATATACACATCAGCAGGATATAATCTGAAACAGCTGGGGTAAGTGAGAAATACTGACAACTCCAATAACAGTTCCACTAGGTTGAGAGGAATTTCATTCAGCTGCAGGCATGCGATACTCCAGGACTGCAGAAGTGACGACCTTCCTCTTTGCTTATAGTGCCATGGGGCACTAGAGACAGTTACAGAGAGTACAGGATTTTCCAAATGTGCTATTTATAATGCCTAATATTAGCCACTTAAAGACTGGGTGTCCAATTAAAGAAATCAAAGTTCCTTCTGTTATCATAAGTAAACACCTGTTCCTTGGGAGAAACTTGACCTTTTCAGGTCCATGTCTAAGATGGGGTAACCCTCCTCTGGGAGACGTCCCTCTCTTGCCCTTAAATGTATAGCAGTTCTAGGGGCTTAATTTACAGATAGTCAAAGCTAGGTAACCGAATTTTGTTGAGTTTTTAGAGGTAGAGTAGGGAAGCAGAAGAAAAGATTGAAGAGAGAAGAAGGTTTCTCATTATTTTTTACTTTCTTTTTCTCTTGTATCTAATACTCAACCAGTAAAGATTAATAATCATTCCCGCTAATAGCACAAACACAACATGAAATAAATAGTATCTTATTTACAAAAAAAACCCCTCTAAACATATTTATATGAATATTTCAAACTGTTGAATAAAAGAAGGGCTGCATGCCTGAAAAACCTGAAAGCAACTTCACTCGTAAGTCCATTGACTGAAAGTAAAAGTAAATTTCAAAATCTCATTCTGCTCCACATTTTGTTCTATAAAGTGGCAATTAGAAATGAGAGCGTATTTCAGTGATGCAGATGAGGTTTCTGAGGGAATCCAAGGGGTCTTCTACAGTTTACCTCCCTGTTACCCTCTCCTACTGAGGTACCATGCCAGGAGTTTTGTTGCCATAATATGATATGGACTGGGAATTTGTTTACATGCAAGGAAGATAAGCCTGATTTTCTGATAAATACGAAACTTTATCTAAATTTCTTTCATAATAGGTGAAAAGGGAATTTAATTGGTGGATGAGAAACTCAACATGAGCTGGCAAAATACACTTGCACCCCAGAAAGCCGACTGTATCCGGGGCTGCAACAGAAGAATCGTAGCTAGCATGTTGAGAGAGGGCATTCTGAGCCTCTGCTCTGCTCTTGTGACACCTCACCTGGAGTGCTGTGTTCAGTTCTGGAGTCCTCAACAAAGGAGAGACAGAGATCGTTAGACTGAGTCCAGAGGAGGGCCATAAAGAAGATCAGAGGGCTAGAACATATCCCATACGAGGACAGGCTGAGAGAACTGGGCTTGTTTAGTCTAGAGAAGAGAAGGCTCTGGGGAGACCTAGCAGCTATTCAGTACTTAAAGGGAGCCTACAGGAAAGGTAGGGAGGGGCTCTTTTTCAGGGAGCGCAGAGATAGGGTGAAGGTTAAAGGTTTTAAGCTGGAAGAGGAGAGATTTAGATTAGATATTAGGAAGAATTTTTTACTGTGAGGGTGGTGAGGCACTGGAACAGGTTGCCCAGAGAAGTCATAGAAGCCCCATCCCTGGAGGTGTTCAAGACCAGGCTGGGTGAAGCTTTGAGCAACCTGACCTAGTGCAAATTGTCTCTGCCCTTGGCAGGTGGGTTGGAACTAGATGATCTTTAAGGTCCCTTCATAGAATCATAGAATCATAGAATCTTCCGGTTGGAAAAGACCTTTGAGATCATCAAGTCCAACTGCACCCATCATCCGCTAAACCATGTCCCTCAAAAACTCATCCACTTTTTTTTTAAACACCTCCAGGGATGGTGACTCAATCACCTCCCTGGGCAACCTGTTCCAGTGCCTGACCACCCTTTCGGTAAAGAAATTCTTCCTAATATCTAGTCTGAACCTCCCCGGCACAACTTATGGCCATTTCCTCTTGTTCTATCACCTGTCACTTGTGAGAAGAGATCAACACTCGCTCTGCCACCGCCTCCTTTCAGGCAGCCACAGGCAGCAATAAGGTCTCCCCTCAGCCTCTTCTTCTCCAGGCTAAACAACCCCAGTTCCCTCAGCCGCTCCTCGTAGGACTTGTTCTCCAGCCCCTTCACCAGCCTTGCCGCTTGGTTCAACCAAACCATTCTATGATTCTATGAATTCCAGATGCCTTTCTCTTCATTGACGAGCTTGAAGGTTATAGTTTTCACTGCTTGATGGCATAATAACATTTTTTTTGGCCACTGAAGGCCAGTGTTTATAAAAGATCTATTTGCAGAAACTGCATTACTTAACGGAATTATTTAATTATTGTGAAGCCAGGTAAAATTATGTTTTCCTATTGTTTTTGTTGGGATAAAGTTAATTTTCTTCTTAGTGGGCTATAAGCTGCTGTGTTTTGGATTTTTGACCAAAGCAGTGTTAATAACACAGGGATGTTTTAGCTGTTGCTGAACAGTGTTTACGAGTGCCAAGACAGTCTCTGTTTCTTACCCTGGTCCACCACCGAGCAGGCTGAGGGTACATACGCAGTTGCAAAGGGACACTGCTGGGATAGTTGACCCCAACTGGCCAAAGGGATGCCCCCTACCATATGTTGATGTGCTCCACAATAAAAGCTGGGGTGAGAAGAAGGAAGAGAGGACATTCAGAGTTATGGCATTTGGATTCCTAAGTCACCATTACGTTTGATGGAGCCCTGCTTTCTGGAAGATGACTGAACACCTGCCTGCTGATTGGAAGAAGTGACGGAATTCTGTATTATACTTTGCTTTTACACAGGACTTTTGCTTTACCTATTAAACTCTCTTTATCTCAAGCCACAAGTTTTTTCACTTTTATCCTCCTAACTCACTGCAGGGGGAGTGAGCCAGTAGGTGTGTGGTGCTTATCTACCTACCAGGGTTTTAAACACAACAGTGTATGCTCTCACATTACCACCTTTAGAGAGACAGAAGTTTTACATCCAAGCATACTCTATGGACCACAATTTCTAGTGCGAGCGTAGCTAAGCTTTTGATGGATAGATTCTCGTAGTCACTTGTTTGCAGAACATTTAAACATGAGATAATATAATTTTATATAATTATGCAATAGTATCCAAATCTGAGGCTATTATTAATGAATTTCACAACAAATGTTTAATAGGATCAGATCTTTATGTAATAATTTGACTCTTTGCTTTTAGAAAATAAAATAAGGAAACTTTAATTAAACGTATAAAATTAAAATAATGATTTGAATTAAGAATAAAAGAGATATCCGCACATATGAAAATATTGTGTACATATGTCTTGGCTTATGTGCTGGTTTTACACAGCATTTAACATTGCATGCTTTAGAGTACCATTATGCAAGCATAAAACAGAGGCAAGTTAATAACATTTATGCAATATTTTTTTTAGAAAAAAATATATGAGCTATTTCAAAAGCATGTTGGCAGTTTGCTAGCTATTGCTTCTGGAAATAGTCCCATAAAATGAGTGCAAGCTACCCTCTAAATTATAATGTAATTTTCTTATTTTAGTGTAAGGTAAGCATTTGAACTACCATCTTGTTTATTGCAAATAGGGAGCACCACATTTGCTCAATGGAAGATTTTAATCAGTTAAGTGAAGTTTGTGGATTCAATTTAACATGTTAGGAGTCTGTTTTAAATATTGCACCACAGAAAATGCTCCTTTTCAATTGATTAACGTGACCTGCCTGCAATTTATTATTATTACACACGTGAAGTTACGCTCTGCATGAGAATATTTAGTACATTGTAGTATCAACCCTGCTTTCTGGACCTACTTTAAGTATAATAAAATAAGCTTCCATAATGGACAAAATGTACCCCCAGATCCAACACACAGTCCTGCCTTTCTTCTAATTTTCCTTATTTTTTCTGGGCAGAAGAAATACAGATCTGGACATTTCTTCAGGGTTGGTTGCTGCACATTTGCGTATTTACTTGTCTAAGACGTGTTTAAGATATGTTGGATCCACTGCACTTGTATGACACCGATTAATTATTATGAATAATTATTCATATACACTTAATCCAACGTATTTGCCAAGGTAAACTTAATGAGTACGGTAAGATCACTTTCTTTGAGCATGAACAACAGCTACAAATCTCCCCAGAAACGTCTGAGCCCTCTTCACTGTGAAGCCTTCTTTATTTTACACATTTTGCACATAAGAACTAGCTCTTGTGTATTCCAGCATAACAAGCTCATTATAATATGCACCATTTTATTCATATATATGTGCTCAAGGTAGAAATATGCCAATTTTATCTGGAGAAGATGAAGCACTACTCTGGTCTGTCTTGTGTTTGGGTGCGTTGTGAGTGGACCACAAAAAGTACCACTATCCAGCTCTTGTAGCACTAAAGCCAGAACTAAGGAGAGGTTTCCATATAAAAGAGACAGTCCAGTGGCTATATTGACTAATAAATTAGGATGGTTTGGTGGCTTCGGTAACCCTGGGTAATCAGTGCTAGAAATCTTCAAGGGCTTTCTTCTCAGTGAGCAGTGATCAAACATTACCCTGCAAAAAGGAATGCCAGAGTGTAATGTATGTGGGCAGCTAATGAACTGGCACTAAGGACAGTACAACGATTTCAGTCACAGCCATCATACATGTGAGAACTATATGTCTTACAAAATTTAATGTTACTTTTCTTACTAGTGCTAAACCAGAATGAGATTGTGAAGCTTTATTCCTGAAAGCCAGAATCTGTTGCACATATTGGATATGCAGTTCCACTGGCTTCAATTTGCAAAGGAAGATAATGTTCAGTATGAGAAAGGACAACAGAATGTAAACCTCAGAAGTTTCACAGTTTTTTTATCCAGAGGAAACCATTATGACCATCCAAATCTGATTTCCAGCAAAACAGCCCTAAAATGTTCAACCACTAGTTCCTTCACCGAGTCCAAAATTCCAGTGGAATTTGAGTGTATCTTTAAGAAGGCAGTTAATCTTAATTTAAGGACTTTAAATGATGGAAAGTGCATCACAACCCTCAGCAAATTGTTACACAGTTTAATTACATTTTACTTCTGAAAAGTCTACCCCATTTCAATTTTGAATTTAAGTTTCTTATTCCTGCCAATGGGTCTCATTCTCCATTCATCTGCAAGATTAAAGAGCCTTCCACTACCAGAAAACTTTCCTGATGTGGGCAGCTGCCTACTTCAAACAATTCACCTCTTAGCCTTCTTTTAGCTTAGTTAGATAGATTAGCTTTTTTAGTCTTTTATAGTTGAGACAGGTTTTTCAACCTTACGTTATTCGTTGAGTTATTTTCTAAGTAATTTTCAAACTGCTGCCATACCTTTTACATTCTTGAAATGAGAACTGTGCAAAGACTTTCAATAAGTTCTCATTAATATCATGGACAGCGCTAACCACTTTAAACCTTCTTGTTAACTCTCACCTTTAAAAAGACAAAGATTGTGTTAGGTTTCAGAGCCACAGAATCACTTTGTGACCTCAGGTCCAGATGCTTATGCCATGTGGCCTCCAACTACTCTACTGGAATGAGTGAAAGTCCTTCTGAAATCCTTTTCAGAAATTCAGAAAATAATTTTGAACAGAACCATATTAAGAAGTGATTGTATATATATATATATAAAACTGTCACATGTGGGAAAAGCCATTTGCTCTTATGCATGTATTAATCCAGGAATAAAACCATGAAAGGTAATAATATAGTGCTATTTTTATTAATTATAATAATTTGATAATTAATTAGAAAAAATAGCAAGTGGTTATAAATCATTGCTTACTAGAAACATTTTCCACTTGGGTAATGTTAAAGCTGAAATCAAGGGTTTTATCTGAAGCTCTTACACATTAAACACATAAAGAAGCCGATGCTTACTTAGCTAGACATTGAAGTATAACCTGAATAGTTCTGATGAACAGAGGTTTTAAACCAAGATGCCTGTATCTAGAAATTTTCCACTTACGCTGAAACTGAAAGGAAAACATTATTCTTCCTCCAAGTGAGTAAGCAAGGCAAAAGGAAAGCAGATATTTTCAGATTTTCTCTTAGAATATTTTTACCACTCACACTTTAGCCCCTAAGCAGCAGAGAGATACTAGTTATAGTGTTTACTCATGACAGGGTTGTTTAGAGCAGAGTTTCTGTCTTCACAGAATTTTAAAGATTTATGCTGCAACACAACTTCTTTAAATATGAATTCAAGTTTGAATCGGTGACTGGTTTTGTTCCGACGCAAACAATTTTTAACATTATTTTACAGTTCTTAGTTCTAGGGATAAACAAACATTGCTCTTGTCTTCTACTGCAAGATAATCCATCTTTCTGAGGGCTAGATTGATCCTCTCCTTAGCATAATTTTGGGCTTCCTTTCTTGTGAATGAGAATCTAGGGAACATATTATCCTCTGTGTCATGCTTCTCCCTTATTCCTTCTCACTCTGCTACACTGCGCCTTCAAGGGTTTCTGCTGCTGATCTGTAGCCTAATAATTCTCCCTTTGTGGGACTTTAACTAAGTCTATCAAGAACTCGGAAAGAGAGCCATCTCCCTTACGACTCTTCAGATCTTTTATGGACACTCACCTACACAAACATCAGTACAGGAGCCACCAGAAACTAACATTTTTACTTTATTATTTCTATTTTCCCTCTTATTGTAGACATCCAAGGAGAACCTACAGGATAGAAAAGCCAGGCTTGTGTTGCTCCATCCCCTATGGGGCCATACTGGTCCTCAGAACACAATGCTATGGCTACTCAGCAGCCTGTATTTCTTCAGTATAATAGCTGATAGGCCACAAAATTGGGGACATTTTCCTTTCCTTTCGCATGACTTTTGGCAAATATTTAGGAAAATTATTAGTTTGTAGAACTGTGTGAAACTGAATTTCTCACTAGAAAGCAGTGCATTCATTTTTTTCCACCGGTGTTCTGATTGTGCATGTTGAGATCTTCTGTGAAAGCCAGATTATAACATCATAAACCACGAACAAGACTGACAAATTTCAGTTGCCTTTGCATATAAAACTGTGTAAAGCCCTGAGCTCCTCACAGAATTGCAAGCAGCATCGTAGTACACTGCTCACAGGCTTTGCAGAGCAAAGATGAACAACCAGAGCCTGCACAGCCCTCCAGTTCCCCTGTAACTTTGTGGGTAACTGGTTTAAAGTTCTGTGCGGGGCTAATAGATAATGCTTTTCATAGACAAGATAGATACAATGCCTGCCAGGTCTTTTTTAGCCTTCTGAGCATCTGTAGCACATAGTAGATTGACTTCACCCACTGTCCATAGTTAAGGTCTCTGGAATAAACTTTAGAATGTTGCTAGATTTTGCTTCCTGTCTTTAACTGATAATGTATTATTTTGCTGGAAATATATTTGTTCACATTTTTTTCAAGTTGGTGTTTTTTTAAGCTAAATTTCTACTCTTCATATAAATACTAAATCTCATTATAAATTTTATTACTTCTTTAGGTTGATTACTTCTTTACCACTGATAGTAATTCTCTCTCCTATTTATATATCATCAGTAAAGACTATTCATGTGAGAATAATTCCAATTTCTACAGCAAAAATTAAGATATTAATTAAGATGGATATTAAAATCTACTACTGTGGAAAGCCACTAGACACCTCCAGTCAACAAAATGCTATTTATCTTAACAATTAGCTTAGTTGTCTTCTAAACAACATAAAGAAATTTGTTTACATTTCCTGCACAGAATCTATTGCCCTTCATAAAACAACGAGCATTGTCAGGAAAGGAAAAAGAAAACACATGTGAGAATAGGTGAATTAGCTATATATGGTTACTATGGAAACAAAGCAGAATCAAATAAGCATCAGAGCTTGTGTGATTGCACTTTTGTTCATTTGACAGTATAGTGAACCGCAGGTCTGCTTTTAATAGCATTTTTTTACAAATGTTAATATAACTGAGTGTGATGGATGTCGCACTCAAGAGTACCCTATTTAATTATAATAAGTGAAGAGATAGGAATGCTTAAATTATTATAACCTATAAACATGAGCAATGTGCAGTGTAAGAAGTTTTACATGCCTAAAAGTTCCAAAGTAGGCTTTAGAACAGAAAACGTTGCTGTTCTTTTCCAGGGGTTCATTGTTACCAGAAAAAGTCTTGCTTTTTAAATTCGTGATGTTCTCAAGTTATGCTGAATCTGAAGAATATTTATATGAATGGAAGAACTTAATAAAAATGCTTTTTCAATTTTATCTTCATTTACTACTAATAAAATCATCATAAAGACAATGACGTGTGGGGGAAATATTCCAAACAGCGCTTTTGTTCAGAATACTTTTTTGCTTGATAATAAATACTATCCTGATCATTGCCAAGTCTTACTGCAGTTGTTCATGAAATTAACTCTTTAGCTGTGTAACAAATTCACTGAGAAAATTAACTCCTTAACTGTGTAAGAAAATTACAGCAACACCAACACATAAAATTGCTTTCCTCTTCATAACTACCTATGCATCCACTTTTGAACCAAAAACCCCTCCAGTTTTAGCTTTTCACATAGTTTTAAGAGAAAAGACAATGCACAAATTATAAATACACATAGAAATTATTATTATATTAATTATATTATATTCATATTATATACATTATGTATAACTTGTGTGCAGTAATAATGTGTGTGTGGAAGTACTCTCACTAACTCTCACTGTCTCTCACTAATACCACTATTTGTCTCTCATCCCTTTGGCCTCTGTTGATGATTTGACAGGGAGAATGATGCAACAGTATATTGAACAACAGTATTTCTAAAACTCTGAAGACTACTAGTAAGACGTGAACACAACTGTCTGCAAATTACAAAAATTGTTTCCTAGTAAGGAAATTAAGGATCCTTGGTTTTGCTCTTTGGACGCAGTAAGTTCACTCTCTGAATTTTAAGACTGTCATTGCACATCATGCAGAATGTTTTTTCATTAAGATCTTAGATTGTATCATATCTGGTTTTATTCTTGAAAGATTTCAAATATCACTTTACTGAAATAAGCCCATAAAAAATACATAAATCTTTTTGTTGAATGGAACTATTATGTGATATAACATTTTTGTCAGTTTTTCAGGAAGGAATTTTGCATTCTGATAGCTTCACAAACATTTTTTTTATATTCTGGTAACATCTACGATTTTAATTTAAAAAACTATGTAAAATGTAGTCATGAACATGCTAATAGATTAATTTATTTATTTTTTACTTTTTTTCCCAACTGAACACTGTCTGTACAATGCATGGATATTTTATTTAAATGCAACAAAGATGGTGGGATCATATTGACAGTAATCAATGTGTTTTTTTAATTCAAAACCGTCATATAGCTCTGGCAAAAGGTAACCACACAAAGAACCTGGAAGCCTCAAACTATTAACAGAAAATTAATATCAATCATAAGAAGCTGTTACCTATTGTAAATGTTAGCTCAAGCCCTGGAATATGGCAACTTGAAAGGAAATTTGAAGTTATGTGTAAATGCAACATATTAACTTCAGTGTAGATGAGATTTTCTTAAATAGGCGAAAAAAACAGTCCATGCTTTAACTTTTTTTGTTATGATGCAGGTGAAAATACGGTTTTCCATATAGGATTGATGTAGTCAGTCATATCAAATTACTAAAGATGAACCAAGTGGTAGATTTAAGGGAAGACGTACTTAGTGACATCTATAAAATATTAAAAAAATCCTGAGAGCACAATTAAAATATATGAAATTAACTGCAGCATTTTTCACAGTTCTTAGATGAAACTAATTTTAAATATATGAAATACTTTGGAAATGATCTCAGTTTAAGAGTATTAAAATATAAAAAAGACATTATGGACAACTTACTGCAATTCATGTGTCCAGGCAGGTACAGGAGTGTCCCTGACAGTCATCACAGATTCAGATATATTACATGAATTTATCACTCTCACTGTAGTTATCACTCATGAGCATTGCCTTGATAGTAACCCCCAGGGAATCTGTATCATGAAGAAGTATAGCCAACAACACCTTGCTGTCTCACGCATACGCTGTCCATCAGCCTGCCTTCCTGAGCCTCATTCTAGCATTTTAAGCAGCTTCTGATTTTTCTCAGTTTGTCTTTATTCCCTTTCTTGGAGGAGGAGGGAATTCATCTCCCCACCACAGACAGAGAAGCATCAGACTGTTGCTGCTGTACTACTTCACTGCTCCTTCCACAACCAAAAAAAGACTGCAGAAATAAAACACTCTAAAGGAAAGACTAGACTATGAATGAAAACCAGTGTACTCACACCCAGAGGCCACAAGTTGTAACTGTAATTGTAACTTTATGGTAAGGGTTACTAGAGTCCAACTTGCTGTCACACCCAGAAAGAATCTGACTGCAACCTATTCTGTATTTCATATAATCACCAGCTGAAAGATCTGTTCCAGTCACGTGAAGAGAACTACTGTGATGGCAGCACCTAATTTTTCTAATTACAAGGGATTCATAGGTAATAAGATTGTAATCAAATTGTTTTTAAAAAAATTTTGGCAGCGCATGTAGTGCAGTTACAGTACTGTAGTATAACATCTTTATTGTTATGACTTTGGAAAGCATCCTGTCTTGGTGATAAAAACATCATAACTCAGATTTCTTTTTCTTTACCACAGCTCTCGATTATAGTTTGTGTATTCTGTATTTAAATCAGCTTTTTGATTAAGAAGGAAATTACTTTATGGATGATATCCTGGTTCAACTTACATCAATAGAGATATTCCTTTCCCTTCATGGAAGCCAGAATTTCATAACAAATGCTCAGAGTAATTTAAAATTATTTCTGTAAGAAACGCAGCTTCCAGGGACAGAATTTGTCCTGTTTCCAAATGCTTTTAATAACACAATAATGTTTTCACACTTCCATGTAAGTAAAGGGTATCCTTGTCCAGAAAAAAAAAAGGAAAATGAAAGGGGAAAAAAAAATCTAAATTTCCTATGATGATAACAAAGAAAGGGAAAAACCCATAAACTAAAAAACGAGGTTTGTATCACAAATGCTATAACACACTGATTAATGTGGTGGGATTTTGTAATGGTTCCAGAAGAATGCTATGGGTTTATCTATAACATATTTCTACATGTTCTGCTTTTCCATGTTTCAATACATTGACTTCATTTTCAGTATGATTAGAACTCCTGAATTTTTTCACTTTGGAATTATCATAAAATCCTTGTGATGTACTTAGATAAGCTTCCAAAGAACAATAGCTTCTTGAATCTCTACTTGAATTGGTTTTTTTGACTGAAAACATGCTTATAAATTTTATTATCCTACTAGTTGTTGACACCAGTCAAATCCATGCTTGAAAAATTTTTATATCACTTTGGTGATGAACTTGCTTTGGAAGTGATGCTAATACCTTAATAAATACATGGCTTAATATCAGATTTTTTTTTAACTGGAACTCATATGCATATAAAAGTTTTTCCAGGTCTGAACTTTAATAAAAATAACTGCATTTCTTAACTTCTCTTTCAGGTCTTTTTTTTCACATTTTCCTCTTTCTCCTCTAATTTCTGACAACATCCCATATGATGAAACTGAGTAAGACAGTAGGAAAGAATGTGTTATGAACTTCTGTATATAGCCCAACATCTGATTGATTTATAATATTAGAATATCTTGTCACTATGCAAGGAAATATAATGTCTTTGTTAGCTGGAATCTTCATTTAGATTATTCCCTGTTTTGTTGATAAAAATAATTATTTTTCCAAATACTGTATCATTAGGGAAAGGAAGGAGAAATAGTATTACAATTAAAGACAGCTTTCAGCTGTTAACAAACCTACATGTGTTTGCTTCAAAAGACACAGCCCTTAAGAAAAAATGACAATAAATATATTTTGATTGGTTTAAACAACAGATGGCTGACATCTTTTACACTTTCATTTTTCCAGTGTATTTTACAACCATTTGAAAAGCTTAAGTTGAAACATTTCTTACATTTTTTGTTGATTTTGCGATAGGAACTAATCTTGGAAGAAGCAATGACATCTATGTGAAAGGTAAATATTTGCAACAGTTTTCTGCACATAAAACTTGAGACAGTGAAAAATAATAGATAATCTGAAGGGTTTAGCTTTAGTTATGAAGTTCAGTTGGTGAGAGGTTGGAATAAAAGGAAAACTATGTTGGCAAGAAATTTCTAGAAATGGCAGTTTGCTTCCTTTCTACTTACAGAAAAATGTAGGAAATTGTTGTAAACGTCCAGCTACACCAAGACCTTTGACTCTGGAAGTAATTGATATTGTAAAAGCTTCTTTTTCCTCTCTAAGCAATTTGAAAAGTGGAAGATGTGATAGAAAATGGAGTAGCGATGACAAAATTGAAAGGTTTCTAGATGAAACAGAAACATTTGATTTGAACTCAGAAACTCTTTAGGCGTGGATTCCCCAGTGAAAGCCTTCAGTCAGTAGAAGCAAAAAATCTAAAACTTTTTCATTGCAAACAAATGTTAGCATGACATACCCTCCTGTTAAAGGGAGAAAGTCATGCTACACATGATTACTTTCATCTCTTACTTCAAGTCAGACAGTGTTGCTCCCAAAGTGCAGCTCCTCAGCAAGCACAGCTCATATGTCATGGTGAAACACAGGCAGCAGAAACACGCTGGGACAGGCAGTAGAAGACACTCCATTGTCTCCATTTCCTCCCACCCCTTACCTTCTCCTTCCTCTCCAATACATCCAAATACCTTTCACACTGCTGTAGGCTTCAATCAGTCATAGGTAATTCAAATGGATCCTTTGGAGGTTTACACGGAGCAGATCATTGGCAAAAGCAGAATAAATTGCTTTAAAGAAGAGCTAGTCAAATATTCTTGGCAATTTCACCAGAATGTTGGGGGGTTTTTTAACAAAGCTGAAAATCTGTCCGGAGATGTTTAGACAAAGATAAACATTTTTCATAAGAAGTGTGTGAAGAGAGACAGAGAGAGAGACAATCCCAGGAACAGGTCTAAGTGCACCCGCATTCTTACCCGGCCATCATAATTCTGTTCTTTGAAAATGTTCAGAAGTTTTGTTTACTTTCCAACAAGCAATTTCAAAAGAAAGATAAAAAACCAACCCCCTGAAATACCAGCACCTTAAAATTTGACATAAAATACAATGGTGTCTGCTCAACTTTGGACAACTCTAGCATAAGATGAGACAACAGAAAAGAAAAACTCAGAGGTTTTTGGCAACTTTAAAAACACCCTGTAGTATTTTGCCTGTAGCATTATCAAAATAGAACCTTTTTAGGCACAATTATTACAGCCTTTAAAACCGCATTTTTATAGAAATCTTAATTATGTTATTTTCTTTACAATAAGCAATGCAGTGAAAAATATCTGAGTACAACGTCCCTGTAAATGAAAAATAATTGAAGATTGTGCAAATTTGAAAAATCATATGAAGAGGTAGGATGAAATGTTATTGCATTTGAACACAGTGACATACAGCTGCTTTCTTTTCTGTTTCATTCTCCCTACCCCCATTTCTAGTGCAGTGTTCTTTATCAAAAGCATCTCATGTTATCTGAGATAAAGAATAAGCTGGAAAAGAGCTACAAATATATCATATTCTATATAAGCTGTCAACTTTGGGAGAAGGAAAACAAGAAGATCAAAGCACTGCAAAGTGCTTCAGTATCTAAAATATCCACATTAAGTCTATGTAAAGATGTGCTAGCAACTATGGTAAATGATCTGAATTTACAACTCAGTCTGCAAAGGAAGAAGTATCTTGGAGCTCCACTGCACATTTTTTACTGCTCTGCGATGTATAGTGACATTTTTAAATAAAAAACAATTGGCTTTAAGAACATTGGATAAAGGAGAGCAATACAGTGCACTAATCTTTGAGATACTCAGAGTCAGCCATATTTATTTGGAAGGCAAAGAAAGGAACTTCCCAATAGGAGAAAAAGACAGAAAACTTGTACAAGACTCAGAGATCAGGGCAGAATCTGGGCTGCCCTATCCATATGCATACTCATACACAAACACTGTTTTTCCAGTGACAATTAAAGGTAGCTCCTGATATTTAGTTAAAACAGAAATAGATAGTCTTTCAGCATTTGGTTTGGGTTTATGCTATTTTGTGTAAACCTGTCTTACCTCTCTTGACAGAAATTGAAAGAATGACATAGCAGTGGTTGTAGAAGCTGTCTAGAGTTACCTCCTGAGTTAGACTTGATGGAGTGGAAAGCAAGCTACAGCTACAAGGAAATCATGGCAAAAGTGTGTTCATACCAGATGAGTTGCACCAATGTGAATTAGCCATCACAGTGATGGAGAAATGAAATGAAGTAGGACACAGTCTCCCTCTTTCCGTGCCATCTTGGGAGGTCCTACCTGGAACCCCACAGCACTCTATTTCTCCCTTCTTCCTTCAGCAGACTGATAGTACTCCAGATGCAGAGTCACAGATTACCAATGGAGGGAAGGGATCACTTTCACAGACGTGCTGACTCCATCACTGCCAACACAGTGAAAAGTGCTGAGATTGCCCTTACTATAGGACTCACTACTGGCTCACGTGAAACTTTATGAACATCAGGGTTCCCCCAACCTTTCCTGCAGAGTGGGTTCCGAACAGTCAGTCCACATCTTACACTGCTCCATGCTAGCATTCCATTCTAATTGTCATGTTTTGTATTTCACTTTTTTGAGCTTCCCATAATTTTCCCCCTGCTCATTTTCTCAGCCTGTCAATTACTAGCTTCCAGCACTGTCCTCCAGCAGATCAACAGCTCCCCCAAAGAGAGATGGAATTAACAAGGCTTTAAGCCTGAAAGGGATGCTTTTTCCAGACTAGGGCCTGACTTTGATAACTATGTTCTTGTGCTATGGTAAACACTGCAGATAAAAGTTGTCCCTTTATTGGCTGTTAAACTTAAAACTAATTCTGCCTTTCCAAAGCAAACCATAAAGGATTCACCCTTTTCCCACACACAGCATCTTTCAGTGCAACATCTTCAGCTTTTCCTTCTCACCTTGAGAAGGGTCCATAGGTCACATGAAAGAAGGATATGAGAAAAAGTAGGAGGCAGTGTTATGCCAGCCTCATTCTGAAGACAGCATTTATTTTGTTTTATAAACTGCTAAATTAAATCTATCAGTATGTTATGATGTGTACAGTCTTAATACACAGAGCATAGAGTGGATTCTGCCAACAGTTAGATAACGGGCCAGCTGCTGGTACTTCTCATCCAATACCTTTCTTCACAACTCTGGGAAAATGCATTTTGTCCTGCAAAATATAGACTTATGGGTACAGCACTGGAGTGTACTTGCCTCCACAGACATAGACCCAAACTTTTATTCCTGGGGTCAATAAACAATGAACAATAAACCAAAAAAATTGCCCTGTGAGCAATAAACAATGGTTTGAATTCACTGCACTTCTACCTATGCATAAAACGTGAGAGAATGGGTGTATAAAAAGCATTTTCATTTCTTCTTGTTTAAGCTCAGAACTGTCTCTATTTCTGTCTCTCATACAAAGACACTTGATAGAAATTCATAATGCGAGCGATCTCCATAGCTAGAATAAATCAGTCAAGAAGATATACCTATTCTTGAGCCACTCTTTAATAATAATGTATTATTCTTATAAATGTTTGCTATAAAGTGTGGGAAGTAAAACTTTTTGTATTAAGTGTCTGGAGTGATTCAGCAAAAATACACAAATTAAAAAGGAAAAGTAAGAAACTTGACAAAAAGGAATATTTTGAGTAGGAATAAAAATGAACTAAATTAGTATACAGAAGTTATTGAAATTATTAATAATTACATGCAACTACTATTGTAATTGCTTTACTAATCATAGGGGTTTTATGCAAATTCTTTAACATGAATAGCATAATTTCCATGCGTGTTATTGCTAATTAGCTTCATACTTTATGCTAGCAGAATGATTACATACTAGGAGCATATATTTAGAGTATTTGTAACAAGGAATTTATTAAAGTGCAGTCTTCTGTATTTGGTTACAATGGAAGATTTGGTATCTTTGTTGAACAGTGAATACTGGCATTGCTCTTTCCTGACCTGGGTAAAGGAGGGCAATGCATTCTCTGTAGTGAATGATGCAAAGTGGTGACAAGAGCCATTTATGTAGTTAGGAGAAAATAACCCATAGCACTTTGTGAAAATTACATTAAGAAAATATTAAAAGCAATCACATCCTCAGGCTGTTGAAATTCATATCAATAATATACTTGCTTTCCACTAGCAATCAAGAAAAAATGAAGAAACACAGTAAGTTGGATTACACAAAAGGTCCTTCGGTTCTAGGGAAGGATGTCATCACCAGGACTAGTATATTCAAAATACTCCAGATGTAGGCTACATAACGTACACAGAATTATTTGAAAATGTTAAGAAGATACAAAAAAACCATTATGCTACCATTAAAGAGTTCTCAATTTACTTTCAGTTTAGCAGAAAGCAGGTTAACATTAAATTAAATATACATGCTTACTATTACTCTGAATAAGGAATTTATTGTTGATGCATTGAATATTTTAAATAAGTTTCATACAGTAAACACTGCATAGAACATTATAGGAAACTCATTCATTTTAATTAGTCATGTTTTAAATTATGCAAGTGACACTGCTCAGCTGCCTAGCAGTAAGTAAAATGCTATTCCTGTATTCACATGTAAATAACTCTTGGTGACAATTAAGAAAATGTTGATAAAGGAGTATGTAATTAGTGTTATTAAAATTAAACCTTAAAAAAATTTGAGGCCTGCATTATACCACTTAAAATAGAGAGCTCCTTTGAAGACAAAACCCCAAAGATTCTTCTCATATGCTTGTCTTTATCCAGTCGATTATTATACATTTAATGAATGCACAATACAAACCGGTACAGAAGACAAAGCAAAGGGGACAAAGAAAAATATTTTCATTTTTCTGACTATTGCACGGAATGAAGTCTTACTGTAATACAGATTTTAATTAGTCTGTGTTTGATATAAGATGAGGATGAGAGGCAACAGCCTTTTATTTAAGATTTATTTTTCTGTTGACATTTTTGATTTGTTAATTATGGAAGTTTGTGAATAGATATGAACAAAGTTTCTGTAACAATGAAATATTTTGTAAATTCATTTTCCAGCAAAAATCCGCTTACATTAGAGAATATATGTGTTAATATCATCAAAATACTAAAATATATTTTAAGAGATAGTTTAATTTGTTTGGTGTTTTGCAGTTTCTTCAAATCTTATTTTAAGAAACATAAACAAAACTTACTGAAATAGTTTAATTGTCATGCAACTAACTTGTTTTATGCTTCATTTGATCGAAAAATAATAGTTTTTAACTGTCAGTAAATGAAAGGATTTTGTACATGCCTATTTATATATTAACAACTCCAAGGTTTTAATAATGCTGAGGTTAAGACGTAGAATTGCGTGCATCAGTGTCACATCATTGAGATTTATTAAAAAGACTTATCATATGTGTTGGTGAGATACTGGCAAATGTTATGAAAAGTTAAATAATTATTTTCCTCATGCATTGGCCAGGAAAAAATACCAGTAGTAGCTTCAACCACCTCGTGGGTTCTTTCAATTGCAATCCAAGTTGTTTAATTTCCATTGATCATATAGTAAGTTATTCTAGGTCATGGCATGAATTAGTCTTACGCTCAGATGAGTTAAAAAAGGGATACATTGGTAGAATGACCTATGTACTGTGGCCTTTTCTGGTCCTTTCTGTAGTGTGACAATATGAGTAACACACATTATCTACTAATATTTCCCATCCTCCCTGAAAAAAAAATCAAAGTAGGATGAAGCCACAATTTTTTCCAAAGCACGCTAAGTCTATCTGCATCTGGGAGGTCCTAATTGCTTCTCACCATACCAACAATGCTAAGGTGTTCTGCCTGAAATCTTTTTTTAGAAATATAGTAATTCAGGCAATTTCAAATTGCCCTACGCTTATTCAGATGTCCTGAAAATCTGACATCAAGTTGCCATTAGCGATAAAAGTGCAGAGGAAGAAAACCTGTGCACAGCAGTTCCAAATGGAAGCACTTCAAGGAGAAAGATATGAGATCTCATGGGTGTACTTGCAGCAATGGCTGATCTGGTTATAGACTGATTTCACTTGTGCAAGCCAAGACTCCTGTCAGCAATAGCATGTGAGTTTTTTTGGCTGATTTTAAAAACATCACACAGAAAATTAGGTAAAATGAAATGTGATGCTTTTCCTTTCTAAATCCCATACCATGCATGGTACAGAACTCTGCATAGTCTGGCAAATGAATGCCAGTTAATGAACTTGCAGGTAAAATTAAAGACTGCAAAATGACTTCTCACTGAGTATCAGTGTTAGAATTTACAGCATCTGTAGAGACAAAACATGGTTGCCTTTTGCCCCTGAAAGTGGGGGAGAGAGTAGTTCAGGTAGGGCTAAAACAGTCCTTGGAGAAATGAATGATAACCAAGTGAAAAGAAAAGACAGAAATAACTGCTTGTGAGAACAAAGTGGCAATGACAGTGTTCTGGTGGATCGTTAAGCTCCCAAACAAAATATCAATGGCAGTAACAAATGTCTTTCATTAAACATCTTATTTTTCACATATAAAAGCCAAGTTTGTTGGAAGAATTCATAGAATCATAAGGTTGGAAGAGACTTCTGAGATCATCGAGTCCAACTGTGCCTGTCTCCCTACTAAACCATATCTCTAAGAAACTCATCTACCCGTCTTTTAAACACCTCCAGGGATGGAGACTCCACCACCTCCCTGGGCAATCTGTTCCAATCCCTCACCACTCTCTCAGTGAAGAAATTCTTCCTAATGTCTGAAAATTATTTATCTTAGCTGTTCCTTCAGATTCCTTCATTTTGGTAGAATTCAAAAGCCTTGGGAGTGGGCATGACTAACAAAGTAAATGAGTAATTTGGTCAGTAATGGTCATTTTCCTTCTCTCTTTGCTAACAAATAGTACAGACAGCAACACCAAGACATAACAGCAACATGCTATCAAACTTCATTGACTATTCAAATGAAATTGAAAAGAATATCAGAATAAATTCATATGAGAAGTCATCCCAAAAAAGTATTATTTCCATATCCTTTCTTTTCTATATAGATAAAAAAGGATCATTAAGAATATATGTAACCCAGCTATCAAGGGACTGTTAGATACCTCTGCAAATAGTCAGTGAACAAAACCCACAAAGATGCCACTGGTTTTTTTTTTGGTTTTGTTCTTGTTTTTTAAAATCCCTACCCCTGCTATGACAGATATGACTGGGTGGTATGGCTTAAAAAAATATCCCAAACAAATGGAAAAGTTTCTTCCCAGCAGTAGAGTCCTCTCATTATTTCAGAATTCAGGTGTGAGGCTTGAAGGAACAGCAGTACAGTTATTATCCTCTGTAAGATTCAGTCACCTGTGACAATTTTTTGGCAAATTCTAATAGGATATAAAGGTATGCAGAGCTGACACAGGAGGATGATAACACACTTGAGATTGCCTTTTGAGTAATTACATGATCCCAATTAAATTGCCTAGTTTAGAATGTCTTAAAAGGCAGGTCATATTTTGGTATTCATTGTCCATCTTCCTCTAGGAGTCAAAGTCCTGTTCAGTACACTGCATAATTGCTATGAAAGTAATGATTAGAGTCTCATAGTCAGGTTTCATTACTGAGCTTCCTTTGCAGCATTCACAACTTTTAGATTGCTTTCCAGTATTTCTCACATTCAAATGCATGATGTTCTGGTAATAAATGTAATTTAAGATATATATAAAGGTGCTGTCACCCCAGAGATTATTTAAATGCTAATTAAGCATTTGCAGTATTTCTAGAAAAAGAAAAAAGGTTATTGTTTATGATTATTCTTTTTATAACTTATGCGTCTGGACACCTTATAGTCAAATACACCTACTCATCATAATCAGAATGTGGATACACTTTGGGAAAAGATTTCCTTTGGTTAAAAAGCAATTGCCTTGCCAATTTTTTCTCAGAAGAGTTTCTGCACTAGTATTCCAGAAGTAATCTTTCAAAGAAGCACATTTCATGATGCCGGCATTTTTGATTACTTTTCTGCACAAAGTACATAGATTATTTGTCCTAAAGGACTGCAAATGACAGTAAAGAGACTGTTCCATTTACTTTAAAGAAAAGGATTAGCACTCAAAGTGTCACGGGTTCTTGGATGCTTTGTCTTTTTAGTGAGACAGCAGATGACTTGCGTTTGAATGCATGCATAACTGCTATGTAATTATTTTGATCTGTGAAATAACCTAATTCAGGTCTCCAAGAAAAATAGACCAGAAATGGTCAGTTAATTTATTTTTGTAATTAACTGTACTCTCCTATAGTTCTCTATTTTTGCTTCTACAGCCCTATATTTATCATCAGTTACATAATTTGTCATTCAAGTAGAAGAAATTGGTCCATCTTAGAGTGCCTGTTCAGCTCAAATTTCAAACATGAGATGGCACCCAGCTATTCAATAGGAGATTGGATGAAACTCACAGTAGGCATGTAGAGTGAAACTGGTGAAGGTCCACAATTATTACGTCACTTAAATGATATCTTTCCACGATTTGAATTTAAACTATCAAAATCTGCAGCACCCTACCGTGGCTTAGATGGGAGCACTCTGCTGGGTTAGGAATTGGCTGGATGGCCGAGCCCAGAGAGTGGTGGTGAATGGTGTCTCATCCAGCTGGTCACCAGTGGTGTCCCCCAGGGATCGGTGTTGGGTCCGGTCCTGTTTAATATCTTTATTGATGATCTGGATGAGGGGATTGAGTCCATCATCAGCAAGTTTGCAGGTGATACCAAGCTGGGAAGAAGGGTTGATCTGTTAGAGGGTAGGATGGCCCTACAGAGGGACCTGGACAGACTGGAGACATGGGCCAATTCTAATGGGATGATGTTTAATAAGTCCAAATGTCGGGTACTTCATTTTGGACACACAATCCCATGCAGAGCTACAGACTGGGGACAGAGTGGCTGGAGAGTAGTCAGGAAGAAAAGGACCTGGGAGTGCTGGTTGACAGGAAGCTCAACATGAGCCAGCAGTGTGCCCAGGTGGCCAAGAAGTCCAATGGCATTCTGGCCTGCATCAGGAATAGTGTAGTCAGCAGGACCAAAGAAGTTATTGTCCCCCTGTACTCGGCACTAGTCAGGCCTCATCTGGAATATTGTGTACAGTTCTGGGCCCCCCAGTTTGGGAAAGATGTTAGGATACTGGAATGTGTTCAGAGGAGGGCAACGAAGATGGTGAAGGGGCTGGAGCATAATCCCTATGAGGAGCGACTGAGGGAGTTGGGGCTGTTTAGTCTAAAGAAGAGGAGGCTCAGGGGAGACCTCATTGCTCTCTACAACTACCTAAAAGGAGGTTGTAGTTGGGCAGGGGTTGGTCTCTTCTCTCAGGTGACCAGTGACAGAACTAGAGGGCTTGATGTGAGGAAGAAGTTCTTCACTGAAAGGGTGATTGGCCATTGGAATGTGCTGCCCAGGGAGGTGGTGGAGTCACCGACCCTGGAGGTGTTTAAGGGGAGATTGGATGAGGCAATGAGTGCCATGGTTTAGATGATGGTTGGTGTTAGTGTTGGTGTTAGTTTTGGGTTATAGGTTGGACTTGATGATCTCAGAGGTCCTTTCCAACCTTGTGATACTGTGATACATTATAATGAACAATGTTTATCTCTTCGAAAATCCTCAGACCATACCAATGCAAATGAGAGACACATTAAAAGATCACTGATAAAGACCTACAGGAGGCAATTCAAAAGCTTTTCTGAATATACGTATTTGAGCTGCACAACTGGAAGTTTATGTCAGAGAGAGTGGGGAGAAGGGGATCCAGGGGCTCAGGATATGCTTTGCGGCAACCCTTGATAATGAATCACCAACATTAATTTTAGAATTCACTTGTGAGTTGAAATCCAGAAGTGAAGCCAAGGGCATCTTCTAACGTCAAAGATTTTAACAGTTGGAAAGCCAAGTTTCCTAAGCAATTGCTTCCTTAAATATTTTTTTTATTCTATTAAAAATAAATAAACCCCATCTTTTTAGGAGCATGTCGAATGTGTGCAGTTGGAATTTCGTGATGGAAAGAGCACGGTGTAACTTTTGATTTGATACAGTATTGGCCTTTCCCCAAGAGAAAATTATATATTCTTCTACCAATCACAATGTAACACACAGTTTGCCAGGCTTAAAGTGCTTAGCAATATTCTTGGCAAAGGCTGATATATAATCATCTGTCAATTACACTACTGCTGTGTGTGGAAAAAAAGAATTCATTTTGACTACATTAAAAGCTGAGCTCCTTAATCCAGGCTTTGTTCTAGAGGAATATTTTTTTCTTTACAAGACAGACATTTCAGCTTTTTCAGATTATACCTACCGTGCACTACCTTGAGTAAAAATTCAAATTACAATAAATCAAACTACTGGAGGTATAATTTGATTTTCCTTTCAACAGAAAAATGCATCAATTCTAGTCCAAGCCTGACCCAAAGAAGGAAATCATAGATCATCCAAACGTTAAGGGAAAAAAACTGTTGTTCACAGTATCAACAGAAAGTTATATATTGCAACAATAAAATACATTTGTGCCAGAAATAAAGCTTCAGTCTTCTTAGACTTAAACAATGTCTCCTTAATGCAATTTATGTCCCTTGGTAGTTGTGGAAAACTGTCTTTTTCTGATTCTATGCCTGAATATGTGAGCATTCCTCCATACTCAACTCTAATAAACGAATCTGGTTTCTACCTTATTCTTGAGCTCCATGAAGTTGAACAGCTTGTAATTCAGCAATGGTAGTTGCTTTTTAAACTTCTTCTCCAGCTTTCTGCATAGAAAAATATTAATGTGTCCTCAATATAATATCATTAAGGAATTCTGAATGCCCCTGAGCTTCCATTTTTTCCAACATTTACATTTGCCTCTTATATTCTAGCATACCAACCCTTGGTGTTTTAAATTTGCTTTTTTTTAAGCTTGTTGTCTGTATTCTGATGTCCTTTCTCCTTTTTCATTTGAGTGTCAGGAGGCCTCATGAGTCCATGGTCAGACACAACTAATTAATTTCAGTGATCAGAATCAAATGGAATACTTCTCCCATCACTCTTTTCTGCAATACAAACCCAACAGCTTCAAGCGCTGTAAGACATTTGGTGCTTTGCTGCATTCTTCATCTTCATCTTTATCATTCTTCATCTTCTGAGAATACCAAACTCCTTCATACTAACAAATCAAGTATTTCTTTAATTGCTGGGAAATATGATCTTCATTTGTAAGATTCATCTCTCCATAGACACACATCCTTCTTCCCTTTTACTAATGAAATAAGAATTAAGCATTACTTCTGGGTTTTGTGGGTTCTTTTTGACATACACAGAAAAAAATCAATCAATAGATAATTAGGATATCAAAAGATTTTAAATAAACTTTAAGTGGAAAACTCCAATCTTTATCTTAGACCTAAATAAAAAACATATGATGGGGAGAAAATTTCTTGCTCACTCAGTACAATGAAACAGTATGTTTAATACTCTGTTTCATTTCAATCTAAAAGAGTATTAATAGTCTTTGTACAAATACTACTTTAAATCCTAGAATTTTATTTGTTTTAATATTATTACATATAGTGTTAAGTTTCACAGACTGTTTACATGCCGTAATAAGTATAACCGCTCATTTAAATGTGTTGCTTTTCAATTTTGAATGACCTCTTCTCCTTCAGATACTGAAAAGGGTTAATAGATTTATTCTATATCATTCATGATTCGATATATCACATTATGTGAAGTTTTGCTTTTCTTCCCACATAATCTCATGAAATAAAAGCTTCTGCTTTCTGCTGTTCCTCCTTCCAGGTATATTTTTTCAGTACTTTCCTGAATGTTTTATTTTTTGAGATTGACTAAAATCAGACATGTTTTGTCATCAATATATTTTGGAAGAGGCTGTCCTACTTGTTGCACAATATTGTTGAATGTTGTTAGTTCAAGGTAGGTTATTTTGGAAAATTTTGCTAGTAGGAATCTTAAATTAGAACTTCATTTAAAAAAGTAATTTTTTGTGATGATTATTTAACAGACTGACTTGTAAGTCTAAATCACATGTAAATCACTAAGACAAGATATTTTTAAAATTACTGCTTCAGATATTCCTCTCCTTTGCAAGGTGAATAAAATCTAGTATCTGCTGCCATTAATTCACCACTAGCGTGCTCATTTCAACTACCTTCTCATTATTAGCCCATCTCTTTTGATAGAAAATAAAAACTAGGATTTTTAGAACAAAAGGAGATAAGGTATTGGACACCAGATTAGGAGGCTGAGGTCCAAATCAAAGATGTTTCTCAGAGAAGGAAAATGTATTTCAAGCTCCATTTCTTTTATTTGTCTCCTTCTGTAACCAGTATTAAGGTCCTTGCTTGACCTTTGTGTCTATTGTTCCCAAGATGGGGTATATGGTTGGTCCCTTCAACTGTACATTATTGGTCCCTCCTAACTGTGAAGAAAGATCTGTCCCTTCCTTTTCTGTAAGTTCTCTTTTCTGTCTTTCTTGAAGAGAGGGCCTCTGAATTTTCGCCTGCAAGCTCACGTCTCCATGCAGTGCTGTACAGGAATTCTTACTACTAGGGACCTGCAGGAGACTTGTAGATATCCAAACAGTCACACATATGTACTGGTTCCAGGCTACATGATGTATCATGGTATTTATGGCTGGACTAGATAATCTTAAGGGTCTTGTCCAACCTAAATACTTCTATGACTCTATCACTCTGTCTCTGCACAAAGGATGCACAAGTGAGGCTAACACTAGCTTAAAGATTATTGCATCTTGTTCTAATTTTATGTAAGCCATTTAGCTTTTGGTAGACCTTGCATATCTTCAGGAAATTGTCTGAAACATATACTTCACAACTTACGGTAATTTATATTATTTGTGTGTAGCTGCACCAGCCTTTTTTTTTTTTTTCCAAAAGAAGTTAAGCTAGAGGATGGAATACCCTGATGTGCAAGTTAATGAACTTTAGGGTAACATACTGGGGAATTAATACCATATGTTTGCTCTTCTCTAGGCATTTGTTACAGTCTGTGTTGAAATAAGAGTAAGGGACTAAAAAGATCTTTGCCTTGATCCAGTCCACTAATGACATCCTTTTATTTATGTAGCTCTATTCCTTTTTGAAGCTTTCTTCAAACGTACATGTTAGCTGCCTGTCAAGAATAATTGTATAATAGTAAACAACAAACACGTTACATTCGAGTACCAATAAAAGGAGTACAAATACCTCATTAAGCAGTCCCTCCCTTCACACACATGAGTACAAACACCCACAACCTGCACTGAAAATTTTGTTTTCCCCTTACAAGTAAACTTCCCATGAAGTCTCCACGACAATTTCTTGGATTTGTCTGTATATATTTTCCCTAGGCACTTTGTTAAAATATAATAAAAGCAATCATGATTAGGATTAAGTAACTCTCAAAAGCTGTTTTTATTTTTATATTCTGTCATCACTAATTTTATCCTTCAATTAATTTTCTGCCATACAATTCAGTGAGAAAAATATTTGTTTGAAGTCATCTTCTAAAAATGATTTTCATTTTCCTAGCTGAAACAGACCATCTGCATGAACATGTTGAGAAAATGAAAGGAAAACTTCACATATCTAATATAAATCAGAATTATTCATATGATTAACTTTGTTGAGTTTAAATAACAAGCTGATTTGACATGCCCCTAATCTATTTGAATAACTGTTATCTCAGGAAAGTAACTAAGACACAGGCTGCCTGACTGTACACAGAATTAAGCATTGGAATCCTTGCCGGAGGGGTAAAGGGAGGGAGAGGGTCTTCCACTTGTTCTCATTATACAGGATTTTATTTTTCCAAGGTGGGTGGTTGCCAGGAAACAGTAACTATAACTGAAGAAATGGATTCATTTGACATGAATCCCACGAATGGGGGGAGAGACCAGAACACCATACAGTGACTAAGCTGAGGATCAGGTCAAGAAATTCAAATTTGTTCAAGTGATTACTGAGCAAGCTGCATGCAACAATTTATTACAACATACGTTCTTACCCTGTGTCTGTCCCCTAAAAAAAAATTTGAAAAAAAAGAAAAAAAGATGAGTATTGCACTGTCAGCCTCAAGGGATTTGAAGGCAGCTTTGCTGGGGTGAGCCTGGCACCCAAGAATCACCTCTATTGCTTTCACATGCGGGAGAGGACCCTGAGGTAGAAGAGTTGCCTGGCAGTACCGGTACTCCCCACAGCCTTGGCTCTGTTCCTACCTCTCGGATTCCCCTCCTTCCTATCCTGCTCTTACTCCCTTGCTCATCTATTCCTCTTTCCTTCCTGCTTAAAACCATGGAATGAACAATATATTTGTTTCCAACTCTGCTTATACAACATTCATTTCCCTTGCGTGTATTTCATCCAGACTGAAATCTGCTGAATGCAAAGTCCATATCTTTCTTGGTATTTGTTTTTTTCTTTTTGACTGGTACAATCGGGCACTGTTCTTATTTGTTTCTATGTATCATCACCGCACTACACATCAATAACAACAGTATGCACACATTATCCATGATTAACTGTTTCTGAGGTGAGATTATCAGTTCTCTGAGATATACTCTTACCATAAGAAGTCCGTAAATATTATAGTAATATTAATTCATTGAAATGATTGAGAAGTGTTAAAGCAGAAAGACTTCAGCAAGGGAAGCTGAACTCTGCAACTCTCTAACTGCTCTGACATTTTTATTTAAAGATATTTTTCAAATATATTTTATTGCCCTTTCTTTTACAAAACTTGCAGATATCATATCCTGATACCTATATTTACAATTAATTTGGAAGTGGACTGGAAAACAGAATTAGTGCACTTAATTTCATTGTAAAAACAGGTATCTTTTTGTGGTAAGATATAACTTAAGACCACATTCAAAAATACCCCACTTTCTTTTTTAGGTATTAATTTCTGAAAATTATGACTGATGAGAACTTCTTATGTCATAACTCATATTTCTGAATTGTCTCTGTGGTAATGTATTCACATAATATTGTAGGAAAGATGCTTTAGTTTGGATAAAAGGATATGTCTATGTTTGAAGCTGAAGTTATTACTGTGGCTTCCAGAGTTACTATAATCTGTTCAAATATTCTATTAAATTACTCTCAAAATTTAGTTAGTAAATTTGATCTGAGCATGGGTAATATCCTTTATCCATGCAACACATACCTGCAATTTATAAAGATTTGAGGACAGTAGCAGCACCTTAACCTTGAATTAATCTCAGAAACATCAGGTTTAAGGACTAGTCAAAGAGAAGATTTTTCCCTAGTTAAGAAAGGAAAACTATATTACACCAATAAGAAAACAAGTTTTTCAGATAAACTTGAAATTCAAAAGTCTACATTCATTCTGTTCTGTGTAAAAATCTACATCAGTTTTAACATTAATGCATGCCCTCTTTTATTGCGCAAATTTTGCAGAGTTTGAGACTTGGAAAGAAAGATCAAGGAATAAAATCTAGTCAGTACATATACAACCTTGACCCATGAGAGAAGGGAGAAAAAAAAGTGTAATTTCTCATGAAATCTGGATAAGAACTGGTTGGATGTCTTTGCTGTCTTATGGAGCTGAAAAAGACACCACCTCCTGGAAGCGGTATCTGCCTTGCTGCCATGGGAACGTGAGCTATGGAAATCTGGCATACTCTTATCCTGAGTAATGTGGATGACCATCAAAATAAAGAGATGTCATAGATTACAACTTGCCCAAGTGAGTTTCCTCATGTCAGCATATATACTGTCAGGAGCAAAATGACCAGAAAGCAAAAATTCTCGAACTGCAACCCTATATCAGTTCTCTCAAATCACATTGCCATAAGTATTTACAATCTCTACAGTAAGATTTGCCATAGGGAACTACTATCAAGGTAGGTCACACTTCAAGCATAACAATTTTGACAGTATCCTTTCAGTATGTTTCTTTTTTCAAAGGATTAGTGTGAGTGACTGCCACTTCTTATCAGGTAAGAACACTTGCTGATCTTACTACAACCACCTTCTTCATTACACTACTTACTGCAAATGTGGTGATGAGGTACAGCTGTTAGGAAACCGTGTCTTCCACAAATCTGACTCTAGCAAAGTACTAATTCAAACTATATATGTACTGTTTGTATCGAATATAATATAATATATATGTTCCAACTCATACTCAATAGACAAACTATTATTTATACAATACAACCAACCCTGGAATTTTGTTAAAGTTTCATGATGTATATACCTAGTTGCACAAAACAAATCTTTACAGTGCTTTGTTATTTTTGTAATTGGCTTTGTTTTTCTTGATGTTCTTATTGTTATGAAATATAAATTTGAATTAAATAAAGCCACATAGGAGACTGTGTCTTAAGGGTATGCATGCGTATGCATATAAACAAATCTATGGAATGATGAAGACAAGAACCTAAAAATAAATAATACTTGCCCTGGTTTTGTACCTTTGATGTTCTCTTCTGTTTATCACTGTAATCACCATGCTTTTCAGAATACTACACATATTTAATTTGGTTTTTGCAATTTAATTTTTCATCTTTAAGTACAAAAGTACTATAAAACAGGTCAGTGTTATCATTGCCATTTTGTTGATAGGATAAATGAGGCAAAGAAAGATGAACTGATATATTAGTGGTCATAAAATGTCCAGCACGGCACTTGTCATGCCAGAGGTTCACCTTTCATCCTTCTAAACATGATAAGGTGTTACCCTTTTCTCTAGATCTGTCTTTATAAGGAGTTCAGCATTTTTTCTGGCCTGTCTAGTAGAGTAACTTCTTAAAAAATATTTAGGACAAGTATCACGCAGAATGTACTAATCTAAGAAAATTCCACGCGAGTTTTACTGATGACCCGATCTTTGGTTCTTAAGGGTTTTTATGTATGTTTGTTTGTTAGTTTGTTTTCACCTGACTATACATTCAAATGCCTTCTAAAAACAGTATTTAATGGTTATTTAGATTAGGGCAGGTGTTTTGTTCCAGGGAGGATAATTCATCCACATTTGTTATGTATTTCTTTGTTTAGTCACTGCTATGATGTAGCAGACATTAGTCAGTTAGAATTACATTAATTCCCTGCTTCCTAATATTTCTCTTTTCCTAGCATATGTCACAAGAACAAGGTTATGCACTCTTTCGCTCATTTCTTGTCCCTGCAACATAGGAAGTGTAATGTCACAGCTGTGCAAAATTATTTCATGCCTGTAGTGGAAAAGCCTGGATAGATTTGACTTCAATAATCCAGAGATATGGGTGCACTGAAGTGAAGCAGATGTGGGATGGCAGAAATACACTGGAGGGAATGTGAAGGGAGTGAAGCATAGGGAATGGGGACCCCAATTTACTCTGGTACTTTCTTCTAGTTGCTATTCTCAAGGATACAGATGTCAATTGTAATCTTAGTCTGTTAAAGTCAGAAATCTATTACCTGTTTCCCTGTCAGGTCCACTTAGATCCAGGACAATCTGTTCCTATAGTTATTACCATTTGTAATTAAAATCATATATCTATATAAACAGCTAGATACCATATAATATTTGATGGTGCTAGATTCATTTACAACTGGTATAACCTAAGTCTTATTTTGTAAAATAAAAATAAATATTTTAGTATTTGCAATTGTTATTAAAAAACATGTACCATTTCAAAATATACTTTGAGAAGATACTTGTGCCTGAGAAGAAACTAAATATGCTAACTTAATAAAAGAATCAACTTTTTTTTCCAACTCCCCTTTACAAATTCCTGAATTTCTTTGTATTTTGGAAAATATGTGTTCTCTAGATCAGAACTAATAAGTCTGTTACAGTTCAGTGTGATTAATTATCTAACATAAAGAAGAAGAGGAAGCTCAACCTATGTTCCGTTCATGTTCATGTACTTTTTCTACAGTTAAACTGTCATTTGCTTTTACTTCAAAAACTTCTATAGAAGAGACAGATAACGTCATCTTCTGTTGAAGTTTTGCACAAACATGAAATATTCCTGATAGCACATGCTGACCTTGCATGTTACTTTCATTTTTGTAATAGTATATAATCAATGGCTGTAGCATAGTTCCAAATCAATTTAAACTAAAGTCTGATTTTAATTAATCAGAAGAAAAAACTCAAACAAAACACTTTCAACAATTTTCTTTGGCTGAAAATATCAATTCCTGTCTCAGTATTAAGGAATGGGAACTTAAAGTAATTAATTTATTTAAAATATTTATGATAAACAAAGAAGTAAAATTTGGTTCCTTTAAATGAATACCTGCCACATAGTTATAGGTAAAAATAAAAGGAATAAATATAAATACCCAGTAAAATATATTTGCATACCTAAAGGCAGCAGTAAATGTATAATCCTAGTTTTCCCGAATCATACCTAATAAGGAAACAGGGATTCATTTGTGACCAACTTTCCTTTTTATTATTGACTAAACTGCTTATGGTACTGTAGTGTAGTGTGCTGTGAAAACAGAGAAACCATAAACCAGGAAGACTACTAGAAAAAATATGTTTTCTTCTGCTGAGTAATTATTTTGGAAAGGAAATTTCAGGCTGCCCTTTTACAATGCCTTCCTATCAGATTGATGTGGTGTAAGACCAGTTCATGGACTCACTGGCATAAATGTTTGTGTCTCACCCATTGAAACTCATACCAGAAATACTCAAATAAAAAGCACAATGATATATATCTCAAAGCGTTATTAATATAATCGTTGTCAATACAATGCAAAATAAGGAATAGAATGCCAATTTTTCTTTTTTTATCAGTTGGGTATAAAGAATTGGCTTGTATGATGGCTTGATTCCAGATAGCAGTTAGTTACTCACACATCTAACAACTCACTACTCCCCTATGGTGGGATAAGGGGGAAAACAGCAAGACAAAAAGTGAGAAAAGTCGTGAGTTGTGATAAAGACAGTTTAATAAGTTAAAGGAGAAGAAAAACCCATAAGCAACATAAACTGCAAAAGATGAAAGCAGCCACTAATAATCCCTGGAATTAAAAGTACCACAAGAAAAGGAGAGAGTAACCAATCAGGTGAAGGAATAAATAAAGTCAAAATTAGAACCAGCAACAAAAAGTGACAGCCCATCAAGTAATAGCTAAGCAGATATAACAGCTACAAATTCCGTCTAGCACATTTTGATCATATCTGTCATTATCTTGAACCCCTTGAGCCCCACTTAGTGTGCCAAAAAAAACTGTGATGGGTTGACCCTAAGCAGTAGCCAAGCAACCACACAACTAGACACTCATTTCCTGCTCCAACAGGTCAGAGGAGAGAATAAGAACACTAAAAAAGTTGTGGGTCAAGATAAGGCAGTTTAACAAGTGAAGGAAATAGAAAAAAACCCCAATAATGCAATGGAAAACACCACCTCCCACAAGCAAACTGATAACCAACCAGTTCTGAGCAAAGGCCACCTTGAAAGCCAAAATACCTTCATTTTTCTCTACCTCAATATTTGTTGCTGAGCATGACATTATACGGTATTAGATATCCCCTTGCCCAGCCTGAATCAGCTGTTCAGGCTTTGTCCCTTTCCATCTTCTTATCCACCCCCAGCCTGCCTACTCGCTTGAGGGAAGGAAACAGAGCGGGAAAAAGAGAAAGGCTTGATGCTGTGAAAGTACAGTTCAGTGACAGACAAAACATTTGTTACCAATACTGTTTTAGTCACAAACCCAAAATGTATCACTTCCGAGTTGCTATGAAGAAAGTTAACTCCTTCCCAGTCTGTGCAAGTACAATTTGCTACAGATTATACTTAATCTCTTATATTGAAAAAAACCAAAAAGATTCATAATTTGCAAGGGGGGACTGTTACATGTGGCCATCAATGCAACAGGGTTTGTAAGCAAAGAGGGTCAAACGAACCAAGAGCTTCCTATTCCCTGCACAAGTCTCAGGAGTTTCTTGGAAAAGCCCTCAGGGCCTCATCACCTGCACAGGACAAGGTTGTTTGAAGGAATTACTTCTGCCACATGGCAGGTTCTTGGATGACTACAGCATTAGTTGACAGCATCTCACCCACATCCTGCTACACAAATATCTCACTTGAAACAGAGGCTGGATTCTGGGCTTTCTTGAATTTGAGAGAATTACACCAGTCTGTTTAAATTGGAAATAGAGTGCTAATGTCACCTGACTTTAATTGCCATCTTAAAGGCAGCATATCAAGGACCTTTTTGTAGTCAATGCATTTCCTGAAAGAATTCAGCCAACTACTTTGCAGAGTTGTCTTAGAATGGGATGAATCATCCACTTTAGGCACTTATTGTTCTCCAGGTATTGATGTAGTTGCCTAAATGCCAAAACGCAGTATCAGAAAGAGAAATTGTGAATATCACTAATTGAAGAACCATCTTGAAATGAGGGTACAGCTCCAAAATGTAACATTTAGCAAATTTGTCTAACATAGTCACAGTTTATAACTGATTAGGGTTTATTTGCTATTAATGACTGACTTTAATGCTTGTTCTCCAAATGGGAAACAAAATCCAAACAACAACAAACCAACTCAACCCAAAACAATGATCAAGAAAGATACATAAATGCAAAACCAGAAGACAATTGGACTTTTCCAACAGTAAAGTAAATTTTAGTCACCATTTTCTGTCATTTGAAAGTGCTTTTGCAACATTACCAAAATGTAAACCAGTCCTTCATATAAAGTGAATTTACTTCAAACAAGCTGAATTAAGAAATTATACAAAATTAACTGTTATCCAAACCAGGTGAAAAAGAATTATTTTAGACATATTACCCAAGATACAACACTTCTAAATTTTGAGTTATCATTTCTAAAAATTAATTCACTCATTTTTCTTAGGTTGCATAAAGAAACAGATGACAAAAAAGTACTTTGATGGTTTTTGTCAGATTTCTTTTCTCTAAACTCCCCTATGTGTTTATTGTCAGTAATTAATATGCTGCAATACTGTCAGAATAGTGATTAAATTACACAAAATACAAGCAAGTCTGCTAAATAAAATCACTGGCTATGACAATCATATATGCTACAATCATTCAAGGTGAGCTGGCATACAAGTTCATGAAATTTTCATCCATTTAACTAATACATACTCAAATGAACCTGGTGAAGAGAGGTATTCAAGTACATAACTGAGACAGGCAGTTCTTTCCTCAGGCTTAGAAGGTTTTTTTGTTTTTACTACATTAAAACCTTGTTCTTTTTGGAATTGTATTAAAGATCATAGTACTATCAAATGATTGTAAAAATAACTTGAATTATTTTAAAATACATATCATAGCTGTAGGATTGTAAAAAGGATGGGGAACAGCTGTTAATAATTTATAAATATTACTTTAAATGACCACTCCTTAAAATCATGGGTGACTTTAACCTGGCTCCAAGGCTAAATGGAAGCATTTTACAGTCAGCTCATTTTACAGGAGAAAGCACCTATCTTTAAGTTGTGAGGCAGGAACCATACAGTCTTCCCTTCCAGCCTGCCCTGCTCTTCCTTCTGGTCTATAATCTCACTAACCTGGACTGGGGATGTCAACAGAAGTTATAGATATGTGCAAAGTTCCTTCTACTGGTTCTGGTTTTTACATCAACAATATTAAAGTATTTCTTGGTAATTAACCTGAATTGTTTTTCAAAAAAAATTCTTGGTTTTGAAGAAATTAGTAATTAAAAATGAACAATTAGAGATACTAAAATAGAATTAAAGAGGGGATAGCAACATTTTTACAAAGTACAGCTGAAAACTTTTCAGATGAGAGTGACAGTGCTGAGTTGCTTTACTGTTCATAAAATACAAAAAAATAAATCACAGTATAGAACTAAAAGATTTTTTTTCTTATCTAAAAGATTGTTCATAGTATTATGTTTTCAGATTTGACAGTCGGTTTTATTTTTATTTTTTTATTTGTAAAAGGAGCAATGAAGAAATGAACAAGTTATATTTCATTAATATGAACTGCTGTAAATACTTAACTCTGGCAAAAATAATCTGTAGTCATTAAATAATGAGGAAAACAGACAAAATATAATATGTCCTGTTCATGTAATATTTTCCACAGTTGTTCCAGAAGTATTACAGAGTCTGCAAGAACCTGAAGAAGTTGCAGACAAAATGTAAATGGTCTAGTAAATCCCAAACCTTTCATTTCACAGACTATCAACTGTCAAATGCATGGGCCAAAACCCAATCCTTACAAGGCAGTAATTCCATTGCAGGTTTTTTCTTGGAAATGTGACATTATAACATCTCCTTTTTTTTTTTTGCTTTGGGTAACTTGTGTAAAAACTCAAAATCTTTTCCATGATGCAGCTTTTATGAAAACAATTTTCCATGAAGTGTTTAGTATTATATCTAAAATTAATGGTTCTCTTCTATGCAAATGTGCAAGAGATTTTTTTATAATGAATGTAGTAGATAATAAACCAGCTAAAAATTATGTGACTGAGAAAATACACAAGGCTCATCATACTCCCAGAGAAGCTTTTTCACAACTACTAAAACGAAAATCAATCTTCTCCATCTTGAAATTTATAGCCCACTGCTTCTGCTGTCTTTGAAAATACTATCCTCAAGGGCCAACGTATTTTTACTTTTGAACAATGTATTGAATATGTTGAAATTCTTGTTCAGATTCAAGTTATTATTTTACAAATTTTGTGCTTCCTAGGATCATTTTGCAAAGTTCAAAATTTGCTACTAATATTTACATGCTTTTATATGTTTACTTTTCTTTACACTTCATTGAATATTTATTTTAATATGCATTTATGAAAATAGTTTTTATCATATGATTTATCTGGGTTTCACATACGTCTTAGCAGTATTTGCTTCATAGTAAATACATGGATTTAAAATCTCAGCATTCACCAACAATTAAGGATGTTCACGCAGTTTGTGATAAAGCAATGTTATATATCTCAGACACTTGAAAGAGAAGTCATAGATTTGAATACAAAAATGTAGTAAGAAGATAAATAAATAAATAAATAAATAAACAAAGATATCGAATATTTTTATTAGTTTGGGGATTTCTGTGGAAGACAATCTCAGCTCTTAAAAATCTGACTCCACTTTGAAAGTTGATCAGAACAATGATGTTAACTTCTTTGTTCTACAAATTTTGTATCTGTGGAATTAAGCTAACATCACAAGTCCTAGTAGACTTCAGTGCTTAGAAGACATTAAGATTCTTGGGCAAGTAGTAAGACAGCAGAGTAAAGCATTTTTCCTAACCAGAACAATGTGACAAATGAGCTAGTCCTTAGGGTGTTTTAACAGTTTCAGTGAACTGTAACAGGAGGTGAAGAGACACCCCATTGTCCAATGCATATATCTCAGGGATAAGCACCACCATGATTTATTGAAAGAGCTTGAAATGAGCTTGTAGCAAAGGAGTAGCAGTTTTGGGTCACTGGGGAGGGCTGACTAACAACTTCGCTGAAGTCGATCACTCTTACACAAAGTATCTGTCAAGGCTCTGTTACAAGACATTTACAAATCAAAGATCATGAAAAGTACAGAATGTTCCGTGCTTCTACTCCTGGGTTTTGCCTGGTTGAAGTCAGCAATAAGATGATTTATATTGAGTACTCTTGTTTTTCACCATGTTACATGCTTTAAGTACAGTTCAAATTTTATCATCATAGTATTGAAAAATTACTTCAAGTTCTTCCCTGATTTTCCTTATATAAAGGTGCTATAGGAAGCACCACTGAGAACAGACACACTGCACTAGTTTAACAGTTATGTATAAAAGACTTTTTGCCTGCCATCTCTGCACCATAAACTGATTTTGCTGTATCTGCTGAAGCCAAACACTGAGCTGACTTCATAGGTTGTGGTAAGAGGAAGAACATACTATATGGTACTGTTATGGTTTGAGTTAATTGGAGTGCTTCTGACTCTCGGCCTTAGTCTAAAGTAACTGCATTTTCTGAAAAAACAACTGCATGTTTTTCAGACAGTTTCTCTCTAGCAGTGATAACATGGAACAACAGTGTGCAGAGAGGCCAACATTTATACTTATTCCTCTAGTAGCTAAGGCTATCCTCAAGCTACTGAAAAATGGCTGCACCTGATAGAACAGGTGGCCCCAAACTCACCAACCAGAGTATTCCACCCCATATACATCATACTTGGTATAAAACTGAGAGATCACGAGGGTCTCACCCTCTTCTGTGATGCCTCATTTGTCTGATTGTTCCTGACCCCAGATCTGTGCATCCCTGAATCCAGCTCCTGAGTTCAATTCCATGGATCCATTCCCTTGTGTCTGCTCTACAGCAGTTGTGGTGACATGCAGTCATCGAGTGGTGGGTGGGGGTGCGATCTCAGAAATTTGTATATATTTTCATTATTTTCAGATTATTTAAATCATTATTACTATTGTTATCATCATTTCATTAAAGCTGTAGCTTTAGTTTCCAAACCACAAGCCTATAACCTCTCATTTTCCTCTCTCTCCACCTGGGGGTGTGGAGGAGTGAAATTTGGGAGTCCACATGAGTTTAGCCAGAAATTAGCCAGGTCAAGGCTAAACCGTGACAGGTGCCTGTTACTTAGCTTCTCACTAATATCATGTTGACATCTACATCTGCCAAATCCTCTGTGTTCTTCTATGCTATTATCTAGCCTTCTTTTTCTTTAAGCAACTTCTGAATGTGATAAAATATAATTATACATATTGAGATACAAAATATAGCACTATTACTTAATGATGGTTTTCTAAATGCAATTTAGAAAAACATATAGCCTGCCTATAGGAATGTCATTCTATTGCTGTTCCAGTGAATTTGGCACTAAATTTTGCCAGCAATGCTTTAATCGAAAATCAAGAGAGGAAGTATCATAATGGAAGAATTTGCATAACTTCCCAGTATTTTTAAATGAAATACAGTGATCAGACCAGAGATCTCATACAGGAGGTAGTGGTCATTGGCTCAGTGTTCTAATGGAGATTGGTGACAAGTGGTGACCCTGAGGGATGACTTGTCTGTACTGGGATTAGTATTGTTTTATATCTTCATCAATGACAGTTGATGGAGTGCACCCTCAGCAAGTTTGCAGAAGACAGCAAAGTGAGTGGTGAGGTTGGCACATCTGAGAGACAGGATCTGGGCAGACTTGAGAAATGGGCCCATGTGAACCTCATAAAATTCAACAAGGCCAAGTGCAGAGTCCTGGATCTGGGTTGGGGCAATCCCTGGTATCAATACAAGCCAGGCAATAAGGAATTGAGAACATCTCTTAAGATAAAGACTTGGGGTACTGGTGGATGAAAAGCTGAACATGAGCTGGTAATGTGCACTTGCAGCCCAGAGGCCAACTGTATCCTGGTCTGCATTAAAAGCAGCATAGCTAGCAGGTCAGAGGAGGTGATTCTGCCTCTTTACTCCACTGTGGTGAGAGCCCACCTGGAATACTGTTTTTAATTCTAGAGTCCTCAGCTCAGGAACGATAAGGATCTGTTGAAGTGGTTCCAGAAGAGGGCCGCAGAAATCATCAGAGGGATGAAACTGTGAGGGCAGACTGAGAGAGTTGGCTTGTTTAAACTGGAGAAGAGAATGCTCTTGGGGAAACCTTATAGCAGCCTTCTAGTGCTTAAAGGGGACTACAGGAAAGGTGGAGAGAGGGCCTTAATCAGGGGATGTAGGGATAGGATGAGGGGTAACAGTTTAAGCTGAAAGAGGGTAGATTTTGACTAGATATTAGAAAGAACATTTTCACTGTGAGGGTGGTGAAACACTGGCACAGGTTGCCCAGAGAGGTGGTAGATGCCCCATCCCTGGAAACATTCAGGGTCAGGTTGGACAAGGCACTGAACAACCTCAGTTTGTTGAAAATGTCCCTGCTCACTGCAGAGGGGTTAGACTAGAAGATGTTAGAGGTCTCTTCCAACCCAAATGATTCTAGGAAGTTAAAAAATGTCATAATTAATCCATTTAAACTGTGCCATACATCTAGAATTTTTCCCATAGAGGTTTTTTTTCTCTTTATTTGAAGTGAAAAAAGTAGGAATAGTTTTGACAGGTCACTTTCATTATCATTCAAAATCTGTTAAATATTTTATAAAGAAATGTACCACATATTTACTATACTAAATGAGATAAATGCTTATAATAATGTGCAATGAATCTTGCTGAATATTGTGTTTTTTAATCAAGAAATGAGAAAGTTTTATCAACTACTAAACCAACAAAAACAGATTACATTATCTAAAAGCATACCTTTACCCCAGAATGAGTATGAAAAGGCCACTTAATTTCTTTTATTTTTATACTGGGAGATAAAAAAAGCCTCATAAAACTAGGTGTAAAAGAGTTTTATATTATTAAAGGATTCATAAATAAATGTAAAGAAGTCTGAACCTGGCTGAATTAGGTAATACAGATCACAGTTCATTCAGTGTGGATGATAGCACCTTTACTCATTCAGACTTTGTAAAGGATGGGAAAAGGTGACAATTGTCAGTACTTATGCAACACTTTGTCAAACCTGACATTTGCCCCCTGCCAGGAAATGCCTTTTCAATTTAATCTCAAAATGTCAAAATCTCTCTCTTTCCCAAGGGTCCTGATCACCTTTGATTCCAGTGAAGCCTGTTCACATCAGAAGACAGGAAGTGTTTTATTCTGCAGCAGAATGTGCCTAAGAATATTCTGACAGTAATTTCAAAAGCTCAGTTATTGGCTTCTATACACTGATTTTATAGTGCTATGTTATGTTCAACAGTGATCTTTGGGCCATTAAGCATAAGAACACTGAAACTTAAAATATATAAACTTCTTCCCCAAGAGCTTACAAAAAAGATGAAGGTTTTGAAAGTTTTGTGCAAAAGCACCAAGTGTGCACTCTAATTTCAGGAACCGCATTCTGATTTCAACTAAACCATCATACTAGTTTGAGACAGTTACCTAATTATCCTTCTTCCAGTGTAGCCAACAGACGATGCATTCATCCAAAACTTAGACACAGAGAAAAACAAGGCTGACAACCAATACTGCTGTTCAAGGGGTTTCTTTTGTATTGTTTTTGTCCTTAGTAATGAGACTAGTTTTCCTCTGTTCAGTCTTTAGTGCACAGGCTACATTGCAGTTAATATTCCACACTGACAGATTGAAAAAGTAAGAAATACATGAATTATCTTCTCACAGTTGATCCCAGAAATCTGTTGGCATAAGATCTTGATTAGAAATAAATAAAAATTATGGATATTTCAACAGTTCAAATGATTTTTTTTCTAAGCAATTTGGCTTTACCTACACTAAACAAAGACACAGTATATTATTCCTTGTGAAAAGGAGCATTGAAAGAATTTGCCTTTGTTCATCTCTCATGTACAAACTTTGGAATGAACACAGCAGAAAGACAGGTAATTTTAGAAAGGAGGTTAGGATTTATCTACTGCAAACCTTATGGACAATAGCGACACAGTAAAATCTAACCAGGATATCAATAATCAGTTTTGTATAATGCAGCCAAATGTTTTTTGTTCTACACTAGCAACCAGGCTGCAGCTGAAAAACACTGAAGTCACTGCAGTTGCACAGATTTATATCAGCTTGGTATATCTACCAGCTTTCATTAGGCTGGCAATATTAGAACCTTAATTATGTTCCTTTTAGGCATTAACATGGGTATCCTTGCAAAGAAAAGTCTTTCCTAAATATGCTCCTAAAAATCAGGTTTTATTGATAGGATTTTTAAAGACTTTTGAATGGGCAAAACATTATTTATATTTTTCCTAAAAGGCTATTTGTAGAATGAACTATGTTGGCTGATACACTATATAAAATTACTATTATTAATGCATTATTAAGGATAATAGTTGAACCACATTACTGCATATTTGTAAATATCTGCATTTGTTTAAATACACACATACGTACACAATAAATATACACATATATATGGATAAATATGTACACAAAACTATGTGTGTTAGTACACATATATGCATTTGTATTTATATGCATAGAAAAGCAACTATATATACAACCATGTACACACAGACAGATCCCAGGAGTCTCAAAGTCCTTAATTTGAGAAAATGTGTAAAATCAGACACGTAATTCTTGTGGCAGCCTACATAATACACCATGCATGATAAGAGAGTCAGTATTACATGTATCTGTGACATGACAGATTACAGCTTCCTAGGACTCTGAAAGAAAAACCCAAGACCTTATTTTGCATACTCACAGTATTTAAATGTAAATGTATCGTATTTCTCAGAAATGTGTCAACATTAGAAACTAAAAGAACCTGCTGACTTTTATGGAAGAAAGTGATGTCTAACAAAAACATTTTTTATTTTCTTCCATTTTCATTTCTAAATGAATAATACCATAAAATAGTAGTAAATTTCAACACAATCGTGACATGGCCATGCAATGTAAAATCTGATGGAAAATACATATTATACGTAAAATATTCCATCAGAGAAAATTTAAATCTTAAGAAATCATAGAATCATAGAATGTTTGGGGTTTAAAGGGACATCAAAATCATCTAGTTGCAATCACCATGCCATGGGCTGGGACACCTTCCACTAGATCAGGTTACCCAAAGCCTCATCCAACCTGGCCTTGAACACCTCCAGGACAGAATGCAAAAGAGTATGGTTACTTTTCTTCTTTTAATGTGGTTTATAACAATATTTTTTCTCACAGAAATTCAGTTTCAGTTAACATTAACTAAAAATGATTTTTTTATGCTAATAAGCACTGGTTTGAGTAAAAGTTCTGCCTCTTATCTGTACATGTGTTTATCTGAGAAATTAATTTAAAAATTACATTTGTCACTATTAATTACAGTATTAAATAAACAAGTTCAAAACTATATTTTTTTTAAATGAATGAAAATATAGTACAGTTCTTCATTTAAAATGTTCCTTGATGAATAAGAATATACATCATGGTGTTTCCCTACAAAATGTTTTTTTTGTTTAAGGAGATGGAAACCACACTACAGTGGGGGAAAAAAAAAGGGCCCGTTGTCAAACATCACTTCCTTAAATTTTATTCCAGAAGTTATTTCTTTTTGACAACTTCATAAACTTTAGTAAGAACATAAAACTGCCATTTAACACTGATACAGAATAGGTTAATTAGTCCCATGAATTTTTCATGACTTCTGTGCCTTAAACCAGATCTTCAATGACACTGACTCTTTTCCATAGATGACAAAGGGCCTGGAGCAAATCCTTAAAATCTAAACTTTCAGGACAAGGGAAGACTCTGTGATCATCAGGGGATTCAAAGAAAGTTTATTTGGACCAGTGCTATTTAATATTTTCATTGACGATATAGACAGTGAGATCAAGTGCACCCTCAGCAAGTTTGCAGATGACACCAAGCTGAGTGGTGCAGTTGTCATGCCAGAAGGATGGGATGTCATTCAGAGGGACCTCCATAAGCTGGAGAAGTGGGCCAGCTGAGCACACAGAGAGGATGACAAATTTTTGCTAGCATCCTGCTCAATGGACAGTTTGAAAGATGGTAAAACCTCTCCTTGAATAATATAACAAAACCATCAGATCACTAATGTAGGCCAGCCCAAGCTTCATGTGTGCTTTTCTTTGATCACCCCATGTGCTATCTCTTCCAGCCCCTAGCCTATTACAAGTGGTAACATAACATGCAGGTACTACTACAGACATAGTTTCTGTGACAACAATAAAGGTTGATCAGTTTTACGGTTACATGGTTTCACTTATCATCTTTCCCCTCAGCTGTTTTCTCCTAAGCCTCACAGATGTCAGTCTCTAGCTATAGTTTCTTCCCTACTGCCTATAGATATCCATGGGACTCTACTTTGCTCAGTCACCATAGTAGAGAGTGAGTGCAAGCACTCAAGGTGTGCTGATTTACTGCATCCACCAGTCTATCACACTGGCCTTGATCTGCACAGACTTTGCAGAGATGATATATCTCTATGAGATCATCCTCTGAAGTCTTTAATCTGCCATTGACACCAAGAAAAATCTTCACTCTACTGGGAAGTCCTCCTGGTCATTCCTCCTGGATTTCAGTTTGCGAGTTGTCTCAAATATTTGATTCTCCTCTTACTGCTTATCTTTATGGCTTGGGATCCTGCAATTATCTAAATCAATAAGTTTAGATAACTCACCTTGATCAGAGCTGGTAGTTGATATGCCATTTTTCAACTTTTTCAACAATTAGCTCCATAAACAATCAATGAATAAAACTGGTCATTGTATTTAACTGAAAGTGAAATCTTTTTCACTGTGGGAAATGCACCATCACTATGTATATAGAATGAGTATGAATGAAAGGTATCCTGAAGCTGGAGAGGGCACTTGATGATTCCTACCTTTGCTCCTTGGAAGTGCAAGTACCTCCCGAGTGCAAGGAAAGCAGTCACCAGCACTGTTTTAGGACTTATTTTCTAACTATCATTTCACTTGTAGATATTATTGTTTAGGAGCTTCTAACATCTATCTGGTTAACAATTTACAGATGAAAGCCAAACTCTTTGATTTAATTATGTGTTTTATACACATTATATGATACTATATAGTGATATATATCCTGCAAAAATTATTTTAAAGGCAACCAACAAATTGTACAACGGAAAGTTTGCAGAAAACAAAAAAAATACAAATGTAAGTTTTTAAACGAACATGTATTCACGACTTTTTTTGCCTCAATAGTTTAATTCTGTTGGTAAGCTTCAGAAAAACTTGCAGAAATATAAACAGAAACAAACAAATTCCTCTGTGCAATTCACTCCTCCTAGGACTTGGTATACATTGCTAAGATTTCTGTACACTGTGTAGAAACACATTGCTGGAGGGTTTTCTGTAGGTCTTTTTAAATTGAGAACCTTTCAAAACACACTGAACCATTTTCTGACTGCAGGAGTGCAAAATTTGTTGATTTTGGAATATACTATGTATGCTTACACTCAATTTATGTAGCCATAAAAATTATAATAATATAGTAAAGAAAATTATTATTTTGCATTTATTAAAATAGTTTAATATTAAGTATACATATTTTAATGAGGTTGAATGCCTGTGATTTTGGTATATTCTGCTTGAGGCTTTTAAAATGCTTTTTGAACTTCAGTTCTTTCTCACGACACTCCAACAGAGACAGTAAATTACTTCTCTCATTTTGTTACAGAGCAAACACATTAAAATATCTTTTCTTAGATGAGAGAACCATTGTATGATTTTGTGATGCAAGAGTTCTTCATCAGAAAAGAAGTTTTTATTCAAATTATTATTAATTTTTAAAATATTTTTTCTTTTTATCTTCTTTTTTTGTTCTTCATTTTCTTTTTCCTTCACCTTTAAGGATGGATTTCTGGCCAAATAAACTTTTGGTACTCTATAGATCTGCTCATAGAAATAACATAGATAGATACAACCTCATGATTATGCTCGATTTAGGCTCCCTCCTCATATCTCTTTTACTGTGAGTGAAAAAAAGACAGAGCATTATGATGGCAGACACACTACAACACTCATAGATTGTCTTAAGCTCGATGACCTTAAAACTATGTTTTACACTTAAGATTAGAGTCAATAGATTGGTATAGGCAAATGGAAAAATGCAAGGGAAAATGAGGTTTGATAATTTGCACCAGGTAAGTGAAAGGAAAGATTTGATGTCACAGCAAACGTGGACTAGCCTATAAGTCTAGATGGGGATAGTTAGCCATAGATGAGAGTGGAAAATGAAACTTCCAAAAGAAAACAAAAGGAAATAAATAATAGTGAAGATTTAAAGGGCAGCACAAAAATATTATCTTGCAACTAAGAAGATAATGGGTTTTCTGGCCATCGGATCTCATCCTACTCTGGATTCAAAGGCAAGATGCATTTGCTTACTCCATGTGGCAAATGTAGTTACATTTCTGGTTAAGCTGATGTTCAAGTAGGTAATGTTGGCATCAGTTTAGAGGGTGGAGGAGGAGGCACTATGCTTCTTTTGAAAAGACCTTATAGATATATCATAAAAGCCCATACTACCTAATGTCCATATTAGAGCGTTTGTGTTTGGGATGTAATTTGCCTCATAAAATGGTTGAATAGTGTAATTTTTATTTTTTTTCCTCCAATGACATGCAATAACAATGTGACTGTCACCATTTGGCAGAAAGGTGCAGGGTATGATTTGATCTAGAATTAGGAAGATGGATTACTGCAGATGAATCATCACTACTTTTCCTTAGTAGGTGGTAAGTTGCTTCGTTGACTCTCTATGGGCTTACCAGTTTGATCTGAACATAGGAGCCATCTGCTAAAATTTAACTAGGGGTTTCCACAGAAAATATTGTAGGACCTACTTAATACATTTAATTTTCCTTTTCACAGCACTAATAAATATAAGCACACTTTAACCTGTTTCTCTCTTTCACTCTTTTTCACTTATTTCGTCAAGCTGCTTAGGATGACAATCTATAAAATATTATTTTGGTTTCTCAAAAGTCATTTTAAGGATGAGGATTATCCAGCAAGACACCGATTGTGTGTTGGAAGCAGAGCAGAAGATGCTTTAACTCCTAAGCACTGTACCACAAGGTATGACATAAAACACACGAGACTGTGCCTGTAACTATTTCTGTTTAACAAAGAAAATCAACTATGATCAAAATAGTTCCCTTCTGAGTTGACACACAGCTGCATACCATGCTGCCAATGTTCAAAGAAATTCTGCAGATCATTTGCTGAAAGGCTTTTGATCTCCTTCATTTTTACTTGCATATCTTCTATGATCAAAAAAAAAGGGTTCCTTTGAGCACCAATTTGTTCTTTAGGATCTCTTCACTCAGAAAATAATTGAAAAGTTTCCATCACGGATTTCTTCAGTTTCACAAGAAACTTGATGTTAACTCACTATTTATTCTTGCTCTTCGACATTTCCCAACTGAGGGTAAAAAAAAGGTCTAGATTTGAGTAAAGTGATCAAGTAAAGACTTTTTTTCACCGTGACAGGTTGAAACATATTCTATAACTATCTCTTCGTCTCTCTCCTCCTATTCTTAGTTCCCAGGCTAGTGTCATTTTTATTTTTTGTCAGACCTATAAATGTAGAATTCCTGAATTCTTCTTTAAAATGGCAAATTTGATTATTTAGAGCCCAAAGGAGTCTTTTACTTCCTTGTCATGCAAGTGAAGGTCCTGTACACATGAACTTATTTTGTGCATGTATCAAGATGAGAACGGCTTCTCCTTACACTTGGAGTGGTTAAGGAATCAATACTAATAAGAGAAATGATGAAACATATAAATTGAAGGTTGCAGGTGAAGCTACAGAAATCACACGAATTCAAAGGTACAATTTATGTGAACAGCTTGTTCTTGACACTGAAGTGAGAATTTGTCATCCATTCCCATGAACTCCTATTAAGAAAGGTGGCTTGATTTAAGCTTATCTCTTATCAGCATTATTCTGTATTCCTACACACTGGACTTGTTCCATTTCCTTTTTTAGCATTTCAACTCTTTTTGAGAAAAACTGCTCTACTGGATTATTCTCACGTGTGCCTCATTTTCTACCCTTTTCCACCCTTGTCCTCCTTATCTCTCTTTCACAGTATGAGACTGGTGTGAGCTCTTCTAAGAGAAGAGTTATATGCTTCTAGTGTAAAGGGATGTTAACCTTGCTGTAAGGCTTATCTATGGGCACCTAAACTCCACTGTGAGAATGTGCTAATCTTTCTATGCTGACTGCAACATTGCTTTGTTCACCCACATATTTCCAGACTCTAACATCCAGGGACAAATTCCAGTCTATGGTTTCCTAGTGCAAGTTTTCTTTGCTATTGGCACCTCGACAAAGGCAGCTGAAGATGGAGGTTTGGTGTGTGCGTAACCTTTCTCGTGAGTCTTACCTCTATCTGTTAGCCCTATGCAGAGGGTGATGAACTCTCTCCAATAGGTTACATTCCTTCATGCCACAGGCTACCATGTAGTTTGTACAGGGTAGAGAGGTAGTGGACAGGTAACATGGGAAGAAGAGGGTCTTCAGATTATTAACATGAGGTAGATAAAGAGCTGTGCAATTTATGGGCCTGGTCTCCCAGAATATCTACATAACGTACGGAGGGAAACAGGTATTTCCATAGAATGATGGAGAGTAAGGACCTACTCAAAATACTCTGCCTTTCAAAAGTTTTTGGCTCTTAAGGGAGATGAGGCACCTAGAGTGCTTCAGAGAGGAGGGAAGAGCAAATTTTCAAAATCCTTCTGAACTTTGAAGAAGCATCCCCTAACATGTCCATGGATGAGAGTGATGGGTGAAAATGTCACATACAAAGTACTGGGAAAAAGAGTTTTGGGCTTAACTTATAATAATGTAACTCATTACTGACCGAGAATAAACCATGCTCTGTTTTCTTCCCTATGGACCAGACAGTAATTTGTGACATGAATCCGTACATTACAAAAAGAAAGTAGATAGACAGTCAGTGTTTGCGGGCTGTTTTGCCTGCTATGCTGATGTTTCTGGCTTTTTTTCTGAACTGTGAAAGAAGAGATAATCCCCATTGCAGTGTCAGCATGTCCCATAAAACTCATTATGGAAAGCTTACGTTCTTGAGCATTAAGCATGAAAAATCATTTAAATGCTAAACAATAACAGAGTTTGACCTCAAAGTTAAAAAATAATTTTAAAGTACACTTTTTATCAGATGTCAAAATACTGCATGTTCTCAGTTGTAAAACTATGTTATCCTTTAATCGATGTAAGCTAAGAATAACTAGTTTTATTGATGACTGACATTTATAAAGCAAAATATCATGAAAGCAAATTTCAAACCCTAATTAAGAGACAAAATGAAATCTGAAACCTACTTTTTGTTATCAGTGTAACATGCAGAGATTTTCCTTTTGTCATTCTCTATTGCATCGCAGGACAATGAATTATCTAGCCTAGAGCTGAGAAGAGAACAACAAAGTAAGAAACTGTTTTGTTGTAAACTCTAGTTGTCTGAATGTCCATTCTAGTTCCATTATCGGTTTCCACAGTACAAAGCATTCTTAGTCTTTCTCCCTGAGAGATAACACTGTCATTTCTTGATATTATGTCAAATACGCTCCCATAAAAACTATTTTAGTTTTTCTGGTCTTCTTCCCAGACTTGAAGGCTGTACGTAAACTCCTTCCAATCCCCTTGCAGGAAAGAGAGAAAGGGTGATCAAAACATGTTTAATGCCCTTTTTGTTCTGCCAATGGGAAAAAGTCTTTAGCATACCCAGATGTTCAGGTAGACCTATTCATTGATCTCATGCTCTCTGAAATGCAGTAACAACACAGTACAAAGATTAAAGCAGATATTGATCTTGCTTCATTGCTATCTAGCTCTGATAAGTCTAGGTCAAAATAAATTCCAGAGTGATTCGAACATGCACTTTCATTTATATCTTCCAGTTCTGTAATTGCTGCAACAGTGTATTCATGTATTCATTTATGCATTGAAATCAACAGCAGTACGTGAAGGACAGTGGCCTGTAATTCTTCCTCATGTGAGAGTTTCTAGTTAAGGAGATGATTGTCATCCACTGAGTGACTGTATGGTTTACAGTGCAACACCAAAGTGGAATGTGTAAAGGCTCCTGGGACATTTGGGTATGTGGTTGAAGACTTGATTTTATCAGTGGAGGTGCAGTCGCTAATACCGTGGGGACTATAGCTACAGCGTGGACAGGTGTACAAAATATCTGTGTGATTCAAAGACAACTGCGTCTCTTACTGATTCCTGTGAATTATTTAGATCAAATTAATAGTTCACCTAATATGCTTAGTTTTTTACATTTCTGTCTACAGTGGAATAACTAATTTTCTACAAGATATATGTATTATATTGATACTGAAATAATGGTATAATAGACTACCCAACAAGGCCACACCTGGGCTTTGAAAGTCCTGTTCCTACTAGCCAATAGATAGCACTTCCGTCTCAAAAACAAGGCAAAAAACCTGTCTATGAAGGCAATAGACCACAAAAACTGGTTACACAAAACTGGTTACATATTTTGCCAATGTCCAAACCTAGGACAACTGAAACTTTTCCTTAATGTATTAATGCTAGTTGAATGACATAACTGCCTATTTCATGGTTGCATGTCTAAGTAAATAACAATTAAATCAAGGAAACTTGATCTTTCAAAGAATGCAAAGAAACCATTTTAAATTACTCTGCAAAAATAATTAGGAATTGCTGATTTAGTTTTCAAATCTACTGTCTGAAGGGGAGAAAGATTCATTAATGTTGCATTCTAAGTTCATAGATTTAAAATTAATTGTTCAATTATCTTCATACATTAAGAGCATGGGAAGAGCTTACAAAAAAAAGATGACCCCTCAGGGAAATACACCTTACGTACTTAGAAAATGTATTTGAGAGCTGCATTTAATTTGTTCAATTCATGATTGTGATATGTGTTGTTATAAAATGTACTTAAGTGGCAATTAAATCTAATTAATCTATCACTGCAATTATTCAGAGAAATCAGAAAATTTAACCTGTTTGGCCACTGGTAGCTTTCTGTCAACTTTAAGAATGTGTTCATTTTTAATGGGTTTGTTGTTGCTTATTTAACTTGTTCTTCTTATCTTCCCTTGAAAAGTTATCTCAACAACCTATGAATAAGTCCTACGTGCCTCCTCTTTCCTTTCCTTCTGACTTTTACATACATTGGTGCTGCTAGCAAATACATATGGACTGTATGCAAGTAGTAGCCTTCTCTACTGTTGCAAAAGTCTCTTCAGCACACAGAACACAGGAAACAAACAATTTCCTTATTATCCATTGAAACAACATTTTTAATATTTTTGACATTTCTGATTTGCAGTAAAACTTGTTATGTCTTCATCCATTCATAATCTTTCCTACAGGCTTAAAATCTTGGTATTTAAAGAAAAAAATAATATTTTATAGAATATAACAAAATGTGAAATAACCCTTATATGAAATGCTAATATGTAGCTACAATGTATTTGTTATCTATTTCATCTATGCTCAAATCTTTACGTGGTGCTATAGTGAATTCCCAAAAATATAAACACAACGGAAGAAAGTGAATCGTAGTTTTTGGTAACTTAAAGTCAATATTTCAACAGGTCTTTTAAATGTTCTATGGGATTTTCTTCTTTGTTTCTGTCTTACAAACGTAATAATTTTGTTTCTGTGAATGCTCTCAAAACCAACTTGCTAGCACCCGTGGAACACCATCCAGTACTGCAACTGTAAGTCCAGTGAATTGTACATTAAAACATATGCACAAAAGTCATGCCAGTACTGCTGTTTGAAGACCAGCTATTATAGCATAGAAAAGAGACACGCAACAAAGTTATGCAAATGGAAACTCATTATTTTGAAACAAGTACTTTGTTGCTTCAGCTGGTCTGAGTAACAACTGCAAAAATAGAAATATCTGCCAAACGCCACGCATCTCAATAAGCACCAATATATATGTACAAAAGGTATCTCCTAACCTAAGAAATGCTGAAAACGGAATGCCTCATCATATCTCACTAGACAGACAAATCAACAAAGGGAAATAACAAGGGAACAGATAACCATGCTTTCACAAATGGGACCTTTTTTTATAATTCAACTCAGTACCATTTCCAAGGATTCGACAGAGCTTCTGAAAAGAAAAATCTCATCTGAGTCCAATTTGTAGCTGCTGGAAGTTACTCTGGAAGCAGGAGATTAAAAGCTTTAAAATTTTTGCAAGTAAACCCAGGTTTCTTTTTTTTTGTTGTTTTTGTTTAAGGGGGATGGGATAGCTTTTTTTACTTCACCATAACAGAATACATAGGGAAAAGATCCCAAATTATTAATAGCCCAGTAAGAAAACCTGACTGTCTCTTTATGGGAATGAACTTTCATGGGTGTACTTAAACTTTTTAAATTCATGCATTAAAGTGTATAAAACCACAAAGTTCTCTGTTTTGTCAACTTTCTACTAGTTTTAGTTTAGTTTTTGTTTTCCTTCAAGTTATCCAGAACAGGGAAATCTTGTCACAGCCACTGCATGCAGTTAGATGGAGATGTTCTTACCTTTGCTTGGTGCTGACCTTCAACCCATTTGGGCTTTAACAGCATCACACCATTACCACCTGGACTCTTCTATACCCTTGATTGCAGAGGCCAGCAATCACTGTCTTCGCAGTGACCAAAGACTATGAATTAGTGAAGACAGAATCCTCAGAAGCAACCTTTGTGTATCTGACACCACAAGATAACGCTGAGTACTACGCCTATCCACTGGACTAGCTGAGGAGACCTTGTTTTGTTTCCTGGCCTTGAAAAATGTATGGCTTTTACACAGATGTCCCAAGAAGGAAACCTTAAAAGCACCTTTACCTGAGCTGAAAATCAGGACTTTGCAAACAAAACTCACATATACCCTAGAAATGTGAGATCTCCTTTACGGAATTCCAGTCAGTTGGTTGTAAATCACAAAGTTTCAGCTTCCTGCCAGTGCTGTTCAGTGCTTCATGAAAAAGTATCCAAGCCTGGACTTCAGTACAGGTTGGGCAGTGCAGGGTGCAATCCAGTGTGTGTGTAATGACCACAAAAGCTTCATCAGCCACTCAGTTATTTTTAAGTCCTTTTTTTGCTTCTTTATGGACAATCTGTGGATACACACTCATGGTCATTAGGGTATAAGCACAGTTCTATAATTTAGATGTACTCAGTGTAGGGATAGTATGTTACAACTGAGGTGTTTCATGACTTTCATACCTTCCTAGACATCCACCACCACCACCACTGATGCTATGGACATTATTTCTTATTGAACTTTATGCATAAAGACTAAGGTAGGTCAGGGAATGAGTGCGTTCTGTGGCCAGGGCCATGTCTGTCTCATTCCTGACGTCCTTACGAGTCAAAGATAGCCCAGGAGTAAATTTCCCCCATGGCCTATGATGACCTTTGTTCAAATCATTGCACTTTTCAGAAACCATCCTTATGACACAGAATCTCCCCCTTTTTGTAGCAGTTCCAGGATTTTGCTGAGGAAAGTGTTGTTCTAGCTTCTGTGTCCCTCACTTCTGATATGGGCTGGGAGTGACAGGTTTATTGCTCTAGATTTAAGGAAAGAGAATAGACATAAGGCAAGGCCAGCCTGCACGGTACAGCATGGGACACAGGCTGAGTGGGACACAAACTTGCTTTAGCAATGAGCAAATCTAGTGTCTCTCAGCTAATGCAAACTTAAAATCACCATTCTACCACTGTGTTGCTAGATTGCTTGTCACAAGTTTTACAGCGCTGTGAGAGAAACCATAAAACAAATAATAAAAGAACAGCTTCAGAAGCAGACATAAAGCCAAATAAAGTAATAGAAGAGGAAATAGGAAAAGAAAATCTCTTCAGGATGGTGACAAAACAGTATGAACAATATGGTGGAAGTATCCACCCCCTCACTGTTACTGAACAGCTTGTAAAAAATAGAGCATGTTGCTTCAGCATACTTTTCAAGGAATTCAGTAACTATTCATCTGGTGCAAACACTCGGGGGTGCAAATGGGGGCAGGCCAAAATATTAAATACTTCACAAGAAAAATGGTTTACAATGCAATTGTTAATTCTACTAATTTACAATGTGAAATTCTTGGATAGTTTGAATGCATATGTCCTCCATAAAAACCTGACATTTTTAAAGTGTTAACTACTTAATTATGATTTGTTGACTGTTTTAGAGAGACAGACAGTTACTATAGCTGTTATTCAAGGCCACTTTGGACTTCTCTTCCTAAGGTCACTCTGACAGATAATGTTGCAGACAAATCCTCTGGTCCTTTACAGAATAGTTGGATGAGATAAAGCAGATGGACACTATTTGCTAGCATAAAAGAAACATTGCCATCAGGTCTATGAGAGTATCAGCAGGTAGGCTTGCATGGATAGAGCTGAAGTGGTTTAACAAAATATCTCCATTACTCCAACATGCACGACTGTAAGCACTAGCATGCCACATATGGTGAGTGAAACTAAGGATACATTACATTACAGTTAGCCATGTTTACCTATGTGGATGGCAGCCTGAGCTAAGAAACAGAAACAATCAGATTAAGATAGATCTAGGAGTAGTTTCCCCCATGTTTTTCAGTCAGTTTCTTTAACTCCTCTATCTAGAATTACGCATATATCTCAAGAAAATATTTCCATTACAAAGTTTAAAAACACCTACGGAGTTTAAGAAAAGCCTTTTGCACAAGACACATGCAAATGATCCTGCAAATAAGACTGCTTTATTTAGGTTCTGCATAGAAAATTTTAAGGAGAATATTAAGAGACTTCAGGTTTTATTTAACTTTTAAAACAATAAGTTAATATACAAGAGTTACATTTGCTACACTAATAAGCGCAAAAGTAATTTATATAGCCATAATTCAAGACATCATAGGAACTAGAAAATCCCTAACCTTTTCTGCTAGAATGGAAGGAATTTTGTCAATGCATCTGAGAAAGCATTGATTCAAATATTGAGAACAAAAATAGTGATTTACTTGTCCATGGGGACACTGCATGCCCACAGCTTCTCTAATGTCCTCCTATGCTGTGCACAACAGAGCTGTATATTCCAGGTTTTCCCAGCACCAGAATGACAAGTGAGCTGCCTCTTTTTGACCCAGATTTTTACTCTGTCTAAAGAAGAACACAACATATTTTACATACTGTGAATCAATAGAGAGAATGCTGCTGTCCCTTTTTTTTTGGTCCTTAGATCATGTTTCAAGAATTCATTCCTTATTTTCCGAAAAACCGGAAAGTTTACAGAAGATATAGCATATGGCTATATGATCTGACTGTTATTCTACCTACACACATGCATAAGAACTCAAAGAAGCTGTGCGCTAAAAATGAAAAGAATTTATAAATATTTAATTAAAGCTTATTTTGTAATTGCTTTTTTAAAAGAACCCTCTGAGGACATCCTACAATAAGTAACCACTTTTTTAAATAAATAAGGCTTCTCATTGTACTTCCATTCTGTATTTCTCTGATGTTAGCCCTTTATCCCTATAAAGGTTGCTTTCCTGGCAACACAGTGATTAATGGAAAACAGGCAAGCTGTTAGATATTTAGCTTTCATGTCTTACATTCTCCTGTGTAAAAGCCACACAGACTACAAAACCCTTTGAAGTGCTGCATTTATAAAATAATTTTCTAAACATTTTAGAAATTAAAAATGGGGAAAAAACCCCAATAATTTCATATACTGTAAAAATAACAGCAGAGGCTAAGAACTTATTATTATTTATTCTTTTATGCTTAAATCAGGAGAATAGAGTGCTACTAGTAAATATAATATGCCCAATACTATCTCCTGAATCTTTTAATGGACAAAAATTTCCTAGCTGCCAAATCTTGCAGGTATAAGATGAAACCAATACTCAATGGTGATTTTCTAGTATTTTCTTTTTTCATCCTCTTTTAAAATGCATATTTTTATTTTAAAACTCTGAATTTATGGTGTTTGTCCATTAACACTCTGTTGTATTTAATCATTTAGACACAAGCAGCATCAGTGTTTCTATTTCTGACATGTCTCTGCCTTTGGGTCTCACAGGTGTATCACTGAATCTACTGCTACAGGGCAAATTTTCCTCATCATTTTTGAAAATAAGTGAGCACAAGGAGATTGAAGAAACTCCTCCTACTTGATAACACAACTAACCCTAAAGAAACAACTCTGTGCAAGGAATTGATTAGACATTAGTAGCTCTGCAATGGCTTTTTCTGCTCTATGCACTTCTCCAACAAGGGGATAGTCCTCAATGTGTATGAGGAAAGTGGAAACGTGGCAGGGAATGGAAAGCCACTTGCCTGCAATCAGACACCAGGCTCAGTAGGTGACTGTAATTCATTTTCTCTGACTAACCTAAGCCTTTGCCTTTCCCTGTGGAGTGCAAAATTAATGCTGATGGCTTACACCTAAACCCCATGTAAAAGCATTTGGTTATTGCCACTTGAGTTACTGAGTTGGATTCATCCAAGTGACTGCCAGGAAAAAATGTCATATATTTCACAGCTCTTCCAGTCAGCTGAACGAAAACTTTAATGAAGAATTAGCTCCTAGAAATTCCAGGACTCAGATTATCAAAACTTTACTTAAGCAAGGATTAACATGACAAGTTGCCTGATAAAATTCTTCTTTAAGTATTTTTGTGTGTGTAAATAGGTGAACACACATATGTTGAGTGACAGAAGTGGATACTATAATGTCAGGAACAGACTCTCTACCTAATGATAATTTCAAAATTACTTCTGTCCTCTAAAAGATTTCCTGGCCAGCATGGATTTGATGATTTCAAAGATTTTGCTAACAAACATAGCAAAAAGTGTCAGTAACATAGATAATCCAGCACAGACTGGATTATCACGGATCAATACAATATCAAATGCTATTTGTCATGGTCAGCGTAGTCCAGAAAGGTACACAGCTAGTGGAGAGTTCTCCTGGACAGGCTCTACACCATCCTACATAGCTGATTTTAGTCATGAGCAGTTATTCTCAAAAATCTTACATGGCAGTAATAAGCTTGAAAATGAATAGTTAAGATAAAAAGATATGAAAATGCTAGAGTATCAAAGCCTAAAAGAACTGTCAATCATTCTCAAAAGACAGAGCATTTGCTCTTGCTGACCCTCTTTTCCATCTTTTTTCCTGTTTTTCTACACCTATTTTTTTTCCAACCATGAAATAGAAGAATCCTGCTTTCTAATACATGCATCATATTTTCTGATACTTCCATTTATTGAAATCTGGTTTTATGTATAAATATTCAACAGAAACACAACTGGATAATTATAACCCAGTATGGTCTAATATAATTAGAAAAATAATATATTTCCTGCAATGTAATTTGCTTATATTTCTTTCAGTTTTCATTTAACAAACAGAAGGAAACAGTATTAGCCTTGCAGGCTGACATTAACCCAATTAGAAGATTATTAAAGAATCTCTCACTTGATATCTATTGTAATCCTGGCAGCATGAACAAGACAGATTCTTTCTGCTATATCCTTATGCCCTTCCTTTATAGTCCTAATGCAGTCACCCAATACGCATTCTCCTTCCCTCTGCATTTATCTACTTCTTGTAGCACACTACACTACCCCAACAAGAAAGTCTGTTCTGCTATTTCCCAGTCTTTTCTTGTTTTTATTCAGCCCCTGTGTGGACTTTTTCATGTTAGAAGAGGCTTTGTGTGCTTCCTGTGTTCTCATCTCCTGATGCCTGGACTTGATTTTGCATAGCCTTGATTGTTCATTCTGCCTGGAGGCTCTCTGTTCATGCCTGTTATACCTAGTTTCCCAGTCTTATTTCTTACAGTAATACACAACTTTTCTGCTTTCTCAGGGTCAGCTGTTCAGTTAGAGGTCTTTGAAGGATATCATGAATACCTTTGAAGTTATTTCTGAAGTTTAGGTTGCTCATTGAAATTCAAAGAGAACATCAAGCACAACATATTGGAAAATTCCAAATCAAAATATCATACGCGTCATTACAAATCCATGTGTGATAAGAGACATAAGAAATACAAGAATTACTGAGGGGAAAAATCTGCCATTAATGTGAAACACAGCAAAAGATGCTGGGAGCATGTAAAAAACCCTTTCAAGTTTCATTAAGCATTTCTACACAATGGTTCTTCCCATAACTACACAAAACGCTAAGGAGGAAGTTTGCGTGTGATGTCTCACAAACTTGTCTATACACAGCTCAGTAAGCCACAGAAAATATATTGTTGATACAAAGTGGCCTAACAAAAGGCAGGAAGGTGTGATGAATTCAATAGTATGCAGTCTAGCATTTCTTATCAATTTAGTCCATTCCAGAAGTAAGGTAGTGACAGAGATGCAAACATGTTCTCTGCATTGCTGAAACACGAAGAGACTTCTGTCTGCAAATAATAATCACTCAGGACCAGTGTGGAGAAGGGTACTAACAAATACTGTCTTGAAATTTGTAATCACTGCTCAGTTTTTACCGCACATATGCATGCAAAAGATTTTCTTTACATTTTATTTCCATTAAAAATAGTAATCTAGATAGATGTTGGATGCACCAAACACATGTTTTGATTCTTTGTAAAGCTGTTGAAATAACAAATGAAAGCAGTATATTTTTGGCAGGACTCCTTCTGAAATTACGTTATGACCTGATAGAATTTTCAGGAGCCAGAAAAGTCAAATGAACACTACAAAGGCTCACTGCTGGCTTCAGTCTTCATAGAGTCTGGTAGGTGTCCGACAGCTGCAAATCATCTTCTACTAGAATTTTTTACTCATCTAGGATAATCTGTACTGTATGGAATAAGTTTTGCCTATCTTCTTTGCTTTTCTTTCTTTGATTGACACAAAAACAGTGCTGAAGGAAGAAGAAAAAGACAGTGTCCTTTACAGGTACTCTTGGAAATGTCAGTACACTTGAGAAGGGATTGAGGAGAAATAACTGAACCCAGGAAAGAGCAAGTTGATTATTGTTATTGTGTCAACAGCTACTGTGACTAAGTATCGCTAGTTGGTCAGTACACATATGGAATAGACATCTTTTCTCCAAAAGCTCTCAGTTTTTGTTTGTGGAAAAAAACCCACAGAAATAAAAACAGGTGGAGCAAGTTAATCAAACAAGTTTTAATAATTTCAGTAACAATTTTCTCTGCCTGACCATCACCAGCAACAAGTAGTCTGAAAGAGGATAATACCTGCATTAGCTTTTTTTTTTGCTATGTACATCTGAGTGAGTTAGAGGATTTTCGATGCTCCTCTGATGAGTTCAGGTGAGCATGTGGGAAGATGAAGAGGCTTCTGAGATAATGACTTCCTCTTATTCAATGACTTATCTGTCACTTTCACAGTGGATCCTGAGAAAGGAGTCTCTTCTACTCTCAGGGTATTTGGGTGAAACTTCAACATGAGAGGAAGCCCTTTACATTACAGGAACTAACACTTAAGAAGATTTTGCTGTTAAAAACCCAGCTCTTTCATGCAAATCTTTCTTGCTTTACTGTTATGAGAAGTGTCTGTTCCACTTCTGCTAACAGTGTAGTTAAAAACTAATTGGAAACTGCATACTTGTCTTTTAAATGTCTCTCAGTGGAGAGCAGTCGATCACTGGCAGGTATTTCAGCACTGCAAAAGGCATGGTGTTTCAACTTCAGATAATCCTTTAGAGTTACGCTAGAATAACTTTCTGCTACAGGACACTCAACCAGAAAGACAGAGCAGATGAGGACTTCTATAGATAGACAGATAAGAGCAGCCTCATGTTCACAAGCTGTGGGCTCATGGGGCATTTCAATCACCCTGATATCTGTTGAGGGAAAATACAGCAGGGAATGAGCAATCCAGGAGATTCCTAGAATGCATCAACGCTAACTGTCTTTTCCAAGTGATAGAGAATCCAATGAGGAGAGGTTCTATGCTGAACCTAACAGAAAGGGCTGGTGGAGAATGTGAAACTCAAGGGAAACCTTGGCTGCAGGGACCATGAAATAATGGAGTTCCAGATCTTTAGGGCAGCAAAGAGGGTGCACAGTAAGCTCACTATCCTGGACTTCAGGAGAGCAGACTTTGGCCTCTTCAAAGTTCTAGTTGGTATACTACCATGGGATAAAAGCCTAGAGGGAAGACGGGCTGAGGACGCTGGTTAATATTCAAGGGTCACTTCCTCCAAGCTCAAGACCAATGCACCCCAACAAGGAGGCAGTGAGGCCAAAACACCAGTAGGCCTGCATGGACAAACAAGGAGATCCTGAACAATCTTAAACACAAAAGGCAAATGTAGAGATCAGGAAAATGAAGAATTGCCCACTGTAGGAGAAAATCATGTTTTAGACCATCTCAGGAAACGAATGTGCATGAGTCCATGGGACCTTGATGAGAAGCATCCACGCGTCCTGAGGGAACTGGCATATGAAGTTGCTAAGACACTATCCATTATATCTGGGAAGTTGTGGTAGTAAGATGAAGTTCCCACTGACTGGAAAAGGAGAAGGATAAACCTCATTTTTAAAAAGGGAAAAGGAAGACTCAGACAGCTACAAGTCAGTCAGTCTCACCTCCGTGCCTGGCAAGTTCATGGAGCAAATCTTCCTGGAAACTACGCTAAGGCAATGGAAAATAAGGAAGACTGTTGACAGTCAGCTTGGCTTCACTAAGTGCAAATTGTGGCTGACCAATATGGTGTCCTTCTGCAACAAAGTTTCAGCACGTGTGGGTAAGGGAAGAGTGACTGATGTCATCTATTTGGACTTCTGCAAAGCATTAGACACTATTCCACATGACATCCTTGTCTCTAAATTGGACAGACATGGATTTGACAGATGTACCAGTCGGTGAGTAAGGAATTGGCTGGATGGTTGCACTGAAAGAGTTGCAGTCAATGACTTGATGTTCAAGTTGAGACCAGTGATGAGTATTTTTCTTCAGGAGTCGATATTGGGGCTGACATTGTTTAATATCTTTGTTGGTGACATGGACAGTGGGATCGAGTGGACCCTCACCAAGTTTACGAAAACACCAAGCTGTGTGGTACAGTCGACACACTGGAGGGCAGGGATGCTATTTAGAGGGACCTTGACAGGTTTGAGAGTTGGGCCTGTGTGAACATCATGAAGTTCAACAAGCCCGAGTGCAAAGTCCTGAACCTGGATAGGGGCAATCCCAAGCACAAATACAGGCTGGGTGCAGAATGGATTGAGAGCAGGTCCGAGGACAAGGATTGGGGTGTGTTGGTGGATGCAAAGCTCAACATGACCTGGCAATGTGCACTTGCAGCCCAGAAAGCCATCTGCATTCAACTCCGGAGTCCCTAACATATGACGGATATGGACCTGTTGAAGAGAGTCCAGAGGAAGGCCACAAATATGACCAGAGAAGTAGAGTATCTATCCTATGAAGACAGACTGAGAGAGTTAACATTGTTCAGCATGGAGAAAAGGTTTAGGAGAGACCTTATAGCAGCCTTCCAGTAGCTAAAGGAGTCTACAAGAAAGCTGGAGAGTGACTTTTAACAATGCCACACAGTAACAGTTTGAAACTGAAAGCAGGTAGATTTAGATTAGATATAAGAAAGAATTTCTTCACTGTGAGGGTGGTAAGGCACTGGAAGAGGTTATCTAGAGAAGCTGTGGATGCCCTCTCTCTGGATGTGTTCAAGGCCAGGTTGGATGGGGCCTTGAGCAGCCTGGTCTGGTGGGAGGTGTCCCTGCCCATGGCAGAAGTTTTGGAACTGGATGATCTTTAACATCCCTTCCAACCCAAACCATTCTGTGATTCGGTAATTCTATGAAATAACAATAGCAAGAGAAGGCAGAGCACAGACTAGAGAATTATCATTATTCATCACAAGAGGAAAATTTTCTGGATAATCATACTCAAGCATTTTCCAAATAGAGAAAGGCAGCTATTTGAAAACAGAAATGTAAAACATGGAACTGGAATTTACAGAAAACTTGGTGCCTTTGTTCTTTACGTGAAGGATACGTATGTCAGCAGTACTGCACTTAAAAGTCTCTATCTGTAGTACAAAAGCAAGATTGTTAGAGAGAAAAGTGTGCAACCCTCTAGAGAGTGAAGTCTGGCAAGGAGAGAAGGCATTTTTTATATGGAGATGGAATAAAATGTTGAGAGTGCTTTTTAAGTATTTTTAAAGAAAAAAATATATTTTTTTCCAATACAGAACTGATTCAATTGTCCTCAGGCTTTTGCATCATTTATTATACATCCCCAGACCAATGCAAAATCTTGAATCTCTATTTATCTTATGTGACTGGAAAGGCTTTAAATTGCAAAAGCATCTGAAGTAGACTGGCTAAAGAGAATCAAAAACGCTTGGGACTACAGAAGTTCTTAGAATTCCTTTCAATGCAATACTTGTGAAATTCTTCTCATAACTACTTGTGTATTTCAGACTTCCACCTCAATATTTTTTTCTACTTACCCACTACTCCAAGTAGTATGATTTTAAAACTGAAGTTTTATGAGAAACATATAATTTAAAGATCCTTAATAATATTATCTACTTAAATAAAAATAAATATAAAGACTCTGCCAGAGACACTTTTCCCAGAATTAATCATTATCAGGAAAAAAACATTAACATTAATGCAACACATTATTTCCTTTAGCTATATATTAGAGATTGTCTCACAAGCCACCTTCTTCCACTTTATTTCTGCTGTCATCTAACTTTTTAAAGAGGCAACATAGACCTTAACAAGTGCTGACCTTAACGAATGATTAAATGATTTTTTTTCTTTCTTTTTAAAATTTTTTTCAACTTTTCTAGTTTTTGCTTACAGCAAAAGGAATGTTCTTTGGAACAATGTTTTAAACAGGCAGAACTCAGTAGTACAGGCACATAAGAAAGGATGATACCTATTGAATAAATTTTCATTTTATTTTCTTTTTCCAATTTAAGTTCCCATATTAAACTCTTGATTTAACAATAATGTCCTTATCTTTTTCTCTTATTTATTAGAAAACAGTCAATAGATAAAATTCAACTTCTCTTGGTCTCGTAAAAAATTTTATGGATTACTGCCATAAAGAAAATGACACAGGATGTGTGTTTTAAACTGTGTGCAATGTAACATATTTTTCATGGATTTATTTTTATTCTGCACTGCCTGTAAAATCTAGAATTATTGCAATCTGGTTCTACTTGTGTCTGCAATTTACACAGGCAATATGTGGATAACAGAATCCAATATTTTCCTGTTAAAAAACTACATTTAAAGGCAGACAGCTGACTTTAAAACCATGTATTCATCTATATTCTTTGTAAAAAGAATTAAAAAAATATTTTTATGTATAGAATTTACTAGGGAATTAAACTGATAACACTTACATAACATGTTGGCTTTTTCATTATTTAGACTGCATAGTTTTACATTTCCTCTAGTTTGAACTGTAAAATTACAGCAAAAAATCAGATTTATTTCTTTTCAGATTTTGTTATTCTTGTCTTCTGACCTATCTGAGTGTATTTCAGTGCTGCAATATATGAGGTACAAAACTGTCTGGTAATAACTTTTAGATGATTGTATTTGGTTTGTTGTTTTTCTAATTAATATGAAAATAAACCCAAAAGTTTAGTTCAAATAGACTATCATGTTGTATTTTATAATAACAAACTGAAAATTTATTTACACATGTTTACCTGTATGATATATAATGCATCTGCGGATAGGTAAATTAAAAATGTTTATTATATGCAAATACACCCTTCAAATCTAATGTATAAGTTATCATTCTGTATGCAAAGGTCATCAATATATAAGTATAAACAGCCTCCTTTATTGAATGTGTTTATAAGATAGAAAGACTTAACGGTATGTCCTTGCTTTAAGAAAAAAAAATGGGATTACCTGGAAATGGTATTCCTGTGTGATAAATTGCTATACTGCTAGCAGATAACAGAAAAGACTAAGAAAAATATTTTGAGATTTTGAAGTAGAATATAACTTTTGATATACTTTTTGATGTACTCAGCAGTATGTGCGCACTTAAAATTCAGTGCTTTCCAATACAAGTTAAAATGATCCAGACAGTAATTTCAGCTAATGTATCATTACTAACGAAGGAGCTCTAATTTGTTACAGTCTGAATAGACAAAATAGATATTAGAAAGATAAATTAGTAAGATCTTAGTATTGTTCTTTAACTCACACATTTGTTATCACAGTTTAAAAGAAGTTTATAACATCTTCTGTGCCACGGTAAGTGGTAAGGTGTACTGTTATCCATTTGAAAACCAAAGAAAATCCTGCTCTCTTAAACTTTAGCAATCCTTTACATTGCATTTAGAATGCATTAAAAACATATTCCAGGAAATACTGCTACTGAGGCTCAGTTCAGAGTCACTATGACAACTCAGTTAAGTGAAATAACCAGCAATTATACATACACCACAGTTTCCAACTTCAGTCATCTCTAACTAGTGGAGTCCTACTTTTTGTCTATGTATTCCTTGCAAAGTGCTAACTGCAGTTCAACACGATTGGGGGGTGGGTTGAAGAGTTGTGGAAGTAGCACTTAACATACCAGTACTGTTCCACTTGTACTGAAGTGGAATCAGCTCCATTCCCAATCTCTTTGGCATATCTCTTACCTACATCTACCTGGGTTCAATATTATCAAGGACTCTTACACTTGTTGAACCCCATTGTCAACAGTCTGGTAGATAAGGCTTTTCCTGTAGCACTGTAGATTCATCCACAATTTCTCTTGGCTCTGTCTTACTATTCTCTTGTCCATCTGCCTGAAACCTCTACTGCTCAGAGGATTCAGACAACTCCTGGAAAAACTCAAACAGGTTGAATACAGACCTAGAAATAGGCTGCTTTAAATAGTCTTATTTTCAAGAGAACTTAGTTCAACCCTAGAGCATAGGCTGCCATCTGGAGGGTAATCCACTCCTGAGGTTAATATGACCTTTATATAAAACATGCGAAGATCTAGTGGAGCCTCTCCACTGCGGCAGTTCAGAGCTGCCTCCAGGCACAGACTCAGCAGTGAAATACCCACCCAGTGAGGCGACTGCCGAATGCCTGCATGGACCCCCTCATCCTTTAGGCTAACTCTGAATGAAGTGTAGTGAATTTAGGACACAAACTGTCATAAATTACATTTCATTCCTTGAGATATTATGACAGCTCAGAGGAACTGGTTGACACCCACACTTGTTAACAGATTGCCACAAAGCAAAATGGGAGATATGGGCAGAGATGCTGCAAAGTAGTAGGTGATAGATCGATCAGTGACACCATCTTGCCATAATAAGTATAACACTTCCAAATGACAAGCAACACTTAAAGGAGATGCTCAAGCTCTGAGAGATACTGATAAAGTCTTCAGTGCTTCAGAGTCTGATTTGCTTCAGGCTGGAACTCTACTTTTAATTATGTAAAAATCTTAAGCAAAGAAAAAGAATATGTGAATGCAGTGAGGGTAGGGATTTGGTAGTTTGGCACATTCAATGCAGATCACAGCAGCTCACTATGCTTACAGAATACTCCAGGTTAGAGCGCAAAGAAAAAAAAAACAAAAACCAGAAGAATTTCAAAAGCAAAAAGTGATTCGCTTCTAAAATGATCAATTTTGAACTACTGTAAATAATGATTGCCTATAGAATAAGGTCAGACCAAAGTAAAAATAAGATATCCCGCAATCCTAAGATTAGTCCTATGATACCTTTTCGAGAATAATGGGATACATATGGTTATTAATCCAAATTTCACAGCTGACAACAAATTACCAGCAATCTGTTTAACACTCACATGCCAATCATAATTTTATGTCAATAACCTTACTCTGCAGGTCTTGTTAAAATCAGTATGTTTTTTTCCATAACAAAGTAATATTTCAAAGGCAGGAACAGTCTTGAGATTATTTTTTTCATGCCACGATGAGGAGCAAATAAAAAGTCTGAAAAATAGATCTCTCATGACAATTAAAAAGATTGAAAATTTACCAATGAAAATATCATTTGCTAAAGTTAAAATTGCCTTTGAAGTCTGATGAGCTGTATAAGTATGACTAAAACTGATAAAAAATATTTGTAATGTTTTTCTCAGTATCACAAATTTATCATTTATCTGAAAAACAAGAACCATCAACCAGTATGTTTTTTACTTATATAGATGAGTACAAAGGAGATGAAACAAGAAGAACTGATAAACAAAATTAACTGAATGTCCGATTAAAGAATTGATATGACTAATATACTTTTTTCTTTTGTCACAGTAAGACATATTCCTTGCTCCCTAGTTTCTGGATACAAGATAGCCAATTAAGTAACAGTGTGATTCATGTATAGCTTTAAATAATATGAAAATAATGACAGAATTATCTCTTATGTTTGGTCATGGCAAATCATTAGCATGGTTTATGGAGCTATGTTTCAATGAATTTTACAATCAAAAAAGAAAGTACAGTAGAAGACATGGACTATAAATTTCTATGATGCATCATACCTATGACATTACAAAATTCACGGTGTTAAATGGTTCAGTATTAGATGTTTCTGAAAAGTCTATTTAAAATATTTTTGAAAGCCCTAGCATGCACCTGCTGTGTATAGGAATCATGAAGGAAGATCTTCACACACTACAACTTCAGTATATCATCTCAGATGCCTATATAAAGTCTAAATTCCTGCACAGTGAATAGAGTGAGTTGTCAGTGTGACAAAGTCAAGACAGAAGCCATGTTTATGGGAAGATACAGGCTGTTGCAGAGCAGTTTCACTAATGTGATATGATTTATGCCATACAGGTGCCTCTAGTTCTATATAGTCTCTATGGGGAACTTACTGGAACCAAGTATTGACTTAGAGTGATGGTTCATAATCAGTTTGAGCCAAAACACAATTATGGTGTTTTATCCCCACTTCACTCCCTGGCTATGCACTCAAACTCTCACTATGTCTTGGTACCAGGCTTTGTTGCTGTTGCACCCATGTCGCCATCAGCATCTACCAAAACCTGGTTTGCTTTCCTTTTGGACTTCCTTTCAGTAAACACAGTGGACTTCTTTTTTCTTGCAAACACTGTGAGTTTAAGTTCTGAGGCTGGCTGAAAGAAGAGAGTGATAAGGAACAGGTGCCAGAACAGCATCACATTAAAGCAATCGTGAAGCATAATACCATTAATGGCTAAAATAGCTGCCAGGTAAAATTGTATGCTTACAAGAGGTTCAACCAACTAATTCAAAAACCTATTTGAGTCAGAGGTCTCAAGCTGAACAAAGTGAACAGTCTTCATAATATATAAATACCAGGAACACAAAGATATTGACAGCCACAGAAGTTAGGCATCTACATACTTTTTGTGCGTATTACTCTAAATGGATTTTATGTTCCTGATAACTTCGTCTTTCATTATGAATGTGTCAGACGCATTTTAAACAGAAAACAACACTAGAGATAAAGGATATTTCATGCCCAGAAATTCAAGGAAACAGTTGGCAGCAAAATTTGCCTCCTCCACAGATTTTTCTGTAAAAGTAGAAGATTGTACAGTCTCTTCTCTCTTGGGCTGGCTTAGGCATGCCTGGAAACCAAATATCATTTTCTAACTATAGTGTTCATCTTACCTCAATAGACTGGTATAAGGAACACCTAAAATAAAATAACCCTGAAAATAAAAGACCTCAATATTCATAAAATTAAAACTGCAGTCAGGGCATTAAAACAGGTATCAATGCTCTCAGAAAAGTCTTTCAAATATACTAAGTTATTCTTTGTATGTGAACATACAGCAAACACTAAAATAGCATTTTAATCCTCATTTGAATTTTTGACTAAACAGGGTTGAAATGATATTTTTGGTAATGTATTTGCATATGTGCCTACTATAGGAAGTAAATTATTGTGAACAACACTGGACAAAATAATGATCATTCATTCCTCAATAGGAATTCCAAATAATTTCAGTCTTAAACTTCTCTTTTTTTTTTTTTTAACAAATAACCTCACTGATTTGGGTACTCTCATGAAGGGAGGTATTCACGATTATAAGCTTTTCAAAATGTCTGACCTTTCCAAAGCATTAGGAACCAAAAAATGACACCTTCATTTCCCTCTATGATAAAATGCGTTTTTTTGACATTTGAAAAAAGGAAGGAAGGAAGGAAGGAAGGAAGGAAGGAAGGAAGGAAGGAAGGAAGGAAGGAAGGAAGGAAGGAAGGAAGGAAGGAAGGAAGGAAGGAAGGAAGGAAGGAAGGAAATGTAAAACATTTGCTGCTTTATTTGTAAGTCAGTCATCTTTCTTCATATGGGAATTGAATCTCCATATTAAAAGTTGCAAATGTCTTCCAAAAAGAAATTCACCAGTTTTTACTTAAGTGACATGAACATTCTTTTTAAAAGAAACTAGGGAGAGATTAAAAACACACGTTAAAAAACGCAAAGTCTCCCTATAACAAACCTGTAGTATTGTAAATTCAGGACCAAGAAGCTAGTCTTCTCATAACTTTTAATGAACAGAAATTTACTAAACATGTTTTTAGAAAAGCCATGAAAGATTTGACACTAAACGAATTATTTAAAAATATGAGCATTTATTACTTCAAATGAATTGTTTAGAAAGAACAGTGAAAGTAACAAAACATACGACCCCATAGCCTTACATCTCCAATTTATCCAGTGTAGATAAAGGTAATTTTGTAATGCTTTTTATATTTTTTCTTAATAACCCTAATGTGGGTTAATTGAAATATTCACTTTGTTTATTTCTGTACTGAATATGAATAGTCAATTGTGTGTTTTATTTCTTAGTAAGTATGACATTTTTTCTAATATTTCCTTTCCTACAATTTTTTTTCAGTCATTATGAACTAATTATTGGAATGAGAACAATATGTTTGTAACAAAGCACATATCTATTTAAAGGATATTTTAAGCAGTTGAAATCACTGATACATTTACAAATGACATTTCCACAGAGTTCAAGGTAGATACACAAGACAAGACTCACAAAAAACTATATGCTGAGGTGTATAACTAAAGTCTCATTTTACTGAACTATAACTTCCTAGCTCCAGTGTTCTCAACAGTTACCTCTGAGTTCAGTGAAACAGTGTTTAACCTCTATTTTTCTGTATTTGGTTCTTTTTTTGTATACACTTTAAGAATGACATGAAAATTAAGCACTGAATAAATAGCTTACTTCAGGTGATATTTTCCTTTCTTGTGTGGAAACAGGAAAAAGAAAATAAGTAATCCATTGTAAGAATTTTACCTTAGGCAAAAGTATAAGAATTTAAAGGACAGACTGTGGAAAATACTGTTATGTTAGATTTTGCTTATTGCTGTCTAGAATATTCTGAGATGGATATAGAGCACAAATTATGACTGGCATGTGAATGTTAAACATATTCCTGCTAATTTGTTGTCAGATATGGAATTTGGTCTAATAACAATATGAATCCCATTATTGTCAAGCTTAACTAAGGAATTCACTGACCCAAAGTTCTTGATCACTGCCAAGTTCATCACTACGAAATCATTAGATGAAGAGCGCTACTCTGCTATGAATCCTATTATGAATCCTATTATTGTCAAGCTTAACTCAAAGCTAAGGAATTCACTGACCCAAAGTTCTTGATCACCACCAAATTCATCACTACCAAGTCCTTATATGAAGGTTTACAATACATGTCATAAATAAGCTATTGTTTAAATCTTTTTTTAAATCAATTATGCTATGTAAAAGCAAACTGAATTTCCATGAGTCTCTTTTTATTTGCAAATTCCTCAGATATTAAATATAATATAATTGGCCATTTATAACAAATGTGTGTTTAATATATCTAGGAATACTATAATCTGTGTATTTATCCATAATATGCTACGTAAACAGACATGAACATCACTTAGATATGAACAACCTGAACGTTACTAGTCACACATCTGTTAACAAATAGAAAAAAAATGATTGTTTAGAAATATTCATACTACCGTGATATAATTTATAACAAGTATTTAAACCCTTTAGTGTTCCTCAAAAAACTTTCCATTTTCTATTGACATGACAAACTGTCAAATCCCTGATAATTATTGCTATTAAGGATGCATGCAGATTAAGACGTGTGTTTCAGAATGTGTACAGCACTGAATATTAAAACAACCTAAAAATTCATAGTAGATCTAAGACAAAAACCATGTTCAATACAGCTTCTTGTAAAATCACTCCTAATTTGAACTGCATGAGTCTATGCATTCAACAATAATGCTGGAAATAATTTATTCTAGAACTGGACAGCAGACTAATTCCTGGGAGGAAAAAAAACAGTACTAGCCTTTGTTGTTCCACCAATAGCCCAAAAGCATCCTTACTGAGATTAGCTTTACATGTGAAGACCATTGCTCCTCACATAAGATCTGTATGTCTAAAGCAGAATATTCTGGAGGAGTTCATTAATTAAAATTTGTTATAAATCATTAATTTAAATAGTTATCAGTTTTAAGTGCTGAGGACACACCATTAAATTTTGATTTTGATATTTACCACTTAATATTTTAATGCTTTTCCATAGTACAATTAAGCAATGTTTTTTTTTTTTTGTATGAAAGGAAACACTTGTGTGTCTTTCAACATTAGATACTATGAAGTGCTTACGTGTAATTTAGCAAAAAAGTATAGCTTAAAGCCAAAAGTCTGGTTTTGGAATTGGGTTTCTTGGTATATGGTGTTACATATTCATTACGAGCTTAGTTTCTATAAGTTATATTCTCTGTCTCCCGCAGAGAATTCGTATACAAGTTTTATTTCATCAGATTATATTTTATTCTGCTCATAAGGGACATACAAGTTTTGATTGCTTAAGGAAGTCTTATACAGGACTGAACTTTTGGATGATTATTCAAGTGATATGGAAAATCTTTTGAGGTTAAACAGTTCAATCTTGTCTCATAAAAAAATCCAGAACAAAATAAAACAAAACCAACCAAACAACCTTTAAAATAATAAAAAAACCTTTAAAAATCAAATAGGAAATGTGAAAAAATACACAAAAATCTGAAACAGAAAATTCTCATGCATCTAATCTCTGCATAAAGAATGAAATATGTATAGCTGCAGAGAGACTGAACAGATGCTTTCTATCACATTAAATCATATTTAGATGCTTAACATAGAAAGCACCTCAGATAAGTATGGCATATAGAACATCTAGAGAAGACATTTGTCAATAGATTATAATCTAACCTGAGGAAAGTTTGTTAATCCATCATGAATTCAGAAAAATGATTTCCAAACAAAGCATTAATAAACTCATATAAAATCTGTACAAATGTATTGTCAAGTTTTATCGATACATGTGAATATATATAGAGAGGGAGAGACTAGATATACATGTATACATATCTATTCTAAGATGCACACACAGATGGAGAAAGAGAAAAATAAACATTTCAAATACATAGATATACTATCTCTAGTTATCTTAATTAAGAAATTTCAGGGTTTGATTAAATTAGGTAAAAGAGTGGAAGGAAAATCAGTTGACATGTTGTCACTGAGCTGTAACTGGAAACTTTTCCTTAGTGCAGTAGACTTTCTAACTGACTTAATGTCTTATTTTTAGTAAACTATATTTGGCTCTTCATGGGCAACCTCAGCTACAGAACAGTTGACAATACAATCTGAAGGTTGAAAGTCTAAAGAAGGGACTAGAGTGTATCTAAGAAATATTTTTCTTTTGTACAAGAATGAGATCTTAGTAATTAAAATCTCCCTTATTAGCATGTGGTGGGGGTGATTTTTTTTCCTGAGTCAAGACCTTTGGAAGTCCTCAGTCCATTTTCACTTTGGAGACATACTTCTATGCAATATTTCTCAATTTGGAATTGGAAAGCTGAGCTGAAAAGGCCAAGGAAAAAATTGAAAAGTATTTTCTTTCTTTTGAGTAGAATGTGTAAAACCGCATGTATGAGATTTTGGGTGGCTTATATCTGGTTAGACTAAAAAATGCCTATGGTAAAGTCGGTATTCTGATATTGAGTTTTCTCGTAGTACTATTCTAGACAGAGAAATAAACCAGCTTTTTGACCTTCTCTTCCGACTCTGTCTCACTGCTTGAGTACAATCATAAAACCCAGAAGATATTACTCATATTTACTAGATTTGCTTAAATTTACTAAAAAATTACACAACTGTTAGTGTTGCTTTTTCTCACACTTCATGTTTTTCTCACCCTTCAGTTTTCTGTGTGTCTGTCCCATAATGGTTCTCACTCAACTTACAACAGTGCTTATACTGGTTGAGGTATCTAGCTATTATCAGTGACAAAAAGACCACAAAATTAATCACAATGTACAAACTTCTGCCTGTGTCAGATTTAGGTAAATGTCCTGTACATGTTTTTCCCAAATGGTTGTTTTATGTTTTGATACATTTACACACATTTACACACATATTCTTCATGTATTTACACTATATTTCAAAAATTTGAATTTTCATGAACCAGGCTGCAGTGAAATCATTAACTGCGTGTAAGAGTTGGTCCAAAGAACAATATTTGTCTCAACATCGCCAACAGGGCTTGGAGAAATACCAAGAAGCAAACACCCTGAAAAGAAGAACTGTGTGGTATAGTGGGTACTGTGACCCGGGACTGAAGGTAACAACTGAGATAAGGCCACATAACTGCTGTCCAGAAGATAGATTTCACCTGCCTCCATAGCCAAACTTGCAAACTCCTCCCAAAGCCACACCTACTGGGCCTGAGGAGTTAAGTTTTGGCAAGTGAAGCGATAACTCTTTGGGCCTGAGCAGTTCAGAACAGTAAAGTCAGGAATTTCTGAATGAAAACTCTCTTTTCAAAGGTTGGTTTGTTGAAAATTAACTTTTTATACTAAATAGTTTGAACAGAAAAAAGGATTGTCTTATTTTTTTAAAAAATGGAGGTTTTGGGAGGGCTGTGAGGTTTTTTATTTTTATTTATTTTTTTTTACCTTTTTAAAACACCCTTAGTTGTTTTCTGACAGGAAAATGCCAGGTCTCATATAAAGACTAAATAGACGATATGTGTGAAGTAAATTTTGAATTTAGTTTTGATTATTCCCACATAATGTTAATCTAATCATAGAATAGATCAAAGTAGTACAGTGTCAAATTGAGTCATATGACTGAAAAATATGATAGATTTGGTTTAAAGAATGTTGGTGTAAACAAATAGGTAAATGAGAACAATTCTGTGGCTATAGCATTTAGATGAAATGTGAAAAAATTAAAAATAATAATTTTAGATATTCTTTCATTTGAATATTCATCATGAAAGGAGGAACAGATCCCTATTTATTTCATACCATTTTAGTTATTTTATTTATACAGCTACTGGTTAACTTAGTTAAGGAGAGCTTTTATCATTAACAAGGCCAATTTGTGTGAAAGACTTCTATGACAACACAGTGGTATAAATTAAATAGCATTATCTCCTCCCTCATGATTTACGTCTGGAATTTCTTTGTAATCTTGTTTTAGAAATAATATGTTAAATGGAATTTTAGTGACATTTTTTCTTGAATATATATGGGGAATGGGCAGAAAGAAGCAAGCCCCAGTTCACTAGGTAATAATTAATTTTATTGAAACAATGCCCTAAAAACAAATAGAAAAAACCTTCACCGCATATTTTGTCACAAAAGTAATGTTTTTAGTGTTGGATGAAATTTAGGAAAACTTACTGCATTCAGATGACAAAGTGTTTAGGTGCCTGTCCAAACTTATCTTTTAGGTCCATTCATATAGTGCTATAAATTCTTCATTCTTTTTCCATTTTCTCTAGCATCAAGCCTAGTTAAAAATAATTCAACAATTGCTTTATTTTCCTACATTAATTTTGGCATTATAAATTATAACCTTGTATGGAATAGCGAAAAACATAGAAAAAATGGGGTGGACACAAGCCAACTCTGTTTTGAGGTGTTTAAAACAGTTATTGAGTTTTGAGGGTTTTTTATTTTGGATTCATTACTGCCTGTTGTGGAGACACACCTGTCATCGTAGTTATATCAAGATAGACCAAGTGGATACTAAAATCAGATTTTCTTAAGTGAGACTAAAACTATTTATATTTCCTTGAGGAGGGCAGATATCTGGCAGTGCTGATAGTAAAAACAGTTACTTGAAAGACAGGTGAGACTGAAGAGACTTAGAATTTATCAGTATAGAAAAAGATAACACAATGATAGCACAATGATAACACAATTTTTCTATATGTATACATATTATGGATATGATATATTTATATCATAAATATGAAACAGCTACATTAATCTAGAATTAAAATTATAGTCATCTGAAGTTCTAGGATTCATATGTAAGAAACCATGTTAATTAACACCTTTCTGAACAGATATGAACTTAGAGATTTATATTTCAATATTACAAGGGATTTTTATGTTAGTGGGGATTAGTTTGTTTGATTTTGTTAGCGTGTTGAGGGTAAGAGGAAGAATATCGCAGGATGTAGTTCCTTGGGTCATTATGTCATTCTTCACTCTGTGTGCCTTTCCTCCCCTTGCCTCCCATTCATTGCCTGCTTTTCCCCTCTTCCCTGATTTAAGCTGCTGCTTGCACACAGAGTAGCTCAAAGCTGTGTGGGAAAACCCACTCAACTCCTTATAGCTCTAGGCTTCTTTCAGGCTGCATACTTTTGAAGACTCTACTTGACATAATATGCTATCTGTCATCATTGTTTCCAGAGAAGCAGTTTATATTGAGTTCACCACAGCTACCTAAGGATCCTTTAAAAAGGAGAAAGCTTAAAAAGAAAACAATATTTTTACCCTTGTAACAGGATTAAGTTACTGATTACAAAATTGGAAGTGAAGTTGCAAACAGAACAGGAGAAGCCGGGAATTAAACTTTTGTTCCTCATCTAGGATTTCTCTGCTTCATGCTTTGGCTTTTTCATGATGTCTTTTAAGAAAGGTCTTTGTTAAATGAATTACTCCTTCAATTTCTCTCCTGTGCTTTTCTGATTACCATTCAATGTGATAAAAGATATTTCAGATGTGGTCTCCATTTCTGTGACTCTCTGAGGTTGCTCTTTACAATGCAGTCATGCTTAACACTCTCACAAATATCAGGTGAGTAACAGTACATAAGGTGAATAGCTGGACACCTTTCCCATGACCGACTGCAAACAGTTTGAGTATGGTGGGAACCTGTAGGTTCATAGGACTGAGGACTGCAGGTTCTCCAGCTCTAGTTTCTTTCCTGTTGTCCTACCAAGTCAAACTGCAGTTGTTAACTTACTCTATTCTCAATCACCCCTTAGATAAATTCCTTCCTTAACACGCAGTCATCTTTTGGTCTGATGCTTTACAGATGCCATGCAACACAAAAATACAACAGGTCTGTGTTCCCATGATATTAATTTTAATTGCTGTTGTATACAAGAGACTAATATACCTCAGCAGTAAACGTTAAATATTTCTATCCCTCGGCAGTGCCAGAGCCAAATGAACGAGATACACCTGGAGACTTCCTGCCTTGATTTAGAACTATGCAGAGATGCCTTATTTAAGAACTGAACTCCAATATCTCCCTCAGCATGAAACACAGTGCATTTAACTCAGCGCTGCCTCAAAAGTGTGTGCGGCACTACTCCCCAGAGGCCTGCCAGCAGGGGAAGTTTTTGAGGTGACCCATCACTATTTATTTTTCAGCACACCATATGCACCTGCAGAAGGACGCATATCCTTGTGAATTATGTATGCATGCCCTGATGTTTGCAGCCTGCTACATTTCCAACTCAAGGTGGAGGACTGTGAGATGAGAATCACAGAAATAGGGGAGAACAGGGGGATTGCTCTTCACCACACTGACTGATGACCTGTTAACAAAATCCCTGACTACCTCAAGTTCCTGATTTCTTGCTCTTCCTTTTCTGTGTCACCCATTACATTTCTCCTCCTTCCACTAACATGTTTATTTTCCAAATAAGGGACAAACCCAGCATCTCAAACACATTCTGGAGGATTAAAGTTTCCTGGCAGTGTCTAGACCAGTGGGTAACATGTGGTCACCCCAAAGCTCAGGTGAGCAGAAGGCTGTTGGCTTAGGTAACTGTCTAAGGTTTGGCAAAGTGAATCTTGGTAGCATTCCGACATTAAAATATTTTGCATTTTTTACAGGGTACAGATTCCCCCTGAAATGAACACTTGTTTTCTCAGTGAAAGTGAAACATAGACCTTCCAAACATTGTCCATCAGGACCAAGATATTAAATCTAAGACTGGAAAATCAAATTTTCATGTCAGGAATCTATCACTTTTTTGCATTTGCTCTATTTCTCCCAGGATTTTTCACAGGCTTTTAAACAACAAATTAATATATTCTTGAAGCTTCTTTATATAAGGTTATGTATTGTAGCTTCACGGTCAGACTTTCCCATCTGTGTCTGAAAGTTACATTTTCAAACTAACTCTTCCATATTCATCTACAAATACTTAGTCTTCTGAAATGTCTTTTACAAACCCAGAACTTCTGGAATGATTTAATCTGTTCCTTAGAACTATGAGAAATCAAAGATATGATTAATTTCAAAAAATTATAGATAAAAAGCCTTTGGTTAGGCATTAATATTCACACTCTTATTGAAGTAGTCTCACCCAAAACACTGAAAAAGCCAAAATAAGGTTCTGGGTTTTTTTTCATAAAAATATCTCAGTAAGCTATATTAGCTAGGAAAAAATGTGTAGAGTACTTTACTTTGTCCCCTATGCTTGTCTTCAAATGAAAAGGTAAACTCATCAAGAATTGTCATACAAGAGAAGTTTTCTGAGTTAGTATATCAGAAACAACACCTTCAGAACAACCAAAATTACCTCTAGAAGGAAATGTTACAACTCCCTTTTTCTACATAATTGTTTCTGAAAACATTTATATCAGCATCTCAGAATATTACCTGAAGAGCATGAATCATTTTAAGTAATATTTTACAAATACCCAAACAAAGACAATTTTTTCTCTGCCCACTATTAGCTACAGGTTGGCAAGCACCATAAAATGTTCTGCCAATGACTGTCAGAATTAATTTGAAAGCCTTCTGCTTTTTCTGGTGTTGTGCTGCAGAATGTGCTTAGTTTTGCTTGCTTTATTTCCTTTTAATTTTTCCTTTGAGATCTAGACATCCACCAGATTTGTTTCCATTTGTTTCTGCAGCTAACATGCCAGAAATTTTATCAATAAGTTACTATTCTGATGCCAAAGGATAATTCCAGTGTAACCTACTGAGGACTGCTTGTTTCTTACAATCACAAAGGAGATGGACTGTAATATCCTACAAACTGTAGTAACTTAGGAACTTAGCTTTGGAGCCTTATTTACCTGTACAACAGTAGGATACCAAAGTGACAAAACATACCCACCATCCATTAGGCTAGAAAAAAGTGAAAAAAATAGTGGTTTCCTCATGCGTAAACTTCTCTCCATTCATTTTTACACATATATTCACACATCCAGGACAATCAGAAGGTATTATGTTAACTTCTCACTGCTGGATGGTTTCAAACCAGTAAAACATTTACAATAGCAGACTGTCTTTGCAATTCCAAAAGTAATTGCCAAAACAAAGAAGTCTTGAAAAGCAGAATTTATACCACAAAATCCCACTAAATCCCACAGTAAATTTATAAAAATATACAGAAAAAGGGAAGTTTAGAAAGAAAAGCTCAGGTATGCTTATAACTATAATCTTTCAGCAAAAGTAAAATCCAGTATGAGTAGTATTCAAGAGCTTATCATGCAGTATTACTACCAATGTTTCTTATGAACAATCTCTAGATGATATATGATGCATCACTGCATGGAACAAAGTATGTTTAATGTCTTTTCAATTAAATTATTAGTGCCAACATACCATCACATTATCATCACATTAATACATCAAATACTTTTATATAATTTGAATAGAAATTTTATGTTTGCTACTTACCTAACTGGGTCTCCTGAATTGTTAGCTTACTCTCCAAGGGGTGTAAAAGTTTTGGTGGTTTATCTGTTAGTGGTGCTAGAAAAGAAAGAAATTTATATATATAGTTTTCTGATTATTATTGGATAAAATAAGACTTGATTTATATCTATTGTTTCAGGAATGCTTCATTATCTCTTTTGTTTAAATAATTCCATGCCTTCAGTATCTGTAAATATTTTTACTTAAAGAGTAAATATAGTACTAAAATTTGCAGTCTTTCACATGCTAAGATACTGAATGCAAAAAAGTCATGTCTATAAACCCTCACAAACCCCATGAACTGACATGTTAGTTTTGTATTTTTGTAAATATGGTAAAGCATTTATAGTTTGTTATAACATTTCACCACCTTTCGATCAAATATAGTTTTTAAGAGAGAAATAATATAAACTGAGACTATAAAAAAGTTTTTTTAATATTTGATGGAAATTTTATTTCAAAAGTTAGGACCATCACTCAAAATTTGAAAATAGAATACTTGAAAAAGGCTCACTTTTCGAAATCCAAGAGATGGATATAGTAAATAATGTCAAGATTCCTAATAAGATGACTTCCTTCCTCCCTTTCGATCTACCCTGAAATAATATTAGTAGACTTAGGCAAATTGTGGAATAGGAATAGTTTTGCAGTGTTCAAAAATCTTCTGAAGGTTGTTGAAGCATATTCAGACCATGCAGCTAAATAGGGCAACTCTTCTAGATTCATCATCTGTATACTTCATTCATAGAACTGACATTGCTTATTACCACTTTTGTTGTAGTGTACTCTACTGAACTCCAACAGAAATAGCAATGCTACATGAAAAAAAGAACATTCATTTATTTTTTTTCTTTAAAATTAATAGTAAATGTTCATGGGAAAGCACCAACTTTTGTAGTCCCCTGGAACATTTTGATATCTTGCTTTTCAACATTAATTCATACTTCAGTCATTAACACAGATTATGGGCTGTCAGAGATTTAAAGTACATTTGACATTTTGAGATAACTCTATAAATTTTTCCCACCAACTTGTCAAATTCACTGTTCCCTTTCTGACCGAAACACATCTACATGTGTATGGGTTGAATCTACTAAACACACTCATCTCCTGTCAGTTGAATTGCAGAAGTTTAGTTGCATTCTCTTTACTCTATTTTCTCTGCTCTTTGATTAAATTATCAATGTCCTTTAAATTCTACAGTACTAATTTCAACTTTGCAGCAATTACAGAATGAATGATCCATTATCAACTCATGTTTCTGCCTCACAGAGGTTTTCCTTTATCTGAACAGACCATACACCCACACAATTGGTGTCTAGGATGCTGGTCCATCTGATCTAGGACTGAATAAAATAATGTCTTCAAGGATTGGAATAAAACTGGGTTTGGTCCACAGACCCTATTTCTGTTCATTATTCTAACAACAGCTTCTACTCTCTACAGGAAATCATTCTGCAATATGGGCTTTGTAGAGATCCACAGCTGTGGCTATCCCTGGGTTGTTACGTTTTTTTCTACTGATTTAAAGGCTGGTTTTTTTTTTTAGCTCCCTCCTTGGGGTCTAAAGTGAGTGAAAGGAAAAGGCTTCAAAACATATTGTTTTTCTGAAGCTGCAAAATTAGTCATTCCCATTTCTTAATTTCTCTGTAAAGACTCATAACGTATCAGTACATTGACATTTTTTTAAGCATAATCCACTATGAATTTAAATTTAGTTTTACAGTTCTGTCACTCTCAACTCAATTACCATTCATCAGATAATGTCTTTTGAGTCACTGTTGTTCTAAAACCGTTTTGAAACTCTCAAGCAAACAAAGTTCTCTCAGTGTAAGTAAAGATATAGTAACTGGTGGAGTTAATCAGAATGCAATGAGTAAGCATATTAGAAACCAGTATTTTTCTCAGTTTAATAAAAGATCTAGATTACTTTCGTGGTCCTGTACTCCAGGTCTCTAAGAGGCTTCCTATTTTTAAATGAATAGACATAGGCTGTTAATATATGCAGACAAATCATCCTTCAACAACAGTATGAAGTTGTTATAAAATTTGTGCCCAAAGACAAAATTAAACACATAACAAATGTATCAGAATCACAGGAGCATGTAGGATGGAAAGACCCTCTGGACCCTCTGGTCCAGCCTCCTGTTCAAAGTAGTTCCAATAGAGCAGGGTGTCAGGACTTCATTCAGTCATGTTTTGAAAATCTCTGATCTTCAGGTGTTCCAGCCCTCAACCACTTCACAGTCCTGTACTATATGCAATCCAGTACGTCCACGTCTTTTTGTACACCAGGGAGCCTCAAATTTGACATGGCATTCTAAATGTGCCCTCACAGATGTAAACAGATGTGAAGGATGACCCTCCTGGACCTGCTAGCTAAATTCTTGCCAAAAGCTGTGCAGTTATCCTTTGGCAACTCATGCTTAACTTACTGTCCACCTGCCTTGCCAGGACCCTTTCTACAAAGCTGCTCAGTCTGTCCCCGGTTCTGTACTGTTGTGTGGGGTTATTCCACTCCTAGAGCAAGACAGTACATTAGCCCTTGTTGGACTCCAGGGCTTCCTCCAACTTGTCAAAGTCTCCCTAAACAGCAGTCATGCCCTCCACTTTGTCACCCATTTGTCCCACTTTGCTGAGAATTCACTCTGTCTCAACATCAAAGAGTACATAAAAACATCAAAACAAAGACAAACGAAAAGTTAACAGTGTTGAATACTTATTTTAAAATGCTAGTTGTGATCAGGAAGAATTAATGCTTAATAAGACAGGACAACTCTAAACTCTTTAAATTGGGGAAAATATCATTATTTCAGTGTTACATTCCTTACTGAAGTCTATCAACCTAACACTGTTGTAGGTATGTCTATACTATTAGCAACCGTATCTCCCGGGGCCAACTCTTTCATACATCTGGAAAAGTGCAAGAATCTGTGGGTATTCAGCATTCCGGAGTTTTAGACTATGAATGGGAGCAATATAGGCAAGGAAAATAATTTTAATATCTTGGTATACTTAAAATATCAGATTTTCAAAGATGATTTGAATGTACCCTCAGTCAATCAACACCTTTAGTGTCTTTTATATTATCTATTTATTAGCCTGCAAATGTAGGTATGTTTTCATGGTATTTAATCCATATGAACTGAGGCAGAGGTGGTAATTTCTCCAGCTGCCTTTCCCCCTTTCAAGTTTACAGTCTCCACAGATAGCAACATAAATCAACAGCACAGAGTTTCTGCAATCCTCATTTAGTTTAAAAACTCTGAAGTAGACATATACATCTCCTAGAAGCTGTCCCATATTCTTCAAACCATGCACTGTGGCTTTTTAACTGAGTCAACCCACCATGCAACTGGTTATTAAAAAAAATAATACAATTTTCTGATGGATATATTGAGGCACAATTATCTATTTAAAATTAGTTATCTACAAACTGAACAGCAAAACCAGAATTTAATCTTATCACTTTTACTAAATTGCAAAAATCAAACAAAAATTACAAAATTCACAACTACAGCTGGTCTCTTAAAAAAGTTAAATACCTTTTTTTTTCTTTTATATGAATAGATGTAGGAAGGCAATAATTGTTGCATCCTACAAAATTCCCATAATTTCAAAGCAATTCCTGTTATGTATTGTATGCAAAGAACCATAATTCTTTTGATTGTGTTTAAAAAAATAAAGAGAAAAATGTCTTCCCACTAGATAGTAGCAATTAACTTGGTTGTCATACAGGAGGAACACAGTGTTCAGATTCCTATTCTTGCATAAGGGAATTCTCAAGTCTCTTGGCAAGAAACTTAGCTCCTGGGTATTGTTATCTACTGATGCATGGGTGTACTTCCCTCTCCCTCCCTTCCTCCTCTCCCTTCCCTTTTTCTTCTCTTTCTCTCTTTCCCTATTGCTGTTCTCTTTTTTTGTCTTTTTTTTGTCTTTCCGTCTTAAGATTTAAGAAACTTATCCCAGAGAAAGCTGATAAAAACTGGTATGTTGCCCTCATGACACGTCAAATTCTTTCAAAGAAAAGCTGTTGGATCATAAATCAAGTTTACAGTCCATCTTATGTTTGATTTCTGAACCATCACTGATGGATAGTTTGAAAACAAATATGCATAAACTTGCTTTTCATTAGACAAACACTAAAAAAAACCCATAAATGAAGTAACCAATTCTGAAGCTGTATTAAAAATGGATATTTAAATTCAGATGTACCATTAAGCTTCATTTTGATACCGCTTAAACAGTAAGTGCCTAAATTCACACTCCATGTCTATCAAATTGGTTGTACATTTAAAACATATTGAACAATTTGTCTTGCGGTGGTGAAACTGAGAGCCACAACAATCACTCATCCAATTGGAAACTAGCCAGAAGATAACATTTTTACATCAGCCACTTACTTCCCTACTCGCTTTCTAAGCCATCACTTCAGATTTTTATGGTTATATGCTAAAAAAATTTTCTCTATGCAAAATTCTGTTACTTGAAGAGATCAGCCACCTGTTAGAATCCAACACAGCTAATGGAGAAAATCTTAATCCGAACTATACATCAAAATATCACTTACTTGGACTTCAAAAAATGTACCCACATTTATGTCTGTTTATAAATTAGTCTCAGAATCTTCCTTGCAAATTGAAACAATTAAAATAGTCTTAGTTTCTTAGAGGCCGATAGGGCTGTGCTAAGCAGTCTGCAATTCAGAAAAACAGTTTATAGGCTGGATGCTTCCTGCAAGGATAAAAATTCACAGGAATGGCTGCCTTACCTGGTCAGTTATCTATATTTTAGAACAATTCTTGTTCAATCTATTGAAATAAAACTTACTTACTGAGAACTAAAACCATTCTGATCTTTCTGAGATTTGAGATAATACAATTAAATTAAACCTCTCATGTTTATGAATTTAGACCATTTATATAAAAAATTACTAACATGTCCCTGGAAGATATTGCGACTATAGCACAGGATTAGACATGGGAAAGAAACAATTACAATGTTTAGGCAAAATATTCCTACACTTGGAAATCAAAGGAAAGCAGACAGATGGAGTTCTTTTCTTGAAGTCCACATTGTTTCTTTTAATTCACCTCACAGCTCAGGGTGATCACTCATCTCTTAGCTTGCCACTGGAAACTAAAAGAATTCCTCATTACAATTTACTTTCCTACTGATTTTCTCAGCCTGTATTTCTTTTTGTCCTCTTTTCATTCTGCTATTTTTGGCAGAGGCAAATAACCTTGGGGACAAAGCACCTCAGAGGAGGCAAGTTAAGTCTGATTGACTGTAAAGCTGAATCTTCAGGCACTTCTGAGCACCATGCCTGGTACTGCAGCCTACTCCTCGTGCCCTCAGGGCTGACCAGTGCCAGCCTATGAAGTGCATGTGGAGCGGCGTGCTTACCCCGCTGACCACTACACCTCAACATTTAACCAAGCATGGTAATCTTATACCAGCAGCACCTGAGAAGATTTGAAATGAGATTAGAATAATAGGTTTGGGGTTTAGATTGCTATGTTAAAGTCCTCACTTCATGAGAGGGCTCCTGAAATAATAAAGCACTGTCATTGGAAAGGACTCATTTATGAAAAGCTATTGTAGATGGCAATATGTAGCAATCACAGCTAATTATAAGAACAGGAGGAAAAACTACAGCATTTCAGTTGACAACTGCAATACCTTGAAAAACAATAGTGTGTACTTTTGGATTTGGTTTCTTTTTTTTTTTTAAATACTGATGTCTGTAAAAGAAATAATGCTACAGAAGTAGTCTACAGTAGGTTATAAACAGTAGGTTATAAAATTAATTTTGTGCAGCCTAAACTTGCAGATTTGAAAAAAATGCACAGTCATTGTCTAGATGAATATTAATACTGAGATCTCTGAGGTTCCTCAGAGGAATTGTGAGCTCAGTAAAACGTCAGTAATGCAATGCAAAGTTCTTGGGTTTACTCTTTATTTCTCCTAATATAGGTATAGCCCTACATATTTAGATATATTACTATAGAAATCATTGCCTTTTAAAAATAAACATATGGCAGGGTCTTTCATAAAAGGGAAATTCTTTATACCTGCTTGAGACTTACAACAACCTCAAATCTCATTTCTCAGCTGCAATCAGTTTAGTTTTCATCCACAAGGGCACCATTTAAAATCACGTATGCCACGAATTGCACAGCAACCCTGTAAGAATATCCTGCCTCACTGTGTGAACAAGCCTGGTTATACCTTGAATCAAGTAATTCAAACTGGGGGCAGATACATATAAAAATACTGAAAATACACGTGTGAAGCCATAGGCATATGACTAAATGAGCTGCTTAATGCGACTTAGTAATAACAGTGACTGACTGAAGATCAGCATTTATCTTCTGAAATGTTCCCACAAATCTTGCACTGAGAGAAAAAATTTCTGCCTCATCTTTCAGTTTTTGTCTTTCTCATTGTCTTCTCCTCAGCCCACATTAATAAAAAACTAACGGTTCTATTGCTTTGGGCATACAAATAAAACCAGTCTTTATTTCTCAAACCTAATAATTTCTTCTGATTTTTTTCCCAAACTGAAATTACAATCCTCCATTTTTTTAACATAAGAAAATTTTCCAAAGAAACCCCTATGAAATGCAGTAAATAGAATGTTAACACATCCTGCAAGAAAATGCAGAAGTAGATAAAATCGTAGCTTATAGATCACTATTCTGCAAAAGTATCAGTGACACATACTGAGTAAAGATACTGATAAAATTAATAAAAACTGATAAAAAGTACTGATAAAACTAAACCTTGGAAGACCGGAATAATATATGCAAGAAGCCTTTCAAAATGTTTTATGCTTGTGAGTCCTCTGTGATTAACAACAGGTTGTGTACTGGAGGAGAAGAGTAAATGCAGCCAGATGTTTGGGTTTTCATTATCTGCTCATCTCTGATTGAATCTGATGTGACATTTATGCTACCCCTCTCACTTCAGAGAAGATGTATATATTACTCTTTTTTTTCTGTTGGTTTTCTTGAACACACAGTGACAGATCATGGTGCTCTCCAAGGAAAAAGTACAAATAATCAAAATCCTGTCATCACAGATGCTAATGCAGTCTTGAAATACCAGAAAAAAACCCAGAGAATAGTAGTTAAAACTATTGAGTGAAATATCAGCCTAACATCTTGAGAATCTCAGTCTCCATGTGGCAGATTTAGAATTTATATTTTGATCTTACAATAAGGAAAGGAAAGAATAAAGCAAGGCTTTGTACCTCAAAGGCCTTTTATTATAGGGAAAGATTACCCCTTCTACCTCCCTAAAAAAAGAAGAGATGCAAAATACAAAAAGATAAATGAAAATATTTGAAGGATCAAAATATCCAAAATATTATTTTCTCTCTTGCATGAAGTTCTTCTGCATTGCACCATTGCTTCTGTACATAAAGCATGGTAATGCAAATTAGATTTTCTATGTAACTCTGCAAAAATGATGTCATACTAAAGTCTGGTTTCTCTTCATGCTCTGTTAAATTTGTCCCTTCACGAGACATCACCAGAATATCTGAAAAATACTTGAAAAATGGTGGAGAAGACGATTGCTACTGTTGTTGCTATAAACAACCATGTGATATATTTATGTGTGTCTATTTAAAATACTCTTCTTCACAAAAGAAGTAAACTATGCAGCCATGAGTACTTCCACCAGATTACCTGATATTTCATCTTAATGATGAACCTCATCAGCACTTCATTCAACAGAAATTTTGTCTGAAGTCAATGGGATTTGAGATTTTGTGTGTGGTCTCTTAATCTTCTGCACTTGTAGTGGCAACAACTAGTAGACAAAATCAACTGAGGACAGAGAGGATAACTACAATTTGCATGTTTTAGTAGTCATGCACTATTCTCCTGCTTTGTTTGAGCTTATTCTACAATATTATCTACAGGGAGCTTTCCCTAAAACAACCTTCTCTTTACCACTGTGTGAGAACAGGATTAAGCAAATCCAGTTCACTTCAGTTAAATTACAAATGCTGCAGTTTCTGCTATTGTTCTTTTCTGAGACACATTAAAAGCTTTGGGATATTGTTTCCTAGCACTTTTTAACTCTGGAAACTTATGATTTTTGGAGGGATTTATATGGACCATGACTCTTCTTGTAACTACTTGTAGGCATACTTATACGAAATGAACCTGTAAGTATTTTTTTTGCTCCTATAGCTACATGTTAGGTTATGCTTTTGTTTAGAAAAGTCTTCAGTGAAGCAATGTGTTATATAAATCTTGTATAAGGCTGTTGAAACAAATAGAAAGTTATGCAGTACATTTAACAACTGGGCTACCTGAATACATTACATATTCATGAAGCAAAACAGAGAGTTACATAAATCATGAGGATTAGGGAAAAAAGTATGAAAACCAGATTCACACATTTATCGTCAAACGAGCATTCTGTAACACACATTGTATGTCATCATAGATTCCTTTTTCACATAATTCCCCTTACTCTTTCTCTTTCCTTTATTTTCTCTTGGTTAAAATATCGAAAATACAGAAAATACGTGTTTGGGGCTAAGTACCATAGGGTTATTTGCTCTATGACTAGACCAAACACAAAGTTTCTTTCTAATTAGTCTATTATTCTTGCTGGATAGCTCTGGGAAAATTTCATTTATATTATCCAATGAATTAGGGATACCTACATTTTCTTATTCAGCTTTACTTTAATGCTTTCCAGTTGAATTTTAGGATTAATTGTTAGTTCTTTTCCTCAATCTTTTCACAATCATTAAAATTTCCCCCTGAGTTTATCATTAGTTTCTGATTTTGAGCTATTATTTTGCATAATCTGTCTCAGATTTAGATTACAAATGCAAGTAACTGGAGTGTATTTTCCCTCATTTGAAGCCACTTATTGAAGGACATTGACTTTAGGAACTGAATAGGAATATGAGTGAATCTCTTGCTATCTTACTTTTATTATTCTCTCCTTATTTTAGGAATTAGGGCAGACAGACAGTCCTTGGAAATACCATAGCTTACGACCTTTGAATATAAATTCTAGATACTCCATTCTCTTTTTTTTTCATAATTGAATCTTTCTTCAGATAATGCTGACATTTCAGAATAAGATTTCTCGCCTCCGAAGAGGCCGTATGAAGGGAATAGGACCCTATGCACGCTGACCACTTCAACCCTTCCAAAGAGATGACATTTAAAGGCCTTACAGTTAAAGTTTTTAAACATTGCATAGTTTCCTCTTTCGGGATTTGTAGTCAACCTTTTAATTCTGTTGCTCTATTTCAAAATAATCTGATTTAAATGGTGACTTGTTCTCATTCTGTCTGTTCTGATTCTGACACAGACCTATACATTTCTTTCTTCGAGTCATTTCAGTGAATTAGTCTTCTGAACCTGTCTTTGCTCTGCTAGAAACTTGAACATACCATCATTTCTTTTGGCCCCAAAATTGAGAAAAATCCATAAGGTCTACTTTAGTGAACACTGTGAAAGCTTTTTTTTCTTTTGTGTTTATCTTTGAGTTCACATTAAATTTTCTTTCCCCTCAGGTAGCTATTTTTGACCTGTTCCATTAAAGTGGGCGTTTTGCTTTTAAGGTGGGAGATTTTGGACTGCAAGAAACCAAACGTCACATCCGTCTTCAAGAAAGACAAGAAGAAGGACCTTGGGAACATAGGCTGGCAGCCTTGCCTTGATCCCTAGGACTGTTACGGAACAAATAATTCTGGAAACAATTTCCAACCGTATGAAGGACCAGATGATGATTAGAAGTAGTCAGCATGGATTTACAAATGGCAACTTATGTTTAACCAATCTGATAGTCTTTAGTAATGAAATAACTAGTTCAGTGGACCAGAAGAAAGCAGTTAATTAGACTTTGGCAATGTTTTTGACTCTATCCTCACACCGTGAAGGATGGACTAAGTATGTGAGATAGGTTGAAAACTAGCTGAACTGCTGGGCTCAGACAGCTGCAATCAGGAGCAAGAAGTCCAACTGGAGGCCTGCCACCAGCAGTGTACCCCAGGGCATCAGGGCTGAGGACTACACTGTTTAACTTCTTCACTAGTGACCTGGATGATGGAACACAAAATTAGGAAGAGTGGATGATAAATTTATGAGTGTGCTGCCACTCGGAGGGATCTTGACAATGTGGGAAGATAATCTGGCAGGAGCCCCATGAAGTTCGACAAGAGGAAATACCAGATCCTGTCCCTGGGGAGGAATAACCCCAAGGCCCAGTACAGGCTGGGAGCTGAAAAGCAGACTGGCAGAGAAGGACCTTGAGGTCACAGGACACGGTAGACATAAACCAGCAATGTGCTCTTGCAGCAATGAAGACAAACTGTACCCTGGGTTGCATAGGCAGAGCACGGCCAGCAGGTTGAAGGAGGTGAGCCTTCCCCATTACTCAGCTGTAATGGAGTGCAGGGTCCAGTGCTGGATTCTCCAATATAAGAGAGATGTAGATCTACTGGGATAAGGATATCGAAGGGTCACCATGATGATTAAATGATTGGAGCATTTCATACAAGGTAAGGATGAGAGACCTAGGACCACTCAGCCTGGAGAAGACATGACTTAGGAGGGGTATCTCATCCATGTGTAAAAAATTTGATGGAGGAAGGAAGACAACAGATCCAAACTCTTCTCAGCAAGGGCTCAGTGACGGGACAAGATGCAGTGGGTGGAAACTGAAACACAGGAAATTCCACTTAAGCATGAAAAAATATTCTTCACTATAAGGGTGTTCACACAGCAACAGAAGTGTTGTAGTGTTTGCACCCTTGATATATTCAAAACCCAATTCTAGACAAATCTCAGCAACTGCCTTCACTGACCCTGCTCTTAGAAGGGGATAGGAATAAATAATCTCCAGCCAGTCTCCATGTGTTTTTCCATTTTTAGCAAGTACTTGCACTTATCAGGTTTAGAAAGCCTGGAGAACTCCCAGGATGTTCTAGGTGGTTTGTAGTAGATGGGAAGGGGGTGGAATTGGAGAACATGCCATGGAAACCGCACTGTAAAACCCTACAGTTTACCACACAACAGTTCTGCCTGGTTCTGCACTGTGTGTACAGACCCTCCCATTGTAACGCAGACATCCTGACACAGGGGACTTGATGTCTGCATTATCTTTATACAAATGTTGTCTGAAGTCTCAGCCCTGAAGTTTTAGTTTCCATGGCTTTTCTGTTTTGTAACACTGTAGGAAATCAAGTTCTACCATAGGACATTAAACCTCCCAAGAGTTACACAGTTACTGTAAGAGGAGGGAGGGGAACATGCCTGGAAAAAATAATATCTGGCAGTTATTGTCTATTTGATATACTAAGCTTTAAACAAAGCTCACTATACAAACCCAGTATGGCAGATGTTGTATTAGCACATATCATACAGTTACTTGGCAACAAAAAGAGCTTAGATATCAAAAACATTTGGTCCGCAGAAATGTTAACAGAGCTGATAGTTACACAACCATAATTTAACGTTTGGTGCATTAAAAAAACTCAAACCTTAGTTGTAAAAATATCTGTATTTATTTATGCACTACAATATCTGTAAAGCAAGCTCTAAATCCAGACAAATCTTGTTAAAAATAATACTGCTATTACATCTTTTTTGGAAAAAAAAACAACTCAAAGATTAAATTGTTTCAGATAATGTAACTGGAAAATGATGACAGACTTCAATTTCTTTAACTCACTTTTATAAAGTAATCTTATATTAATTTCCTTTGGAAACAAAAAACAGTGGTTGAACAAAGTTAATTTTATGAATTAAGGAAAATAATGCTTATTAAATCATCTGCATACCAGTTTTCTTTGGCTAGAAATCTTTGTCATCCTATTTCTGTGCAGAATCTCTACCATCATAAATTCACAATAAGTCTCCTGATTGCCATTACTTTGTTTTCTTCATAATCAAATATCTCAGGCCAGAGGAAGTAGAACTAGAAGACTTTCCCTTAGTTTTCCAAAAATTGTTATTTCTTTTGAATGTCAGGAGGACTTTGTAAGGGAATGCACAGATTGTTTACATAACAAAGTAAGGTTTATTTGGGGATTTTTTTATTTCTGAAATTTTTAGTAGAAATGTCTACTTTTTTTGAACAGAAATACCTAAAAAAATATCCCACAACACATTATTTTGGGAGTTCTAGGTTTAAAATAGAAGTGTTCATTTTGGATACAACGTTTAGAATAAGGTTTCCTTAATATTACTCTTTGTCTGCCTTGGTTTCTGCTTCTTGGTTCTTATGGTACAAGCACTTCATACTTAATAATATTTCAGTTGGGATCAAAACCAAACTTAAAAGAGCAGAAATATTACAAACTCAAACTCAAAATAAGGGACTAGGTATCTATGTCAGAATTTGCTAATCTGTCTTGGAGTTTATCTGCAAGACACTATTGAGGCTTGTGCAGAGCTGTATGAACCCCATTAGAAAAAAAATATTAGGACGAAAATACTCTGTTTCAGAAGTTCAATAATCTGTGCTGGTGAGTGAGGGAACAGTGCTCTGCTAACAAATCTGTGCTACTTCTAGTGTGTCAGGTAACTGAGTGCAACTCAAAATATTTCACTATAACATGCCATTAGTGATTTAGGAGCCTTAATCCACATAGAGACCTAAGCCAGTTCTTAGAAACTCATGAATTGATATGGATCCCATTTGCATAATTTCTATGCTTCTGTAAATCCCACTTGGAACCATAATCCTTTTGTAAATCTAGAAGCAGTGATCTAAATCCCTGGAAACAGAGTGCCTTGCCTGAAAAGCTTTCTTTAGTTGAAAAAATTTTCCCAGAAAATTAGATTCTTCCCCAACGGATAAGAAAACTTTAATGTACATGCTATGTAGAAAATATCAGCAAAATAACCAGAAGCAAAGAGTATTTGTATGGAAATGTTTTCCATACAAATACTCTTTGCTTCTGTTTTTTATGGGCGACTATCTTTGTACGTCCATATGCTGAAAGGGACCTTAAAGATCATGTATCCCCCCATGCCATGGGCAGGGACATCTTCCGCCTGATTGAAGCCCCATCCAACCTGCCCTTGAACACCTCCAGAGATGGGGCATCCACTACTTCTCTGGGCAACCTGTTGCAGTGCCTCATCACCCTTAGAATAAAAAAATTCTTAATAGCTAATCTAAATCTACCCTCTTTCAGCTTGAAAACATTATCCCTCATTCTATACCTACACTCTCTGATAAAGAGTCCCTCCCCACCTTTCCTGTAAGCCCCCCTTTAAGTACTAGAAGGCTGCTAGAAGGTATCCTTGGGACCTTCTCTTCTTTAGGCTTAACCCAAACTCTCTCAGCCTGCTCTCATAGGGGAGATGCTCCAGCCTTGCGATCATCTTGGTGGCCCTCCTCCGGTCTCACATCAACATATCTGTGTCTTTCCTTTGTTGAGGACTCCAGAACTGAACACAGCACTCCAGGTCAGGTCTCACAAGAGCTGAGCAGAGGGGCAGAAGCACTTCCCTTGCTCTGCTGGCCGCACTTCTTTTTATGCAGCCCAGGATACGGTTGGCTTTCTGGGCTGCGAGCGCACATTGCTGCCTCATGTTGAGCTTCTCATCCACAAACATCCCCTTCTCTTCAGAGCTACTCTCAATCTGTTCTCTGCCCAGCCTGTAAATGTGCTTTAGATTGTCCCAACTCAGGTGCAGGACCTTGCACTTGGCCTTACTGAACTTCATGAGGTTAGCACAGGCCCACCTCTCAAGCCTGTCCAAGGTCTTTTCTTATACTTTAAATGAATACCAGTATACACTAATTTAAGAGTGATTTTATGGATCGTTCAGATTCATAGTAATTATATTAGTAATTTGTCTGTATTAACAAGGGTGAGGAATGAGAAATAAGCATTTTAATGATGTAAAATTTAGTTACTAAATATGTGGACAGATACTTAGATGGATTTTCAGAGACTCTGGATACCACATTCCCACTGTAGCCCACAGGTACTGGGTATTTCAGAAAACTAGTCACTCTGTATCATGTACAGAGTCAGAATATCTGTCAAAAGCATAAAGTATGCTCTAATATTTTTCTTCTGACTCAATTATATCTCAGTTACATATAATGACAATATATGTTGTTTTCATCCATGTAATATTTCCCACAGAGGATCTGGAAATTATTGCCTCCCTCAGAAGTTTAATTTACCTTTAACATTTGTTGGTGGCACATATGGAAATTTTCTCCCTTATTGTGGTATACTACCATCCAGCTAAGGTGGCATAGATTTACTATTACAATTGAATTTCACTTGGACTTCAAAAGCCATCATGGGGCCTTCTCATTACTGATTCATAATATATAGCCCTGGTAAGAAACACTGAAAGCATCAGATCAGCTCTAAACTAAATATTGACCCTATTTTTCAAATCAACTAAAAAAGTAAAGCTAATTGCTATTATATTTATAGCAGCTGAGAAACCCCATGTTTATGGTCTTTCTCTCTGTTTTCTTACCCTCTGCTCAGCTTCCCTATTTGTCTAACACAAACCCAGTCAAAACCTCATTATAGTTGTTTAGAGTTGATCACTGGGGGACACACAAGAAAAAGCAATATAACAAGGAATGGTACTTCAGCTAGGGTGGTGGAAAGCTTGATAGTCTGTAGTGCACTTATTTATGTTGGTCATCAAGGGGACTAATCGCAAATTGCAAATGTAGAGATTGCCACAATGGAGGCTCAAAAGAAAGTAGAAAAAGCTCTCCAGAAAGAGGAAACTTGAGGGTATATTCTATGTTAGAAATATGTATTACCAGTGACAGAGAGGAAGAGAAAGGAAAGAAAATGCACTTTGCATAAGGAATAGAGGAGGAAAGAATGACAACATTATGCATTTCTACTGAAATTAGCTGCTTCATGTATAAATGTGAAGTTTCAAATTCTTGCAGCACTTGAAGATTTCTCCCCTATCATTACTTATTTTCCTAGAACCCAATCTATCAAGTGTTTGTGGGGACCTAAATCGATTCCATATGTATATACTTATCCCTCATGTGCATTTCTAAAACATTCATCGCTACAAGTTCAGCATTGTTCAGCCAGACTAACTTCTGATAAATTTGAAATGAACATATTTCATTTATGACAGCAACAGAAAAAGAAGTGGAGAAACAGATAATAAACCCAGTATGAAGCCAGACACATTATTCTGTGTTTCACTTCTGGGAGTACAAACAGCTGCAAAGTACAAGGTGGTTTCAAGCTATCAGAAATCAATAAGCAAGAAATTGGAAAAATTTGTGGTGTGGAAGAATGCTGGAGCCAGGCCATAGTTGTTTTCCCGCGGAAAACATCATGCTAGTAAGCAATCTGGAGGGCGAAAAAAAGTCACAGTGAATGTGTCCCTTGACATATGCACATTCCTCTGCTTCCTCCTCCTTCATTTTTCGAGAGAAAGGTGAGAAAGAAGGAGAATTAACTTTACCACATATTTCAAGCCAAATGAAACCAAACCACATACAGTATAGGAAAAAATGCAGTGCAAATAAAAGCAAAAAAATTATGAGTATATAGCAAATCACACTAAAAAATCTTATGGAATGTTGGACAGATTTATAAAAACACATTTCAGAAACAAATATTGTAAAGATATTAAAAGCAGGTTGCAATAAGTCTCTTTGTAATAGAAAGCATTGGTAAAATTTTTGTAATTTTTGCCATATATATTATTCAGAATGTTTCATCAATATGTGGATATTTCAAAGAGACTTTCTAAGAGTGTACTCACTATGTAAAATTTTGAGAATCACAGAATTGCTAGGTTGGAAATGACCTCAACCATCTAGTAATCTACTCATCTAGTCCAAAACCACTGCTCAAAGCAACATAAGATAACTCACTCCTGTTCAAGGGACCTTAAAGAAATAGTCTTTTCATATTAATAGTTTTTTATCTTCATAATCATCTTGCTGTATTTCTACAACAAAGTTATTTCGGATGAGAAAGAGAAGTCGTTTTGTTCCCATCCACCTCTGCTTTTCCCATGCAGGAACAACCTCACACTGGAGTTCTGACACAAGAACCTACATGAGAATGAGATTCGTTCAAACTTTTCTAAAACAGGTTTTTCACTGCTAAACTTTTTATAAAGAAAATAAGAGCCAATTTCTCTGCCAAGTGTTGTCATTGTTTGAAAAAATTAGACTTACTAAAAGCTGCTTGTAAGTGATAGCCAAGTTATTAATAGCTGAGTCTTGGCAGCGGACTTAGGAACATCTGAAATATGTTTTTAATCTCAAGAACTACTGTGTACAACAGACTTTCTTAATTTTATGAATCAATGTCAGAAAAAGAAACAATCAGATATTCTGAGATCATTTGCGCATGTTAGCATTTTGATAATTGTAAATGCATCTTAAGATGTACTTACTAAAATGGATTTGCCTTATTAATAGGCATTTCCACTTTTATACTCTTCTGCATAAACTTCTTTAGTTTAAAGTCTTCACAGTCTGAAGGTATGTTCTAGTTTCTCCATTCCTGATCCTCCCCGGACATTTCAGTAGCTATAATGTTTATTTTTCTGGTGTTTTGGAAACACACAAATGGAAAAAGACAGAACATGAACACAGAAAAGACAGACTGATATCCATGTGCTTATTGTAAAATAAATAATAAACTGTTAAAATAAATTAAAGATGGTCAGATGTAATTAGCATCTACTATACCACATTTCTGTAACATCAGAATGTCTAAAATTTGGCAAATTTAGTAGACAAATTATACGGACCACAAAAGTTGGAAAAAGTAGTAGAAAAATCCTACGTGCCTTTAAGCAAAGTAGAAGATTCAAGGAAACAAAATAGACTGTCTAACATCTATTTATTAGCAGAAAGAACAGGTGGTTTTGAGAAGTGAGAATTAAAACATGCAAAATTCCCATCATCCTTCTATCTACTGAAAATTCTTTGCTTATAGAAGTATTAAAGTACACTGTCATAAGGTCACCACATAAATAAATTAATTGTACTTCATGATTTTCCTGCTGCTCAGCACTTTTGTTGGTCTTTTATATTCAACCTTATAACTATTCATAGCAGTCCACATGGAACTCCTCAGTAGAAATCATTTGCACACATTTTCAGAGTGGACTGATATGCAGGACCCATAGCTTCACCTCTGGCTCTTTAGGCAGTCCTAGATGACTTTGTACTAAAATCATGAGCAATCCTTACGACTTCCCTGTTCATGTAGAGAGAGCAAGCTCTGCCTCTGGGCTAGTTGGTCCAGTTTGAGACCATTCTTATAATGTGTTAGCTGATGCAAACACATTGGTCCGGCCTTCCTATGTATCATCTGTAAGTAACAAGGTCTGTTAGGTCCACTAAGCAAACTAACTGTTCAGCATGAAGCTCCTTTTAAGTAATATAGATTAATTAGTTTCCTAGCTGTACTGGAGGGGTGACAGTTCAGGGGATGGATGGAGGAGGTGAAGTGTCTTAAAACCATCAAACCACCTCAAGGACATCTAAAATGATTGCCTGAAGTTAGTCTCTATTTTCTTCTTCCTACTAGGCGTCAATGGCTTAGGTATTTGGAAAAAAAAAACCCTCTACATAATAAGTGAAAAGACTAGGCTTAATTGAAATTTACAGTGAAGAAGAATTATCAAGAGATCCACATTTTCAAAAACTATGAACAATACTGGGTACAAAGCTTAAAAAAAAAGTTCCCAGTTTCGGTTCATAGTGAGAAAATAGGAAATACTTTATAGGTCTTATCTACAAAATTCTAGATCTTTTTATTCTAGCAATTAACATGATTAAGTACAGTTTTCCCATCTGATTTAATTAGCTGTAATCATACCAAACTATTGTAAGTTAGGCGTCAAATATGTATGACACATCTTTTCAAATACTTGTACAATTATTGTGAAAATGAATTTAACAGTCAGATTCACTAGCCCAAGGCAATTACAATTATGAAAAGTGCTTGCCTGGTTAAAGGTCATAGTGTGATGTCTTGCATTTGCCTGAAATAGCCATGTTACTGCACAAGCTCAAACAGTGAAAGCTTATTTTCAACAACCATGATTTAGTAATTTAACTTTAGAACTAATTCTACGTGCTTTTGAATAATTTAACAGTGAAAAGTTAAATTGTATTATCTTGAAAGAATAATTAACCTTTTAAATTGTTTTTTACATTTGTACTCGAGCTGTTTATACCTTTACCTACGGGCATATTGCTGAATAAAGTATGCCAGTTTTTTGAAACAGCAATGTTATGACCATGATTATTCCTTAACAGTATGTGAATTGCTAAGAACCTCTTCAATGACCCTTTCAAAATTACATTAATCTTCAAGTCTCTCCCCACTGTCTCCTGATTAATTCACTTGCATTTTGCTGAAGGCTACTTCCATAGAGCCTTTGCATTCAGCTCAAAGGCTGGAGAGGCTGCTTTTGGTACAGTTCACATCACATCAATCAAGCACCAGCACTCTTCCTCCATCCAGCCACTGTGTATTAGTGACCTGGTTCCTGAAGCCAGGACTCTTTGCCAGAAACCCATTTTCTAGCCTACATTGTAACACACTACAGCTGTAAAGGATGAAATGTCATTAGTCACTTTAACATTTGCTGCCAGGAAGTTGTCAAACAGTATTTGGGGAGAGAGGAAGTGGAATAGTATAGAAATTGAGAGAAAACTTAAAGCAGATTACTATGAAGACAATTATTTTTTAAGTATTATATGTCTCAAGAATGAAACAGAACGAAAACAGAACCCAAGCTGGCTTCTGTTTGAAAAACATGCAGAAAATAATAATGCATATAGTTCCTGGTTCAGATCACGAATTAACCACAATAAACCTACCAAACCCATTCAACATACAAAGGCTGTTTTGGGGCAGGGGGAGATATAATGATAAAATAATATCAAATCAATGAAGCATCCTTATTAGTGTAAATATGGTTTGCAATGTGTGTAATAAGTTTTGCTAATGCTGTAGTAAACTACAAACTTCTTAGGAGATGGTTTCATTTCTTGGGCTTTTTCCCTTTTGATTTATGAATAAAAATCCAAATAATATGCATAATTTAAAGATGTCATTACAAGCTGCCAGCAAAAAGTGCTGCAATACAGGTGGGTACTGAAACTGATCCTCTCTTGTTGGCTACACATACAGGCAAAATATAACAGTGAGTGTTGTGTTTAAACAAGACATAGAAGAAAGATATACAGTTAAAGAATTTACAAATCAGGTAGAAGAAAGGTATATACAACTTACTGCATTAAAAGCCTGTTAACTTGAATTACCTACCACATATAGTGACCTGTGTCATTGTTTTAAGGACATTTCATCTGTTTCACCTGCTTATTCATCTTTCTTTCAGATGTGTAACAGGCATAGTGAACATCACCTGCCTCCCTATGAAATCGTGTATCCTTTAAAATTTCTGTTTTGATGAAAAATCGTAGACTTCATTTTCCTTTGGAAAAACAATTCATCAATATCTGAGACACCTCTGTAGTCTTAAAACTTAAATATATCCAACAGCTAATATATAGAAGTCCTTATTTTGTTTACCAGAACAAAGAGCAAAAGAGAAATCCCCCCGTATTTTAAAGTCTTCCAGTTATTGCCCGCATATGTCTCCTGTTTCAAAGGGAATTTTCACACAGAGGGAGAAGCTTTTTTAGCAACAAAACTAATCCAGGGATTTTGTTTATATCCCTGTGTTTTTTTTAAAATAGAACCAAAATGTAGACTATTTGCCATTAAAACAATATAATTGTCTAGATTATTTTCTTTATGATCAAACTATTTATTGATTCACAGACAAACACATTGTAATAGCCTTCGACTTCCCTATTTATTTTCCTTAAGTAAAAATCAAGCCAGGAAAAGCATTTAACCTTCTTATAAAATAATTAGTAATGACATCTGAATACTTTATTACTTATTTATGTGATATCCAAACATTGGGTCCCACCTTGAATTGCTGGAAGTGGAGATTTCCAATACTTTATTTATTTGAATTAAATGAAATTGCAGTTTTTCTGTATTTGCACCTTTTCTTTAGTCATATTTACTTTACTGATCTCAATATTCACAAGAATTCACCTTAAGCTTATATGTTCATTTGCTAATTCAAGTTAAGTAATAGCTGAAGATGGAATTCTCCCATTTCCTTCAGGTAATTAAATCTGAGAACAAATGAATCCTCTCCAAACAAATTTTAGATACAAATAATATTAACAGATTGGACTCTCTTCTTAAGTAGCCACATCACAATCTCAAATGTAAGGTTGCCTTTCTTTTGTTGCTCAGAAAAGAACGACAAAGCAACCACTCGAGAGTTTTGCCTTTTCTTCTTGGGCGGGGAAAAAAGTGCAAAAGTGTCCTGCCTAATAATGCTGTTTCTAACACTGAAATATCAAAACTTATCAGAGTGCTGCTTATCATTATTAAAACATTGAACATATTTTCATAAATATAATGGACAGAAATGTCAAAAATAAATATAAAAGTAAGTCAAAGCAAGTAAGAAACAGAACAGCAAACAAAGGAGGATAAAATCCTAATACACTTCCTGTTCCACACAACATCCAAGTTCAACACTAATGTGTTGAAATTTATAACAATGACAGTGTTGGAAAATACTGTCAACATGTTCACAAATGTGTTCTTGGAGCACATGACAAACTTGGTACAAAAGCTGTAGATTCTTTCATCTGCTTAGTAATAACCATGTGATTATATACTGGAAAGGACTCATCAATCCTTAAAGTAGTCAACTATCCTTACCTGATGTGCAGCAAGCCTTTTGGAGAGTTGAACTTTAAATACTTCCTTTATTTTACTGCTAGATAATGAAAAACCAGACAAACGTATATTTCAAACTCGAAATATACTGTCTAGATTTCAGGTAGTCTGTTGCCTGAATGTAAGCCCTGTTTTGCTGTAAAGAGAATCTAAATGAGGGGAGAGCATGAAGTAGACTATACAAAAAAAAAGCAAAGCAAAACCAATTCTTTTAGTACCAATGCTAGGAGCATCCTTTCCATGGAGTGGTGGGAAAGAAAAGACCAGAAATCACAGTAAGGAAACATATAGCTATCAGTTACCACACCCCAACTACTAAATTAGACATTTTAAAGGAGAGATGTCATAAACAGGTTGTTCGCATATTCTGAAAGATAGTAAAATACAAGTTCTAAAACTAACATGGCTTTCTATCATCACTGACAGATTTCAAAATGCAATCGCTACATTCATAGGAACATCTGTCACAACGTTGAGCAGGAATCTATGAAGGTTTGTTCCACTGCAAAGTATATATAAACACACGCATATTTTGCTATAAGTATATGTATGTATGCTCAAAAACACATTTGCTAAGGAAGATTGCTGTAACTCAAGTAATGCATTTTCTGAACAACCAAGCATCAGAGAGATTTCTGAGCACTGTTCCAAACAAGGAATACTCCAAACTTCTGACCTTGAGAAAGACATAAAGTTCATTCTCAACTTTTCCTTCCAAAGACGAGTTTAGAATTAAAGTCGGGATACCTAGCACAAGCTCCTTCAACACATCTCTTCACAAATTTTCTTCTATGCGTCATTATCCCTTGAAATAAACATGCTTCTAAAGTGTAAGATTTCTTTTAGAAGAAAAGAAAGAATATGCTCTCTCTTGCACTCTGAAATAACATAGGCTATGAATCAGAAGTAAACAGAGTAACAAAAGCTGTCACACCTCTAACAGCCTGAAATCATAAATGCTGCAAGTATTATGTGCTCTGATTCATCACAATGACTTTCACCAGGAATCTGAAAAATATTTCATTCAAATATTAAACTTGCTTCACTGAAGACAGCTTCCAACTAAAAGCACATTGTACCTCTACTCTATAATCCTAAAAATCGCATTTTGGCTGCCAAATGCCCCTCATGTCCCCTGTTGCAGCTTAACAAATGCTAAGCTGATGAAATTTAGCTTTCTTCTCTATTGCCTTAACTACAGCTAAATGTTATAAACTGTCAGTGGCCAATAAACCTGGCAGGAACAACTTAGGCATTTAAATTTGGGGAGTTTTTGTAATTGAGAACTAGAAACTCACAGGCTGAGGTGCACCTCATGCCCCTCAGGGCCAGCAGGATAAGACTCTAATGCAGTTCACCCCCATAGACTCACTATCAGTAGAAACAGGAATTAAATGAGCTTTAGGCTAATGAAGATTCTTCCAAGTTTTATAAGTTTACAATATTCGAAACAGTACATGGTGCAATAGATGTTTGGTGGCAGTAGCTGTACCCGTGGCATCTGGCCTCAGTCCTACAGCCTTCATATCCTGGGGACCACAGGCTGTGCATGTGCTCGTGGAAAGCTCAGCTGCCTTTCCAGTTTTGTACAGGTCTGCCTGAAGACCCTGGCCACACAGACATTAAGTGTCCTGTTGACCAGGTTGAATTGTCATTTCCTGTCTCAAACAGAAAACTGATTTCTAATCACAGTTACACTGTGTTAAACTTTTAAAAGGTTAAATAGATGAGCTTGAGTAGTTTTAACTTGATGAGACATTCTTCAGATCATTATGTCCTCATCAAAAAGCCAGAGAGCATTATATTATCATTCATTCAACAACAGGTTGGGATGGAGACAACAGCAAATATCTTGAATACAATTTCCTTGATTGCTTTCAAATGTGTTGCCATATACTACACACAGATCACATTCATTTAACTGGCTAATTAGATGCTAGACACCTTTGATCTTTGCTACAGATTATAAATATTAAAAATAAATTTGTTAGTGAAAGCTGCCTTTTATACAGACCTGTGGAATGATTCAGAATACCTAGAAGAAAAGCATGATGTTTTTATCAAGTTTACTGTGGAGACTGAATTTTTACAGTGGTAACGCTACTATGCCCTATAATAAAGCCTGACATAACAATTGTTTTAGTAAACAAAAATCTTCCAAACTTACAAAAGATTTCATATGAGAATTTCATAACAACTTTTTGTTTTTATTTCTTCCCAAAAACTCAATCAACTGTAAAGAAACAATTGTTTTATATATGTATAAGTATTTATAAAAATATTAAAAAATAGAGGTTTCTTTCAAAATTAATTATGTTCATGAATTTATTGCTAAAGTAAGTAGCTAGGTAAATTCTTTATTGCAAAAAATCTATAGTTTGAAATAAAACTATTATTTTTTTTCTCTAATTTAGTCCATTAGGAAATTTTTTATAAGTAGCTCAAAGATTTTTTCTGCCATTGATGACACGCAGTTAATAATACATGCATTACACACTGATATTTGACTGAAATGGTTGCACTGGTTTTCAGCAACTATATCAGCAGACTGGCATTTTTTTTAGGTTTTCAGAAATTATTTAGGCATGCAGTACCAAAGCAAGAGATGAAAACATATGTCTGCTTCAAACATTTGTATTCCCATCACTTTGCTGCTTAATATGACTCCAGTTGGGAAGAAGAAAACTTAAATAATTTGATGTAAAGAAAGATGACTACTCTATAAACCATTAAATTCTCTATTTAATATTTCCTGTTGGAGCAATTTCAGATTCTAAGCTGTGAGGTTAAATAACAGAATAGACTGGTTCCAGCCTCTGTTGAACTTCAGAAAATGTGTAAGTGATAAATATGTTTTCAAAAATTCTTATCTCCTCCATGAGTTGTTCTAATGTATATTCTAGACTTCACAAAGCTAATCTTTTTTAAAAATATCAGCAAAATAGCACATACATATAGTAGATTTGTTATCTAGCATGCTTATACAGCTGTAATAATACACATGCTGTAAAGCGTGTAGAATATAGTGTATGCATTATATTTATATTCTGTACTACATTCTTTATACTTATTACTATAAATTCCTAAATGTGATACATTCAGTTTCAAAATTGTAAGCATCAATGATCAATAATTTATATTAAATCTCAAATGAATATAGATAAAAATTCAATGTTGTACAGTGGTTACAGATCTTATCAAATATCCATAAAATGCATTGTTATTATGCATAAGTAAACAAAATGAATTGAACAAAAAATGTTCAAAATGCTGAAGTGGAACTAAAAAAAAAATTTGTCTTATATTTTCAGTTCTTCTGTATTCCACTTCTCCTTGTTCCAGTCTAATGAGAAGTGAAGGGAAAATTGTTCTTCAAAGATTTCCACAGTCATGATGCAAATGTGGTGATTTAGAATAACATACAATAAATATTCAATATTATATAGGTGCATTGAATCAGCAAGGTACTGGAACTCTATGAAAAACACCGTAGCAATAACACTTAGATAGATGGTAACATAGATCAGGGCTGTCAGACTCCCGGCTTCCATTATTCTCTTGCTCCTGCAGCGTAACGTGTGTCACACGCTGCACACGTGACCAGTGCTGGCAGGAGCGCAGGGGCAAGGAGCTCGGCGCTGCCGCCGGGTAGGAACAAGGTGCTGGGCTGGATAAAACAAGGGGAGGGTTGGATTCAGCCCACAGGCAGTGAGTTTGACATCCCTGATGTAGACAAATACAGACACTTCAGTTTCTCTAAAGTCAACAGTGTCATTCAACACTGTTAAAAGAGTTGGTACAGGGAAAAAAACAGTTAACTGCTCCTTTCTTGCACTTCAAGTTCCTCATATAGGTTAAAAACAAGAATTATTTAAATGGCATGTTTTTGATGACTTTTTCTTTAGATAAAATGTTGGACGCTCCTCTAAAATGATATTGTAAAAAGAATAATAAAATGATGAAGATCCATTTAAAGAGTAACAAACTGAAATCACACCATCATGTATGGCAACCATATCTAGAGATTTGCTCTGTTTTGCTAATGAAAAAACCTATCTCTGTGTAACATTAGGAGTCTAGGAGTCTAATATAAATGGGCTCTTTGCATATTCATTAACTACCATTTATGCAAGTACAAATAAGAAGCATTTGAAAGTACAACCACCTGTGGAAACCCACAGAGATTTATCTCCAAAATAGGCATTTAGGATTAACTGTTTCTTGGCCTCCTGATCCCCCAGTAAAAGTCCAAATCATGATTGCCAATGAAACCTTGCTCCGTCTCAGAATACAGTCTTCTGGGAGCTGTCTTTGTATTAGACAAGACATACAGAAGAAGTTTCTTCTAACCTTCTCTCATCCACTCATCATATTTGTATTTGACTGTACAAGAAGCCTCAGTGCTCAATATGGACACCCAATCAAGGTGTCAATGCTTAGGGCCTATTTTTAGGTATAGGAAGATTGAATTGGCTGCTCAAATCAGCTATAGTCTGACACAACTATCAGTGCAAAGTCCAAAGTCAGTAAGGTGCCTTCTTCTCAACTCCTCTGCTAAACAGAAATGAACCATAATCCTTAAGATATATTCTTTCTTGGGTCATTCAAATGATAGATCTATGAACAGACTAACTCAGAAAGGCAGACAAATGAAAGATGAGAGAAAAGAAAGGCAAATAGAAACCCAGCTTTCTTTAATATGGGGAGATATTACAAATACACAATCCAAAAAAAACCAAAACATAAGTTGGGTTTTTTTTTTTCAGAAATGTCTGGACCTCAATAGAGTATTAAAAGCTGTATTTCAAAACCAATAGGATTTAATTAGGATTTACTGGACTATATGTTCTCAAGTCATTATATGTTTACTTTGTGCTGAAGAGCAAAACATCCCTGAGTGGTTCAACACACTCTCACCACGTTTGTGTAGTGTTACTCTTCGTAAGTACTCTGCTAATTAGCTAATGATTTTGAAGTATTTTTAAGTGTTGTAAGAGCCAGTTACAGTTATATTAGTTATATTATTAATTTTATTATGGATAACTTTCTTATATATACATTTATACACATTTTTCTTTGTTTAAAATTACCAAGTGATTTAATTTTCAGGTTCTGATTTGCAATAGAAGAATGACAGAAAGTTGAAGCCCCTCTGAAAACCAGTGAACCATGTTCTGTCTTGGCAACAAACCTAATGAAGCTTTCCCCAGTATATTTGTTTAACCAGTTTGCTATAATAGACATACTTGAATGGGAATGATATCCTTCCCTCCCATGTCCTGTACAGGGCTGAAATCACTACTATTTTTGAAATTTTATATAATATCAATGTTTATGATAAGAGCAAAGATACATAGTTAGACCTGTTTGAAGAGTAATATGTTTAATAACTAATATTATGTCTAACAAAGGATTATAAAAAACAGTTTTAAAAAATGGCATTCTAGTTCTAAATGCTGTCTGGCTAGAAGTAGATTTCTCACTTATGCCTCCAATCATCATGGAAGCATAAGTTATTAATCACTCTTCACTATAATTCCCAAAATAATCTACTTCTACACACTAGTATCCTTGCTCTTAGCAAAATATCACTGCTATTAGACTCTTGAAAGTGTCAGATAGCATTATTCAGTGTATCTGAATTAAGTTACTCGTACAGAAGTTTTGAAAAATCAGATGTTTCACGTAGATCAGGCTACAGGACTGTATGTGGCTATGTACAGTGTTCAAATATGTATCAGTATACAAGCTGGTGTCAAACTCAAAGTAAACAGGAACCTCTGTGACTGTCATCACTTATGTCAAACAGCTGTACTCAAGAAAGTCCCTGTCACCATAGGACTAACTGTATAGAGACCAGGATACATAAATCATCAAAATTCCCCCCACAACTAAATGACATCAAAAGTTATTATCAGTATGAAATCAGATAACACATTATTTAAATATTTGACTTACTCTACTTTTATTTTCAGTGTAATTGACAAAACTTATTTTTGTTCTATGGCTTTTAAATTTTCAGCCTTTTTTCAAGCTAGTCCTGCTCTTGAGCATTGCCCGTCAAGAGTTCAAATTAACATCACTAATAGTAGAAACATCATTCTCATTTTTAAATTTTCATAGAGGTTATCAATTCACATTTCTTGCTGCTTGGAAGAAGCACCTTGCTTTTGAAAATCATAAAAAATTAAAAACAATGATATTACTAATCATCTGTATACAGCATATAGTAACCTGTACCTTTTATTTTACAACTAATTTTTTAAGAAACTCTTCTAGTACAGTCACAGTAATTGGTGATTGCACAGTACTGTTACTACATTGTTCACCTTGTTCTGAACACCCCGTAGCAGATTTTTTGTGTACTGTCTGCTGACTTGATTAAGCTGGGATTTTTCCTTCTTTCCACTAAACTCTCCACTATATGTGTAAAATTAAACTGGCTCGAACAATAAGAAAAACATAAGATTTTCCTACTGGTTGAACCATGTTGATCTTAATCCCTTAAACTGTTCACCAAATCTAAAGAGAATAATGCCATCAGAGATGAGCATTTGCAGCAACATTGATTCCACTTTCTTCTTTATCCTTATCATGATTTCTAGTCTTCTTATCCTGATGCTCAGAAAATGCTCCTTTCCCAGTGTCGAAGAACTCAGAAATCTACTTCAAAACACAACTAACCGCTCACCAATCCTCTCCGAGTCTGGTAACCCAGATGTAAAATCTTCCTTAGAGGAGGGTCACTCACTATGTGAACAGTTCATTATTCTCCTTCCAGACAAAAGTAAAACTTTACATACCACACCAAAAGATTCTCTACCCTTTTTACAGTTTGAATACCTAATTAAGCTCCATCAAGAAGCAAGAAATATTGGCAATTATAAAAACTATGGAAAAAAGTTCAAATGTTGGTTTTCCAGATCTAAATGAAATATGAATTATATTTTAATAAAGCTTTATTTCAGGATTGCAATTTGCACTGAAAGGCATCTAACAATAGTATTTTCTACTCAGAAAAATACTATAGCTGAATACGTTTTATCAGAGAATATGTATGCCATTTCCTGGTTTCTACTCATATAGTGAAATCAATCGCACCTAATAAAAGTCTTATCTGAAAGTTTGGAGGAATTGCTAAAATAATATTTTTCCCAAACAGTTTCTTTCTAATTAAGAAGAAGAAATGCTTTGTGGAAAAACTATTTTAAAACATTATATATCTCTATATGAAATGAACCAGATAACCCACTTGTTTTAAGTGGCCAGTAAAAATTTTATAGTATAAGTACAATCATTGTACAGCCGTGGTTTATAGTGAGGAAAAGTGCATTAGAAATTCACTTAATTGTTTTTTTTTGCAGTAACAAATAGCATTGACTTAGTTGCTCAAAAATTAGGTGTTTCATTTAGATATCATTGTGAACGATTTTGCATAATGAAATATGAGCTGGAAGTATTAATTCAGAGGTCAAAGTCAAATACTTTAATACAGCAGCATTGCTGGATTGTCTTTGTGCATAAACAATACTGAAAATAGGATATAGAACTAGGGTATATCTCAAACCTCCATGAAAAATTCATATTTTGTTTCTTAACAGCTTTCAGTGATAGGAGCTTGTGTCATGAACCATGCATTGTTTGCTAAAAGCCTATATAACTTGTCAGTTGATTTCTCTGAGATGTGACTGTCAGACTGTAGTATTCATCCTGGTGAAGTTTGTAGAATATAAATAGAAATTGTATTTCCAGCTCCCTGATGCAAAGCAGCTCTAAATAGATTTTGTACAGCTTTTCTTATTTACTTGGGTTGGAGCTATTGATACCTACGGTGAATTAATAGAGACAGCAGACACAGGATAGCGCCTTGTAAAATTTGTCACAAGGCAGGTGTCTCATTTGTACTGGTCTCCTTTTGGTTGTTCATCAATGGCGGCTGTTTTTAAGTAAACCTGACTCTGCAAGACCAGTAGAAAAGTAGCAGAAGAAATTCTACACAGTGGTTTTACTGATTAAAGAAATAAAGTCCGCCTGCACGACAGACACAATGGCAATATCGCTTTTATATGCCATTTGTGTCTGCATTAGGGATTTTTTTATTCCAGAATTTGCCGAATGCTGCTTGTTGGTTTGACTGCATACCTTAAGCAAATATAGTGAATTTCAGCCTTTGAGTAATTGAAAACAAATATGAAACCACCTTAACTTCATGATGGACAATTTATGAATAAAAGTCTCGCCCACACTCTGCTGGACAAGATTATGTTGGAAATCTTGCCTTTATTACGCACTGTGAATCACTCAAAAGAAGGGAAATAATAAATCAGTAACATAGGAGACTGTTCCTATCATCACAAAACCTAATGCTGCATGAACTGTAACACTCTGAAATGAGTGGAAAGATTAATGACGAACTATAAGCAAACAGCCAAACCCAGGGAGATGGCAGAAAAACGTGTACTGTAGCAAATGGCTTAAAAAGGTTAGCTGGAAAGAGAACAAAATAAGAGCACCGCTTGTTGTTTCTACTTACGTTCCGAGCTGAGCTTCTGAACAATTTCAGACGTTCCTAACCGACCCACACATTTCACTGAGCAGTGTATAATATGAGTAAACCAGGTCTGAGAGCTCATTCTTTCATTGAAGAGTAAAAAAGATTTACGATGTTTTCCAAGAATGAACAATTGTTGTAAAAATAAGTATCTGACATTCCAGATGGGAAATATTTCTGGTGTCTTCTCAGCTTTCCTCAATGAGATCATTTTTGATGGGATGATGAACTCAGAGGAGACACATTTTAAAAGCTTTCTGAGAGCCAAATCTTACCTTTTTGCCTGCATTGGCTTTTGAGTATATTTATGACACAGAAAATGCAAATTAAAGTATTGTGCTCAATTTTTTTTGAAGGAGCCACAAACATAAATGAAAAGTTTGCTTCAGACCCTTCCTTAAATTTAAGGAAGAATCTTTGCTTTGAAGGATCCCTAAAATTGAATGCTCTCACTGAGACTCATATAAATGATACTCTTTTATGTATAATTTTAAAGATTCAAATACACCTTACAAATGTTGGCTGAGTTTAGGTATCCAATTTTTAGTTTATATATGACTCTATTGTACTTGGATTCTGTTACAATCTGTATTCAGACATACATCTCTGATGTACAGGAGTTTAATCAGGGAAGGTGCTAGTCACAATTTATTCAGTTAACGTGACACGCTTTTCAAAACTTTCTCTATGGTGATATCATGGAAACTTGTACCATCTTAATTTTTTTTTCTTCTCATCTCTGTGCCAAAAACAAAAGGAATGAATGTGTTTAGAACAACTGCTATAATAGCAACAGAAAAATCCCTCAGTTATCATGGTACTTTGGAACTACAGCAGACAGTAATCACTCTGTGTGCACATGTCTGTATACGTTTCCACCTATGTTACATTGCCCCATGGGCTGAAGACTTATTTTTCTTTTTTTTTATAAAAACCCATAATTCTGCTTGAATTTTCAGTTTTGAATTCTCTGTACTGTAACAAATTATTACAGAAACTATGTAATAGAATTTTTTAAATGCTCTCTCTAGCCTTTCTTCCTTCTGTAGCTTCTTCCTACAGTCCTCTCCAGATGAAGTCTTGCTAGGGAATTGAGTGGAACAGAGTGACTAATTTCAAAAGCATAAGTGATAAACAAAGATGTTTGTTACATTCACAGCTCTCTTCTTCTGCTACAGCTAAATAAAAAAATTTTATGTTAGCAAATGATGCTAGTAGGGCAAAAGTTTACCACATAATAGTCTTATTTTGATATAAATTTTTTTGATTGTAGTTTTTCTAGATAAAACTATGCTATAAGGCTCCCCAGCTCCTGTACTGTAAACCAACCTCCAGCAAGTGCTGCAGGACAGAATTTTTGGATAATCTGTTCTGAAGAATATATAGAAAATATATAATTTTGAAGTTGTATTTTCACGTCATTAATACAATCCCACAGACATGGTGCATTGTAATCAACTTTGCTGCTATTAAACAAATTTATTATGCCTGCTTGCCTTGTTTCATCCCTGAAGTCAATTACACCATCAGGATACATAAGCACAGCTCACAGTTCATCACTGCTTTCCAAAGTAGTTACAAGACCTGAATGTGATCAGAATGGAAATTCATAGGAAAAAAATATGTAACTTAATAGCGTTTCTCTGTTACAGCTAACAAAGTTGTTATCAAGAACTGTCATATTATTCACAAAACAGGTATTTTTTTTGCTTCTAGGTTTCTAGGTTGTTCCAAAAATATTTTAGTCAGAATTTAAAGGGCCTACTGCAGTGCTGAGAGGAGAAGGAGAAGTTTAAAAGAACTGTGGAGAAAGGAAATCACAGACTGAGAGGTCTCCTCCTGAGTATGTAAAACCTGCTAAGCCCTATTGTAGTACAGCTGGGGACACAGAAGGAAAATTGTCAGATACGGAGAGACAGAGAAGCTGTCCTATGAAGCAAAGAGGATGTACTTCGTTTCTAAACAGTATAATACTTATTTACCCAGTACTAACTTTTATAGAGGAATAATTAGTATGAAGTCATGGGGACACAGGGAGTACATAAAAAAATGTAACAAAAGGTTTGTTTTTATGATCTTCACTGAAATGAAAAGACAAAAAAATGCTATGACATTGTTCCATCAGAGATGAATCAGAGAACACAAAATATGGGTTTACATGATTTTTTTAAGAACATTTTTCAAAAGAACCTGAGATGCTCTGAATTTTCCATTTTGCAAGTGCTTCAATAAGCAAATAAATTGTCTCCTAAAAAAATTACTCAAGTACATTTGGATAACATATGAACTTATGGACAAAATAATGACTTTTTGTTTCCACTTATACAACAACTCATGATAAGTGTGTTTTAAACTCTCAGATGACATAAATGAGCATATATGTTACACAAGCACACAGTGTAATGTAAGATGTAACATTTGAGGTTGACAGCTATATTAGTTCCTCTTTCTAATGGCAGCATGAAATAAATACACAATTATGATTAATGCATAAACAGATGCCCCAGATTCATTACATTGATTTTTAATGGCAAATTTCTTCATTTTCCTCTCTGATGGTATCACCGAAGGGCAGAATTTAAATATGTCTCCATTCCTTCACATAGTTTAGATTTTTTTCACTCAGTCTAAACAACGGGTTTTCTCAATTTACATATACAGTTCTACTAATAACTGCTTTATGATTTTCCCTTTTAAGTGATGAGCAGTTCCATCCACAAAATGGAGGAGATAGAGATGCTATGCAGCCCAATATTCATAGCAGTCATAAAGAAAGGGGGAGGGTGAGAAGGTTTCCAGCCACCGTAACATCTGGCGTGGGCTGGCCAAACCCTGTCATGTTAATAATTAGACACTAGCTGTAACAGCGACTCTGTATCTGAGAGAAAGTGAGACTAATTTCACTTTAAATTGAAGGCCCCTATTGACAACTACTTTAATGTGTCTTGCAGATCTAGATTGATAACTAGAAAATATGTTTAGTATTTTAGGAATGCCTAAATGACACTTAATAGCTTAAAAACCATTGGGAGCAGTGTAGTCTTTGAACAATATAGATACTTTTTTCAGTAACCAATATTTATACAAGAATAAGCAATTAAGCGATGATACTATTAGGCAGTATTTTTGAAGATTTTTTAATTCACACACGTATTGCTTTAAATGCTTGATTTAAGTAAAATTCAAACTACTAATACATGACTTTAAATAAAACTCTGTCTTAATAGCATTTTTTCTTTAAATATACTGTAAAAAACCTGAACATATTTTCCATTCATATAGAGTGAAAACAAAAGCTAAATCTTCCCTCAGAATACATTATGCACTCAAGTGAATAAATAGCTTTTTATGAACAGTTTGAACATTAGTTACTGATTTTAAAATTACTTATATACATGTTCAAAATTTCACAATCGTTTTATTTTAGAGACTTATTTCTAGCTGTCAGAACTGGTGAATTTATATCTTTTGTCTAAATGTAGTGTTACCATTATTATCTATAACACAATGAATTTACTGTTGAATGGGAAGTAAACTGCCATATGCAAGGATAATGTGCTAATGCAATGTGGATGTGATAATAGACATCAGTGGTTTTACTCTGTTTATAATCAGTTTCAGGGCTTCAGATTTTCTATACTAGTACTTCGACATTCTTATTTGTTTTCTACTTAAAATATTCACTGAAACAGACACATAAGTATATGCAGCTCAGGATGAATAGAAGTGTGAAAACCGAAACAAAAGCTACATATTGGTATTTAAAAAAAAACAGGAAAACCATTCAGGAGACTTAATCAGCATTAAGAACCATATGTAAATCATAATATCTTGACTGAGAGTAATGGATTGATGGCTATAGCAGGATAAAAAGGAAATTTCTCCTTCAGTTTGAGCTGTAGGTATAGAATACACCCAGGTGCAGCAAAGAAGAACATTGATTTACATTTGCTTGGATGAACTAATAGAAATTCAGATCAAGGAACTGATAGACTGTGAAGAGTTGTTTCCGAAGAATAACCATGGGCAGGCTGAAAGTTTATGGGTAAGAATTAGAGACTGAGGAAAAAAACCAAAAAGAAACCTTGTAGTTGGTGTCTATTAAAGGCTGTCCAGTTGAGGGGAGGCTATTGATGAAACCTTCTTACTCCAGCTCAGGAAGCATTATGCTCATAGGTCGTGGTCCTGCTGGCGGACCTCAACCACCCTGACATCTGCTGGAAAAGTAGCATGGTGAACTGTAGGCAATTCAGGAGAGTTCTGGAATGAATTGAGGATAACTTTTTAACCCAGGTAATAGACAGCCCCACCCAAGGGGATGTCATGCCAGACCTGATGAACAGAAATGCAAGTGGTATTCATAGCAAATCAACCCGTATAGCAAACAGGAAGAACATTTGCCACTAACTTTCTCTCAAGCAAGGAAACAGGACATTAAATAAAGGCTTATAGAACAAACAAATAAATTAAAATCTAGAAGATTTTGAAGATCATTTCAGCTAAAAGACTTAAGCAAATTTATTCTTTGGTACAGTTAATTTACAACATATCATTTTCATTTCACCAAAATGCTGCAGTGCCTTTAACAGAAGTTAGAAAAGTTGAATGTAATGGCTGGCAAGCCAATGTTACAAGAAAGCTAATGAATGAAGCTGGCATATTAAATGTCTTCAGTTATTAAGTCCTTTCAACTTTTTAATTTGCGTGTGAACAAATGTCTTGAAGCAGACTAGAAAGAACTAAATTAGAAAGAACAGAAAACACTTAACTCTTTATGAAAATTCTGTCCCAAACAATTAAATGAAATCAAAATTGTCTGCTTTAATAATGCGGCCATTTTTTGGATCTGACCAAAATGAAGGTAGTAGAACAGACAAAAAGAAAAAGCTCTACAAAATCAAGCTAAGCCAAAATAAAATAAAATAAATGTACAGGAGAACTGATCTTTGCTTTTATTAAAATCAGATTGTAAGGGTTTTACTGCCAAAAGCTATACTGATTCCGTATACATTCACACTGCAAGCATTTCTTTGTTTTGCTTCTAGTCATGATAGAGGTGAATGGAAGCATCCAACAATTTTCTCAAATAAAAAGCCACAGTCTGATATGATAGATTGCACTGCACCTTTAAATAAAGATTATACCATTATACATATACACACATACTCACTGCACATTTTATACTATTGCAATGGTACAAGGAGCAAGATGATAGAGACCTCGTTTGTGTATATTTCAAATTTGTTCACTACATCCAAACACTCCTCTGTTTTATTGTCCTACAGTGCAACACTCCAAAACAGCATGAAAATAACTAGCAAGAAGAAAATATCACGACTTGGATGATTTACAACCCATTGTTTCCATCATGTTTCACTCAGTATTTACCAGATATGAGTGTTCACCAGACAGTATTATTCTTTATCCTATCTGGTACACAATACATAGATTTCCTCTCACAGTTTCATAACCAGGAAAAATAAATATGTTTTGCACAAAAAAAAGGTTTTATGGTGAAACACTGTAGCCTTCTTTCAGCCTGCATTCATTATTTCCAAAACATAGTATTACTATACATTCTTATATTTTAATGTTATGCTTTCTTTTTATAAGATGTCCAGCATGAATAATCTAAGAACTACCAGAAAAGGTGGAAATTACATTTATACATTGATACTATGCCAGCCTGGAAGGAAATGAAAAAAACATAGCAATACACATTCCTACATGAAAAAGATATTTTTCTAAAAGACAGTTTTCTAAAAAATAACATGAAAAATCAAGATTAAGAACAAGATCAAGAGCATTTTCTTCACACTTAGAGCTAGATTGAATTAAGCGGTAGTTTCATAGCATCAATTACTATTTATATGCAACTTGGTACCAAATATTTTTGACAGAGGAGTTAACTTTATATATTTATACTTTTAAAATCTATCTTATTGTTTAGCAGCTGGAGAAACGTATTTCAAATAAGACATGGCCTGGACATAAGAATCCTCCTGAGAATTTTCTCAGACCAGTTTCTCTTGGGCAGAACCCTAAGTCACTACATTTAATCATATTTCATTATTATATGTTTTCAAGTATCTCATCTCAGGAGAAACTATTCTGAAGTGGCATGAAAATGGGATTGTGACTCAATAAGATCTGGAACATGTCTGTTTCTCTTCCTCAGGACTGTGATCCCAGGACACAAAACTTAAATGTATTCACAATTGGAACAAAATAAATAGCAGTGGAGTACTTTTGCCAATTCGATGTTTTAGTCTTTGAAAATAAATTTCTTTGTACATAATATGAAAGTCATGGAAAACTTACTCAAATACTTGTCTCCTCAGAACTGTAAAGGAAAGACATAAATGAAAGACAAGATTTAATACAGGAAGAACAGCATATAGTAACTTACATGGATTTAATTTCTCCACTTCAAGTTTTAGACTTAGCAAATATCTGCTGTCCACAAATACTAAAATTAATCTTTTTCAATGTATCTGCAGGATGACTCTCAAATAATGATTTGTTTGGAAACATATGAAAGAGAAGAATAGTTTAAGGGAGTATGCAAAAAATGTTTCAAACCAAGATTTCTGATAATTAAAGGGAGTAGAAATGTCACTGAAGGATTTTTGCACTGTGAATAAGTGGAATATTTCCAAGACATAAATTACACTTTTCTGACATGAACTATAATTTTTCAAGTTCTAGTCTAATTCATCTTGCGATAATTATATATTGCACTGGTAAATACCAACCATTAAATTCTCCTAAAAGATAGTGACATTCCTCTGTCTTCAGGAGAATTTCACAACACCTTTAAACGCTTAGGTACAATGGATATCGCTAAAAAGTTAGTTACATGCCCATACATAACCATGGCAACAATGAACAAGTTTATCTAGGTAAAAGATTCAAAATTAGAAAACTGTCTTCAGGAGAGAAAATTTTACATTTAACCCACTAGTTTGATGTTTTATAGGCATAAGCTAATTAGGAAAATGTTAATATTCAAATTAGAACACCATTTGCATATGGATTCCATAGACAAGTATATAAAAAATGTAATTATATAAGGTGTTAAAAGATAATTGCAACCTATCTAATGTTGTCCTTGTAGGAAGTAAAGATAAAAGACAAAACAGAAGAAAATGTGCAATGGTATGTTTACAGTTCGGAGATTTCAGAAATTAACTTTAAAAAATTGTCACTGTCCCCTCCCCTCTATTTCTTTTGGTAGGAAGCACAGTGGAATGAATGGTTCGTCTATCCTTCACTTTTCTTATCAATTCATTAGAACTGAACATGAATGGTTGTGACACAATAGTAGTTAAAGACTATTTTACAAAGACACAACCAACATTTAGTGTAGTAGAAAAATACTAATAGAATAGATGCTGGTTTGGTCAAGTCATTTCACTATTAATGTGTTTACAGTAAAATATAATAATATTGTACAAGATTTACTACAAGATTTGCTACAATGGGTTTATTAGTCCAGCAGGTACTTTCCTAGGTCATTTATCTGTACAATGTAAATTTCAAAACACTTTTTTTGGCTTGCCTTGAGGAAATTTATTTTGTATTAAAAAAAATGGGAAAACAAAAAAAAACCCAACTTTGTAGTGACCAAATGTATAAAAATAAATTCCACAGTGTAAACTTTGCCCTACAGGTATTTAAAGAAACTCACCCGTACAGGGATAATTTCAGCTGCATAAAAGTTACTTACATTCATTTAAAATAGGAATGTCTTAATTAAAATTAGACAAACATCAGAGTAGTATTCTATGGAGCAAATCACAGCTCCGGGCTTAATAATTGTAACTGGACAAAAAACAGAAAATATTTGTTTCCATAGGCAAACATGTAGTTCATCTGTGCTGTAACAAACCACATTTTATGATCAGAGTAAGCGCAAATTCAAGCACTATTCAAGGTGACAAGATCTTGCACTTACACTATTAAGCACAAGAAGGCATTTCAGAGCTCTGAATTTATAGCTTCCTTTTTCTATTGAGGTTTGTAGAGAGTTGTGGAGAAATATCCTGGGTGTCACATTTAGTCCAGAAACTTTCCTCAGTCTTTTTCATGGATATTATGGAAGTGAAACTGGTCTCACTAGTTTGTAAGCCTCCCTTGGAACTCTGTCAATCAGTCACCTTAACTGGTCAAAACTCTTCAAGTCCAAAGTGGCAGTTCTGCTCAACCCCTTCCTCACTTCTCCAAGAATTGAAAACTCTACTGTTTCTTGATCACTATGCCCAAGACAGCCTCCAACCATCACAACACCCACAAATCCTTCTCTATTTGTAAACAGGTCCAGCAGGGCACCTTCCCTAGTTGGTTCATTCACCAGTTATGTCAGGAAGTTATCCTTCACACATTCCCGAAATCCCCTAGACTGTTTTCTTTCACTGTATTCTATTTCCAGCAGACATATGTTAAATTGAAACTCCCTATGAGGACAAAGGCTAGCGATCATAAGTTTTCTCCCAACTGCTTATAGCATAATTTTTCTGTTTGTTCATCCTGGTTGTATGGTCTCTAAAAGACTCACATCATGATACCTTTCTTGTTTGGCTTTCCCTGATTCTTACCCAGAAACACCGAACCCAACACCATTACTAAGCCCTAGACAATCCAAACACTCAGAGCTACCCCACCACCTCTCCTTCCTTGCCTATCCGTTCTGAAGAGCTTGTAGTCATCCATTGCAGCACTCCAGCTGTGAGAGTCATCCCACTGCATTTCAACTGTATCATAATTTTCCTGCTGCACAGTTGCTTCCAGCTCCTCCTGTTCATTGTCCATGCAGGGTGTAGAGGCACTTCATCTGGGCTGTTTGCTCTGTCACCTTCTTAGAGGAATACCCTTTGAGGTGTTTCACTGGTGTTTCCCTTTGTTAACCAGAGCTTTGTATACTTAGGTTGAACCTAGTGGAATGATCTTTCCTAGATAACTGACAACACAAGAGTAATGACAGGGGAATAGAGAGGAAAACAAAAATTTCCTAAAAAGTATAAAAAGTCATAAAAAGTATAAGTAGCTCTTTTACAGTGCTGCATGCAGACAGGAGAGGCTCCTGTGGTCCAGTCTCCAAGTGCAGAGCAAGGAGAAGACTGTTTGCTCATGTTCCCTGTCTTTATAGAGGATGAAAAGAAGGGCATAAGGAGTTTGCAGTAGGGCAGCAGCAAATCACCACGTACATCTGTAAGGCTGAAGGGCAGAAAATATATCATCATTTGCTGGGCATCATGTACAGAACCGTCAGCTGGGGACAGGTGGAACTAGAAAGACAGTGGCAAAGGATAGGAGCCCTTCAGGTTGTCAAAACCGCTCTGAGACACTGCAAAAAAGTAGTTCAGGGGAGACGTAGGAATAAAGGGGAGAGAATGGGCAACATAACAAATGGAAAAGAAAAAAGCAGAGATAAGCCTTCTGACAATGACAGTTCTGGTATGCAAACAGGTTTAGCACCACCTGTATGGTTTGTACAACCCCCAGCTATAGATGATTAAACAGTGTGAAAGCAACAGCTACCCATCAGTATTTTCTCCATATTGGATTTTAGTGCAGAGATATCACTACAGAGCTTTTCGCCCACCAGACTCAGAAAATAGATTAATAGTTCATATTTAAAACAGAATTAGATACTAATGGTATTCCACGATAAGGAAACTTATAATATTCCCTTATCTCACACATGAGGTATGAAATCCTCATTTTGTAGGTAAAGACTGAGGTTCAGAGGCTTTAACTAATGTACCCAAAGTCCTACAGGAAGCCTTTTGTAATACTGGAAAGCAAAGTATGCCACACTACCAGGCTAGCGTCCTAACTACTAACCAAGTATTCAGAACAAACACAGTGCAAATTCAGTTAAGCACTCACTAATTTACTTGTGTTTTCTCTCCATGCTGTGGAGACATACACTCTACTTTCTTCATTTAAGCCATAATGTAATGTATAGCATGTGTAAACGGAATGTATAGCATTTCTTAAATGGAAATTTGTCAAGTAAACTTTGAGTGAAGAAAAGCAAATGGAAAAGATTAAAAATAAGTATGTATGCTCATGCAATTGGCTTGCACTTAAGCTGACCCCATTGTTCACATGTCAGAAAAAAACCAGTAAATAGGAATTCTCTGACAACACCATTCATAATGAAGACCTTGTTGGAAAACACTTTTCCTGTCAAATGCCTAGTAATAAATTTTGCATTCAGAAAAAAGCACAGATTTGGCAGTAATCAAAGATATTATAGATACTGTTTGGACTGCCAGTAGATTTTATCAGGAGAGGACTATGTAAAAAAAACAACAAACAAAACAAAAAAAAAACCCAAAACCCCAACATTACAAACTAATTCTAAAATTCAGTGAGGATGGTATCCATAATTCATCCTTGTGTTCTCCTGTCACAGACATAGGCAGAAAAGACTTGTACTGGAAAGGGTTCTGTACCTTCCTCCAGCTGCAAGATCCTATGCATACAGTGCCACATACCTATGCAGCTCATGGAACTGCTGCAAAAGAAAGGTGGACTGGGGATACAAAGTGACATAAGCAGGCAGAATAAAATAACAGAAGGAAAAGGATCTTACTGTCACATCAAATTAGGATTAAACTGTGGCATATGGTAACTACACATGAGATGTTATGCCCTTTTGGCAGGGACTCTGGATACAGAAGTGGAAAGGGAGAGTCTGTATTTAGTTATTGGGCCCTGCTCTGTATTAGGAAAAGAGAATTGGGTTGGAAAACAATGTCTAACAGAAGTGGTAGGATTGAAATAGGCTTTTTAAATCACTTGTCAGAAAAAAATAAAGAGTTCTTAAAAAAATCCCTCTATTTTCTTTTTATTTCAGCTAAAGAAAATTTTACTAATGGATTCTCCCAGCCATCCCACCTCTTTACAGCTTGAAAAGGGGAAGGTAAAAAAACATTCTTCATTTGCTCTGCTTTCCCCAGGCGAGTGTCTACACCAACCAACATACCTTTTCCAGGCAGAGTATCACTGCACCTGAGACTTCTGAAATTAGGCACAGCTGGGTAACTAAAGACAGCTTTCAAGAAGTGTCTGGCAGAGTGCATCTCTTTAAGCTAAAAAGGGAAGGAGCAAGTGAGATGAGAAGTGAACTAAGCCAAAGTTTCACTGGAAAACCTGGCTTCTCCATCTGTCTTTTTTTTACGCTACAGTTACGCTTTCATGTTCACTTCAGTAGATGTGGACACAAATATACATTCTTTTAAGAAATAACTCCATCTCTTTAGAGGTACTAAGTGTCTGGCAAGCTTATCTTATTTCCAATGGCCTATATGTTACTCAGTTTTGGCATAAGTTTACTATAGGATATTCAAGATTCACCTTAACAAAGTCATTCATTATTTTTCTTAAAAAAAAAGGAAAATGGAAATAACATCTTAGTACTGTAAAATGCCTGAAGATAAAATAAATTATAAAAATACACAATGAGACTATAATTAGTACTATGCAACAGGTGGTGAGATTTCTGATTCTGATCATTAGCATTCCTACAGTTTTGTCAGCCCAGGAATAATGAGTATTAAGGTGGTGGTGGGGTGTCTCTAACTGCAGTCACAAAGTAGGAAAAAAAGAAGAAATCTCTACAGATTCCAAAATCTGAAACCATAAATAATCATGAAAGTCATTCGGAACCCTGGAATAACTAATGACACATGCACTTTTACAGGGGGAAAAAAAGCAGTCCATAGCACAACACCAAGTGTCTTGCTACTGGTGTATAACACACTGTCCAACTCACAGTCTCATTCTGAATATGGAATAAGCAAAAGCACTTTGATGCATAAGGATCTAAAGTTTTACACGGCAAGGCTATCTAGTTCATATTTTCTGCCCTACAGTTTTTCTTTCTTGTGTTTTCTTAAATAGGTTTGAACTAAGGGTCTCAGCTTTACACGAAGACAGACATAAAGTGCATGAATACCAGGGGTAATACTGGACATCCAGTAAAGATAAGAACTGGGTGCTACTGCCTCTTCTCCTTGGTTCTCTGAGGTGGGATGACTCATTAAGGAATCACTTAAAGATTAGGTTGAGAGCAGGGAAGAGGCACCTGTGGCTCAGTGGTAGGAAAAATGAAGAAATACTAATAGGACCTTGGGTTACAGAGCTTGAAAAGAACAATCTTTCTTATGTAAATTTCTTTCTGATTTACAATGCAGTTTTTCTATTTCTTTCTCTAGGAGTTCCAACAGTGTCTTCCCAGAACTGTTATATACCAGTTATTTTAAAACACTTTTCACTTCTGAAGTGAATTATTTGCTGTAAAAGATTTTCTGATAAAATTTTTGGACTCCTCTGTAAATAATGAGCAAACATATTATTGCATTCATGACATACAAAATCTAATTCTTATTGAACTTAATCTATGTATTAATAACTTTTTCCTATCAACAACAGCAGAAATTTAACATTTTATCACCAATATTCTTATGCAAACCATTTTTTAAAAATACTATCTTAGCACATAAACTGCAGGTTAACAATGCAGTTTAGAAAGAGAAAAACCAAAATTTAGAAAAATGTTTAGGACAAAACAATGATACATTCCTCTTTGTAGACTGTAAAACAATGACAGAAATAGCTTTCCTTTTTTATTTTTTTTCTTTACTGAACAGGTAGAATCAAAACCCCTTCCATCAGCACTAAGATTCTGAAGATAATTTTAGTGGAGAGTTTTTTTGGAAAATCCCTACTTGCAGAGATGGAGAAATATAAGGATGGAAAACAGGCAGCTCACTGAATGAACTTTTTGTTCTTTCACTTTCTAATGTTTCAGAAATGCTGATAAATTCAAATGAATTGGTCATCTCACATTATTTCCTATCAGCTAAATTTTAAATAGTGCCTCAATCCGCATATATATCACAAGGCCCATCTCACCTTTACCATGCCTAGCCATCACCTGAAAAACTTATAAGGAATAATTACAAGTATTTTTTAACAGAGTAAAATTAGCTTAAATAATCAACTCCCAAAGAATATTTGAGGAAATAATCCATTTTGCACAGCTTTGAGGTTGGATAGTGGTAGAAGGGATTCCCACATTACCCTCAAGAGTCTCAGACTGTTTTTTGAAAGGCTATTTTAAAGTATAAGAATATATAAGTTCTCAGAAAAATACCTAGTGCAGAGAGACAGACTATAAGGTAAAAACTGTGTGTGGGAGTAATACCACATGTGGCAGCTTGCCCACTGGGATCCCTAGGGACACCATTGACCTCATTCCACTTGTAGCTAATGCATCAGTGCAAAGGTTCCTCAAACTAATTGGTGTGCAAATATAGTTGTTAGCAAACCTGTATTTTTACAGCATTTCTGTTTCAATAACCCTCAAAATAGGGCATCTAATTTGTCCATTTTTTAAAAACTTCATTAAAAAAAGTTTATATCAGCAGTGAAGAGAGCTAGTGAAATAATGAGATAATCCAGAAAAATCTTGTAAAGGCTGCAAGCCAGGAAAATCTCTGAAATAGCCCTAATGAATGATTATGTCTCTAAAGGACAAGTTATGTTTTAGAACAATGCATGATCTCAATTGACAGCTGCAAAATAAAAAAAAAATAAATAAAGCAAGAGCAAACATTTATATGTGTATTTATGCGTAACTGGTAGATAACCATATTACATATACACCTCAAATTAAATCAATTGCATACATTCCATCAGGTGTATATTGCTTTAATTTATGTTTGCATGCTTACATCCTTAAAAGAGTTAAACATGTCTCAATATTAGGATTTTTTAAAAATACTTGAAATAATAGGATTTAAATTAAAAAAATAGAGAATGACAGAGTTAATTTAACAGGACATCTCTTATGTGGAAATTGCATGAAGTGTAGATGAAATCGTATTGTTTTCATTATTTTATAATTAGCACTTATTATTATTTATTCCTTCCCCTATCTTCCCTATTCAAATTGCAGAATGTTTGGATACTAATCATTTATTTCAGATGTCTAGGCACTGTGATAAGATTTAGACTGCATCTTCTAACTTTATTGCCTAAAAAAAAAAAATCAGATTAATCTGAAAATACATATTAATCTAAAAATATTTTATATCAATAGTGAAAATTCATAAAACAGTTTAAGTTATTAGAAAGTATTGTTTGAGATTGAATAATGGAGAATGGAAAGCAAGGTTGGCTAAGCATTTATATCAGTGCTAATAAAAGATGGTTTTCTACTTAATTTCTGGAAATAAAGATGGTGGCTTTGAATATGCCACAGATAAAGCAAATTTAACAGATAGATACAAAAATCATTTGAAGTTTTGTCTTAGTTTGACCTTTTTCTTGTCCATTTCATGATACTATCTTTGTGAATAAAATAAGTTGCAGATGTTCAGGAAGAACATTATTTTTGTGCAAGAAGGATTTAATCATGTAATCTCACTGAATTGGAACTAAGTTGGTTAAAAATATATATAGCATAGCAAAAGAGAAAGAGGGCAGAATGAAAGAGAAAACGAATAGTTTCTGTGGAGGTCATGTACAACATCATAATAAATACAAAAGGTAAAATTTTTCTGCAGTAATAATTCCTATTACTGGCCTGATAAGCATTTAGAAAGGTCAGAATATTTCTATATAACATCCCAGTTATTCTCTACTCATTAAAGTATTATTTAACATGTTGTTTTCTCAATACTTAACATTTACAACAATTTCAAACCATTTAGGGTAACATATCTTGTCTGAGACATCCCATATCTTCACTGACTCCAGTACTTTCAAAGTTGAGTGTAAAAGAGGCCAAAAAAGGATACTGCACAATAGATACATAATTTTTATGAAAATTTGAATATCAAGAATAAAGACATAGTAGGTAGACAATGTAATGATATCTAGTGGATTGATTTAAAAGAAACACCTTTTTATCCTGAGGAGCTACCTAATTTGATATCATTCAAAGCAGTCTCATCACTTTACTGTATTGATATCTTATCCAGAAAGCTAAGTGATAATTTTGCTGTATGAACCATAGCAATTTAAACCTGAAATCCACAACAAAGTCTTGGGACTCATCCTAGAGATAGATTTGATTAAATGGACAAAACCCATAACTACACATCAACTAAGACCTGCTCCACAGACAAGACAAAATTTTGTCAGGAGAGCTGGGTGGCTCTGCCATAGGTTCTTTGCTAGATGTCCTGAAAAGTACATTGGCACAATTTAAACTTTAAAAAGAAGTTTAAAAATTATATAAAATATCATTATCAGTAATTCAGTTCAACTCTTCACCCCATGTGTCAATTGATTTTATTATGTTTATGGTTTTGATTTGGGTTTACTTTTAATTTTTTTGACAGTTTTTAGCATGACAAGCATGCTCCTGCTGTGTGTGTGTTTTTCTACAGTGCAGAAGGGGCTGAAGTGTGTTTCAGAAAGTGGTGGTACTAGCATGAGGTAGGTGGTTTTAGTGCTAGAGCAGTCTAAAAATGGTTGAATATGCAAAGGGAAATTACTGAAGGTACATGGCTTTGTCTTCAGATGCCAAAATGTGTTAAAAATTTAATTCTAGCAGACTATTCCAGGACACTTGACAGAAAGCTTGTGAGAGTCCATGCATCATGCCCAATCCCCTCATAAGACCTTATCTTCTCTGTCCATCACACTGAAATTCTTCTTGAATTTATGGGGTTAGTACATTTTATCAAAACTATAATAGTGATCTAGACATGTGTCTTCACAGTCATGTATATATAGTTGTCTACGAGCAAATATAGAATAATCTTTATATTCAGACTCTTGATTGACTCCATGAATTAGTGCTAAAAATACAGTTAATCACTTTCTACTCTTCTGCAACTGACAGACCAAATTTGACAAAGATTAGCCATCATAATGTGTTAAACGTGCTCCCACGGAAATGTATGATTCAGCTCCTTTGATATGTACATTTTGCTGAAACAGCACAATTAGTTATTTTCATAAAAGTGTCCATTGAAAGAGCAAAGTCTGCTTTTGATCACCACTTTGAAAGCTTCATTAGTACAATTTTATTCAGAGCTGCAGCTGCTTCTCTTTGCTGGTGGAAACTGATCAATCAAACAGCAAACTTACACTTCTGAAAGACTACAAAGCAGCATCCAAGTATCAGTTTATTTTTGGTGTGGCTTTAAAGCACACTAATAAGGAACAGAATATGTAATTCTCTTTATACTAAACACAGTATTCACAGCAATGACAGTTAATTAACAAGTAAAACACAAAAGTAAATATTTGGCAAGATTACAACTTTTAAGAAAAGGAGTATAAATGAACTACTGGGTCAAGTAACAGATGTTTCCATATTGTCTACCTGACAGCAGAGCTTTTTAAATAAGGTCAGTAACAAACTCTTTAAATCATTGGGATTTTTTTCATTCATTCATTCATTCAGTAAAGGATTTCTAACTTGTCCCCTACGATAGTTTGTAATTTATTACCTGGAGCTGGTCTATAGGAGTTCGTTTTTATCTCTTGACTGCCTTAGGCTACAAGCAAAACTGAGACTGCCAAAACCAAGAATTAACTAGAAGGAAGTTGTGAAGAAATTTGCTGGTTTTCAATCAGCAAATATATATGTACTAGCGTGATCTTTGGCTGGACAACTTGCTTTCCACGACTTATAAGGAAGACGATAACCTTTTATACAACTTTGATAAGGATTTATGAATATATATCAAACAGCAAATTCTATTTTGGATACTCCTTTGAATGAAAATAGTATAAAATCTCAGTTAGTTCAATGGAAAAGTGCAGATGTCAACTTTGACTTTATATTAATTGGCACAGGAAGAGACGTCTCTATGTGGCCATGTGGTGTTCAATGAAAACACACTCCTTTCTAGGTAGAATAGGGATGAAAGTAGAGACACATTTTGTGGGACACAGCATCCTCAAAAAGGGAGTTATAAATTATTCAAGGAGGAAAGTATTGTAATTTTGAAATAATTAAGAGAAGCAGAATTAGCTTGATAAGCAGATTCAGTAAACACTTTCTGCAGCACTCAATAAACACTCTTTCACTGGTAGAAAGGCAAACACGGTCATAAAGGAAATTTGGTTTGATACAGATCCCAAGCTGCTCCTGGATGTGCATAGAACAAACTTGAATGGGCCTGCCCAGTGTCCTGCAATTCGGAGTGTACCATTGCCCCGGACCCTGCAGTGAAAAAGGCCCATGGGGGCCTAACCTGATTCCATGACGACCTTGCTGGGGATGTCACCACATTACACTTACTTACATTATCTGGGCATCTCAGTCCCTCTGACTTTACACAGCCAAATTGAAAGCAATGAAAAACAGCAAGAGGAAGGAAAATTTGCAATGCTAACAAATCATCAAACATTGTAGATAAGTGCAATACCATTGCTCCACGGAAATTTAAGATAATGTAGATGTTTCCTTGGCTTCATGAAATGCATACAAAATAGGCACAGTAAGACTGCAGACAGATGAGACTGGAAACATGCCATATTCTTTGTTCTAAGGCATGTTTAAAGATGCAAAAGAAGCAGGTATATGAATTAATTTTTAGCCTGATGACTGAGAAGTTGCAGTGATGCTAGCAAACCCCTTGACATTCTGCAGTCATTAAACTAATTGATAGTGTCAATGCACAATGAAATAATGTAACATGATAACAGGTCTGCAGGTCAAAATCATTGTGTATCTTTTCCTCTATTTTCTGAAAACAAACTGTCTACTGATGAGATTTGCTTTATAATCTGTTTTATGGTATCAAACTCCCAAACAGGTAGCAATTCGTGGTATTCTTTTCTCAGCTTCAAGAAAGAAGACGTAATAAATCATCTGAACCTGAAAACTCTGGCCTGTACATATTAGGAAATTACAAACTACTGAAAAAAGCCTTTCAAAGTGAAATCCAATAATACATTCTTGGAAGAATTTATGTAAGTGAGTAATCCTTGTTCTGATATGCAATTCAGCCCTTGGGATAAATACATGCTATGTGAATGAAGAAAAGAAAAAAAGATTCTCAAATAGTCATTTTTATTAAAACCAGGTATATGAATAATGAGATAAAGTCCTCCCTTCTATTTCCCTCTCCAAGACTGTTTTCAAACAGTTATTTGGTTCTGTCATAAACAATCTAATATAAGAAGATATATTTTTTTCATATACTATTAAAGTAGCCTGTATATTTGCAACAGACATTTTATTGTTCAAGAATTTTCATAGATGCCAGCTACTATAAAATAATGGGCATGTTACTCACAAACAAGGGCCACAGTTCTCCCCAGAAATCCTAATCTCATTCTGTCATTCAGAAAGAACTCCCATTTTTCTAACATGTAGAAATCTTCATATTTAGCACAACACGTAAACCTATGATCAGAAGATGTGTTAATTTAAATGAACAGCAAGAGGTCCACTAGACTTTGACCCTTTCCACTGATATTCCTTTGAGAATAACATAAGTAACAAATGGGGGGGCAATTTAATTAAAAAAATGAACTCTTTCTGGTTATGCATGATTAAATTCACAGACCAATAGAGATTAACACTTAACATATGCTTATTTTAACAATGCTCCATGGGGCTGTAGAACTGAGCTAACAGTGTTACAGTGGTAGATCCAGACAGAGTCAGAAAAGGGCTGTTATGTGGAGAAGATTTTTAGGTGCAAAGTTATCACAGGGATTAAAAATCATTCTAAGACTTTAGAAAATTTCTTTTTAGATTTCAAATGAGAAAACCAAAAGCCTTTTGATGTCATTTTTGCATAACAAAACTCACCACCAAAGTAACAGCTTGTGTCAACAGGTAGGGTTTCTTAATCTCTCTTATCTATGCTCGATTTCATACGTATGTTAGCAAGTCTGGATTAGCAAATTAAAACTTTTTTTTCATATACATTAACTGTACATGTGATCCAGATAGAAAAAAATAGATTGTCCACATTGATACTTAACAGAAATATGATATTGTTTTATTTTATTTTTTAAAACATGTATAAGGCTAGATAATACTGTCCTCAACACAATCAAAAAAGACAGACATTCTTCCCATGTGAAATTAAATGATGTTTATAACCTCATCAAACACTACATATTGACACAAAAATCTAAAGCTGTAACAAAACCTCCTAACATTAATGTTGTATTTGTTCCCATCCACTTCAGGGATGTAAAAGGTAAGGAACTAACTTAATGTAATAATCCTAACATCCTAATACAAGTGTAACAGACATAAAGAAGCCCTTGTAGAGCTGCCTCTCTGCCCCTTGTGAATATTGCAGGACCTATTTATACACTAGATTTTGTGTGTTCAACTCCCATCACAAAAGCCTAGCCCTTCATATTTGACCATCTCTGAAAGTCTCTGCTGCTTCAGGTGACAGAGATGTTTAGGGAGGAAATTTTTACGTAGCCCATATAACTACAGACTAGCCACATCTTTCATAGTAAACAGGCTTTTCTGAGAGCTGGTGAGTGCACAGCATTCATCTTCAGAAAGTATTTTGCTTTCCAGTGAACAGGAGCCTGGAACCTTACTGTACCTACAGATAGCTTACAGACAAATTATATACCTACAGAAGGATTTTGCATACTGGACTTTAAAATTTTACCATCCATTTCACATCCACAATGTTTGGGTTTTTTTACTTTTAATTAGATGTTCGACCATTTTGCTGCCCAACTCCCTGTTTTTCTACATACCTAAAATATGGCAAGCAGAACTGGATATAATAATAAAGTGGATACTTGATATAAGAAAATAGAGATGTACATATCAATAAAGATGTACATAATGTAAAGCTATTCATAGCCCGTATCCTGGGCTGCATCAAAAGAAGTATGACCAGCAGGTCGAGGGAGGTGATTCTCCCCCTCTGCTCTGCTCTTGCAAGTCCCCACCTGCAGTAATGTGTCCAGTTCTGGAATCCCCAACATAAGAAGGATATGGAACTGTAGGAACGGGTCCAGAGGAAGGCTACAAAGATGATCAGAGGACTGGAGCTCCTCTGCTATGAGGACAGGCTGAGAGAGTTGGGTTTGTTCAGCCTGGAGAGGAGAAGGCTCCAGGGAGACCTCATTGTGGCCATCCAGTACCTGAATGGGGCCTTGAGGAAAGGTGGAGAGGGACTTTTTACAAAGGCTTGAAGTGACAGGATGAGGGAGAATGGTTTTAAATTGGAAGGGGTAAGATTTAGATTAGACATTAGGAAAAAAGGAGGGTGGTATTGCATTGGAACAGGCTGCTCAGGGAAGTTGTGGATGCCCCCTCCCTGGAGAGGATATCTTGAACACCTGTTCAAGGCCAGGTTGGATGGGGCCTTAAGCATTCTGATCTAGTGGGAGGTGTCCCTGCCTATGGCAGGGGGGGTGGAATTGGCCTCGAGGTCCCTTCCAACCCAAACCATTCTATGATTCTATGGTTCTATGATTCTGTGATTCTATGATTCTATGCTGAGTTAAACCAGATTTATTGAGTACATTGATCTGAAGAAAAACAGAACAGGAAAAAAACCCTAAGGAATCTAAAATTCAGTGAAACTTACTCAAAATTGTAATAAAAATAGAAAAAAATATAAAAAAATTAATAAAATAGAACATAATAAAAGTTTTCAAATGCTTACATATAACTTGTTTTTAAACAAGATAAAATACTTCAATATAGCAGGAAAAAGAACTGATTTCATAGAATCATAGAATGACATAGGCTGGAAAAGAGCTTTAAGATCATCTGGTACAAACCTTAACCTAACACTGGCAAATTCACCACTAAACCTTGTCCCTAAGCACCACATCTACATAAATACCTCTAGGGATGGTGACTCAGACACTTCCCTGTGCACCCTGTTCCAATGCTTGGCAACCCTTTCTGTGAGGACATTTTTCATAATAAACAATCTAAACCTCCCCTGGTGTAACTTGAGGCTGTTTCGTCTCATCTTATCAGTTGTTACCTGGGAAGGAGACCAAGACTCAAAACATTTCACAGCATTTTCCTATCCCTGTCTTTGTGTTGAAGCAGTATGGCATAGATTTTTTTTAGCATACTGAACATCTCTGTCCATATTACGTCAGTAATAATGCTAGGTTAAGTAGCTTAGTCTATGTATACTGCATATCATGCACCATTCATGCTGGTGAGGCATGAATTTTGAACTCTGAGCCTTCCTAATGTAATAGAAAAGGAACTCTATGACTGTTTTTATCCAACAATCACAGTAGGTACCACACGATCATCAATCGTCTGTTTGCTGGCCTATCTGCTGAAAAGAAATGTGATCCTGAAAATATACATCTGAAATCCATAAGATTTCTGAGCTGCCATGGCCATTTCTTTTGTTCATGCTGACCACAACGCAGTATTCCAGGAAAGGAGTAAACTTCTTGCCTAAATGGATTACAGTCAGACACAATATGCACTTGTTTAACTCTGTAAATATTCTCAATGGCAATTTTCACCCCTCCACATATTTAAATAAGGAGAACAACACTGAATATCCAGTGCTGTTAGCACAGAACAACCAAAACCAAGTCAACGCTCTCTTTTTCTGCAGATTTTTTTATTTTTAATATGCTAGTCCACCATCCAGTTTGTGTTTTAGTTTCTTTCTCCAATCTAGTGCTTCTACCACAAAAGATTTTTTTCAAGACAATGTTAAGTAAAAGCCAGCTGGGGTTAAAAACAAAAAGATCAAAACCAGAAATGGAAATATTATCAGGAAGGAAGGAATTTGTACCACTCCAGGCAGGAATCTGTCTGTAGGCACTCCTGTCAGGTACTCCTGTCTGTAGACATAGCAGTAACTGCTCTTCAACATGCTATTCACTTCCAGGAATATTACACTGTGTGGATTTAAGAAACATCCAGAAGTCAGAGTCCTGAGCGAGAATAATCTATTAGCCACACCAATCTCATCTCTGGATGCTAGAAGCCTGTATTTCATAACTCCTATCCTCCCCTTCCCACAAACCTGGTGCAAATTTGAGTAACTTAATTCTGCTAACTCTGTAATCTGTCCGTCAGCCACCTTTACAGCTGCTAGCCCTTACTTTCTCCTTGTCTTTCTACTGAAAGGAGAATATAGAAATTCAGTTTATCCATTTTCAAGGCTTTCCCTTTTTAAACAATTCCTTAAGATTTTCAGTGTTAGAACAGTAGTACTTCATTCAGTTGTATTATGCTTTCATATAAATTCTCTCGAGGATGACAAAGAAAGCCCAAATCTAGATGCCCTGAATAGCATGTATGACTGGCTACTGAAGATGTAGCATGTTTTCCAGTTTCTCTATGCTACCAGAGATACCCACAAACAGAATATATACATAAATTTTTTATAAAAAATGACAGATGATATGGATGAATTTCATGTTCATTCACTTAAAAGTTCTCTACACAGTTCATGTGAAGAGGTTAACATAGTTTAGTCCTTGAGGAGTTTTTCTGGAGTCTTTTCTTTGCAGGAAGCAAGAGTTATGGGTTTGGCTTAGTACAGTCACATCTGTGTCAGCTCTGTACAGATTTTTTGGTTGGAACTAGAAAATTACCTGCCAAGCTTAATGCACAGTAAACTTCATAGCTGGATGCAGACTTTAGGTGTAGAGAAATAAAAAACAAGTGCAAGAATCGTGTAAAACGTCCATGCAGACATCACTATTTATGTAAAATAAAGTTGAATAAACATCATACCAGCCTTAAACTTTAGAATCATAGAATCACTTGGTTGGAAAAAACCTATAGATCATCGAGTTCAAACATACCTGTCCACTACTAAGCCATATTCCTAAGCGCTTCATTTACCTGACTTTTAAACAGCTCCAGGAATGGAGACTCAACCACCTCCCTGGGCAAATTGTTCCAGTGCCTGACAACCCTTTTTGGTGAAGAAATTTTTCCTAATGTCTAATTTGAACCTCCCCTGGCACAACTTGATGTCATTTCTTTTCGTCCTATCACCTGTCTCTTGGCAGAAGAGACCAACATCCACTTTGCTACAACCATCTTTTAGGCAGTTGTGCTGAGTACAGGGGCACAATCACTTCCCTGGTCCTGCTGGCCACGCTGTTTCTGATACAGGCCAAGATGCCATTGGCCCTCTTAGCCACCTGGGCATGCTGCTGGCTCATATTCAGCTGGCAGTCAACCAACACCCCCAGGTCCTTCTCCTCCAGGCAGCTCTCCAGCCAGTCTTCCCCAAGCTTGTAACACTGCATGGTGTTGTTGTGTCCCAGGTGCAAGACCCGATACTTGGTCTTGGTCACTTGGTTCTGCACTTATAAAGGCTACTCAGGTATCAAAATGGCTAAAGCAACAGCCAAGGCCTGGTCAAGACTTCACACCTTCTATTGAATTTCTGAGTAGACTACATATTTTGTGCCATGAGGCTTGATTACTGCAGCTCAGCACACCCAGGTACAAAAGCATCCATCTAGAAGAAAAGTCTTAATTAGCACAAAATGCAAAAGGCCATCTGCTTAGCAACCGTGAGAACACATTATGCCTCTTTCTGTCACTTGCTCCCAAATGAATGGAGTGATCAGCTCCATCTATCTGTTCTGATCTCTAAAGCCATCTGTAGCAGTTGCCCTCCAGTGGCAGCTACCATATCTTCCCTTCTTCTGCCGCATTCTCCCATAACAATCTAGTTCTTGACCCACATGAACACCCATAAGTGCAGAGGGCAACCTTTATATTTCAGATAGAGTATGACATTTCTGTTGCTAAGATGCAAAGAGGATGCTGAATAGCGCAACTTCCAGAACAAAAAATTCAATATTCCCAAAATGTGACTGCCTTTTTAAAATTTTTACATAAAATAAAGCCCAGTCTCATCGTCACTGATGTAAAAGATCAAACAATGAACTAGTAAAGATAATTTTACAAGCTAATGTTTTTTTCTATTACAAATCCAGGCAGGGGAACTTTGTATAATATAATCTCACCTCTTGCACCACACAGGCCACTTCAAATAAAATTATCTTCTGCACATATTGAAAAATCAAGTGCCCATTTGAATGGTTTGTATATAAAATAAAGTCTGTAATTGTTAATCTTTCCTGTCAAAAATTCATACATATTACAGGAATTCAATGTTTTGACAGAGCTTAGATTCACTTTATTCTCCACGCCACTGCTCTTATGTAAAATTTTCTCTAACAATTAAGAGAAGTATTAAAAAAATATTACTCGGTAAAATAACTTTTGTATATGCTAGACATCTAATCTACACCCCTCCTGAACTGAAAGTTCAGAAAATATGTGGAAATAATACTAAGGTATTTGCAAAGTAAGTACTTATTTATCAGACCAAGAGCATAAATTGTAATTACATATCTTAATACAAATTTAATGACACAGCCATTTATGATGAGGTAAAACCAGCAAATACTAAAATATTTTAGTCTAAAATCATAAAGGACATAATGTCAGTCTTAACTAAAAGTTTAAATATTAAATAAAATAGTTGTAATAAATGACTGAACCCAAATACGTTACACTCTTTAAAAATACACTGACACCATCCTGCCAAATTCCACCTCCAACTCCCCCATTTTTAGAATCAAAAGTGCTTTGCCTCATCGGATTAAAACTAGAAATTTCAGCTGTTTTAAAATAGAAATCTGAAATCATCAGAGAAGACGGAACTGCAATAAGCAGTTTTCATCCTCCTATGCCTTTCTGCATGGCAGAAAACTCTGTATTTCCCTTTCTTGATTCAAAGAAACTCCTTTGGACACCTAGGGGATGGACGTCCTGCTGCTTGCATCCCCTGGCTCTGCTACCAGCTGACCTGGCTGCTGCTTGGCTGCTTCCTCTGCTCTGCCTGCTGCAGAGGTCACACTAAAGCCACCAGTAGCTCCCAAGACTTTATAGACAGAAGTCAAAATACACACCCATCCACTGTCATTTACATGATAAAAAGTCCAAGATTATATTTCACACCGGTCTTTTAGCCACTCTTTTTTTGAAATACTATGCTGCTGAGTATTAAAGCCAATCTTTCGTGTTATCCATTTTTCTATGGATTTTTTTCAGAACATAAGCATTTTATGTGATGTAGCTCAATTAAGTGTATTAGAATAAATACATAAATAGAGAAAAAAGTGAAACAGTTTCTAGATTTTACCCGTGAGGATTTAAAACTATGGAAACATTTATTCAAGTAAATAAATCTTATAACTTTAGTATCTTTATTTATATTAGTACTATTTTTTTCATCCTACAAAGACAACCATAAATATAAATGGGGCATGCTGTTAATGATTTACTCAAGGTTGGTATATTTTTTTATTACATTATCCTTGTTTTCATTTTGAGAGTTTCATGATTCATTAAATCAGCCAGCAGTGCACACAGATTGTCAAGTAAGAGCATATGATATTAAAGAGATACAGGTTTGTTAATAATAGCAGCAACAACAAAGAACTCACTCTAAATGTTAACTTCTCATTAAAAATTTATTTTGTCTTTATGCTAAATTTTTATCCACTGCATAGTCACTTCTCCATAGGATGTTGTACTTTTTGATCATTGGTCCATTTACAATCCATGTTGCATTAAAATGTAATCACATTTTAACTAACGAGAAAAAAAAATAACACAAATACAGAAATCTTTTGCAAACCTGAGAACATTTTTATTTAATTCCTTACACAATTAATTCACACAATATGACTCAATCTAAGTATTAGTGATTTGATGTAATAAAGCTTACAAATACAAAGTGCTTGGATTGCTGTAAAGCCTGGATGTTGGCAGCGCAATTATCTTTTGTGATCAACTGTCATTCTTTTTTTCACTTGAGGTAAGTAGTAAAACTAATAAAAATTTAATTTCCATACAGAATTTTGGAAGAAAAATGTCAGGTGTAGAGATAAATAACAGAATACAAAAATGAAGTTCTGTTTTATGAATAGCAGTGATTATTTCCTTTCTCCCAAATTTTAGCAATATTTGGCATCGCAAATATTGATACTAATCTAGAAATATCAGCTTGTTATATATAATTAAATGAGGGTTCTTTCCACATATCCTGAATGTTACATTAAAAACTCCTTGTGATTTTGTAAGTCATTTTTCATTTAATTAACGTAATTCATTCTTTTTTATAGACAGAAGAGTTTGGCAAGCATTTGGCATAGAATATAAGACAGATCACCCCTAGTAGGAATTCATGCAGAGAGATAAGGGTAATATGGGCCTGCAAAAAACTTTGCAGTGCAATAGGTAAGAGAAATGTGATGTTCACCAAAGTCTAAAATCATTGTTATACGTAAGAATTTGTTTATTGTCATTAATGCAACTTTGAAGAACGACCTGTTAGATAGAAGTTCACAAGTGTAAATTAACTTAGGAAAAACTATCTGTATGCAGGGGATGACTTGGAAGTAAGTGTTTTGTATTTCCATACCGATGTCATGCCTAGAACTCAGAAAGAGGGATAAATTATACTATAAGGCATATACTGTGTGAGTTTTCAAGTGTTTTCAATGAAAATATCTTAAAAAAATAAATAAAATTGTTACATGCAACATATGTGGCAGACAGCGTTAGAGTGCATTTGTTTATTGTAGATTATTTTCTGTTTAATGGTAAGTGGAGGGGGGTTATGTAGATCATGGTCTTGTTTAAACCCTTTTATTTTCTCTGGCTTTATCTGGATGTGAATATGCAATTTCCTGGTACACATCTGAAGAATAACCAAATACTCCATAATCACATTAAGTCTGCGTAGTTTGGTCTAACTTTCACCAGATTAATAGAATCAATCAAAATCTTAGACAAGGTACACATTTTCCTCAATATATTTACATTATCATTGAAAAACTTAAGTGTAATTTATATACATTGAACAAAAAAATAACAGAAGCAGTCTGTAGTATAGACGGATAGGAAAAGAGCCGTCAAATGAAACAGCTGGTGCTGAAGACCTGACACATACACATAGGTTTTTTTGTGTGTGTGTATGACTGCCCTTTTTTTTAAAAAAGAAACCAACAACCCCCTTCAGATTAGCCCTTTTCTGATCCCATACACTGAATGAGCATTTACAGCTTTTGCAGCTGCCGTACAGTAATGTGCTATGCAAAGTGAGAATTGTCTCAAGTATTTTTGTAAACTTTTTTCTCATCAGTGTAGCATTTAAACTAGGTAAGTAACATCAGAACTCTTTTTTGACTTGCTTGGACTAAGATGTTTTAGATACTTTTGTTGTAATTCTGTATGCCCCACACTTCAAAGTCACTTGTTTGATCAGTCACTCTTCAACAACCCTAACATAAAAACAGTAATGCCAATATACTGTGAAACAGGGTTCATCACAGTGTCTCTGCCTCTTCAGACTTATCCAGACCATAAAGAGTAATGAAAACTTTTAGGATACTGTAGTCTAAATATTGAAATCCACTATGGAATTTCTATTTACATGACACTTTTAGTTCAGTGCATACTTAGTGAATTATCAACGTGTGAATTTCTGGTTTCAACTTTAAAAACATCCAAGCAACTGTACTACAGCATACGTTTGGCTAGCTTTACATTTCACCAGAATAAAATAAATAATTTGAGTTTACTATGTTTATTGTGTAATAATATTGCAGTGATACAGGTTACTTCTCAAACAAATTACCAAATCTGAGGGGTTTTTAATAATAAGTGGAGACTGATACAAGAAAATGTTTACAGATCAAAAGAACACATTAAATAGAAACAAACCCAGTTGTTTGTAAATAATCAACAACTATTTAAATGTGAGATGCAGATGACAGTTTAAAAATGTATAACAAATGCAGATTTACATTCGCTTAATCGCTCAATATCCCTGTTGTCATTAACTGCAACTATTATTATCATTAAATATCACCAAAATATCATTAGTTCAGATAATTCAGTTAAAATAAATTAAATCATATTAGTTTGTCATTTGAGGAATAGTGTGAACTGGATTATATTTTTTAGTCCTGATTACATATAATAAATAATTCATGCCAAAACACGAATGTGACTTGATCTTATCTCATTACAAGCTGTATTGTCACAGAAATGAGTGCTTATAAGTTGTTCCAAATCGGATCTGTTCAGCAAGCGATCAATTCTTACATCTCAAGAATCACAATATATTAGCAGCATACTCCAAATTTATTCCTGATGCTATTTCTGTAGGTTATTGCAGTCAGCTACAACTTTTAGTCTGAATTGTTTGACAAGCACTGCACCTCAATACCTAGGAATATCACAAAAGCAATGACAACTGTATTTCACAAACAAAAAATATTTTTGGAAATTATTAGTTGTTTATACTTATTGTTAACTTCAACTATTCAATTATAAACACGGTCCTCATAAGTTATGAAAAAATACATACTTTTTTTTTCAAAAATGGAATGAAAATTCAAGTATAGTAGAAACTATCTTTCAAAGTTTGTGAAATGGATGAGTTTTTTGCAGTTTTCTGACTGAAGTAAATAAAGCACTCAGCCAAGAGCAGATGTGTAATGCTGCAATGGCAGTGGGGGCAGGATTGCTGAGAAGTAACATTATTTAGTCAGTTTTCTCGTTCATAGTCTAAAGAATAAAGTCTTTCATTTACTACAGTACTCTTGACTCCTTCAGAATTTTCAAGGCTACTTAATTGACCTGTTATTCAGACATTCGGCTGCTCAACACACTCAAAACCCAGGAATGAAAGAAACTAAATATTCTATAAGACAGAAAAATTTCCAAGTAACAGAATCACAGTTTCCATGTGATTTCATGAAAAAGCGGTTTCATGTGTACATTTAGGAATAGCCATCCAGAGGAATATGAGTTCTCATTAAAAAAAATCACAAAAAAATCTGCACATATTGCTAATTTTATTTTTGAGATAAAGCACCGAAGACATTAAATCCCACTCTACCTGGCACATCTTACGTGATTCAACCTGCATTTACCAAAGCACAAGTGCAGGCTGTTCCCCACACAGGTCACTGCTGGATTTTGAAGGAGGTTTTTTATGAGGGGGCTGGTTGGTTGGGTTTTTTGGGAGGGTGGTGTTAGTTAAAGTTTCTAAGACCTTCTTGTAGTTTAATCCTAGCCAGTACCTCAGCATTACACAACCCTGATGGGTTGGGGGAGAGAATAAGAAGAGTAAAGGTGAGAAAACTCATTGGTTGAGATAAAGACAGTTACTAAGTAAAGCAAAAGCCACACACGCAAACAAAGCAAAACTAGGAATTCATTATGTTCAGCCATTTCCAGGAAAGTAGGGGTACATCATGAAAAAGATTACTTGGGAAGATAAATGCCTTCACTGCAAACATCCTCCATTCTTTCTTCTTCCCCCAGCTTGATAGGTGAAGATGACATTATATGGCATGGAATATTCCTTTGGTCAGCTGGGGTCAGCTATCCCAATTCTGTTGCTTGCCAGCTTTCTTGCACATACCCAGCCTACATGCTGGTATTTACGGTAGAAAGCTTAAATTCAAGACCCTGACTTAAATTTCTAATATACCTTTTAGTAAAAAAAAAAAGTCAGGAAATCTTGTCCTGCCTCTGGGCTCCCATTAGTATAATTACTTTCCAAGAAGTACTAAATATTAAACATGAACAATATTTTCAGTCTTCAACAGGTTTAATTTTCTAATCTTTTCCTGATAAATTTCTAAGTTTCCAATCTGTATTGAAGCACAGACCCGCTCCTGCACTTTGACCTTTCTTTTTTCTTTCCTGTCCACTTTTAAAAAAACACAAAGCCACCAGGCACTAATACTTTCATTACTCAGCCATATTTTTGTGCTCCTGAGAAAGCTTTTCCAGCTCCAATTAACCTTTCCTCTCCCAGTGTGAGGATTAAGCACTCAATCCCTTTCACTCTAACACATATTGCTTCTGTTCTGACAAAGGAAAATGTTGCAACCTTATTTTTTTTAACATTTGCTAACAGTAAAATCAACAAGAAATGGTCATGGAAAAGGTTCTAAAATAGCTCGGTTTAAACAAATTTGAACATACTATATCTTTTGGAGATAAAAAGCCTAAAATAAAACATAACTTCAGGGTTGGTAAAATGCTGAGATTACAAACTGTTTATAGTGATAACTTGTTAAAAAAATGCATTTTGTTATCACCCCTTGTAAACAACTACTATGCTGATTCATTGGTTTTTTTGTCTTATTTTCATATCAGGAAACAATTTCAGTGATCATAGGTTCTCTAGGGTGCTTCCCAGAATGAAGGTACTCTGTTGAATTAAAAATTTGCTAGAAGATCAGTGAACTACAGTGGAGGAACAGGAAATAAAGCAAGCTTGATGAAATATGTTTGCTTAATAAGACTCTAATGCCTTTTCTAGAAAGCTGACTGGAAAATAAGATAAGTACATACTGCAATCTCAACATATCTGTAATGCAAAGATAGCTACATATTTTGTACACATAAATATGTCTCCTATAAATTATTCATATAGGTTCTTTCCACTTGAACTTTTTTTAAAAAAAAGTCTACGTAGAAACTTAGTATTACAGACTCAATTGCACTACAGCCAGACCAAGTCAGCCAGAATTTCTGGGACCATCAACTGTATCAAATTGCTTTTGAGAAAAATGACAGTCACCAGTAAGCTTCTAATGTTCATCCTTTCAGTTTTTGATGACACATTAGATAAGGATAGTTCTTACATGAATCATTATATTTTTTTTTAAATTATTGTTTTTTAAGGGAAGACAGAAGGCAGTTGAGATAAGCTAATAACTTGGTTCTTACCATGTTCCTCACAGATCCATGAGACCAAGGAATTCTACCCGGTTCAAGAAGCAGTTAAACTATTACATGCTGCTACATTCTGCTTATAAGTTTACATCAAATGTCATTATGATTGTCACTCATGTCAAGCAGAATCTCTCCTTTCCTATCTTTCTGTTAGTTCCACCCATCAAACTTGCTTCTTCACTCTTTCTCACTTTTCATTATAACCTCTGATTCATTATTACTGCATGTTTTCTTATGTGTTTCAGTTATCCCACCCGTCACAAGAGCCTTAATGAAATTTTATCTTGTCACTAATCTTTCTATAGCTTCTATAACCTCAGCCTTTATCGTCACAATCATTCCATGGCAAGGCATACTTTTGCAAGTGTCAGCGTTGTCTTTCCTTTCTCCTGCTCTCACATCATATTCTCTTTAAAGACCATGACTCCTTTATACTCTATTCACACATAGTTTATTCCTAGTAAAGCATTTACTTTTTCAAGTTTGAATATGTTCTTTTATACCCCTTTTTCAGTCCTGTTCATAAGTCGCTTTTGTTTATTTTGTATTCCTGCCATTTTTTTCTATAGACAAAATCACCCTACTTTTTGTTGTTAAAAAACCCCCACAGAACACTTACCATTATCACTCATCTTAGTCTGCTTTCTTCCCCTCTATTTCTTATCCAGAGACAGAATGCCGTCTCTTCATGTCACATTTGTCTCAATCAATCTTTATTCTACCATCTCTTAATTTTAAAAGTTTGAAACAAAATCTTATAGCTGTTTAAGGAACAAAAGTCTGTATAAATGAAGTGCATGCATAGTTAATAGTTTATACAGATTGCAACTTGCAAGCATGGCAAAAGCTGATATAGTTATAGCAATTCTTTTTCTTTAAATTTCACAGTCTGTGACCGTGATGTAACTACGATATGACAACTAGCAGGAGATCATTCTAATAAACTCAGTGGTGTGCAATCACAGTAAGTATTAACAACACAGTTTTGCGGTTACTGCAAGCACTCTTAGAACCCTTCAGATGAGCACTCCCAGTTTCCTGAGTTTGCTCCAACCTGAGAAAGTCTGCAGGACATGTCAGTTGTTCCTGCCAGCCCATATGCAGGCACAGGGTGTCAAGGCATCTTGCTCGTGTGCAAAGGCTGCCAGGAGAAGGTGTTCACCCACCCCTGTATCAGACGATGCTCACAGCCTGGGATCTGCAAGGCTCACTCTCTGCTGTTCTTCCTCCCTGCTGCAGCCTTTACGTAGTGTTTCGAGCTCCTCCACCTTCTGAGATGGTACACTGTCTTCACTGAACTGTCTCTGGATTTGATCCAAAGCAACTTGAACATTCAGCCCTTGATTGCAGCTCTCCATCCTGGATTTGCATGTCCAAGAATGACCCATAGATAATCAGTTCTAGAGTTGTCTTAAGCCATGAAGTTGACCCATTATTCACTTGTGGCCCAATAAATTGGTGGCTATATTCATGCAGTAATTTAGCATGTAATGGTTAGCTTTTGTCTTGCCATGAGCAATTCTAAATTTGTGCTGGGTCGACAATCTGTTTGCAGTCCGTCCTTAACTCAGTGGCTGCCACTCCTTCTAACTATGGCTCAAAGGCCTTCCCTAATATCAAAGTAGATTTACATTTCCTGTTGCAGCTTATCATGCCAAATCCAAATTCCTCCTTACATTTCTCCTTTAATTTTCACTCTTCCATATTGCATCTTACTCTAAGAGCATAAGAAATGTCCGAGTGCATCAGAACAACATTGCATCTAGCTCAGCACCCTGGTTGCATCCAGCTCAGAAGTGGCAACAAGAGATGTTATTCAGAGCATTGCCACTTGCCACCTTTCTTCCACAGAGTTTACTGCCCTTTACCCTCTTTCACATCACTGCACAAACATGCTAAAATTTCCTCCATTTTCTAATGAAAAAGGCATTCAACTTTCTTCTCCAGCAACACTTTTTTTGTCCTTTCTCTTCAGTTTCCACAGGCACAGAATATTACAATATATGCCCTTAACTGGGTTTCTACATGTTTTCTGGAAACTATTAAAACATCACCTGTAGTATATTCTGTATATTTGAATATAAAGACAAGTGGCCCATTTTCCATTTTTCATTTATTAGCTTCATTAAGCTAATGCCCTTCTCTTGTCTTTGTTTTTTTTTCCTGCTGTTCCATCTTTTTTAAATTTTATTTTTACCTGACCTGAATCACTATTTCAGCCTACCCTAAACATTAAATTAAGATCTCGGATCCTGTGGCAATTTTCTCCATGGTTACCAGAGCCCTCCAGGCTTTGTAGATTTTGTATTTAAATTATTTCTTTCATGTAACCTCTCCATAGAAGACAAATTTACCTTCTGCTGTTACATGGTAACATGTCTCAGCCCTATATTCTTTCCAAAAGTTTAGCACATGTAACTTCAGGTATCTGCAGTTTGTGTAATTTATGCTTGTACTGGTAAACCATATCCCTCCTTAAAGTCATGTCAGTAAACAAACAAACAAACCAAAATGTTTTTAGGCACTGATCTGTTTCACATGGCTATTTTAGAAAGAATCGCCCACTTGTGTCTTCTTTCTCTCAGCTATAAAGGAGTTTGGGTGACTAGCTCAGATGTTAATGTCAGATAGCCCCACTTGGACCATCAGAGCTAAGACCTCTGTTTGATTTTATGATAAAAATTTTACTGGATGGCCAGCTGTAAGCTCAAGTTCAATTGCCTAAGTAAATCTTTTCCCATTGTTCCTCCTTGCTACCCTGTTCTCATCATCAAAAATCTTCCTCTGACTCTATCAAACCAGTTTTTTAACTTGGATATCATCTTCAAATCATATTTGCTACTTGAGTCACCACTATAAGTTACCTATGTCTTGACAAGTTTTATTTTTACCACTAAGACAATTTCGCATTGTTATAATTCTACTACTTCTTATTCTTATTTCTTCTTTTGTTTATCTCAAATACAAATTCGTAATTCACTCATAACTTTGATGATATGAATTCCTTCTTTGTAATTGTCTGTTGAATCCCCCTTTCATATCATAAATGAAAGTGAAGACAGATGGCTTCACAGCATACCAACAGACTTACCATTTTTCTTTTACATACAAGGATTCACCTTGCAATTCCTTTTTACTTACAAAGCACTTCCTTCTCCACATCCCCAAGGGAGTTAACTATTTATAGTTAACAATGTCTTATTGTTTCCTTCCATCATATTATGTATTAATCATAACGCTGTTATAGATTATTCTTCACCTTTACATGGTAAGCTAGTCAGGGAAAGAGAACTTTTCTTCATTATAGAAACACCTGTTAAGTGGGGTCTGGACAAGACCTCCTTCTACTGTGCATAAAGAAATATAAAATTATATAATAATATACTCAAAATATATTTTATTTTGTTGCTTCATTTTTGAGTGCATACTCTGTATCGCAGGAAAGAGTCATACAAAACAGTCATTCCAAGGATGCTCTGTGGCTCATGGTAAAGTGGATTATCTTTACTAAATTCATATTGCCCAGTCCTATATATTAAATTCCAATTGCTATCTAAAAATTATATTGTTTGTAGTAACTAAAGCTTAGTTTTGTAACAAACTTACAAAATACAGTCCATAGGTATTCTGTGAGTTGTACCATAATATTATAGCAATTACGTCAATATAAATATCACATATTAATGTCGTCATGAAAATAATTAGTTATTTTCCAACATGAATTCAGCATTTTTACTTTCTAGGGTTCTCCTCATTTGCAGGAAATTAAGTCATTCCAGTATTCTGATGGTAAACCAAAATAAAAGTTCTTTTTGTTTTTTTTTTTTCCAATAATTGTGATGTAATCTGGAAAACTAAAGACAAGCATGAAACAGGAGGAAAATTATTCAATCCATTTAGTGAAATCAGAGGAAACAGCCTACCTCAAAGTGAAGAAAATTTTTGTAATCTGTGTCATTTTCCTATCATCGAAAGGGTGCAATAAAGATATCCGTAAGCTGAAATCATGGCAAGATTTGAAACTGTTGCACAGGGAGATTGTCTGAAATGTTCCTACAGGGAATGACCATTGTATGATGCAATACATGAGATCTGCAAGCAAAGCTAGAAAAATTACTGTACACTTAGATGGCCTCTCACCAAATTGAATCCCTTGGGATTGATATAAAAAAGTTGTCTTATGCAAGACCATTACTGATGTTCTGAGAAGAACGTTTTTTCTGATGACTAGATTCAAAGTCACAATTGGACTTAGTGTCAAGGCTGGTCTCATACAGTTGCATGAAGCACATGAGGGACACGTACATGAGGCTCAGCCATGTTTCCTGGTGAGAGAGAAAGAAAAGACATTTTAACTAAGAGCTCAGGCATCATTCTTGAATGGCACCTTGATAGGTGCTTCTATTTTCTGAATCCTGGCTTAAAAAATAATCCGCTAAGAGCTGAGGAGGAGGGCACCTATGTAAATGAAAACAACCTCTGCACTTATGTTCTGTGGGAGATATCATTAATTAATCCATTGATATTTCCCCCTTAGAATTTCCTGAATAGATTGTATAATCTAAAAAAATGGGCTCTGGGCATAGAACGTGTAGGTATATCAAATTTAACATACAAGTCTCTGAGTTTTTAGAAAAACTGAAAAATGTAATTGGTGATTGGTTAGGGATGTTTCCTTGCAATCTGTAGTTTGAAATATATTAGTATATTTAAAATATGAGGACATTCCTTAAAACCTATGCCTCTTATCAACCTGAGACTGAAATTAAGAAAATATTACTTTCTTTAAAATGTTTCTCAATATACATATAAATTAACTTTTATCCCCATCACAATTTGTTTTCACAGCTGGTCTTTTGACTTCTAATCCTCATTTTGAGTCCTGAACAGCATACAAAATTTGGGGGTTTTATTTAGTATTCAATCCCCTTCCCTAACTCCTATTAGAAACAAACTTTTAAAAACTAAGATTGGAAAGTATATAAATTAGTACTTTAATTGTTCATTAAAAGCTGCCTGCACAAATTTTAAGTACTAGGGAATCAGCAATAAAGCCTAGACAATCATACCTCCTTCCATGAACTTGTCAATTCTCACACAAAAGTAATTTCGCAATCTTTTCTACTTTAGTTTTCAGTAAGATTTGAAAACTGTAGTCTATACTAAAGAAAACATATGAATGAAAATATTTTCTTCAAAAGTACTTTATATGCATAAATTGCATCTTTCTCAAGATGGATTAAATGTGGGCAGACTAGAAAGAGACTATAAAATACTCTCAACAATATTTATACACCAAGTTCATAAAACAAAGAAAGAGGTGCAACAGATTTTCATTTTTATTCTTTTTATCAGAGCCTGGTAATAAATATAAGCAATTAAACTCTAATTATAGCCATTCTGTAAACACCTGCTGTGGTACTGCAAGGAATAGGACTTTAAAATTTCAGATTTCAAACAAAAAAAAGTTTAATTATACATCTTCTTTGTTAGTGGAAATACAGACTAATGACAAATAAAATGAGAACAATGTATGTGAGATTACTGGATTCACAGACTTATTGAATCTCCCTTTTAATTATATAGAATATACAAATAAATATATATGTACAACATATTGCATTATTAACGAATTATTGTAATAATCATTTTTGATAAGACACATGAACTTCAGTTCCATTCTTTGTTTCAATTTGTTACTTCTTCCTATCCATCAGCAATTAACAAACTAGAGCAATAATACAAATGCATTCTATTACTCTATCCTATATGTAATATATTTTGTATGTAAACTGTCAACTTCTTTCAGATGATGAAGAGAACCAGAAGAAGTAAATATTTTCCTTAGGTACTTCAATGGATTTTTTTTCCTCTTTAAGCAGCTCAAAAAAGATGCTTTGATTTTCATTACGTAGTTCTTAATATGCCTTTTGTTTTAACTACAAACCAGGAATTCAAGAAAAAATTGCCCATTCTTTCAGATTCAACATGTGATCAACTTCAAAAACTATAATATGTAGAGTTATTTGGATATTAAGTATATGTTCTTTCATTATTAGTTTCCAGTTGGGTTTTTTTAAGTTTTTGTTTCGGTTTGTTGTGCTTTTTGCAAGTGTAGTTATAGCAAAATCATAATGCCTACAGCATTTCTGTTTTGCTCCTCCAAAGGAAGTATTGGAAGTTAAAACTCCTTAATCATGAAGCGGCTGTGCTTTACATTGTGACATTGGCTGTCCTAGGCCCTAATTGACCAAAAGCACTGTTTAACTCAGTTTAGGATCTAGAAAGGAGAAGTATACATTATTCAGAGATGTCTGGAACTTGAGGGTGAGAAGGACAGATTGCATGAAGAGGTGCAAAATTAAAGGAGACTTAGGTTCTGATATGGATGTAACAATTTCAAAGAAGATTAAAAGTGTGGAATAACAGTTATGTAAACTTTATTTATTGACCAAAAACACTGTACTACAAGTTTACTGTCTCTGTGAGCCATCAGGTAATAATGATCTTTAGATGAAATTGACTGGGTGAATTTAAACTCATACCTGAAGGTGACACACCATACATCCCACTAGTTCTTGAAGACAACAATTTGGCGTTGGTATATACTTTTTTGAAACAGATAAAAGCATAATAATTTTTGCATGGTATAAACAGGGACCACACAACAAATGGTAAAACATTTTTAAAAACTGTTGATTCTCAGTAAATTTTTTTTTATAAAGAGGAAAGATTAACAAGTTGGTAAAGGGTCATCATATAACAGAAATATTAGATATTTGGTCACGTAAGTTATGAGAAGGACACAACTTGAGAAGCATTCTTAAAGCCACCAGCCAAACTATAATTATTTCCATTATACAGCTTTTCAGAAAAATCCAAAGCAAAACATTTTTTAAAAAGTAATACAATACAGTCAATGAGAGACATTTTGATGAACTATCATTTCAGATTGCCTTTACCTCTTATTTTACCCTTTCATTTCCATTATCTCTTAGATTTCCCTGGCTGCAAAGCTGTGCAAGTCCCTGCTTCATCCAGATTACAGTTATATCAGTTATATCATTCTAGCACTAATTCTACTCAAAATAATTGTACAGATTAATTTAAAATAAGCAAATTGAGATTTCTGATTGAATTGAATTACAGGAGTGGCATTTTTTTCCTTATTGGGCCAGTAAAGACATCTCTACCAAGTATCTTCAACATGATTAGACAAGTGGCAAATGCAACAAAAAAACCCCTACAAAATTTCCTACCCACTTCTATCTACTTCTATAAATATCTAAGTAGAAATAATATACCCACTTTAATAAGTAAAAGTACTTAAATTAATGGAGTGATCGCAGAAAAGTTCCATACTTAAGGACCTCTTGAGGAGAAAATTTTTTTGGCTGTGCTTTTAACATAAAGTCACAGCATAATTATTTTCAGGACTTTAGAGAGGGTAACAAATAGTTTTTGGAGATAAGCAGGCATTAACATTCAGAAAGACTTTCTCAAACTCATGGGTTAACTCTATATTATCGCTTTGGCAATATCCAGTCTCCTACTGGGAAGGCCTAGCAGTGTCTCACAGAGGCAGTCAAGATCTTCAGGTCATGGCTGCTCCCTTGTAAGATACAAGCTGCTTGATCAGTGTTGCCAAACTCATAGAATCATAGAATCACAGAATGATTTGTGTTTGAAGGGACCTTAAAGATCATCTAGTACCACCCCCCGTGCCACGGGCAGGGATACCTTTCACTAGTCCAGGTTGCTCAAAGCCTCATCCAACCTAGCCTTGAACACCTCCAGGGATGGGGCAATAAAAACTTCTCTGGGTAACCTGTTCCTGTGTCTCACAACTCTCATAGTAAAGAATTACTTACTTCTTGATGTCTAATCTTAATCTACCCTCTCTCAGTTTAAACCCATTACTCTTTGTCCTCTCACTATGCTCCTTGATAAAGAGTCCCTTCCCCTTCTTTCCTGTAGGCCCCCTTCAAGTACTGCAAGACCACTATAAGGTTTCCCTAGAGCCTTCTCTTCTTTAAACTGAACAACGTCAGCTCCCTCAGCTTGTTGCATAGAAGACATGCTCCAGCCCCTGATCATCTTCATTACAAATCCTCTGTTTACAATGCAGTTATGAGAAAGCTTTTTGTGAAACTGATTTGTGCCTGTTGTCTGCCACATCACAAAAGGGAAGCCCTGCAAAAACAGGTCAAAGAGGAAAGGGTGAGAAGGTGGCTGCTTGCTAGGATTCACATCTGAGGGGCCCTCATGAGGGCAGGTGGTCAGGCAGGTACTGCTAACATGACCAAACACTGATGGACCTTGCAATTGCCATGGTGATCACCGGATGCAGGTCACGCCAGTGTAACACCTCTCCAAAAAGACTTGAAATCGAAGGTTCGTTTAAAGTATAGCTCCATAATGATATTAGACAACTTGAAAAGCCAACAAGATCGATGCGTTAAAGAAAAACTTTGGGTCCTCCACAGTTTTGGTGAGTAAACTAAAATAGAGTAACCCATTTTATGTAATATTGCCTAAACAATGTTCTCTAGATATGTGTTGAAAACAACCCTAAAATATAATTAGTAAGTTTGCATATAAATGTTCAAAAATCTAGGTCTTTCCTCATCTATCTTCTAAATTATTTTAATTTATCAGGCCTCTTATAACTATTCCTCCTAAATCTCACTATACTACACATCCAAATGAGTTTTGCATGAAAAATTTTACCAAAGTAACTAATTCAATATACCAAAATCCTTGGGTTTTGTATAGCAAACAATTTCCACTAGTGCAAACCAAGTATTTCAGAAAGCCATGCTGCTACCTTCTTTCAAGATTAAAACTGATCATTTCCTCTTCTTCTGGAATCCTCATTCATTTCCAAATTTCAGTGCCTGACCTCTCATGTCATGGCTGACAAGTTCGCCAAAACTTTTTGACATGTTTTATTGAAGGATTAGCAGAGGTGAATATTACCTTGGTCTGATTATGTTGAATTAGTCTACTTCAGCATGAACAACCATTCTGCAATCTCAGTTATTATAATCCTACATTCAATTTCTTCAACTGGCTAAAATGGACAGAAATTTACCTTTTCAACCTTCAGAGAACATTCAGCACTCCAAATGGCTTAATCTGCTTTCTTACTGAAAAAATTATGGTACCATCTGACTAATCATCTGTCATCAGATAGCATATTTAAGGAAACCAGAAAACAAAGTTCTATTCAGGAAGATTTGCGTGTATAACAAATAAGAATACCAGATAAATCCAAAATGAAAAACTGCGCATAGAAAATATTTAGGGCATAACACATTATATCTACCAATTTGTCTTTAGAAAATTTTTAATAATTCCTTCACACACATTGGAAAATGACCACATAGCCTTTCCAGATTTCATCAGACACTCTGCTTTTTCTCATTTACATATTTCTGTCTTTATCACTATTTTTCATTGATAAGGAATTGAAACATACTTTTCAAGGCCATATTTCAAGGTCACAAGCAGCACTTAACAGGCATGGATAGCAAACAGATTTCTTCTGTCCTTCAAACATACAGGTTGTCCTATGATAAATTTTTAATGGAAACTTCAGCTGAAAAACTTAGGTCTTTATTTTTATCCCATTTCATTTCTAATTGATTCATTTCTTATATCAGTCTCTTTGACAGACAATGACTGACTTTTTATTGTCTTAAAAGTCCTGCTCAAACCTTATCAAAGTTGGTTGGACCCCTTTCACTTCCTGTGATGCAGACTTACGCGTCATAAGACAAAACTTGATGCCTTCTAGCATTTTCCTATAACTCATCATTTTTATTTCCTCTCATAAATTGTCTTGGCAATGAATTGTCACTCGTTCAATTTACAGTACAGTAAAATAGCAAGTGTTTGTTTTGTTGGTGACTATGAGTTAAATGACATCCTAGGATGATCCAAAGTCTTCAATGAAAACTTCTGACAGAGCTTCAGTGAAAGACAGATACTTGGGTAGGCCTTTGCTTACAGCAAGCATTTCATTTGAAAAACCAGTAAACTCTCTCTCACCAAATCATCATTCCCTTTAAACTTCTCAAATTAAAAAGAGTGGGTTTTTCAGGCAGCTTTCAAAGCACATTTTCACTTAATATGTGCTGTGCTTTACCAAATCTCTGAAAGTCATCCAAGGTACCTCTAGGTGTCCATCGCTCTGCCTGTGCTTTATAAGCACTGAGCACTCTTTATTGCACAGCAAACAACCATAAAAGAAAAATGTTAAAAACTAGCCACAAGGTTGACACTTCTTTTTCTAGCCTGCATTTCATCAACTTCTCCAGGATGATGCAAGTTTCACAAAAGTTTAGTAAACTCTCCATTAAAACAGACCCTTTATAGTAACACATTTGTCTTCCCAAATTTCTTGCACCTTGGAAGGTGTCTGCAATATTCTTATAATCTATTTTGCATTTAAATCAATGTTATTTCATCATCAGGTTATAGAGATAAAAATACTGAGCAAATCTCCTCCTCAATGTATCTTTACATGACAAATTCATAAATTTTACAGAGTTCAGGCAAAACTCAACAATATGAACATCCATTAACATAGCCATGGTAAAAATTAAAAGTCTTGGGAGACTTTTCAAGAAGAAAGTCTCATACATAAATATATATGGACAATAACCCTGAATTAATTCCAAAATTAAAATCTTCAGCCATTGCTTACATAAAGACAAAGATTTACTTAATGGTTATTGTCATATAATTGTGTTTTACAAACCACCAACAAAGGGGCCATACTGTCATACAGAAAGAGAAGACATGTTCCTTTAGTCATCACTAATGAAAAGTCAAATGAAGTGCATGTCCAACTTGTTTGTGTGGAAATGAAGAATATAGGATATGTTCCTTCACTTGTTATAATGGGTGCCCTGTAGTGTATTTGTTTAACAATATTATTCCATCTTTTTTTTAAAAAAAGTGTTTCTTTAAAAAGACATTATATGATATTTTATTATATGAAGGTTCTAGTTCAGAGAGTATGAATGGTATTAAATTCATCGCTGCCTCCCTATCATCTTTAAGCAGAAGGATTATAGCAAATAAATATTTTTTTCTGGGCCTTATCTGCAGTTTTACAGGGAGAGGAGTATGGCAGACCTAATTATATTCACAATCAACTCAGAGGAAAGAGGTGAAGATTTCATTAAAACCATTACTCATATCTCCATATGCTAGTTTATACACAGATGCTGAACTGTAGAATGAGGAGCTTCTAAAATATGTATCATCAGCTGTATTTGAGTGTTAATTAGCTTTCTGAATACTTGTCATGAGAAGTCATGTACTCAGAAATTTGATAAATCCCACTGACAGACAGGAATAGACCCATTCAGATAGTGAAAATTCAAAGCATGACATTTTCATCCATGATGCATCTGAATTACCCATTAACCAAGGTAAGTGAACAATCTGACATCAAATGTCATCAGCAACATGCATAAAGGTCATTAGCTTGTTAACATTATACTCGTAATTAGAACAATACAGGATGTTAAGACTTGCATTACATACCACAAGAAGGATTTTTTAAAGTAAATTTTTGTATTACAGTATCACAGTATCACAGTACCATAAGGAAAGGACCTCCGAGATCATCGAGTCCAACCTATATCCCAACACTAACACCAACACTAACACCATCATCTAAACCATGGCACTCAGTGCCTCATCCAGTCTCCCCTTAAACACCTCCAGGGTCGGTGACTCCACCACCTCCCTGGGCAGTGCATTCCAAAGGCCAATCACCCTTTCAGTGAAGAACTTTTTCCTAAACATCAAGTCTAAACTTTCCCTGACGAAGCTTGAGTCCATGCCCTCTAGTTCTGTCACTGGTCACCTGAGAGAAAAGAACAACCCCTGCCCGTCTACAACCTCCTTTTAGGTAGTTGTAGAGAGCAATGAGATCTCCCCTGAGCCTCCTCTTCTTCAGACTAAACAGCCCCAACTCCCTCAGTCGCTCCTCATAGGGCTTGTGCTCCAGCCCCTTCACCATCTTTATTGCCCTCCTCTGAACACACTCCAGCATCCTGACATCTTTCCCAAACCGGGGGGCCCAGAACTGTACACAGTATTCCAGATGAGGCCTGACCAGTGCCGAGTACAGGGGGACGATAACTTCTCTGGTCCTGCTCGCTACACTATTCCTAATGCAGGCCAGAATGCCATTGGCCTTCTTGGCCACATGGGCACACTGCTGGCTCATGTTGAGTTTCCTGTCAACCAACACTCCCAGGTCCCTTTCTGCCTGACTACTCTCCAGCCACTCTGTCCCCAGTCTGTAGCTCTGCATGGGATTGTCGTGTCCAAAATGAAGTACCCGACATTTGGACTTATTAAACATCATCCCATTAGAATTGGCCCATGTCTCCAGTCTGTCCAGGTCCCTCTGTAGGGCCATCCTACCCTCTAACAGATCAACCCTTCCTCCCAGCTTGGTATCATCTGCAAACTTGCTGATGATGGACTCAATCCCCTCATCCAGATCATCAATAAAGATATTAAACAGGACCGGACCCAACACCAATCCCTGAGGGACACCACTGGTGACTGGTCACCAACTGGATGAGACACCATTCACCACCACTCTCTGGGCTCAGCCATCCAGCCAATTTCTAACCCAGCACAGAGTGCTCCCATCTAAGCCACGGGCTGCCAGCTTCTCTAGGAGTCTACTGTGGGAGACAGTGTCAAAGGCCTTGCTGAAGTCCGGGTATACTACATCCACAGCCTTCCTCTCATCCATCAGGCGAGTCACATGGTCATAAAAGGAGATCAGGTTGGTGAGACAGGACCTACCCCTCCTAAAACCATGCTGGCTGGGCCTGATCTCTTGGCCATTCTGCAGGTGCCGCATGATTGCACCCAGGATTATCTGCTCCGAGGTCAGGCTGACAGGTCTGTAATTACCTGGATCATCCTTACGGCCCTTCTTGTGGATGGGCAACACATTAGCCAACTTCCAGTCTTCCGGGACCTCTCCGGTGAGCCAGGACTGTTGAAAGATGATGGAGAGCGGCTTAGCAAGCTCATCCGCCAGCTCTCTCATCACCCTAGGACGGATCCCATCCGGACCCATAGACTTATGAGGGTCCAAGTGGCTCAGCAGGTCTCTAACTTCCTCCTCATGGATTGCAGGAGGGTCATATTTCACCCTGTCCCCATCAACCACTTCAGGGGACCAACTGTATTGAATGATACTGGACTAGATGATCTCAAAGGTCTTTCCAACCAAGCAATTCTATGATTCTATGATTTTCTGATTTGAGGAGAGTTGCAAGTGAGTGTTTAATAGTAGAAAAAAAAAGAATTATAATAACAACAGTCTTCCATCTTTGGAAGTTAAAATCTAAGACTCAATTTTTGACATTAAAGACCCCCAGCAATTTAAAGTTAAAAATTTGTTGGCATTTTCCTCATGCATATCTTGAATGGTATTTAGTGATATCTAACATTGCGTAGTAGCATATACTTTTGTCACCACATTTAAAGTTCAAGTCTAATAGTTATTTCTCATTGACATGACTAGAATATTACAAATGTTAGCATTTCTCTTCAAGTAAAGTAAAACCTTCAGCATGGTGATATCGCAAAACCTGCTCCAGGCATTGTCTTTTTAGAACCATAAATGAGACATTGTTTGGTTCTTTTACATACTTACACTGCATATGAAAGTGAGGAACATTGTTGAAATAAAGTGATACTGAAAAGTTTAAATTTAACCTTAGGAAAATTAAAAGCAGTGCATCTATTTCTATATTTTCACTCAGACTAAATATGCTTAAAAAATACAGAGGATCTCCAAATGCCTAGGTGAGTTCGAAGAGATATTAAGGAGTCCTGATGTCCTTAGCTGTACATCTATGACAAAAATCATAAATGAGATTAGGTTACGAAGATGCAGGGAAGTAAGTTGTTCATAGATGAGCCAGCAGTGTGCCCAAGTGGTCAAGAGGGCCAATGGTATCCTGACCTGCATCAGGAATGGTGTGGTCAGCAGGACTAGAGAAGTTATCATCCCCTTATACTCGGCACTGGTCAGGCTGCACCTTGTTCTGGGCCTGTTCTGGGCCCCTCAGTTTAAGAGAGATGTTGAGATGCTGGGGTGTGTCCAGAGGAGAGCAATGAAGATGGTGAAGGGGCTGGAGCACAAGCCCTATGAAGAGTGACTGAGGGAGCTGGGGTTGTTTAGCCTGGAGAAGAGGAAGCTCAGGGGAGACCTTATTGCTCTCTGTAACTACCTAAAAGGAGGTTGTAGACAGGCAAGGATTTGGTCTCTTCTCTCAGGTGACCAGTGACAGAACAAGAGGACACAGTCTCAAGCTTCATCAGGGGAGGTTTAGGCTTGATATTAAGAAAAAATTTTTCACTGAAAGGGTGATTGGCCATTGAAATGCACTGCCCAGGGAGGGGGTGAAGTCATTGTCCCTGGAGGTGTTTAAAAACAGATTGGATGAGGCGCTTAGTGACGAGCAGGTGTTGGTGTTGGGTCATAGGTTGGAGCAGATGATCTCAGTGGTCTTTTCCAACCTTGTGATACTGTGATACTGTGATACTGCGATACATTTTTGAATTTTTTGTTTTTTGTGAAATGCAGACAAAATTATCGAAAAATATTTCATTTCTTTTAAAACAAAATAATACTTTATAAGTTTTATTTCTTATATAACAATTTAGGCTCAGATCCTCAAATTCAATAGGCATCTAATATTAAACTCAGTTTAAACGACTGACTCACAGTAATATAGACTGAAGGAGAAGTTAGGCTTCTCAGTATCTTTAGCGATCTGAGTCATGGTAAACAGCAAGAAAGCAAATTAAATGAAGTTTACAATGTAAATCAGAGACTGCTACTTCAGAAGAATTTAAAAAAAAAATAGAAAACCACTGTGGGTTGTAATAAATACTATTATTTTTTCTACCAAAATCAGTATTCTTACTTTAGAGAATATTACGAGCACTTCTGCACAAGCTCAAGTTGAAACATTTAGTTATCTTGAGTGATTTATATCTCTGAGAGGAAGCACACAGACAAATTTCAGAACAGACCTGCAGGCTCAAGCTACATAGTAAATTTTCTCTACACTCATCTGTGTTGGAAGGATATAGTTTCCATCTTGTTTAAAAAAAGACTTCAGATACCCCTAGTGGAATATACCCAGAATGATGAGTGCAACCCAGCAGCTCAGGCAGGCCAAAATCTGGTATCAAAGAGCAAGTGCCCAGGGTGACTGTGCTGAACACTGGCTTTCACACAAGCAGCTACTTCCTCATGCGCTTAGAGAACTTCACAGAATTATCATAGCATACAAAGTTGGAAAGGACCTCAAGGTTCATCCAACATTTCTTGCAAAAGCACAGTCTAGAAAAGATAGCTGAGCATCCTGTCCAACTGAATCTTAAAGGTGTTCAAGGGGAATCCACCACTGCCCTGGGGAGATTATTCCAATGGCTGACTGTTGTCATTGTGAAAAATTTTTCTTTTCTGTTCTGTCAGAATCTCCCCAGGACAGTAACTTGTACCTAGCACCTCTCATCTTTTCCATGTGACTCCTTGTAAAATAGGAGTTTCCACCTTCTTTTTTACCATTCTTGAAATACCAGAATATGATGAAAAGGTATCCCCTAGGCCTTCTTTTCTCAAGACTGAATAAACCCAGTTCTCTTAGCCTTGCCTCATATGGCAGGCTCCACAGTTCTTTGGTCATCTTTGTGGCCCTCCTCTGGACCTTCCCCACCCTGTTCACATCTTTTTTGTATAGAGGAGACCAAAACTGAACACAGTATTCCAGGTGTGACCTAACAAACACTGAATAGAATGGGATAACGACTTCTTTATCTTTGCTGGTGATGCTCTTGTTGATGTAACCCAATATCCTATAGACTTTCTTTGTCGCAGAGCTTGCCATCTACCAGGAATCCCAGACGCCTTTCCATAGAGTTGTTCCCCAGCTAGGTAGACCCCAGCCTGTGCTGCACTCCTGGAAAATGTCTTCCCAGGTGCAAGAACTTAAATTTATCCTTTTTGGACTTTATAAGGCTCTTTTTAGTCCACTCTCCCAGCCTATCCAGATATTTCTGAAGGGTGGCTCTCCCTTCTCACTTCCCAGCTCAGCTTGTTGTAATCATCAAAGCTCCTTGGGGTACACTTGATCCCATCATTCAGATCACTTATGGAGATATTAAACAGCGTTGGGCCCAATGTCAGTCCCTGGGAGACCCCACATGTGACAGACTACCAGTTTTAAAAGGAGCTATTTAACACCATCCTCTGGGTGCCGCCTGTCAGGCAGTTCCTCACCCACTATATTCATCACTTGTTTAGACCATAATACATCAGTTTCTCTCCAAGGAGGGTGTGGTAAAATGTAGTGATGCCTTGGAGAAATCTAGGTGGACAATGTCCACATTGCCCCACATCAACCAAGGAGATTATTTTGTCATAGAAGGCAATCAGGTTTGTCAAGCATAATTATTCCTTATTGAATTCCTGGTGGCTTCTCCTAGTCATGTGCTTCATTTGACTTGTGATAACCCCTAGGATGATTCGTTCTATAACTTTTCCAGGGACTTAAGTAAGATTGATGGGCCTATAATTTCCTTCTTGTTACATTAGCCTTCTTCTGGGACATCCCCTGACCTTCATGAATTCTCAAAGATTATAGTGAGTGCCTTGCAACGTCAGTCAGATCTCTTAACACCATTGGGTGGTTACTGTCAGGGACCATGGATTTGTAGATGCCAGGCTCCTGCAATAGTTTGCATACTAACTCTTCCTTCACTGATGTTGGATGTGTGTTTGCATCAACCTGGATTTTTGTCCCCGAGGCCTGAGGCCCAACAGTGCTGGTAAAGACAGAGGTGAAGAAAGTGTTGAGAACCTTTGCCTTTTCAACGTTATTGGTGACTAATTCACCTTTCCCATTTTCCTCCTATTTCTGCTTGTTGCAGGTTTTGACATCTCTAGCCAATCTTAATTTGAGCTGAGCTTTTGCTTTTCTGACTGCAACTCTGCACGCCTGGGCAATGTCCTTGTAGTTCTCAATGAGTATTTGTCTGCTTGTCCATCTCTGGTATGCATCTCTTTTGGTTTTGAGTAGACTCAGAAGCTCATAGTTAAGCCAAAGGGTCTCTTGCCCTGTCTACTTCCCTTACTTTTAAATGGGATGAAGTGTGCCTCTGCTTCCAGGAGAGCACTCTTGAAAAAATCCCAGCACTCACTGGCTCCTTTATTGTCCATGGAAGCTTCACACAGAATCCCTCCCAAGTGAGTTCTGAGTGAGCTGAAGTTTGGTTTTCTGAAATCTAAAAACTTTGTCTTACTACTAACCTTCAACATACTCATCAGGATCCCAGACTTCATAATGCTGTGATCCGTGCAGCGAAGACTATCACTAACCGAGATATTACAAAGCAGGTTTTCTTGGTCTGTGAGCAGCAAGTCCAGCAGTGCCTCATTCCTGGTTATGACATCTAACATTTATATTAGGAAGCAATCCTCTATGCATTCCAGGAACTTGACGGATGACATGAGCTGAAATCATCATTTCTCCAAAGAAATGTCTGGGTAGTTGGTCACCCAGCTTCTGTTGACTCAAAGGTTCCTTAAGTAACCCAAGTATTGTTTCATCGGCCTTATTATCTTGGTTTGGAGGTCGGTAGTTGAGTATTGTAAGATTCCCTCTGGAGACAAACCCTCTGATCATGACCCAGGGACATTCCATAGGTTTTCACAATTACCAGAGCTGACCTCTATGTACTCAAGGTTCTCCTTAACATAGAAAGTGACTCTTCCTATTCTTCCCCACCTGTCTATATTCTATAGCCATCCAGCGTAGCCCTCCAGTCATGTGAGTTGTCCCACCATGTTTCAGTTATTCTTATGATTACATAACTTTCTAACTGGCAACCCCAAAAGCCTGGCCATGGAAGCCTGTCACAAGAATGGTGCAGCAGAAAGAGACCAACTGCTTCTATTAGACAATAACAAAGCTTCAACTGTTTAGTTTTTCTAAAACTGTTCATCATCTAAATAAATGATAACTGTAACAATTAAAAATTGCTTCAGTTAACAGGCAGTGCAGCTGTTCTGTTTGATAATTTCAGACAAATTACAAAAAACTGTCACTGATGTAACTTTCTTTTTTTCTGATTGGAATCAACAAAATTCTGGAAGGTAGTATATTGACAACAAAGTTTAACCCGATAAATTTTAAATGAAACTGTCAAACATTTAATTTTTTTTATGACACTGTGTATAGCTACCTAATGAACTCACAAAGTAAAAAAGGAATATAAAAAGTTCAGACATAACCTAAAGTCAGAACACTTGCGTCTTTCTACCTCCTTTTGCATTGCTTACACTTGACCTCAACAGCCTCTCATTAAACAAATTAAAAGAATGAAGCAGAATCATGTCACAGCGCAATGTTCAACAAGGTCAAGATTCTTAGATTGACACTTCTCATACATATCTATTAATTTGGGCATTTTTTGCTTATTTATATATTTTCAAAGATTCAACAGCCTAGTTGAGCCTAAGAGGCATTTCTTGAGATTGCCTGTACCAAGCTTCTGCTCAGAGCAGGATCCATGACAGAAGATTGCTCAAGGCTGTGTCCAGTTGGGTTTTGAATATCTCCAAGGATGGACACTCCACAAAATGTCTGGGCAACTTGTACCTGTGTGTGGCCACCTGTGTAGTAAAAAAGCTTTTCTTATGTTTAAATGGAACTTCCTGTATTTCAGTTTGTGCCTGTTGCCTCTTGCGCTATCACTGGAAAACACTGAGAAAAGTCTAGCTCTGTTGTCTTTACTCCTCAAACACACATTTATGCACACGGATAAATCCCTCTGAGTCTTCTCTTCTCCAGGCTGAGCAGTGTCACCTCTCTCAGTCTCTGCTCATGCATTAGATGCTCCAGATGTTTAATCTTTGTGGCCCTTCACTGGGCTTACTCCACTAAGTCTGTGTCTCCCTTGTACTGGTGAGCCCAGCACTGGCTTTGTTTTCTAAGAAAGGAAGTAAGGCTGCTCTGTCACAGCCATCTGACTAGTAGCTATAACTTAATGGTTGAAAATGGCCCGAAAACAACAACAACATCTCTAACATGCTGGTGCTGGAATTCCATCTAAATGTCCATAAAAACACCATAGTATTTTACTAAGCAGTCTTCCATACAACTGTATAACCATATTTTATATGCAACTAAGTTCTTTAAGTTTCTATTATTCTTATCTACAATTACTCCTTTTCTGTGAATCTCCTTTAATTTTGTAACTTTCTTTTGGTTTGTTCCTTAATAAAAAATGTATTTTTGGTACTGTTGATTTTGCATATGGTACTATATATGTAATAAGTTCCAAGTTCTCCGATGTGTTTTTTTCTGTAAAAAAATTTTTATATAAGAAAATGCTTAAACGTATTTGGTCTCAAGGTATATTAAACTGTGACAGTTCTATGGGTTTTCCTCCAATTTCTTGCTGAGGTAAAAGGATATTTGTAAAAAGTGCTTTTGTCATTATAAAATATATTAATTATATCATACCTGACCGTTTATTAATATGTTTAGATATTGCATTTATTAGTTAATACATAGAAACGTGGAAGTACCTCCACAATTTTCTCATCTAAGCCTCATTGTTTGGTTTGTCTTTAATCTCAGAAGTTTCAGTGTTTCCAGAAAAAAGAAATGGATTTGAGGAGGAATGGGAAAGGTAAAGGGGTAGAAATGCTTGCTATAAAGTAACAATACTGATGAATTGTAAAGTATGTAAGAACAATATGATTGTAGTCATGTTTCTTTTTCATCAGGTTTATTCTAAAAAGATTGGCAGAATTAATTACCATAAGATCTACAAATGCCTATAAGAGCTGCCATAAATGCCTATAAGAAATTAGGCAGTTAATTGAACCAACTACGTGAAGCTTTTCTTTCCGTTCCAGGATGGATCTGGCAGAGAGTATCTTGGAAAACAGTAGGGATGTGCAGTATCTGCTGCCTGTGTGAACACCTTTGGCCTATATCTGGGAATGTATTTGTGAGAAGATGCAGTGCTGCATAAGTGGAGCAACAGTGTCTATTTCATGCCCTTCCAAATGCCATCATCGCTATTATAAAGCATAAGGAAAGACAGCTCCACTGAAGGATTTCAGACACGGTCAGCAGCCCCAGTGAGAGCTGCTGGCGGCTGGACATCCTCCATGTGAGGAAGTTAAGTGAAAAAGATGAAGATAAATTGGGCTGGGGGGAACACATAAGGGACAAATAAAGAGTTTGAAAACTGGCACTAGAAATTTTGCTACTAAACGTGACTATAACATTTATGGAAAATTTCTTTGCTGCAGTAAAAATTATTTCACATGGCAAATTAAAGCAGGTCTACTGAAGACTTTATGTTTCAGAATGTCATGGAAGCTGTTTAAAAATATGCCGGAGAGCTCTGGGTGGATTTCACCCTGCTGTGTTTTAAGACTATCTGGGAGCTGTTGTTCGTATTTATCAGGTTATCATACAACTTACACACTCAGGTAGTCTCAGTGGAGACTACATGCCCTCTGTGAGAGCAGGAACAGGATTATGTTGCTCCATATAAACAAAACCCCATATTCTGTAGGTGGTTCTAGAGGATCTTCAAAACAGGGTCACAATTTTCATATAAAAGTGCCAACATAACTCACATTCTTACACATGTATTAGAATAGATCTGTTTAAACATAATGTTATATAACATAATCTATTGGATTCATTGCTACCTTCTCTGAAAATCACATACACTTCCATTTGGTATTGATAATTTGATTATATTTTCAGCCACCCCGTATTTCAGCTTTCTCATAAAGGTTGAAAACGACATAAACTATAATCATAATGCTGAATAAACTGTTAGGAAAGATACTGTAAATATCTTTAAGATACCACTATTATAATGGAAATATTTTGTAATTTGTTACACTTCTGCTTAAAATAAATTCATAATTTCATTGGAGCAATTAATGAGAGTGGGGAAATTGTACCATAGAAGCTTAACGATCTGGAATATATTGTACATTGACTAGAATAAAAGTATCCTTTAAATCCCATTCTCTTTCCTTTCATAATAGAGAATGCCTTTAAACTCCGAATTACTTCTGTACTTCTGTAAAGTTATCTGAGAAAGAGGACCATCTTGACAGCATTCAAATCCCTCATAAGCTGTTACATTCTGAAAATGTAGTCATTGCTTAGGACTTTGCAGTTCAGTCAGAAAATGCTCCTCCTACTGCTTATTTTGTCTCTGGGAGGCCAGCTGTTAATATATGCATTGTTTTCAAATGTTATTATAAAGAGAAAGCAAATAAGAGACCTCAAATCTCTTTTTTCCTGACAATGTTTTGTACTTTATTGGGAAAAGGGAATGTGTATACTGATTAACTGATTTCAACACATAAGAGTTCAAAAGAATTCAGAAATGACTGGCAGTTGCTATAAACGTGTAAGACAGTCTTTTTCTTATAAGCATGACACTCTTAAACGCTCATGCCAGTATCTGAACTCACTTTTGCAATTTGATTGATTCCACTAAGTGGTATACACTGTTGAGTCTTCCAGGAGGTAGATATGCAGGAAACAACCATTAAAGATATGAAATAGAGGTTCATTGGTTAACCACAGAAACTAATGATACCTAGATAAAATTTCAGTGCCTATATGATTGTCATGTAATGATTAAAATTCACCTTGTTTGTCAACTATCTTTATCTTACTGTATTATATTATTTAATTCTACTAAAAATAATAAAAGTTTTTATACATAATCTGGTCATTATAAAAGAAGATAAATTACATAGCGCCAGTGGCAAATTATTGCTATCTAAACACCTTTAAGAGTGACAAAGGTAAACAGCAGGGTCCACAACAAAGACAGTTTTAAATCTTCATAGATACTTGGTTTTCTGCTCCTAGAAAATCTTCAAAGGCATTTCTCCATCATATTCTTTATGGATAAAAATTTCCATTCTGTGGAAGTAACAACAGCAAAGGAAAATAGTGAAGAAAGAGACGAATTTGAACACTGCTGTTAACATCACCTTTGGTATTTGAAAGCTACTGAGCTTCCAACAAGTCTGCATGTCTCAGTACAGATTACAATTTTGTAGCTAGAAAACACTGAGAGATATAGGGCTATAGTCTGAAAGGATGATCTGTTAAAATTGGTTAGAAAATATTCATTCGCTAATCCCAATTGTAATTTTTATTCTTTATGCCATATGAATTAATCAGAAAAACTAATATGAAAAATTTATTAGGAGTGTCTAGAATTAAAATATGTCACAGTTTTAAACCTTGAAATACTTATTATTTTCTCTGCTTTTATTTGGAACAGATTTAAGGTTTCCATTAAAGAAATTCTCCAATATTAGTTGCACCAAATAGCACCTTTTTTAGGCATCAGTGTGTTTCATTTTGGACACAATTTGAAGCTCCATTCAAAAAGGATAAGATGTATATTACCAGATGGGAGTATTTCTGTCATGGTTTCATCGCAGCTGGTGACTAAGTACCATCAATCCTCCCCTGCCCTGGTGGGATGGGGAGGAGACTCAGAAAGGGAAAAAAGAGGTAAAACTCATGGGTTGGGATAAAAGCAGCTTAATAGAATAGCAAAGGAAGATAAAAAGTAATAATAATAAAAGAATATATAAAGTGAGTAATGCATAGTGCAATTGCTTACCACTCAGATACTGATGCACAACGCATTTGGGAGCAGCAATCCCCCATCCCCAGCCAGCTTTCCTGGTTTTATACTGAGCAGAACATCACATGGTATTGAATATCCCTTAGGCCAGCCTGGGCCGGTTGTCCCAGTCTTGTCCCCTCTAAGCTTCCCATTTGCTTCCTCTCCTCTTGTTAATAAGCCAATATGAGAAGCTGAAGAAAATTAACTTTATCCCAGCCAAACCCAGGACAATTTCTTATTAACATTCTTCACTTAATAATTGTTGTACAGCAGCAACACTGTAAATTGTTCATATCCTGGGCCAATATATTCTTTTTGAATAGTTATCTTATGTGTCAAGACCTTACTAAGGTTTTAATTCCTATATGTCATGGCACCACTATATGTGAAGCATATCATAGCCTACATCTCTCAAGGGTGCTACTCTAAGTATTTTACACTGATATAGATACATAAATGAGAGTAAGGGCTGAGTGGAAAAAAGAAGACATGGATAAAATAGAAAAACTTGTTCTGTTTTTACCACAGCCTGGAACTCTTTTGTCTTGTTTAGTGACTACTATATATTACTCATTTTTCCTGAACAAAAAATAAACAAACAAAAAAAAAGGTGATGTATATTATATCCAACACTGTCATTTAGTAGTTATGTTTCAGAAATTGCATGAGACCTCAACACACAGTAAAAAAGTAAAGGACAATCTAAAGAGATGTACTGTCTGACAAGCAGGAAAAGGAAAGTACAATTGTGTGCTTTTTTCAAAGGGAAACCATAGTACCAGGAAGGTAAATGTTAGAATGAAAAACAGCAGCAGAAAGTTGAGCGCACCTGAGTACCTCAGCCATGAGTATGATCTCTATCTTATAAACAAGAACTGAGTTGCTATCGGTTCTAAATGATTGAAGATTTCTGCTCATCCTGAATGGACATAATTCACTAACCATAGCCATGTAAACTTACACAGTCTCCCATAACTGAGGTCAGAAAGAAATGGAGACCTCTAAGTGTGAATCAGTCAATCACAAGATATTCTCCGTGATCCTTTGTGGCTCTCCATTGATTATGGCAAGGGTCTAGATAACTAGCTCAGACTAAACACATAGCGTTTTTCTAGCCTGGTGTTTAGAAGACGATGAGACAAATCTACACACTGACTACAACCATACACATACACATTTTGTGTATTTTTACTTTTGTTGAGTTTATTTCTCCAGAAAATCTTCAAAATAACTTCAGCCTTTGGGAGCATATCTAGGTGACTGCTTTATCCTACTGATATGTGAAATTGATCACTATTTTATCTGTATGCTTTAACTTTCTTATCGTTCTCTTCAACATAAGTAGTAATGTGTATATAAGGAATAAGTACATAATCTGAGACTTCTCAATCAGAAATGAGATGGCTAAAGGCAGATATCAGAAAGGGCTATAATAAAACCATGTGGCCAGAAGAGCTGGGAAAGACCATTCACTAGCTTTTCTTATAGAAGAATTGGAGAACAAACTTAGCAAACCAAAATTTCTAAACAAAAAAGTATTATTTTTCACAAAATGCTCGGCTGAAACAGTGGAACTGCTTTCCTGCATGGTATTGCAGATGCTTAAATGGTACATAGGACTAGACAAAGGACTGAAAAAGAGATCGGAAAAAGCCTTTTAGGTACAATCAGCAGTGGAACAATTCCCTGAACTTCAAGTAAGAGGAATCTGGAAGATACTCTCGGGAAATACTCTGGTCATGCTTACCCCGTTCTTTCATTTCTCCCTATGCAACTACTATAGTCCACATGTGGAGCTATGGGTTAATTTAGAGGAAAACTTGTTTCTTTCAGAAGAGCTTCTGAAAAGTCCTATAATTAAGTCCCAGAATCCTCTAACTTGAAAACTTTTTCCCAAGACTAAAAATGAGAAGAAACCTTACTACCATAAGCTATGATAAAAGAAGTTTTAAATAGTAAATGATGCATGCAACCAAGTATAAACACATTCTATATGAATGTGTGTCCTATTTAAATTTCTCAGTATTTGTCTTCAATGGAGAATTCAGTAGCTGCTTCATCTAAGAGAAAATTTAAACACACACACTGTAACTGCTTTCTTACTACTTCAATGAAAAATTCATGTCTTAGACTACAAATCTATGTTTTGCTCACAAAGTTTGCTATCTGCTGGGAACTTAGTGTTGCAAATCTGCATTTTAAAATTATTTGGGTATCGAGGGAAAAGCTTAAGAGAGAACATGAAGGAAAGCTGATTAGTAATTTTGCTTTACATACATTTAATCCAATACCACTCATATATATTATTTTTTTGTAGCTCTACAGGCAGTACCTCTGGTCACTATTGCCAGTTTTAACATGAAATCACACATTCTTTAGTTAACACTGCAACATAAGATATCTTTTGTTTTTTAAATTCAAAGTCTTCAGAGCTATTCAAAGACACTTCACGATGCTAAAAATATAGAAATCAGTATTTCTAATTAGAATGTGATAGAGGCACACATGAAAAGTTGAAAAATTAGCTACAGTCCTTGAAGCACCATTATGTTAATAGTGATAAATAAGCCAGGAAAATTTAATAAAAATAAACAAAATCTTTAATAAAGGAGTTTTTGCATTACTATGAATTAGTAACTCAGTAATAAATATAGATACATATTTATCTGATATTGTAATAGAATATATCCTGTCTGCAAGTTGTGTCATAACTACTGGTCTAGAAGCTACTAATTTAATACAGATGTACAGTATTAACACATATCCATTTCCATCCTATAAATTACTTCATTAAAAGCAAAACTAGAAGACAGTCCATCTTCCTTGTATTTCTCTTTTTCATTACTTTAAATGCTACTACTGTTTCAGAAGCAGAACATATTAACATTACAATAAACCTAAATTTACACTTTGGGTCTGATTTAACTAAAAGAATAGAATGGGTGATAACAGGGAAAATAAGGGATGTAAAAATGATGAATATGATCTGTGCTTTATGATCTGTACTAAAATACTAATACATCTCCATGCATTACGCATTATCTGGTTGAACTCAAAACCAGAATATCTGGCTCAAATTGATGCCAGATATTAGCAAAAGACTTTGGGGTAACAGGGACTTCTACTCAGTTGGATCATAGATATATTTCCCCAGAGAGGGTAAAGCTATGCTGAAAGAAACAGATACAAATATCAGTCAGTTCCAGTGCCCACTAAGAAATAAAACAACCTCATATCAATGTAAACCTTTAAAGATTCTTTTGCACCAATATAATATTTTTCTAATGGAAATTTAACAGAGTACAGAGTTTGTGATGGACATAAATACCTCATGAATTAAGCTGGTAATTTTAGCATGGATATCAGCATAAACAGGCAATTTATGAGATTTTTGTTCCCCCTTTTTTTAGCTAAAACTTATCTAAAATCACAATTATGACCTGGCTACAGATCTTACACTTCAAAACATAGTTCTGAAACATACAAGGTAGCAATTTCAGTGCTTACAGGCAGACAGCCACCAACCAGTCACACCAGTGAGGTTTGGCTTGCCAAACCACAGCCCTGCTATCTAAAATTGACTTTTCTTCCATAAAATAAGCTACTAGTACTAACATATACTCATCAGAGAGGCCATATATTCAAGTCTTTTCAGTGAGGAAATGCCCTACTGACTTCCATCTCTCACTCTGAGGAAACAACTATCATTTCTCAGATACTGTGAAATAGTAATAGCGAGAAAGCTGCTGTCAAAGGGATCTTTAATTTCATCCTATTTTTTGTCAGCACAGATATCCCTTGTCTGAGAATACAGTTAAGATTATACACAGATTCTCCTTTTTTTTCCACTTTATTTGCCACTGTTGTTAGTACTTTAACATTTATACCTCAAACAAAACAATCAAATAATAGACTGCTGTATAGTGTTCTAATAAAAATATTAGTCTAAATTCAAAGTTTGGCTTTTTTTAAGAAACAACAACAAACCAAAAACCAACAAACATACTTTGAATTTCAGTGTTAATAAATATTTTTAGAAATAACAGTTTCAGCAAAAATTTAATATTTCTAATTAGCTGCAGTCTACCCTATTCCCTGGTAATACGCAGGGAAGTACAGGGCAGTCAGTCTTACCTCTCTGCCTGGCAACATCATGCAGCAGATCCTTCTGGAAACTGCTGAGGAACATGGAAAATAAGGAAGTTATCAATGACAATTGGTGGCCTTATATGATGGGGCTACAGCATTGATGGATAAGGGAAGAGTAACATCATCTACCTGGACTTGAGCAAAGCATTTAACACTGTCCTGCACGACATCCTTGACTCTAAAATGGAAAGATATGGATTTGACGGATGTGGATAAGGAATTGGCTGGATGGTTGCAGCCGAGTTGTGGTCAATGGTTCAACTTTTAAATGGAGACTGGTAATGAGTGGCATTCCTCAGGGGTTGATATTGGGACCAGTGTTGTTTAACATCTTTGTTGGAGGCAAGGACTGCAGGACTGAATGCACTCTCAGGAAGTTTGCTGATGACACCAAGCTGTGTGGTGCAGTTGACATGCTGGAGGGAAGGGCTGCCATCCACAGGAATATTGACAGGCTAGGGAGATGGGTCTGTGCAAACCTCATGAAGTTCAACAAGGCAAAGTGCAAAGTCCTACACCTGGGCCGTGGCAATTGCAAGCACAATTACGGGCTGGGTGGAGAATGGATTGAGAGCAGCTGTGAGGAGAAACATTTGGGTGTGTTGGTAGAATAAGAAGCTCATCATGAGCTCGCAAAGTGCGTTTGCAGCCCAGAAAGCCAACTGTATCCTAGACTGCATCAAAAGAAGTGTGACCAGCAGTTTAGTGGAGGTGATTCTCCCCCTCTACTCTGCTCTTGTGAGACCTCACCTGGAGTGCTGTGTTAAGTTTTGGAGTCCTCAGCACTGGAAGGACATGGATCTGTTAGAGTGAGTCCAGAGAAGGGCTACAAAAATGACAACAGGGCTGGAGCACCTCCCATACAAGGAAAAGATGAGAGAGATAGGGTTGTTCAGCCTAAAGAAGAGAAGGCTCTGGAGACACCTTCTTCACCTTCTAGCAGACTTCTAGAAGCTAAAGGGGGCCTACAGGGAAGGTGAAGATGGGCTTCTTATCAGGGAGAACAGTGATAGGATGAGGAGTAACGATTTTAAACTGAAACAGCATAAATTTAGATTAGATATTAGGAAGAAATTTCTTCACCGTGAGGGTGGTGAGGCACTGGAACAGGCTGCTCAGGGAAGTCATGGATGCTCCATCCCTGGAGGTGTTCAAGGCCAGACTGAATGACGCTTTGAGCAACCTGGTCTAGTGAAAGACGTCCCTGCCCATTGCATGGGGGTTGGAACTGGATGATCTTTAACGTCTCTTCCAACCCAAACCATTCTATGATTCTACGATCCTATGTAGTAGAATGACAATCTCATTTGATTAGCCTTCTCACTGCTGTGTGAGGGGAAGGGAATGCAGTTCTAGAAATGGTCTAAGGGTTAGCAAGGAGCTAATGAGAGTTTTCCATGAAGGATGATGAACCAGTGAGGAACTGTAGCCTACACTAGTACCCAGGCAATATGACTGAGTAAATAAAGTGGTACCTAACTATCTTTTAGCTCTTCATATTTCATATCTTTCCTTATGCCTTATTTAATATCTTTCCTTATGCCTGCAGTTCTGAAACTAAAAGCAATACTAATCCTAAATGCTTTGAACTAGTTGCTTTACCTTTAAAAAATAAAAAGGTTCTTCTATAAATCACTCAGGGTGAATGCTTCCTTACTTTAATGTGCACATGCTGTTTGGCATATAATAAAGTTATGAACCTAGCTGGACTTAGAGAATCTAAAGTCAGTATCTGAAGATATTTCTTTCCCTCAGAATCTTATCAGAAGAATTTGTGACTGGAAAGACAAGCACATAAAGAACTGTCGTGTGTCTACTTGTAACAGAGCAACTGAAAGATGCCTTGGAGAAAGTTTTCTGCATTTTACTAAGTATAATGATAACAGTTAGTCCTAGCACTGTCATATCCAACCTGTCTTCATAAAAGCCTGCAGTTGACTAGAAAACTCCAGATTAGCTAGAAATGGGTGGCTCTTATCTGTCAACATCATTCCTTGAGGTTTACCTGTTGGATCAACAGCATAAGGTTTGACAGTCATAGGTAATTCTGTGTTGTGCAGTTTTCACTGTCATTTTTGACATGCTGCCTGGTCTAGAAGCAGTTATCTTCAGACAAAGAAGCAATTAACAACAGAGTGCTGCTGGAAACCATTTTGCACAGGTCTCCTCAGAAGAGCAGGGCTGTGGGCAGCCTGAGATCCAGCAGGTAGAGAGACTGAGAGCAGCACAGTAAAATTTCAGCTGACCATTCTAGAAAATTTTGATATCTGTCAGCTCCTACAGAAAAGTTCAGTTATTTTGCAATAGGTCTGATGAGACAGAAGGATTAGAAGAGTGATATAACCATAAACTTAAAGACAACAGTTTTAAACTTGGGCAGAACCCTGACAGAAGAGTTCAACTGTTCTGCCTTCCCTTCACATTTTGGGATAGGTAGGACAGGCTATCATGAGCAGTTATGTTATTAGTTGTCCGGGTTTTATTTCTTTGGTTTGAAGTACTACTGCCTTTCTGAATGCTAATACCAATTTTCACCCTATAAATTGCTTTTTGAAAACAATTATCTAAAAATTGAGTAAAAGGACTAACAATTTAACCAGTTTAATGCCATTTTATATATATAAATACCTACACTGGTCTCATAATTAGTGTCTCTAATTTCACTTTAAACCTGTCAAGTTATTTTGTGAAGTAACACCTCACAAAACCTCCAGAGAATGCTAAGTGAAATCTAGGATGCTGATTAGAGCAATGATGAATTTCAAATGCAAATAGCAAAGAGTTGTTGTACAATGCCATTGTAAAGAGTTAGTGCACAAACTCATGACTCCTGTCAGCCATTGAACTATGTGTCTACAACATAGAGCTGAGCTGAAGGGATCTTGAAGTGATACAGGGGAAATTTCTATTTTCTTCCTTTCTGTGTAATAAAAAGAATTTGAACCTAGGCAATACTTCTTTAAACATCTTATTTGATATTCAAGAGTTATTTTTCCATTTCTGTAACAGTTGCAGGCGAACTATTGAAAAAAAGTTTAGGAAAAGGACAAACTCCATTTAATTTTGCATGAAGTTACTAGTCCTGAGTAGCAAATGACCATGATATTATTCTTTTATTTATCTACAAACCAGAGTAAGAGTAGGTTTCTCCACCCCTCCTTGGCTAACGTACTTTGGGGAGTCTACCTAATAGTGAGGCTGGTAGTGCAGCCTCCAAAACTATTCAAGTCTCATCTACTCTGCTGAGATTACCACTTAGGGTGCCAGTCCTGACTATAATAACATTTTCTCAAATGCAGATATCTATCACCCAGGAATCACAATAGGACAAGCTTTTAATTTATAAACAGAAATTTAATGTCTTTTTCTCCCTCTTCTGATGAATCTACTACAAATGACTGAGAGATTAAGAGACATTTTGAGTCTTTGAATTCATCAGCAGTGAAACTAAAGAAAAATTTTTAAAGTCTCTAACCTGGAACAGTCTAGATACATACAGAAAGATCCTGCCTATTACTGCAGTTGCAATGGAGTTTTACAGCAGCTACTCAGAACATTTTATTTATTTGTTGTGTTGGTAACAAAAAACAGTTTTTCAAGAATGACTGCCAGACAGGGGTGACACTTCACCAACTCTAGTAGTGCCAAAAGTCATCATTTGATGCAACCACTGTGCAAGTAACAAAATTATGGCAATCAGAAAAAAAGACTTTGTGAACAGTGTGATCTTTCGAGAAGCACATTCTAATAATTCATCACCAGTAGTATTATTAAGATTTTTTTGTCTCATTTGTTACAGTATCTGCCTTCTCTAACATATAACCTCCTCCCACACTTTTTCACTTCCATACAGTTTAAGTTTTCAATTTTTTCATTTACCTCTGCATTCATATTTCATTGACCATCATGATTTGAATCATAATTCTGAAAAAAAATCTAAATAATTCTAGCTATTTTTTTTCCTGCTGTCTTAGACAGAAATAAATCTCCCAGAAAGAAAACAAGGCATTAGCAATTTATGTTTAAAAGCCTGACTCATAATGTAAGTAAAAGTGGTCACTTTCTTATACATAACATATTAAAAAAAAAAAAAGATTAGAAGAATTCTAAGTGCCTGTCTAATTGTTGAGCTGCTTCAGACTCACTTTTACAATTTTTGCAAGCTAACCCCTATAGCAATGCCTGAGTGGTGTACCAGACGGGTACACCAAAGGGTAGTCAAGGTTATTTTAAAACGATGTGCTATGTCCAATGTGCAAAAATCACACCTTACTTTTACCAGACAAAACAGAAAATATTTCTCATTTTTCCTTGCTAAAGTGTTGGGCTTTTTTTTCAGTGCAGCAGGAGGAGGATGAAGGAGGACTTATAGGCTATAACTTTATTTGTATAATAAAGCCACATTAAACATTAATTTAATCTTTTAAAACCCTATTCTGATATTCTTTATAGATCTACATTTCAACATTACTTAATATTTGTGCACAGGTATTTCTCAAATGTTTGTATAGGTAGCCAACATAACCTTAGGGTTGAAGAAAAATAGATTAATGTAATTGACAGTATTGTTTGTTTTGCTGTAATGCTATTTCTAGATTAAAAGCAACTAAGCAAGTAAACCAAAATTATGCAGTTCATTACATAGTAATATTTTCAAAGGTGATTTGGAGCCTCTTACTCATTATGTTACCTAGAATGAGGACAATGATTACAAAGCTTTTTAAAGAGGAAAAGGCTGCATGATGCAGTTGAAATATTTCATGATGACAGGTAAAGGCAAAGCTGACAAGTAAAGGCAAAACTCTTCAATGGATTTCGTATTAATTCTAAAATGATTGTGAAGACTGCCCTTGGGGGTGATAGAGGAAATCATTATTTATCAAACGAGCAAATGATGCCTAGCTCTGCTTTTAGCTAGTATTCTCATTGTATCAATCTATACAAACCTTGGACAGTAAACTTACATGAAAACATAATTTTGGTGAGATTCAGGTTGGGTACATTCTTCAGCAGCTGAATGCAGAAATACACAATGTAAAAAAAAATAACTAAATATCCATCACCTTTGAACTTCACCCATAATCTAACTGTTCATAAATTCAACTGAGCTAATCTTGTAAAATATTTGTTATAGAGCTTGTTGGTGCATAAACAATAAATTAAAAGCCTTACTTAACTTATTTTTTAACAGAAATTAGAAACAAAATATCTTTTTTACTCTCTGATATCTCTAATAATCATAACAATATCTCAATATACAACCTTAAAAACCAAAATCCATTTAATAGTAAAAAAAATGCCAAATAGTCTTCACTGTAGCTGTAGCAGTATTTTACCCTCCCCAAGTATTCCTACCTTTCATTAGTTTTCACAGTGATTTGGCCTCTTGTTTTTTTTCTCTCCCTCTGCTATTTTTTAAATAAAACTTTTGTGCAGATTAAAAAAGAAATCTAATCATATTCATTCCATTTGTATTGCTTTCTTTAATGGAATCTCAAAAACTATTGCACTTCCAAAGAGCTCCATTGTTCCATAGACTGCTGAAACCTACAACAGGTTTTAGAAGCTGTGATTACAGCATCCGTTCACGATGGCCGATATAACTGTATTCACTTATATATATTCCTGCCTCCTGACTAGCTCATCGTGTTCTTCAGTGTCAATAGCACAGATTCCCACAGTAGGGAAAAACATGAAAAAAACATTTACAGCAGGTTTTTTTTAGAAAAAAAAATCTCTGTCTTCTCTCTGTGTGTTTTTCTCATCTCTACTTGTGGAAGTTTCTTACTCCTTCCATTTTCACATATACATTTTCTCTCATACCCACTACCTTTATAGGTGGACTTTCTTAAAGTCTTCCAAAGTCCCCTGTTCAACAGTAGAAGGAAAGATATGTTTGTCTCAAACAAATACTCTGTTTATCCACTCTGGTACTACTCTCATGGTTTGAATTCACAGCAATCCTTTCTTTTGCCCCCAGCAAAACTGTCATCTTACTTAGGAAAAAGAGTTGGTGTATCACTATAGGCATTAAAATCTAGATCATCGTATAGAAGAGCTTTCTAATAATAAATTCTAAGCAAGATTCTAAAATTATCTTTATCCTGTTAAAATTGTCCTTTTCCTCCAGGACAGAAAGTCTCACATATTTCTTCAAAAATATATTAATAAAAATTTAGTAAATATTAAATACAGATAAATGCTGTCAAAAATATGTTGGTTTTTTTCCCTCCCCCAAAACCAAACAAATATATAAGCAACCTCTCATCTCCTCCTCTCCCAGAAAAAAATGTTGGTCAAGAATTTGGAAAAGGAAAGGAGGACTTGTTTGAACTGGGAATGTTTTCTGTTGAGTGGTAATCGGGGAGGTTCATTCAGATTTAGTGAATGTGTATATGTGTTTAGTTGTAGAAACTTCAGTATTTTTAATTAAATGTACAACAGGTACTAATTTTGAAAGTCATGTGACTATGCTTTATATTTGAATAAGTAAAAAATTATCAAATGTCTCTTAGTTGTAAATGAATGCGCTTTTCAGATTCTTTCAAAAATTTTAACATACTTTTAACATCATACCATGTTGCAGTTAATTATTTTTTTCTTAAATTCCATACAGACTACAATTAAGAAAAAAAAATTCAAGTAATGTCAATGCAAACCTATTTCAGTATTTTGATCCTATGATAAACTTATTCCAACACTGTCCTAGCTTCTCTTTTAATGGCTGAAATTGCAGAAAACAACTTTTTTTCTATCCTAACATGCTGATAATGCTGATAGGCCTCAAACAAAATAAATATGGTGAAGAAACAATCCATAGCCTGAAAAATTAATAATATTTCAGCTAATTTAACTAGATGTTATCAATTGCCACAAACAAACAAGATTTAAGACCTCCTCCAATTCAGCTCTTGAGTTAGAATTGCATTTTGCACTCTAGTCATTTCCTTTAGTCTTCCATAATGAACATGAGTAGGAATTATAAGGACCTTCCATATATGTAGCTATTCATTCTATAACAACTTACTTATTAAAAAAGTCTACTGCTCATAAAATCCTTTTATAATCCCAGGAGTACATTAATCATTTCTCTATTGACTCAGTATAGTATTTTTAATCAAGTTAATGCAAGTTTTCTGTCCATTGATAATATGAACAATCAGTTTAATAAGGAAACTAGGTCAGCTGGTATGTTTTTTTAGAAGCATTCCTTTGCTATGTATTCAAAAACTGAAGGTAGATTTTCAAGTCATGAAAGTCTCTATTTTGCCCATTAGACCTATAAGTGTCATTTATATTGTTTTGGTTTGTTTTGTCTTTTCTTAATTAAGTATCCCTTTTCAGAATTACTGTTTTAAAAAGACAGGTCAAAGAAAAAGCAAAGAACTAACAACTCAAAGAAATTATTATGTTTCTTATGGAACTATTAAATTATAACATGACCCTTAACTTCTATTTAAAGATAGTGGTTTCTTCCAACTTACATGAACTACAGCATAAAGTGAGACATTTTCAGTGCTTTGTCCTTTCTGTCTACCCCATGCAAGGCATATATATGTGTGCACATCTTTCTGAGCGGAGTTTATAAATCGTTATTCAGTTTTAAGTGCCTATCAAATCTACTATGACAGATCACAAGGATGTTCGTGGGCCACACAGACAAGAAGACACCTACAGCAGAACAGTACAGAAATTAGCCTTTGAAAATATGAGACGCAATCTGCCAACCAAAATTTATCATATATTACCATAAGGCAAATGCAGAGCACATGCAAAAGTGTTTTGAAATGTTCTTCACTTTTTAGAGGATGGAATAGCTTTTTCAAATATTTTTCTCCTTCAATCCTTTGAACATGTCTTTGTCAGAACAGTAGCTGTAAAGGACTATTTCTTATTATGTATACAGCTTCTTATTATGTGTACAGCTTTTTATTTGTGCAAAAGAGTAGGGAAAAATAAATACTTTTCCTGCTATAATCACATAATTTCCAGTAAATGTCACATTATCCAGATTTTGCAGTCTTTTCTTCCTTAATCTCTGTTCCTGCCCTTCTACTCATTCTAAAATACTGTCACTCCTCAAATGTGACTGAAAGTTCTAGATATTGCTAGCTCTACAAAAATGACAACCTAGTCTTATTTTTTTCCTGAAGGTGTCAGAGTAGCTCCTCAGAAAACTGAATTTTCTTATAAAAATCCAGATTTTTTTTAAAAAGAGGATATGTGACCCACACAAAGGAATGAGTCTATTTCTATTTAAATTAGCTCATCACAATGCATTTTTTGCCCTTTGCCAAGTTATTCATGAGTGACTTTTTGAATTCTGAATACTAGCTTTTAAATTCTGAAAAACTAATGGAATTGTTTTGAAGGAACAAACCACCTGAAAAATCAAAACAGGATTTCAGCAACACTCTGCTACTGTATGGAGGGTTGAATGTTCAGCCAGAGGCTGTGGCTTCTCTGTTTCTCAGATGGGGGTGGGCAGGTGCTCCCTTTGGCCCCACAGAAGAAGTGGTCTCTGTGGCCTCTGTTTGCAGCAGGTTATTTTTGCACGGCCTTCCTACCAAGCCTTGGCTTGTCCACTGCTGTTGTCTGAGTTTTGCACAGGGGAGGGTGCACAGATAGGTGGTTTGCAGGAGGGCAGGAACAACCACAGCGGTGTTTGTGGGGAGGCAGGGTGGCCCCTTCATTGATGCCAGCTGCTGCTACTGATGAAGTACATCTTGGAAGCAACGCCAAGACCCAAAGTGCATTGCTGGTCTATGCTTTCAACGGGCAGGTTTGGCAAAGTGAGAGAGGACTGTTTTGGTCAATTAATCCCAAACTGTGTCACAGTCAGGAGGCGGTTGTATGTTAGGACTCATCCAGCACAGGATGCTATAAGGCAGCTACTACTTAGGCTCTAGTGCAAGGCACAAAGCTGCAGAAGAAGCAGAAGTTGTTCACAGCGAGTGACATTTGCCTCCCATGCTGTACTATATGACAACAATATAAAAATCACATCTCTCCTATGGTTTTTTTTCCCACCTGGGCATTAATACCAGTTGATAGCAACATTAAAAATGGCCTGTTAGAAGATGCATGTAAGAGTGAACAGAAGTAGTAGTTTAAAATAAATTTATCATCTCTACACCAAAACATCACAACCCACCTACTTGTTGATAAAACATTTATTCTGTTTACTGCACCTCTCAAATCAAAACCTTTGCTTTCAGAGACGACTCAGTTTTCTTTATGTTTAGTTTGAGTTGTATTCAGAATAGTGAAACATAAAAGGAAAGCTTTCAATTGGCTTGTAACTACAATCATCACTTTCTTTGAAAGCACAAAATGGAAAAGGATACACTCTATGTTGTATGTGAAGCACAGTTTATTCTAGCTGCCAAAATGAATCAAAATAGTAATATTTTAATAAAAACCCCTAGATTTATTTTGCATAATGCAGTTTACTTGAAGAAATGCATGCTGTGATTCCATCCTAAGAAAACTTAAACACCATGAAAAACAATAGTAGTAATGTTGTTTTAGACATGATGGCATAGACAAAACAAGGTAGAAAGAATATATTTTATTAGACCAGCTGTTGTTTTAAGCTGCTGAGATCCAAAGACAGCCTTGTAAACCCAAAAGCTTGTTTATTTTTTTCAGCTGTACATCCAAAACCAAATAACATTTCTACCACAGATTCATTCTCGTCTGCTCCAAAAAGGTGTCATTAATTGTTGGACTTGTTTTATAACAACAAAATATTACGTAGCACCAGCTTAAAATTTCCAAAGACTAGAAACATAATAACTGTGAAATCCTAAAGTAGGATTCATATAAATTGATGACTATATTATAAAGCTATATTTGAGTTTGTCACTTAAAGCTCCTTTAAAAGGTGGAAGTGAGGCTTTGTATAAAACATCGCATCTGACGTTTCATACATTGGCATTAGGAGGAGAAAAGTAGTGCCAAAGAATTGTTACGAAGAGCAACTTGCTCCTATGCCGTTGAGTGTAAGCATGAAAGTTAGGTGAGAGGAATCTTACCTTTTAGAGAAAATTCAAGCAAAAGAACAAACAACTGACCACACACCATAAATAAACCTCCCACAACTTGAGCAGAACTATGCTGTGGGACTGTTGACTCCATAAAGAGCCTAATAAGGACTGAGAAAGTTTCTTGGCATATCCTGTGTCTGGAGAAATATCATCATCTTTTTTAACATGGCAAGGATGCAGTGAGGAGGGACAGAATAATTTAGGAAAGGAGAAAACTCACAGGCATCTTTCTATTAGTTCCTCCCCTTCCACTTTGTTTAAGGAATATGGAGGAAATCCACTGATTTGTATCACTCCTCAATCTTACTTCTATGATGTTACATCTCATATTTTTAAATTAATACAGTTCTGGATGTGAATATAATACTCCAAAGTGAAAGGAAGTACTGTATTAAAGAAATGAAAAATGTCTTTGCTAGTTCCAATTTCTTTCTCATATTCAAACAACTACTGTGTGTTATCAACTTCCCACAGAAAAAAATACGTTGCTGAAATTGTTTTCCTGTATTAAGCTCTCACACAGATACGTAAAACATCAGAAGTTAAATTAGGATATAATTTTGATTTATTCATTCCTATTCCTTTTCATATACCTTTTATTTTTAAACTTTTCAAATAAAGTAACCTAGAAAAGCAAAGTTTTTCTATTGACTGTTTTATTTTAGTGTTGTATTTTTTACAGGAAGCCAGTAGTTGTTTTATCCATACTGATTCCATTAAGAATAGGATCAAACTACTCACAAAGCGAGTAAATTAGGAAGAAAAATAGTTTCAGCTAAATCCAAAAATAAAAACTGTATTTTAGAGTCATGTACAAATAGATGGGCAGGTCTTCTCCATTTATTATGGTAAAAAAGATTTTATCTACTGTCACTCTGTTTTGGATGATCACTATGTAGCTATCACGCCTTTTCTCACGTTACTAGACTAGGATGGAGGTATTTTTAAATTTCTTTTTTAAAAATCAATTGAATCATAAACTGAAAGAAACTGTAGGAGAGAATAACCAATAAAACATGAAGACAATTTGCAGAGTTGGATCTTTCAAAAATCTGATTTCAACTTCTAAAACTGAATTTGAGTTCTCATGTTCCTTACCAAAATAAAAAGATTAAATATTGGCTTTGTTAAGTCAATGGGCAAACTGACACTGATCTCAAAGAAACAAAGATTTCACTCTTGATTCACATTTGTAATAGAATTACAAGTAAAACTTGTTCCTTAAATTTGATATGCACTGGTTTTCCATTATTTATATAATACAAATTTTTGCATGGTTATTTAGCACTAGGAGGCAACAGCATGAAAGAAGCCTATCACTTCTTTTTTGGCGGGTAGTGAAGGGGAGAAGACAATATTTCTGAGGTCATCTCATGATGCTAGTACTCTTTAAGATAAATGTAATTTTCCTACATTGGAATTCATCTTGGATACTTTCTACATAACTTTGAGTCTACTGTTCTCTTAACACTGTACCCAAGCAGGCAATTAACGCTTTGGTAAAAAATGAGATGCCTTTCTCCTTCTTTGAGTAAAGCTTTTCTGTCTGTAGTAACAGTTGTACTGATTTCAGATACTTCTATTACCTGGATTTTCAAATTTTGAAATTTGAAAATAACGGAAAATTGCCCTCCATTTTAAATCTAAATATTCAGTTAATATAACTGTGTACAGACTACTTTTAAGGAGGGGTACATACTGTTTTTAAGGTGAACCAACACAAGTTCCATATGCTATCATACTTGTACATTTAATACTCTAGGTTATTAAAATATCATCCTGGAAGACTCCACTGTACACATAAATGATCCAAATCTTTCAAAGAAAAGCTAGGAAAATGATAAAATTCTCAGTTAGGACAACATTGTTGCATTTAACATACTCTAGCGGAACGTAAAAGTAAAATGAAGTCTTCTGATTCCATAGCAATAATACAGAATATTAACTTCGAATGTATTTTAACTACATTTTAAAAGGTTGCTTAACAAGCATCTTGGGTGCCTTAACAAGAGATTTATGTAATTTTTGTAACATCGCATTGAATGAAGGTTTTATGTCTTTTATGTCTTTAGAAGTCACTAACACTTCCAGTTTAATCATAAACATTTTTGTCTATAGTTTCTTTTTACCACACTAAACTGCAACAATGGGAAGCAGCACCATGGTAAAAACATCTACTCAAAACGTTTATATTTCAGTATTCTGATGTGAGTCATGAAGAAAGGGAAACTAGCTCACACAAGCTTCCACCATGCCATAAAATTGTGTTTTCCTAAATTTTTCTCAACTGATGTAAAAAACAAATTTGTTTGGCTTTTTTATTATCTTAATTTTTAACCCTATATACAAAGCCATAATTAAAACAAAACAAAACAAAACAAACAAAAAAACCCACCCAAAACCCACAAAAAAACCCCAAGGAAAAACTACAGGAAAAAAATCTGACATAAGTTTAAAATTTTTCAGGTCTCTAATAACATTCAGGGTAGAAATAAACAAAAATGTCATAATTTTAATAACAGTATAAATAGCAACATACTGCACTTGCTACATAATACATATTTAAGTGGAATTCTTCATTTTCGTCAGGGAATAAGAAGATTTCTTCTACTGATTACCACATGTTAAAACATCTCCTTAACTTTTCCAACACCATATTGTAAACAAGGGTGAACAGAACTCCAGCTGACTTCATGACTGCACCATCAATTACATTGTTTTGTAACATCTGCCCAAGTAACTATTCACAAGTCATACATATTTTTTCCATTCATTAACTTTGTGTAAGATAAGCACAGGCATCAATTGGCATAACACACAGTGAAAAAGAATGATTGAAAAAAGCTTGCAAATACTGATATACTAACCCCAAAAACTTTCTAATATATGTTAGGGTTTTATAACTAATGTTCTATTTTTACATTATCCACAAAAAAAGCCACAAGAGATGGATCAGTTCTCCTCTTCTGAAGATAGACTATCTGGTAGCGAGGAAGATCTAGGTAATAGCACATCATCCTTTAACTTTTGCATCCATTCTTTTGCCAAGTTGCTGAAGTTGGTTTTCTAATCCATAATTTCAACATATAACATAAGTACATTACACCATTTGCAGTTACTTTGAAGTAAAATATACAAAGACTTGCTCACTGCTGTCTTCATATAAAACTGGGTTTGAATAACTCACTAAACCCATTTACAATGAATACGCTAAATTAACATTTATTGAGAATGTTTTAATCAAATTTAAACATTATATTCTGATTATTCTCACTCAAATGCACACAGGAGATTAATTTAGACCCTTATTTTCAGCCATACAAAAATTATTTTACTGCAGAAGATCATTCATTTCTAATTAATAAAAAACATCCAACCCACACTTTGTTAAACCTACAGGATTTTATGTATTATAAAAATGCTAGGTTGGTATTTTGAACATGTTGCTGTCATAATGAGTCTATTGTTTGCTTTATATCCTATTAGTCTTTGTACAGAATAATGGTAAATAGAATTTCTATCTGAATATGTTCTGGAGTTGAATTAAACTCATGACGAACAAAAGGAATAGCATCAGCTCTGATAATTATTAGGATCAGCTGAAGCAAGGAGGGCCTAGATGCATTCAAAATAGTTCATCCCTGTCATTAACTGCAGAAACCAAGCAGTGTGTTCTTAGGCTCTAAGCGCGTGGAAAACAACCCTCTTTGTTCTTTAACACTTTTCTCAGCTAGCACCTGCTAAAAACAAAGAGGTACATGCTTACTGCAGCACCTTTCTGCATTCCAGTGTACTGAGTGAGAAAGAGTAGCAAAACTGAAAAAAGAAAAAAATTTTAGGAAAGAAAGAGTGTACATTTTCTCTGCCACAGAATACAGAATATAATGCAGTCTAAAACCTTCAAAGTGTCCCTCCAGTCCACTCCCCCATTTTTTCCCCAAAATATGGTGACTGGCCATGTATACCAGATCCAGTGAGCTACAGCTTTATAATTTAATTCTAATTATTTCCTCATACTATTTATATTCACAGTGGACTTTTCAGCACTAAAAATACATATATACATATAGTCACGTAAGATTTTCTACCATGCTAATGAAGACTAATTCTGTCAGAAAGCAAAAGAGACAAAGCTTATTCGACAAATCCCAACCTTTATGCAACACTAACATCGTCAATTACTGCATAATTGTGAAACAGACAAATCACTTTTTTTTTTTGCCTAAAAAATCTAAAGACTAAAAATATTAAGGACAGTAGATGGAAAAGAGTAAACTGGCACTTCCAGGATTATTGCAGAAATATTCCAAACCAAGCAGGCTAACTATAAATAATAAAAAGGCTTATATGAATTTACATTAAATTTATTATTGCTATAGCTTCTTGGTGAACACGCTCCAATCTCTAAAACTGTGCTCATTCCAGCAGGAGCTGTTTTCAAGGGGAACTTTAGGGACTAATCAATGAATAAAGACAATAAAGGGTCTCTATAAGGACAGGCTTCAGGAATAAGAACCTACTGATTATCTCTGATTCCATCTGTGAGGGATAAAGGCTTCTTACTTTTAACAGAATGGAAAAGATATTTTAATATTTAAAACTAAAAACGTCATGGAGGAATTGAATAAGTAATGCTCCAGCTGCAAGACTAATGCAGTCTGCTTGCTATATGTTGTTCATCATGAAGAACTATTTGATTTTGCAGTGGGGACTCATGAACTCTCTCTTAGACCCAAGCTGGGCTTCATCTGACCTGAATGAAATTCGGCAAAAGTGGAAAGAGTTTGCGTTTGTAAATGTCTTGGTACTATAAATAAATAAAAATGAATTAAACCTAAGGTTTAATTAAAAAAAATCAATGCTGGAAAATGTTTTTGACTCATGTTGTGCACTATGACTAAACCTTTAAATTTATGTACATCTATGGTGCTCATGAGTTTAGAATTGGAGAGTCAAACTTGTGTACATTAGAAACAAAGAAAAGAGGTATTATTTGCTTAAAGTAGCACAAGAAGTCTATGAGAGAAAGCTTTAGTGTCTCTCCTAGTCTACAAATTCAGCAAAGGATAATTGTCATAGCATCTTCATAGCATTTTATTTTGATTTAATTTATAGAACACATAAACTATCATTTGCAAATAGACTTCTAAAATAAACACTTTCAAGACTTCCTGTGCCCAAACTTGGTTGCCAATCTGAAGCAAAGTTTTCAGTACAAAATATTCAGAGATAGGCTATCCACTGAAACAATGCTATTTACCTAAATTATCATTTTTATCTTGTTTATTCTAATTTGAGTTTTGAAGATCCAAAGGAAGAAGAAAAATTTAAGTAACTGGAAAGTATTCCTATGATTGTGTAATACTACTCTCCGTATATTTTGCCTGTTTCTCCTTGCCTCCACTAGGTAGAAAGAAGGACAAGAATGATACTTTAATACATTTCTGCTCTGCTTAACACACTGAATCTTCTCTTGTCAATAACCAAGTACCTATGATTTCTTAGAAAAATAATTAACTGTTTGATTTCTTACTAGACAATGGTAATAATGCACAAAGGCAGATGCCTTCAGCTTCTATAGAATAACAGAAATGTATACATAAAAAACAACTGACTCATGGATTTCTTGCAGCAGGGATGGTGGGGTTTTTGTGTTTCTAGAGGTAATATATTCCAGGCAAGAAATGTAGAAAGTCCATATTTCAATTCATATATGGAAATATAGCTCATAAAATGGAAAAAACCATGACTGTGTTTTCTGATGAAGGGTGTGTGATGGTGGCACACCCATCATTACCATATAAGGTAATGCTAACGAATGGATACATTATATTTCTCATAAATCCCATTTTGATAAACACACTATAAGTTGATAAATACATTAAACTTCCCACATGTTCTGAAATTCTGAGGCAAATTAGTAATTCATCATATTTTTGAATTTCTTTTATTCTAACTAAAAAATATGCTCGGCAGAGAAATTACAAATGTCTTAGAAATAATTTTTCCACTCCTTCTGGAGCTGGGATTTATTGATGGAATTTGTTCTTAGTAGTGGTTCACACAATCATTATTTACTGATACTGCCTGGAGACAGCTGGAGACTGTATGTCAGAAAGATACATCATTCTTTTGTTTCAATTAAGTACGTTTTCATTAATACTGTAAAGCAATCAACTATCAATTTAATTTCTCCTTTTAATTTGACATTTACAATGCTCATTTCTCAGTTTCTGAATTAAAATTTAATTCCTTTTTTTTCAAAGCAAATACTCCCTTCCAACCCCCATTTATTCTATATACTCTTCAATGTATGTCCAAGGCAACTCAAACAGAGGATGCATGACAGGCACCTAAAGCATGAATAGCTTCGTACAAAGGACTGATTAAAGTCTTATCAAGACACTAATACAGACGTAGCATAAAATTAGTCCTACCCTGAGTAGATCTTTTCATTCTCTTTAGACACATACTACTATAAAGTTGATATGAAAACCCATGGTACTACCCAAACTGTTTACTATTTTGGAGTTTTTTTCTAACATCTGCCAGGATTTGCAGAGGTGGAAACTGAGTAATTCCCTCCATGTGCTTTCATTGATTTCTAGCACGTAAAAATCAGCCAAGCCTCTTTATGTCTCTGTCTAGTTAAATGTTAAATACTGAACCTACCTACACTACAAGTGATGAATTACATTTTTTAAACTATTACTACAAATAGTAATGTGCATCTCATTTCAATGCTTTTTTTCTGTCTCCATTCCATCTGTCTGAGTCTATTTGAAATACTGCTGCACACTGGAGCACCAGACATAGGGACAGAAGAGATCATCAGAGAACTAAGGGTATATGCACTTTTCAAATCCTTAATTCCTATATTGTAAAAGATAATTAAAAACCTCGTTCTGGTATAAATCAAATTCTTGATGATTGTCTCTGCTTTCCTTACATAAAAGTCAATCAAATAGAGTATAGGGATGTTTACCATGAGGTTAATCCCTAGACAGTAATTGCCTGTCTGTATTGACCAAATAAATCAATGTCATATAAAAGAAAAATTACTATGAAATCCTCGATATTGAGCTCAAATAAATATGATTGATTGCTTAAATCCTCTCAAAATGACATAAACAATATGATTTCCAGACTAATCTTGTAGAAGAAAATTACAAGCCATAATTAACTATAATTTCAGATAATGTGGAGGGCAAATGGGATACATCGAAATAGAAAGAAAACTTTTCACCATAAAGTGAAACTGTTGCAATTCAGCCTGATATACATCATAACTGCTGCTACTAATTGTCTGTGTGCAATATATTTATATGGTAGATACTAAAAAGGAATAAGAAAAGCCCACAAAACTACTTCTCTAAGATTTGTTTCTTGTTTTATTAGGTATTTTGAAGGTGTGCAAACTTATATATGCAAGCATCTTTTTGTCAATCACGTGGAACTAGTTCACCCCCAGTTTGTCAGGAAAATCCTGTTTCTGCCTTCTTTTATAGAATATACTATGGAACTACACTACATGAAATAGACCATGATGCACTCCTTTTTTCCAATGTCATCCTGTAATTCCAGAGGCTAATTTTCTACCTTAAGCCTATGTTCATCTATATGCTTTACATGTTTGTAAAACAGAGGTTAGAGGTCTGGTGAGGAACTGAAAATTTAATGGACCATTCTTCACACTTTTATGCCGTTGTAGATATTACATTACCATACGTATTTTGTTTTCATCTACAATGGATTTTACATGTCAATATAGTGGTTTTAAATGCAGATTATATTAAATGCATCTTCTTCAATTGCTGTTTGCTAAATTATAGTTTATTTATATCATATAATTACTCTGTAGAACTTGATACTTCAAAATGTTTTTGAAGCCATGAATAAATGGATTAAAAAAATAATAATCAGACTAATGGAAAATAGGTTAATTGGTAACCACGGCACATGACGACCGAGATTAGGAAATTCTTGAACTATAAACTAAAGAAAGCTGGGAGAGAATACCAGTGCAGAATGCACTGCTCAAACACAACCCCTTACATACCTGTCACTCAGTTGCAATGATCTCACTGGGCTACAGCTAATGCTATTGGCTTGTACCTACAGCTATCCTTATATTGAAAGGCAATTAGAGCTACTGCTTCTGAGTTATATCTGCAGTTAATCATGCGTCCCGAGGTATTTAACCACATGAAAAAGTATGACTGGCTTAATGTTCTTATTTGCTATTAGAAGTAATGCTTGCTGAAGTTGCTTTTCCTTCAACACATTTTCCATTCAAAACCAAGATCTACCCACAAGCATTTGCAATAGACCAAAACTCAGACTTGTTCAAAATGTTACACATACTACTGTGAACTATTGAGGACAGCTTTAATGGCACACAACTACGTTTTGTGCAAAAGTGGTTTACGTAGGTATAATGACTGAAATCACAGTATTCAACATTTTTATCTAAAGAGACAGCAAAAGCCTGTAATTACCTGTAACTGTTAATTCTGTAGTTCTTCTGACAACAAAGAATCCATATTTTAACTCACAAGTGTAATTTCCAATGTCATCCTCTCTAACTTCCCGAATGACAAGAGTGTCCTTTTTAAACACAATACTTGATCTCCACGTCTTTGACTTGCATTCCTGTTTAAAGATAATACAACACTTCAGTGACTGTGTTCTTACACTTAAATTGGACCACTATTGATAATGCTGCCCAAAGCCAAGGTGGCTAGGCAAGAGCTCAGGCTAGTTATGAACTTTGCATGCACTAAACTAAAAATCTAGTTCAATTACATGTTGATTAAAAAGAAAAAAATACTATAGAATTGTATCAGCTGCTTTATTATTTGCCCTCTAACAAGAAAAGCAGAGGAATTGATTCCTTTGGTGGTTTTCTTTTGACATTAATTTGCTGAGTGGCTCCTAGTTAATATACTTATTTGCCATTACATTTATGTCTGTGATCCATGACTTTTTAGAAATATAATCTTTATGTGCTATACTGGTGTAGCACATGAAGTTTCTTTACAAGAAGCTCACGTGGCTTTACCTTAGCATATCAAAGCAGACCAGACTGCTAACACTTTTTTTTTTAATCTCTCTTTATTAGAAGAAAGCTGACAATTCTTTGTGAAATCCACGAACAGATTTTAAGAAATTACCAGCTCTAAAGTTTACCAAAGGAAGCATTTGAATTTCTCTCTCACTTAGTCACTTCTTTTCTATCCTTGATTCTGTTGCCTGTTCGCAACAAATTTTAAAACAATCAATATTCTTATCATATTGAGATCATGAAAATCATAAGAACATTGCATAATATCTTATTGAAGGTGAAAATCTTTTGCATTCCTTACCTTATACCACAGAATTTCAGGCTCCCTAAATGGAAATAAAAAATCTTCAATTTCAGGACATGAAATTTCCTTGTTTTTGCTAAGTTCAGCTTTTTCAAAATATTTCATCTTTGAATTGTAGCAGAGTCCAGTGTCATTTTCACCCACTGTCAGCGAAATGGACACTTTCATACAGTAAGTTGAATTTCTGTAATGCAATAAAAATAGAAATAAAAATCTGATATTAAAAAAATGCCAATGTACATGACATTGTTTTTAAGTAATTATCTTCATCCCAAGCCAAAAATAAAAAAGAAGACATGGTACTTTGTATGTATTTTATAGCTGTTCACGATAACTTTACTTCTTTTTCAACCACTAATTACAATACTTAGAAGGTGTTTTTTGGCCACCCTCTATGCCTAAAAGTTTTATCTCTCCCTTTTGCCAAACTCCTTCTAACATTATTGTCTTTACTGTGGTTTTTGAGAACAATTTCCACAAAAGTAAATACACAGTAAAACTCCATTAATTTAACACTGAAAGCAGACAACCAGCTTGCTGACAGACACCACTGCAACAGCTCTCGGGGCGAAAAGACCATGTTGTAGTTTCACAGGCAAAGGTCAAACAGGAGCTCGAGCACCGCACCAAGAGCCACCTATTCATCCGATCAGAGCATGCTTTGAAGTGGAAGTGGAAACCGTTTTGTAGCCTTTAGTTATAATGAGTCTTGTGACTCTTCCAATTGTAGAATAAAGGAAGCTTTAACCTAATGGACTGCTAACTTGGTTACCTTAGCCTTCCTTTCCTATATGCCCAGGCCAAAATATTGCTTCTGTATAACATACCATCTTCATTATTTCGGGCTTTCTCCTGAAACTTGTTGTTTCCTCTGCTGCGGGACAGTGATATGCCAGCCAAGTAGAGACCAGGGAATTTTGTCTTCCTCCTGACATTTCCCTATGCACTTTAATTAGGCTCAAAGACAAAATTACTTGAAATTCTTTTTTTTTTTTCATTTGAGTTTCCAGGTGGGAAGCAAATGAGCTAGTAAAAGTTGAGTACTCCCCAGAAACACATTGTGACAATGTAAGATTTCTCTTTTACTGTTTTGTAAATGCATTTGACCCATGATATACTGAAGAGGATCTTGTACACACCACTGAGGAGACATTCATCTTATCTCCATTCTCAGACTCTGATTGCTGATTTAAAACAGTCTTGTGTGCATTGGACATGGCAGAATCTCAAAGATGGCTACATTTTCTGATTCTCTTTAGATTTTTTAATATCTGTTTCTTTTTTCTGTTCAAGAAGACAGGAAAGATATGCTTAAGAAAAAGAAAAAAAAAAGAACTTCATTCAATGAACTCTATAGTCCAATTTTCTACAGAAAGTGTAAACCTGAAAAGGAAGATATATAACTTTAAAATTAGAGAATATTCTTAGAAATGTATTCTGGAATGGAATGACCCTCAGCTATCCAGTTAATTCATGGACTTGTAAGAAAAACAGACACAAAATCACTCCCTTATAATGAAGCTGTAAACATAATTTATTATCCCATTCAAGAAACTGGTTGTATAAAGTAAATAAAGATGTTTGAAGTATATTCAAAGAAAAGGATGCATCCTCTGAATATAGGTCAATCTGGCTTGAAAACATCATAAAAAGTCACTTAAGACTGTTTTTCCAAATTGGAAAAAAATCTCTTTCACTCTTCTTGAAAGACCTATTCATTTGGAACAGGGACAATGTCTAAAAAAATCCATCAAGCTCTGAGAAACAAGAGTACATTAACCAGACAAAAGAGGATTCTGTTATTGGACGACAGGTTTCAATGCATAGGGAGGTACTTGCTATTTAATTTGCACATTTAAATATTCTCTTCTATACCTTTCCATATGTATGAGTCCATGAGTCTAAGAAAATTTTATAATCCAATGCTATATTCATTATTAAGATCAAATTCTAAAAATAGGTTTTCTCCTTTTGTTCTCCAGTGTAGTCCAGACTTTGTCCTTGATCACCAGGCAGCTACATTTCAAAGCAGGAGCAATCTGAAAACTCAAATCTACAACAGCTACTTAAATAAAATTTGGGCAAGAAAATCACAGAGATTTCGAACACATTGTAAAGGAGTTACTGGAACTCTATGTATTTCCTCTTTCTTGTCCAGAAGACTGAAGTGCTTATTAGGACCTGGAACATATTCATCCACTTGTTACCACTGATTAACAAAACTTATTTCATATGGTATGACAGAGGCTGCCGTAGTGTTTGACATGAACCTATGCAGTTATCTTCACCCTAACGTATCATTTATATGGTTGTGGTCTATAAGCATGAAAGTGAAAATAATATAGCAATCATATCTACTTAAATATATTGATTCCATTATAGGTATTTTACTTTTGTAGCCATTTATAGTCCTTTAAATTTTGAGGCCTGGTAGAAATGGATGTGTGATTGAATCCTGTGATAATGATAGGAAAGGAAAGAAAAGTATACAAATGGTTCAAATTCTCAATGACATCTATATCCAAGGAGCAGTTGTTCTACTGTCCAGCTTCCCACTGTTTCCTTGAATCAATGGTTTATTCTTCCTTATCTGATACTATTTAGCATTCTGCATTTTACCCTTTTCTCTACTTGAAATAACATCCACGTCACCACTTTATATCAGTACCGATTTCATCTTAATGTTAGTTGATTTGCAAGAGTACATTCATATAGGATATCTGTCATGTGAGACACCTCGATATTCAGACCCTGTGATAGAGCATGACAGAGTAAAGATTGAAAAAGTGTTATGTAGAGAACTAAAAGAATACAATTAAGTTTGTGAAAAAGCATGAAGTACGTAAAAGTCTTCTTAACAAAAGTATATTTGAGTAACAAGATCTTGATAAAAAGTGGGAAAATATAGGTTAAACGAGCATATTTATGACCCAAGTTAGTAGTTTCTAAAATAAGATCAATGTTTATTTACAGTCTTCTGAATTTTTGTTATAATACACAGTTACAACTTCCTTGAATGAAATAGAATTATAGCATTTTGCAATAGACAGGCCTCTTCAATACCTTAGTCTTACAAGCAAATTCATTAGATATAGACTGCTTTTCAAAAAACTTAAGATTGCAATTAACTATATCCACAAAACAAACTTAAAATTTGAAATAATTATTAGTTTCTGTTCCTTTTCTCTTCTTGAAATGATATCCTCTTCAGCATGTTGTTTCTTTGAGATAAAGGCTGAAAAATACACATATGCATGGGTTTTTCTTAATTGAAGAAAAGATGATCAAAGTAGAAAAAACAAAAGAATGCACCTTGTATTTTAGGTATGTAGTCTAGAATCATGGAACACCTTATTTATACTGATCTCTATATAAACGGAAAAAGGCAACTACAAAAAAGTTAAAGGAAAAATTGTGTGGAAAATTGTGGGACTGTCCTACTAAAGTACTCGTCTCCATTGTTGTTCGTGTCTAGTAAAACAAAGACTCTTGTGAATTGTTTTACAAAATACCTATGAAATCAACAGGGCCTAAAGATCTACAGATTATCTGGATGCATGTGTAAAATTGTCTAAATATTTTCAAGCTCTTATCTTCTAAGTATTTTTTATATCTGGGAAGGCAAAGATATACATATTTCACATCTAGGTATTTTTCTTTTGATCAAGCATTCTGACTATGAGAATATCGCCGAGGATACTCTTTTGATCAGCATCAGTCAATCAAGCAGCAGAGAAGAAAATATGAGCAGCTGATAAGAGTGGTGAATGGACCTACAAATACAGAACTTCCACCAAAGATATAAGGCTGAGATCTTGTCTATTAAAATGATTGTAATATGGTTCCTTATTCAGTACAAATGATAAAAGTGTACAAAAGATAAAAGCATACATCTGGATATCTTATTTCCGATTGATTCCTTTTTTTTAATTAAAAAAAAAAAAAAGGCAGAAGCCTTTACTGTAACCCAAAATGTCCATGAACCGACATAGATCAACTGGTTAAACTTCAGACAGAAGTCTATACAAAGAATAGCCCTGAAAAGCTTAAAGAAGGTAGAACTTTAGGAGTAGAAAGTTTGAGAATGAGTTTGCTTTAATAAGATTAGATTACCTAGCTGGTTGTTTTAATTTTGTCAGGGGTTTCCAAAAGATTTGCATTTACAAAGACATGAAAAAACATCATTCTGCTTCATAAAATCAGGTTATTAATCTTCTTCTCTAATAGTAAACAACATAACACGTACCATTAATTCACTCTTAGAACCAAGAATCGAAAAATAATTTGTCGAACAACTAAGATAGGACATTTGAAAACCCTTCACAGCAGCCTGTGAAGACAAATTTCACACACAACTGAAAATTAACTTTGTCTCATTCTGTCCCACATGTAAGAATACAAGGAATATGGATTCACTGCATTTTTCTAGAAAAAACAGAAATTTGTCTTCACGTTTACAGCATTAATGTATACCTCACTTCCGCTTTTAAATTAAGTATATAAAAATCTCTTCTATTTATCTGATTTATAATTTTTTTCATAGTTCTCAAAAGGTTTTATGTATTTTTCCCCTGCTTTTTTCATTCTATCATATTTCATTTGTAAACAAAAATTGATTACATGGAAATAACCTCTTTTAAACTTGTTGAAATGCCAAGCTGAAGAGACAAGAAAAAAGGATGGATTTATCACTTTGCTGAGAAGAAAAAAAGTAAATCTGAAAAACAGCGTTTGACAAAGCAAGTTGTCATTTAACAGTAGTAGAGAGTGAAAAAAAATACATGAAAAGCTAAAATTATGTTCTGAGCCATCAAAAAATTTTATCAACTATATCTTTTACATAAAAAATAAACCGGCAGATAACAAAACAGTAAGAATAAATCTCTAACAGTTTACATATTGAATCACTGTATTAAATTGTTTGTCAGATTGGTAATAAAGAATAGTAAATTTTATACATTCAGGTTAAAAAGAAAAAAGGAGCATGGTATATGATTTATGTATGATTTTTTCATTGGGCTTTGCTTTGCATTTTTGTGTTGCATATGAGACCACTGAACATATGTGGTCAGGAGAGTTCTGCATATCACCTTCATAATTTACCTTTTGTCAGGCTGCTGAGTTTTCCATGCTACTGGTTGTGTGAATTGTGTATGTACATATGTATTTGTTGTTCTCTTACGGAAACTGTTTGGGGGTAGAAACTTATGCATCATCACAAGGAAGTTATTTTGGTATTTCTAAACTGTACCATGTCAAATATTTCCAAGACTTTTTTGACCTTCATATAAAATGCTTCAATTATATTTTCATACACTTAAACGTGCTTAAGCAAGGTCTAAAATAACTCTTGAAAATAAAGACTGGTTCAGCACTGATGGTTGCAGTAGTGCCAACACTATTTTGAAATTAATACTTTTTAGGCCTGTCACCACGCAAAAAAACCCTGTTTATACTTTCCCTATCATTATAGTAAGCAAACTATTAAAAATAAATAAAAAAATGCATACAGGCACAGATGAGAAATTCACAGGCAGTAACATGATTTTGATATAATATGTTACACAAGACTTTTTTTTTAAATACTATTGTACATAGTCCATAGTCCAATGTGGTATCACTTAATCCAACAAAAAGTATACATCAACAAGAAAATAGAACTAACTATTACATTAGGAAATAAAAAAAAGACACATATATTTAAATGCTCGTGGTTATATTCAGTTTTGTGTATAATTTTGTTATAATATGTAGTACATAAAAATTAGAAGCCATTTTATATTCTACATAAAATCAAACTGAAGAAAAGAGGCAGGTGACAAAATTACTAGAAGTCTCACAGCCAGCATAATGTTCAACGTTTAATAGTTAAAACACTGGAGACTTAACCAAGATCCTAGCTTCTGTGTTGAGGAACAGAAGAACAACCAATCTGAATGAAATTTATTCTAGTTTTAATATAGAAAGATAATGAAGACAATCATCACAAAATACTGTTAGTTGCTAGTAACACATTACTAGTAGGTTTTTTTCTATTAATTACCTCTGGCTAGTGATACCTGTACCATGTCACCAAATGCAGTAATGTTTAAAGCAGTAAAACAGATTCTTTCACCTGAATTTAGTTACATTCAATTCCTAGTTATTAATAACTTTTCTATACATGCACAAACCTATCTTAAGTCTAGTTCTGACTTGGTATATTTGTGTAGGATCATTAAATTTTAAAGGAGTCTGAAGCAGCAATACTGACCATCTACTGATTTACAGTATTGTGTTGTAGAAGGCAGGAGCCTGTGGGCAGGCTGAGTCAGAAACTAAGAATCTTAATATTACAAAAAGATTTTTTTCCCTCCCTAGCAATGTCTCTTAATCCGTCTGGTCACATAAGTTCAGAAGTATAACATTAGCTAGAACCTTTTTCTACATATAAGTGAAACTTTTCCTTTACCTATTTTATTCAATAGATGTTCAAGCACTAAAAAATGAAACACACAAAATACAAAAACTAGAAGCAACAAGCTCTTCAGGGATTTTTATTTAAGATCCCAAAAAATCCATTTAAATCCAATTTATCTGAAAAAGGAAATAAGCAGGTGACTTGCCAGAGAGAAATGAACAGGAGGAGAAAGAACAGGAGATACAAGGGAGAAAACAGACAAGAGAACACACACAGAGTAAAAATACTTTACCTAAATCTTAGCACTTAGAATATTACATCTACGTTTAAAGGAACTGCTTTGAGAACTAGGCACTTAAGCATTTTTTAATAAAATAGATCTCTGAGATGGGCCAGATGGGTTACTCTTATGAAACTCTGTTTTTTTTCCTGCATTGAATAAAGCCATGTAATTGTCAATCTCCTCTTCAGCATCACCATGGGGAACTTGGCCATGAATCAGCTCGGTAGTCCCTAGGCAAAATCCCTCTTCAGCCCTATTCACGACACAAGGAGGGAAACCAGGACTCTCTCTGTTCCTTGTCCACACCGGTGCTTTGCTACACCTTTCACCAGTAGGATAATTCAGGGGAGTATAGAGTATAGCTTATACCATCTTTAGGACTAGAGAGACATGCCCTTTGGAAGGTCCTCATCACACCCCAGAAGAGGGCATTTTAACCCAACCCCTGTTTTGTTGTAGGATGCAGCCAACTTGATTTTCTGTGTGAAGAAGCGATTTCTCTCATCAAAGGTGTTCAGGATAAAGCTACCTTCACCTAGTACACAAAGTCAGCATTTGAAGCAGGGATGAACAGGGCAAATAGTCCTATGTTGATCCTGGCACTGATCAACATAAGGCACAACTTCTTTCTGCAGTTTCAAACAAGGCGTTACAGAACCACAGTACAGTAACAATGGTTGCTGAATGCAACCAGAACTTCTAACAATGTTTTGCATTTAAGATTGCAGCCTTTATTTCTCCTTCATTTTAAAGGGAAATGGACTGTCATGACACTGGATTTTTGCAGGGTATATTAAACACGGTGACTAATCAGGAAGTTAACTGGGAACAGAGCAGTCATGCTCTTCCAGTGTACATTATGACAGCAATTACAACATTTACTCTTTAAGAAAATTAGAAAAATTTCAAGCTTTACACTAATAGATATCAGTTGTTTGTATTGAGTTACATTATAGTATTATGCTATTTACAAGGGTAAACACACTGGAGAGCAAACAGGAAGTGAAAAAAAAATCTCTTTGATGTTTTCCCTCATCGTACAAACAGTAATTTTATTTCCAACACCTCCTAAGCTGGACATTTAAAAATAAAGTTTGAGAAATGTCCTTTCTTCACAAAAATTTAAATTTTAATATGTAATCTTGACCACTGATGTCAATACCCACTTTCTATAAATGGTCCATCCAATTTCATGGGAAAACTTTCGTTGACTTCATTAATTAGTTTTTCATGATTTTGCAAACACAATGTAGCCCATTTTCAGTCCAAGTAACTTCAATTAGAGTTATCTGGATGTCTGAAAGCTGGATAGAGAAGCATTCATTCGAGACTAAAACAAAAACACATCATTGATAAGCTATTTGTGCTCTTGGCCAGTGGTTCCAAAGGCTCTTTGTGAGCTTTAAAACTTTCACACAAAAAAACTTTAAAGCCTTTAAATAGCAGTGGGGTTGTTTAAGTACACACCTAAAGCCTTAGGCCACATGGCAAGGGAGGAAGGTCAGCATACCCTACTGCAGCCAGAACCACTGCCACACAGTGAGGTCTCCTTGCTGGCGGGATATGATGCCCTCACAGACTGTGGATTCTGGACCATTTGTTCAGGATATCATTTTTCATACTTTTAATGCAAGGATTCTTTTTTTTTTTTTTGGTTCCTCCGCCCAGGCCGCCAAACTCAGGAATGGCTTGAAATCACAGATTGCCTCTTCCTCAAAGCTTCCAGAGACAACAGAGCTGCAAGTGCTGCGACAGTGTAGCAGGAAGAGGGGAAGAGAGAAGAAAAGTGGAAGGACATGGAAAGTAGCCGGCTGGAATTTTCCTTTGTGCCTTAGAAATTATCTCCTGCTTCCATGCCTCGGGGGACCAACCCAGTTTGAAAACTGCATTTGACCTCAATTGAATTACATAAGCACTGATTTCTTCCCTCAAGGATCACCTAATTATATGCATGATACTACAAAATAACCCATCACACATGAGCCTCCAGGACTGTTTGAATACCAATGCTCTGCAAGATACTTGTTTTAATATGTTTGAATTAGTCACACTAGAAAATATTGATCAGTTTTAGCACCCGCTTCCACTCTTGGAAGACAAAAATTTCACATTTTATCTTCTTCTGACACAAGTCACACATGCTGCCATCCCATGTTCCCCCTTCTCCTCTCCAACCCTGCCAGAAGAGAATGTCAAAGTATAACCTCTAACTGTATTAGAATAATGCTTTCCTTGTGTTAGAGAGAGCTACTGACTGATGTGAAAGGTCCTTTATTGACGTTCTAGAAAATAAAACTGAAATACAAATTCGACTTCAGATAGGGAATTGAATTTTCTCATTCTTATAATACCTTAAAGCTTCTTTTGTGAGTAAGCTATAAAAAATATATATACAGTTTTATGTTATTGACCTTTCTGAAAGATTTCTGTCTTTCTTAAAGTCTAAGTGAAATGCATCACTTCATGAGAACAGGAATCAATCTGGCATTGGTTTCCACATTTTAATAAAACCTCACTTCCTTAGTAAAAAAAGCTTGAACAAAATTATGACAATCAATCTTAATTAAGACCATGTACTGGCAAAAAATCCTTTTAGCTTTCTACAAACTACAGTAGGGAGATAATACCTTAACATGAAACACCTCTAGGTAGACCGTATCCTCATAATTCAAGACACGATGGCACTTGCTTTTTCTTGAGAACCAATGAAAAGAGCCTGGTTCTGTCTTATTTGCACCTTCCATAAAGATATTTGTATACATTAATGAGATCCCCCTGAGCCTTCTCTTCTCCAGGCTGAATAGTTCCAGCTCTTTCAGCCATTCCTCATAGGACAGATGTTCCAGAGCCTTAATCATCTTTGTGGCCCTTTGTTGGACTTTCTCTGTCCAGGCCTCTCTTGTATTGAGCAGGCCAGAACTAGACACAGCACCCCAGCTGCAGCCTCACCAGTGCTGAGTAGAGTCATATTCCTCCACCTGTTGGAAATACCTAGCTTAGTGCAGCCAAAAATGTCATAAGCTTTCCTCGCTGCACAGTGCTGTTTCATGTTCAACTTTGTGTTCTCCAGGACCTTGAAGTCCTCTTCTGTAAGGTTGCACAGACATTCACGGAAAACCCGTTTTCTATGTTTTGGCGTTTTGGTTGACTGTTTTTTTTAACTGGTAGGAAGTGGATGGGAAATCTAAAAGGAAAACACTTTTCCAAGGATTTATATAAAAAGGACAGAAAAAAATAACAACTGGTAAGAGAATGAATGGGACAAAAGGCTTATTCTTTGAAGCCAGCGGCCCTTAAAATGATGTCTACCATTTGGTGTAACAGTGTGTGCCCAAGCAGCTGTGTCTACGTAGGTTTCTGTGGTCAGGAACAACTGGGTGTTACTGCATCCTGATGACTCAGAAGGACATAAAATGCCGGAAAATCTTTACCACCAAATCACTCCTTTTGCAAATGCAATCCGCCTCCTTTTATACCACTAAAATAGAAAGCACTACTGGAAATAAATAAGATGTTGAATGGCTTCTCCCTTGTTCCCTCTCTTTTCTTGATGAATTAGCACACAAGTTCCCAGCTTGAGCTAGAGAAGGACAGATTTTTTTCATTCTGTCGCAAATGCTAAGCTAGATTATTCTGTTCAGCTGTGAAGCAGCTGTGTAAAGAATATCCCTTGAAGGTTTCCATCTTTTTTATGAATGATTAGACATTCATCTCTTGCTAAGTCTGAATAAGTGTGTTCTTTTCTGAACAGAGTTTTTTTACCTTTCACTATCAGAGTTACTCATTAAGGGTAGACATGGATAGAGATATCCATCAACTATAGTATTTATTATAGCTAATAAAGTAATTACATTTGCATAGGAAAAGCAAACTATTCTTTTGAAATTCTCTCCCTAACTCTTACCCATATCTACTCAATAAAAACACCAGTAAAGATGACATGCTTTGAAAGCAGACACTAAACATGAGGAAAATCATCACATTTATTAGCTAACTCTTTCAAGGCTATTTCCTAGCATAGTGATGTCACTTCTCCAGACTCCTGGAAATTATCAAAAGAAATCGTTTTACAACTCTCAATTTAAAAAGTAAACAATTGCAATACTCATAATTGCTACATTTGTTATGAAACAAATTTTTTAAAAATAAGTCAGTTATTATTTTTTTACATTTATTTTCCTAAGAACGATTCAGGAATAAATCAGTCTTCTAAACCAGGAACAGAATTAGACAGGAGGTGGTTTCTTAAGTAGTATGATATCCCACAGATGAATATAAGAGCATTACTGTGTGCAGATTGAACTAGAACTCAAAAGAAAGTACCAAGTTTCTGCAGAAAAGCCAGTGTCTGGCAATGCTTAACCTGCTACCAACCGAGACCTCAAGAAAGGTGCAAGAATTTGATGAAGTTTTTACAACTGAATACCTCAGAGTGAGTCCTGAATTCCTGAAAAAGGAATTCACATGCTGAAAAGAAGCAGGTTTGAAGAAAAAGATCAATAATCAAAGGAATATAATACAAGTCGGGTGTGTCTTTCATTCAAAGATCATAAAGTATACGTAAAATTTATCTATTAAAAATTTTTTACTGTGTTGATATGAACGGTTTTACCACAAAATAGATTCCAAAACTGCCTCAGTGTGATCTGTATCATGACAACAAGTATTTTCAGTTCACTCTAATTTTAAGCTCTAACGCATGATCCAGATCTGCTTCAGAGCTGTTGCTGACAATCAGGGTCATGGAAGCTCAGGAAACAGAAACCAGAACTCAAATTGTATTCATATTAAAATCGTATCAACAGTAGCCCTGAAGTCAAATTCAGGCAAGCAAGCACTTCCACACACCCCAGCTACCTAATCTGCCCAGTGCTGAAAAGTGTTAGTTCTCATTCCAGCCTTAGGGCTTCTTTCCAGACTGCCTGTCTGCCCTAAAATATACTTAAAGGTACATAAAAGGCATTTAATGTCCACATGTTCAATGGAAAACGTAGAAACAAAAGCTTTATCCAGCATCAAAGCACTCTCTCAGTAGTCAGAGCTATAAAATCTATTTTTCCCAAAAGACAGATGTCACTTTTTCTCCTCACACTGACATGCAGCTTCTCCAAGAGGAACTGTTGCCCTCTGGAGCTTCTCCTGAAAACACAATACGTGTATCTGCACGTTGTCCATGATTTCCAAGACTGTATGCATAAAAATAATCAAATCCACACAGAACAAAACAGAGCTCAGTAAGTCATTTTAAGTAAATGTTATTCAAGGATCCCTTTGAACTGATTTCTTGAAGCAGTTAGGACAACCAGAAGTGCACACATTTTGTTGCAAGGCTCTCAAAGCATAAGTTGAAATTTCATGTTAAAGAATGAGCACTTCCCTTCTGCAACATCTCCAGATAAATTAATGCAGCTTAATCTTTTGCTGTTCTTTGTGCCCTAAATTCACTCTCAAATCCCCCAATATGTAAGTGTAGGAATAGCTGTATATCACATTTCAGTTCACTTTGTAAATACACTAGGGTTCAAAACCCTGCCATCAGTTTATATAATCAGTAGAGAATTGAATACATATAAATTTCTCCTGAAAAAAAAATCAACCTATTTTGTCGTTTATGTGTCACATTTTCTGTTCTCTGTTTTTGTTTCTATAATCTATTTCAGTCACAATTTTTGTTCTTCAAATTGGAAAAGAACAAAGAGAACCTGTGAATGCCTGTATCGATTAAACACTTCGTTGCATTTTTCATGAGTGAATTCATGTCTGTTTGCAAGTATTTTAATATTCAGAACAATTTAGGTTAGATAACTGTTTTCTTGTCATTTGTTCAGAAACATGACTTCTGCTTGCATCCTTGATGTCTTTGTTAGAAGTAGCTGAATCCAGTAACCACATAGACGAGAAGCTGCCACAGCTCCAGACAGTCAGGACAAGTGTGTGTGCCCGATAGCTGAGCATATACACACACACACATATGCCTGGTCACACCTGCACACACACAGCACTGCTCAACTGGAGAGCTGATCCAACTCAGTTTCTCCCCTCCAGCTGATCAAGTTAAAGTCAGCTAGTGGAATATACACATATCCATGTACACAACAGGGGTGCCTCCAGCACCTGGCTTTAGACACTCAGCCCAGGACCTGGCCCTAGGTTGTCTGCTCACCCCAGCTGCTTGGCATGAGGGTCTCAATCCCCACCAGCTGCTGGAGCTCAGACATCTATATACTTACCAAAAAGGTCAGACCAAAGTTTACCAATGTGCACCAACACCCATTTAAGGTAGACAAGACAGCCACACAGAAAATAGAAATGCTCTTTAGAGAGAAGACAGGACATACTGCAGAGCTCAGACAAGAGTACACACCATCAGCCCATGTACACTGGACAATCTTTAATCTTCTTTTCCCCCTATCCCTTTGCCTTTTATTCTCCACTCCATCTTTTTCTCACACTTCTCAATATACCTTAGTGTCTTTCTCACCTTTTCCCTTCCTCTGAACATCCCAAAATAAGTTTCTCACGTCTTCACAATCCCTTCAAAACATCATTCAGCAATATTTTTTATACAAACAAGAAATGCTTTTCTTCCCTGCATCCCATAATAAGCTCCATACACCCTTCAGCTTGGAGGCTTTTCCAGGAAAGACCCTCTCTAAGTGACTTCTCTGGGTGGCTGTCACTCACAGGTCATGGGGGTTTCTTACCCATCACTGCTCCTCTGATTCTCACACAGCTTTTGTTTCCACAAACATCTTTAGGCACTGAACAGTCTGAATAACTTGATACCACATGCAGATAAGGTATCAGTAGATTTATGCTAAATTTTAAGACCATCAATCAGTTCTCAGAGATGAGACAAGGTGTCATTCTTGACAGGCAACAGATATCTTCAAGGTCTCTCTCCTTGTTTTCTCAGCTGAGTCTCTCCCTCCCTCTCTTGTGTTCTCTTGGTCCACCTCCTTGACAATACTCCCATCAGGTTTCACTCTATGACTACTTTTCTATAGTGTTCACTGTCCCTCAGTGGTATTTAATATAAGGCTTTCAAATCATGGCATTGTGTAGTAACAGTCACAGTTTATGAGTGTGATCATAACTGCTTTCGAATGCATCATATTCTGGTAATGCTGTTGTCTAATGATTTTTCTGAAACTTTCCAAAATGTCTAATCAGTTTCTACACCTTCATAGAAAACTTGAAATACAGCTTCTGTATTCTTAATGTTCATTTTCACAGTATTATTTCTTCTTCCTGATTTTTCTCTGAAAGATATGATTTTTTTTACCTGTCATTTTCACCCCCACTCTGATCTATTTCAAATATATATATTAGTTTACACTATGAATGTCATCATAAATATACAGATAACAGGTCAATATAACATCCTTAAGTCCAAAACATTCTCGAAATATTTATTTTTTACTGGTAAGAAAACAACAGAGATATTTATCTTCTAAGCTAACCAGTTTGGAAGCTACAACAAACAAAACAAATATAAAATAGTAGTAAAAAATCTCAGATAATATTTCAGGATAACATAATTATAAATGTCACCAAGGAAAATGTACTATGAGGAGAGGGAGAGAACATATAAAAAAAATCAGAAAATATATTTCTTTCTAGGGCTTGTTTGTTTGTTTTTTAACACGGCTTGTTAAGGGAAAAAACTTTCACTGTAATTATGGATCTGCAACTGCTGCTCCATAATACTGAAGCTTTCTGTATAATTCCTCTCTCTTTTCACTTTTTCTAAATAAGAAAAATAACTCATAAATATTTCAGTTTCCAATTACTGAAAGATAAAGAGTAACATTGAAATGCTGAGATCTTGAATAAAAACACAAATTGCAGTACAGCAAAGAAACTATGCAAGAAAAGGCTTTTGTTGAACTGTGCAAAGCACTGACATAACACAAATGTTTTCAGCAACATGATTTTTTAATATTATATTCTTCTTCCTTCTTCTACAATTTGAAATTTATGAGAGACTTTTGCTACTATTGAAATCAATTTTAAAGTCCTAGTCTTCAGTTTGCACAGGTGATTTTTCATTTTTACATGTATAAATTAGTGTTAATGAAAAGAATATTGTATGTTATTGTAAAATGTGTTGACAAAAATATTTGTCCTCTATGAATTCATTTTCCACCTTCTTTAAGGATCTACATAAAATTACAGACTTATTTTCTGTAATTGTATTAAATCATTTTCAAAGCAGCTAATTTTAGATCCTCAGTCATGACAAAATATCAAGGAATACAGAGCAGCTACTAATCAAATGCATAACTATATGCACATTAAAATGCAAATTGCCTCAGAAATAAAGGACATCATAACAGAAGTGGAATAATAAATTGAAATTTTCTACATTTTAGGTAGGTTTGAGTAGAGGAACGAGAAAACGCATTCCTCATAACAGAGTGGAAATGCCTCAAATATGGCAGCTTTGTTAAAGAAGGACAGAACTTAAAAACACATTCAAATATATTGCAGCATAAATCATTACTTTTAATATACTATGATAGCTCTGATAAACACAACATGACAGCCCACTCTATTATTAAGAAAAGAAAATAATTATAAAACCAAAGTTGTTTTCCACCAGTAAAAATCACTCACAGGAAAACAGTATGAGAACAGTTTTCCTGGTTTCATATGTGTTTTTCAGCTTCTGCATTTATTTTGCTACAAGTGTTAATGGCATTATTCTTGCCACAGTAAATAAGGAAAACTGCAAAAACATAATAAACCAAACCCAAACTGTTCCTATAAGTGCTATTAATACATGAGTATTCCTTCTTACAACAAGATGGAGTTTCAGTAGAAATAACATATTTGCTTATTCCTTATTCCTGCAGCCACTCATTGCAAACTACTCAGATAAACCAAACTCCTAGGAAGACTTAACTCCACAAATTGTTTTTTCAAAGGTGTTCCTTCAGATTGTCATTATACACAATTATCCAAACAAGATATAAGTTTAATGGAAAAGTGATATGCCATGGTTCAATTTCAGTTAGAAATAGCTGAGGCAATCTAAGCTGACAGTATAACCTAGTCTCAGAGAGCTCTTGAATTTCAGAGGACCGTCCCTCCTTCTTAAATTAATTGTAACCTATTGGTTTGAGAGAAGCAAAACAGAACATAAAAAACCCAAGTCTTGTTTGAGTAAATTTTACTTATTTGAGCAGGTTTTCTCAATTTTGGAGCATGCCAATACAGCTTTGTATCAGGAGTTATGACTCTTCCTGCAGAGAATAGAATTGAATTTTTTTTTTATTTTTTTTTTTTTGTGGAACAAGCTGTGTAACACAGCTCTTTCCTGTATCAGTTCAGTGACAGCTCATCATTAGTTTGTGACAGAAATCGGCATCGAACTGGACTTATTCTGTTGACAAAGCAGAATTTCACTGCAGTCTGCTGAAATGCCTAACCAGAGGAGGGATAGGTTGTCTCTTCAGCGCATAGATTCCTCTTAAGACAGCTTCCTGCTGTAGTTTCCCTGCACAGCTAGACTCATGTCTTAAATAAAAATATCATCTGTGGTGGTTTCAGACAGCAAGATAATATGTGCTATTCAGAAGCAGATGAAGGAAGACCTTAAGGTGGCATGGAACAAATGCACATTCTATACATGTATATTTAATATTTTAAACCATGATTATTTTTACAAAATTATTTATAAAGAAGCATTGCCTTGGTTATGAAGCCATTAATGCAAAAAATAAGAAGGCTCACACAAATTATTCCTATATGCATTTATCTCTACCTTTCTGTGCACTCATTATTTATCAATTGTTAGTTATATGGTTATACATTTTCACTGTGAATTTAGCTCATTTATATGCCTAGAGTAGACTCTTGTTTCATAGAATCATAGGTGTTTCCTTTCTAATGCTTAACATCTCAAACTATGGAACATTCTTTTCAATACTTTCTCTAAAAGCATAATTCTTATTTACTAAATCCCATGGGAAGCGTTGGAATTCAGAGACGTGACTATGAGGCACACCATGATTAGGCTCAGGAGCCCCTACATATAGCCTGGTTTTTTTCTGAGGGGGAAGAGGAGGGAAAGGAGGAGGAGGCTGAGAGGAAAAATAAGAAACAGAAAAGAAAAAAAATGAAGCTACTTCAGGGCAAAGAAAAAGTCACATTATCCTCCAGAAGAACATCTGGGCTATTGAGGCCTTGAAGTTTAAATGTAGGCCTGGAGAGACCCTTTTATATCAAGTGCAGCTCAAAAGAAAATAGACCAGTTATGTAAACCTTGCATCCTCTTTCCCCACCAAAACAATCCAAGAATAAGATTGGTTTTATGGGAAGAGTGACAGATCTGACTGCAGCACCACTAAAATACAATTTTTTATCGCTTGCCCTCATTTCAGTTTTAATAAGCTCTCTTGGCTCTCTTATCTTTTTATGTTCACTCCACAGCAATTAAACAGAAATGCAAATGTCATACCCATTTTTATAACAGTGCCTCGTATAAAACTGCAATAAAGTCAGCAAATTATATATTTATTGAAAGATATACTGTCTTTTTGTCAACAAAATCTAGCTAATATGAGTATAATGCCTGTATATGTATCCTATGTTTGCACATTGTATAAGCATGGGAAGATTATTAGTAACAATTTGAGCACAACTTCTAAGAAAGCATTATACTTTGAAAGCTCAAATCAGTTAAATAAGGAAGGAAGAGAGTTTATGAATATGCAGTTTGGATTTCAAAACAGCTGTTCTATTTGACCATTAAAAATATTACCCGTTTTTTATTCACTGTATGCAAACATCCAGTGAAATGAGGCTGCATTCACACAAATATGTGGTAACTACTTTAATTCAAGTGTGTTTTCATACAGCTGTGTTCCCCTTTTAAAGGGAAGCCTCATCATAGAACAAACAAGAGATTTCAGATTTGTTTTTCTCTGAAACCAATCTAGCAATCCAATCAAGAAACACAGTACAGCACACAAAATAAATCAATAATCATTCATCTTGAATAATGAACAACATGCTGCCACAGTGATGACAGCTGATCACTGCCCCCAGTAAAAAAAACCTCACCCAAAGTACAAGGGATGTGCTTTGCCACTAGACACTCTGACACAAAACCTCATCCGTCCCCAGCTCAGGGGGGCAGTGATCAGCTGCCTGTGACCTCAACCAAAGGCAGCCAAGTGTTTCACACTCTGTAATACATTTGCCTCATCATCTGTGAAGTGAAAAAGTGTTACTTTGCAGAGGAGGAACTGACATGGAAAGACTACATCCTCACTCTTCCCAAATAGTAATATGACTAAATATCACAAAAATAATTTCAATGGAATTCTGAACACTTACCTGCTGTTATCAACTCCATTTCTGAATTGGCATGTTACAGAATGAAGGAGCAGGAGCCAGAAAGAACATATGAAAGAAAAAGCTACTTTCCTATTTTATCTGTAGCATGTAAATACAACCCTTCCTTGTGACTTGTCATTTTTTTCTCCATTTTTTTATCCTTTACACAATCTATTCATAGCCATGTGTAACAGCAGGGTGGTAACATCAGGAAAAAGGCAGGAGTGATACCAAAACGCAAATAGCCTAAACAGCAATGACTCATCCTGTGTTCAACAGCAACACGCTAAGGTGGATTAGAAGAAATAGTCAAAATAAAGGGCTATCTTTGGTTTACATGGCAAGGTGTTGGCAGTGGAGGGCTGCAGACGTGGTCTGTGTGAGAAGAGGACAGGGGCTGCCCCATGCCAGACAGACCTTATTCTAGCCGGCTCCGATAGGTCTACCTCAGGAAACGGCTAAGCTCAGCAGACAGGACATTCCCCTGGGAAAGCATATTTGAGAGCACATTTAAGAAAAAACACTTTGCACCATCCATAAGAGAGAGGATAGAGAAAAAACTGTTAGAAACAGCCTAAACAGACACTAAACTTGTTGAAGAAGAAGAGGAAATGTTGTTTCAGGTGCTGGAGTGGAGATTCCCCTGCATGGTGATGCAGGTTGTCTCCTTGTAGCCTATGGAAAGTCACAGATACCCACACTGCAGCTGTGGAGGACCCCATGCCACAGCAGGTGGACATGCTTTGAAGGAAGCTGCAGCCTATGGAGATCCTGTGCAGGAGTACTAGGAGCTGCATCCAGTCAGGGAGGTGTGCTATAGCAGCCTGTTCCTAAAGGACTGTACCCTGTGGAAGGGACCCATGCTGAAGCAAATCTTAACTTAAAACATGGGAACAACTCAAATTGGAGCAGTTTGTGAAGAACTGTATCCTGTGGGAGAGACCTCACACTGGAACGTGTGAGGAGAAAGGAGAAACAAAGGTGAACTGTTCTGAACTGGCTGCAACCCTCAATCCCTGTTCTCCTGTGCCAAACTGCGTTGGCAGGGAGGAAGCAGAGGACTTGAGAATGGAGTGAAATTGAGTCTAGGGAGAAGGAAGAGACTAGGAAAAGCTGATTTTAGTTTTGTTTCTCACAGTCCTTCTCAATTTTATTTTGGTTTAAATTGACAATAAATTAAATTAGATTTTACCCAAATATTTTGCACATGATGGTAACTGAAAAGTGATCTCTCTGTCTTTCTTTTGACCCACAAGCTTTTTCATCTTCTTTTTTTACCCCCGTATCCTGTTGAGAATGTGGAGTGGGGAAAGCTGAGGTTAGCAAACAACAAGGGCAATCATTAGGTTCCTACTGGCACTCAAAGTAATTTTGAATCCCTAAGGTATGAGAAAAAACATGGTTTTAATTTTTCCTGCCACTTATTCTTTAATGGTATTTTATTAGTCTTATTATCTTCCTCAGCAATATCCTTACACATTAAAACATTACTTTGTTTTAGATAGCCTATTGTAATCTTCAAAAATAATATTCATTAGACATGAGTTACATGATTTTCTGTAGAGCTACAGAAAAAGGAGACAGAATCAACACAAAGATGACATGGTGGGCTGGAACATCACTTGCTCAAGCATTGCTTTTGGAGACTAGACAAGAACATCACTTTGATGTAGCATACCAAGTATTCTATTATAATTTTGAATACTAAAAGGCAGAAAAAGACCATAAAATGTAGCATGACTGAAAAGCTGTCTTTAGAAAGACCAGAAGAAAACTGCTTTGCAAAAGAAATTGTTTAAATCAAATGTGGGGGCCACTATGTACTGAGAAAGGACTACAAAATACATTACCTACAACCATCACAAGACACAGTATTCTCTTCTACATTTGAAATAATTTATTTTGCCTATTAAGTTTTAAAGCTCTGTTTGCTACTTTTTCTTCATCTTGACTATGACTCGACATTTTAATTTTGTCTTCCTAAAAAACTAGTCTTCTCTGCTTTGCTCTCACTTCTTTCTTTTTTTTCCTTAAAATATACGCTGCATCAGTAGCAAAAACATTATGAATGTAATCCTAATCTGTTATATAATGTGATGAACAGAAAAATAAATGCAGAATAACACAAGTTTTCAATAACACTTCTTAAATGCTTTTGAAAATATTTGTAGCAAAAGCCCCAAAAAAATTGCGTCTTGAGGTAGGGAGGGTAGCTGAAGGTACAAAACCAGTATGCAACAAACAATAAAAACTCATGAACAGATGTAGTTATGAAATGTGGCTTTTTGATAGAATATTTGGTGGTTTTCATAATAGACTTTCAATCTTCATTTCTGTCATAAGTAAATATAATTATAATAATATAAAAACAAGTAAAAGGCACAAAAATAATTCTAATCTATGATTCATTCAAAATAGAACACTTCCAAAACAATGGAGCAATCCTCCTTAGCCATACTTCCACATTGTTATTCAAACACGTTGTATGTCTCTGTGAAACTTTTATTTAATTTCATCTTATATACTAAGTAATACACAAGAGTAACTGAAAAGGAGGCCAAGCGGTATTACTGTACAGCAGAACTAGCACGGAGTGGTTTCTGCTTTATATCCCCAGTGGCAGTGGCGTTACGCTGCATGCAAACAATCTGGCCTGCTTCCTAGGGAAGAAGGCTGAATGGGACATATCATTCAGCATTTCTAAAAGATTGAGCCAAAGGGTGGGTGCTTTCATTGTCTAGCCATTTGAAGCAACTTGAATGCAGCTGCTATTTACTAAGCAGGCTGGCCTTTATGAAGTCTTTAATAGGTCACAGTTAGACACTCAATGGTAGAGGCATATAACTGTTTACAATGAAACAAAGATTTTACAAATCTCTGTCTCTCTCTATTCATCACTTTTAAACCCACTCTTACAAATTCCTTTGTTCTGAAACTAAGTTGAAATCCTGTATGTTTTTTCTGTAGTTCAAGTCTTAGAATTGTAATGTATTATTTGCATTCTAGTAGTAGCAAAATGCTTTGGTCAAAATGAATGCCTCCCTGTTTTAGGTGTTGCGTATAAACACTCAAGAGAAAGCCCATGACTGAAAATCTTACATTAGAAAAGAACTGGCCTTTCAAAAGGAGGAGGAAGAGTGTTTAAGAAACAAAGTCACATGGTTTTTTACTTCTTCTTTCTCATATTTTACTTCTTTTTTTTTTTTTTTCAAAATTGCAGAATAAGTAAGCACGAGTATGCTTAGACTACAACTGGTGACAGGTAAACCACTAAGAAAAAAATGAACTTTTGAAGAAGCAGTTGAAACTGTATCTGCAGGAGAAACAGAATGTAGACAGGGCAAGCAGAAAGGCTGGTAGGAAGGAATGCCTGAAGGAAGCCTAGCTCTGAGATGAGTGATCTCTTAAGCATCACAGAAAAGGATTAAGGTCACTTTGTCCCTGTTCTAAAGTCGGTTGCAATGAACAGAACTTGTCCACTAAGTTCAATGAGCTTGGAACTGGATTCTTTTTCAGTAAGTTTCTTTCCGGTTTAAGGAGGAAGAAAAGGTGGGACAAATTCTTTAAGAAGTCAGTCAGCTCACAACCAGGAGCCTTCACAAGGTTTTAATTAGACTTCAGGTGTCCCCAGCTCACCTTGCAAGAGCCAGCATCAGAAACAGGAGTATAATCTCACAAGTCATCTCTGTGCAACTCGTTCTGGAGCACCATGTGTAATGGCATTGCTCTGAAACCAGCACGTACCACAAAGAGCAGCCAGCACTGCCTCATGTAAATAAAATCTAGGACTACTGTTTGAGGCTATTTTTCAGTTTGCCTTTCTGAGTCTTTCAATATCCCAAAGCAAAATAAATCTTGTCACAATTGATACAGTGGTAGGGAGTTGGATTCTTAAAGAAACAATTTCTCTAAGTCAGGGAGCAAGGAGAAGCCGGTGCACAATATCCTCATTTCTAACAGCAAATGCTGTTGGAAAAACAGACAAAAATTGTCTGCAGAGCTGAGGACAGAAAAATTAAACCCCTTAAAATAATATTAAATTTGTTTATAAAATAAATTCATGAAAAGTTACTGCCAAGCATAAAACTCCATATGCTGCTCACATATTTTAAGCAGATAGGAACATGATCAGCTGCAACATGAAGCGGAAAATGTGTTCCAGAAACAAGGAGGAAAATATGTGTTTGTCTGGGTGTTACAGTTATAATTAAGTCAGCATCTTATGAGACACAGGTTAAACAGAGATTTATACTTCCAGACAGCGTATTTATAAAATAGGAAAGAGAATAGAGAGAAGATATAGCAAAGACATCCTAAGATAGCCTGCTTATGTGGTATGAATTTTTAAATATCATTCTGTATCACATTAGTAAAAATGCTGTGACTATACAATTTCTTGTTTTTAGAGAAATGAAACAAAACAGCTTTGAAAGCAGAGACAAAAACCTCACTTTGAGAATCATTGCTTGTGTCAGCAGCTGTTACTCAAGTTTCTTACATATGGTGCCAAGAAAAAATATGCTTCTTCAGACATATTATGGTATATTGCACCATTGTGTAATTTTGACAGTCTGAGATATATTTTTTTATTTTTGTCTAGAATAGTACATATATCAAAGCTGAGCAGAATTTAAAGTTTTTCAAAATAGTCAAAGCTAACAAAGACCCCATATACCAATATACAACCCCAATATAAATGTTTCATTATTTCCTATCATTATGTTTACCATTGCTACCCCTGTCCATCACTTCAAAGCGGAAAGACCTGATTACAATTGTTACCACTAATCTGAGACTACTAAGAGTTGTGCACCTTTGTTTATTATTAGCAATGTTTGTTATGCCTTGTACAGCTTAATAATAAATGTGAAAACTAATAACAGTGTAATAGCAACTTTGCTTATGCTCAAAGTGACTAGCATACCATTTTTTAAAAAAATGTCTAATAGTACAGTGGAATAGCATCATGATGCATCTACGAAATAGGACTAATCTGATTTAATAAATCATAAGGGATGAGACAATACAACACAGACTTTAAAAAGGGGTATGGACATATAATTTACATGATGTATAGTATCATTGCAGTTTACTGAATAAATACTAGAACATTTTCAATTGTTTTTACATCCTTTTCTCTAAAAAAAATATTACTTATTCTGAAGAAGCCTTTCTAAACCATAACCATGCACCTCAGATTGGCAAGTCCTTCAATAAAGAGAAGGTTTCTCTTTGGCTAAGCATCTACATGAACAATAAAGGAGATCAAATGATCTTCTTATTAAATAATACCCACATGTATGACTGACAGTTTTAAGATGAGAAAGAAGCGTGTATAATTTAAAGCTATACAAGACTGTAATTGTTTAGAAAATAATAGCTAAAGATTTCCAGAGAAAATATACTACCACAAAAACTGTGAAATTCTGCAAAAACAAACCAACAGAAAACCCACGAACAGAGAAACTCAGCATGTCTAAGGAGGAGCAAGAGAGGCCAAGTTTTCTCAAACAGATGGCTGTCTCGCTACCAGCATCTCACACACATCTGGGATCTCATTCATAGTGCAGATACATTAAAGCTTAGCACATTACTGCTAGCTGTCTATTGTATTCTTTGGTTGATAAATAACTGTTGAACTGCTCTGTACTCTTAACTTCTGCATACACTGTATGCAGAGTTTGTATACAGCAGTTAGATGTGTTAACAAATGTGACCCACTGACAGGTAATTTCTCTTTCCTCAGTGAAAGATTCTCTAGAAAGTTCAGCAGGCTGGACATCAGAATCAGTGAACTTTGATAAAGTGACATGCACAAAATGTAAAACTCAAATGAGTATACAGCAAATGAGAATACTATTTATTTGCAATTTAAAGGCAAAAAGAATGTTGTAGTCATCAGAAGAGAGAAGAAACTTTTTTAAAGGGAAATCATATATGCTGCTATATTTTTGGACATTTTTCTTTAATATTATTACATTCAATTTCCACCCTTTGCAAACACAATTAATTAATCTTAAAAATTACTGGAGAATATTATTCTAATAAACTTTGTTCACGGATATCTGTAAATTGTACAGAAAAAAACCCTCAATAGTGTGTGTTTGTTTGTCTGGTTTTAAAATATTAGAAAGAATCATAAAAAGCTCAGTAAAAACTTACATGTTAACCACATTCTGCTACCTTTCCAGCTCAAACCACATCAGGCACTTGGTAAATTGTATTTTGAAATTTTATGATATTTAAAAATGGAGACTTGGCACATAATTTCACTTTTCAGTATATTTGCTCTAGGAAAATAAGGACATATTATCATATGTCTCCATTTAACCCAGCTTATCTACTTTATGCTAAGTGAAGTTTGTCTGACTTGCACATCCTTATCTGTAAGGTAGTGTATAGCATAAATTACTACAACTGACAATAACTGGTGCAAACACTATTAATTCTCTGCACTACTAAACAAAATTTTTGAGTAAGTTTTAATATAGTATTTCAACCATTAGAAATTTAGGATTCTTCTTCTGAGCACTCTTTTCATATTTATTTTTTACACTAAAAGCCTTTAAGGATGGATTAAATGGAGAGAAGTTGTTCATTACTATTAATAATATTTTAAAAATAAAACTTTGGTAATACGTTGTATCATACTGCCTAGAAAATCACTAGCAACTGAATAATTGTTGCCCCCTAGATACTTCTCTGTTTCTTTTTCTTTTTTCTTTTTCTTGAATAATAATAATAATAATTACAAAATCTTGAGAGCCACATGCTGGTCCTTTCCATTAGAACAGGAAAAAGCAACAGTTAGAAACAACTAAAACCCTGAAAGACATCCTGCAAGCAGTAGAATGTCATCAGCATGAGAAAAAGCTTTGCTGACTGGGCTGCTTTCTACTTTAGTAGAAGTCTACGCTTATTATACACGTGAAACTATGTGGTTGGGTATTGTGCTCTATGAAAACCGTTTTTTCTGTCATTATTCTTCCCTGAGCATGTACTTCTGACTGCAGCTCCTGTTGATTTTTCCAGTTAGGGACAGAAATCAGGCTGTACACAGAAGTACTGCATCATCTCCCCTCATTCCTCAAACCAGGAAAAGGAAAGCAGATGGGGAAATAAAGGAAGAGGGGTGAAGGTGAAAAATGAAATATTAGTGATGGTCAAGGATGTGACGTGAGAAGAGAACAGAAGTGAGACTGTAGGATCTCCCGGCTCTGTCGCTCAAGCCCATATTCCTCCCACCCCCTCCTCTTACCCCAAGGTCCCAGAGAAAACAGGACGAAAATACAAAGCAAGTTACTTGACACATGTGTGCACCAGCGCTGTTTGAACAGCAAGACAGGCTGTATTCAGGACAGGGATGAGTCAGGAGATCCTGTAGTGCCATGAGTTTACACCTACTGCTCCAAAAGTCTTTTTTATTTTATTCTCCTGAGCTAATTAGACCATTACCTGAGCCACAGTATTCACAACAAGCAGAAGCTTTGCCCATCAAAGTACCCCTCTTTGATGAAAGGAGTAGGACCCAGGAATAAGAAAATGGAACCTATCACACATAGCCATGCAGAAGTGTTTCCAAAGGGCCATTTGGGATCTGACCAGGAGGTATCACAACATTAACTAAAGTAGTTTGGGGACTTTGAGAGCCCCGAACAGATACCTCAATGGGTGTGGGTGGAGGCTACTCTGTCCCAGAAAACCTTAGGCACAAGGGACGACTGCAAATTCAGGGAAGTCTCCACATCCCAGAGCAAAGGGTAGGGGGCTTGTCAGGGTGTTCAGTGCCCACAGTCTTCATCTATGGTGGGAAAACCTAGAAAATGATGCTCTGTGGCTGCTTCTGGCTACGTGTGTTTGCAGTAAGAGAAACACAACCTGAAACTCATATGGGAAATGAAGCAACTCTGTTTTTCTCATTGATTCTTAGTTGTTTGACCCCATTTATGAATAAGGAGTAAGAAAAAGGATAGATAGATAGATAGATAGATAGATAGATAGATAGATAGATAGATAGATAGATAGATCTTAGATAGACCTTAGATAGATCTTAGATACATCAATACCTACTAAGTCTTTTTAAGGCACTATTATCTCAACTGCAAGTCATCAAGTCAGTCTTTAAGCTGGTGGTGAATGAAATAAAATATCCTATTCCATTTGGATAGAACCATCCACTGAAACATTCACCCTCACTCACCATTGCACACACTTCTGAGTGAAGGAGAATCAGATTCTGGATAATTCTGTAGCTCCTAACAATAATTTCTCTCACATAGGATGGAAAAATAATTAAAATCAAAAGATTGCAAGAACTGTCCTTACAGAGCACAGATTCATAGCTGTATTGTTCCTCTATATAGTCTGTCCCTTTGAACTGATGTATGGTTTTGGCTCTACATAAGTGACTCCATATCAGAAAATAATTCAGGCCAAATTAAGCCTTATTTTTTGACTGTTTTGTAGCTGGATATTCCTATTACATCAGATTACTTAAAGCATTAAATCTGTATTGCCAGAAGATAGTATATTCTTAAATTTTCTGTTGCCAAAGGGCCATTTTGCTCTTCTTTCCTCTTCATAATATGTGTTAATTGATTCTAAATTTAGTAATTATTATTTTTGCTTACATTACGAAATAAAAGATATTTTTAAGATTATTATACTGAGATTTCAGAAATATTTGTTTCTTTTCACCCCTTTTATTGTGGATACTGATACTTACTTTTTTAAAGAACAAATTTTTTTTATGAGTCTATATGCCAAACATTTAGCTTGTTTTACAGTTAACATAAAGGATACTTAATAAATACAATATGGCCATGACTACCTTAGTGATTAGTAAACATAGTAGGGCAGAATATAGCATTAAATAATTGAACTTGTACACAGGTATCACAGTATCACAGTATCACAGTATGACAAGGTTGGAAAGGACCTCTGAGATCATCAAGTCCAACCTATAACCCAACACTAACACCAACCATCATCTAGACCATGGCACTCAGTGCCACATCCAATCTCCCCTTAAACACCTCCAGGGTCGGCGACTCCACCACCTCCCTGGGCAACGCATTCCAATGGCCAATCACCCTTTCAGTAAAGAACTTCTTCCTCACATCAAGATAAACTTTCCCTGACAAAGCTTGAGTCCATGCCCTCTAGTTCTTTCACTGGTCACCTGAGAGAAGAGACCAACCCCTGACCGACTACAACCTCCTTTCAGGTAGCTGTAGAGAGCAATGAGGTCTCCCCTGAGCCTCCTCTTCTTTAGACTAAACAGGTGTAAGCTGTACCTTTGATTTTCATAACTAGAAATTTTATTTAACTTTTAGAATATAAAGAGGTATTTGATCTCTCTACTGCTACATAGCTAAGCAGATCATTGACAGCAAACATTATAAAATTTTTCACACACAGGCAGTTCCAGAATATAAAGCTGGTTCCTTGTTGAAACAAACATCAGATTCTCCTCATGTGATTGCCTTTATTAAATACATTGAGTGATTGCAATTGACTGATAACCTCAGAGGCTCTGTGCACTATGGTGAAAAGACTAAGTGTATATTTTTGATTGCATAAAATAAAATTTTATGTAGGTTATTAAGTGACCCTTTTCACAAGGGGCCTGGTCACAATTCAAAGACAATATGTAGAGTGAGAAATACCTAAGTATGGTATTGAAAGTGCATTTGTCTATACAGCTGCTACTGTACTGACTGGCATTTGAGTATGTGCATTGTGTATGGATAAAAAATAAAGAGAATATTCATTTTAATGAGTGATTCACAATAAAAGATAATTAGAGGGTAAAAATCATTATACAATGCCCAAGGAAGAGTATACAAATATCAGAAAAAGGAAGGATTCTAGGCTTGGATGCAGGCTTTTGGAGAGTTTGACTTCACTGAGCAGTATCAATTTCTTCAAGAGAAAGAAAAGATATTATGTATGTTTGCTGTTAGCCTTGTGCCTGAATAAGGCGCCCTTGTGTAAAATAATCTAGATTTAAGCCTTTAAGGTTTCTGAGTAAGCTAAGAATCTTTTCCTAGTGGCAGAGCAGAATACTGGAGTGACCACTGTTAATAGTAATTATTTTCCAAGTAGTTGATCCTGAAAGATCCCGGAGTACTACAAAATTTTTACTATGCTGAGGAAAGTAGCAGCCAGAATCCTAAATTACAATCCTATAATAGGAGTGCATGAGAATAAGTCTGAATACATATTTGAAAAAGAGAAATATTTCAAAATTTAAAATTCAGCTTCATGAAAAGAATTTTCACTAAGATATTAACTCAGGTCCTGTCAAAATATTACTTCTTGTGTTAGAAGAGACTACACTCAGGCCACCTGTGACTTTAGAAGCGTGCATTCCTCCATTACTGGAAAAAAAGGTACACTCATACTCCAGTTACCTTTTATTATAGGTTTCATGGCACAGCTCAAATGAAGAACGTTTCACCTTGCCTGAAAATATATTTGGAGGAGCAGATATTGCAAACTGGAAATGAAACAGGTTGAAATCAAGGGAAAAAACAATAATTGTCGTGGAATAATTGCCAAGATTGAGCCATCTGTATTTCAAAAACTCATAAACCTTCTTTTAATCTTCATGTTTTCTAGGTTGCCCTCAAGATCATTCAATTTCTTAAGGTTCTGTGACGAATTAAAGATGAAATTGCTGCTATCTGATCCAAAATTATAGCAGCACACACCCCCTGCAAGTAAATATACCACAAAAATTTAATGGCAAAGTTTGAAAATGTAAGAATTTATCATAGTCGTTTTATAAATTTGGTCTAATGCCTTCATTGACTACACAGACAATGACATTGCAAAACTATGGAGACATCATTATTTGCATACATTTACAGCCATTTTCATGTAGCATTATGACTGAAAAACAATTAAAATTCAGATCTTCAGAGACCCAATGGCAATGCTGTCACAATGCTATTTTAGACAATTCAATTTAGATGCAGCAGCTGCTTCTCAATGAGATTTTGATGTTTACCCAATTTTGCTGCTGGGTTAATTGAGTCATATTGAGGTCAAGTGGCTTGTCTGCAATCACCCAGATGTAGGCTCAGTAAGAATTACAGCTCAGGACTATCACAGCTATAAACCTCTATTTCTTCCAATAGAGCAAAAGTACAAACAGAAATAAAATAATCAATGAAACACTGTGAGTAGAAAAATACATCAGCTGCCACAGCAGAAGGTTAGTCAAGTTACTTGTGTTACTAAAGAACAACCATTAAGTAAAATGGAAGAAAATACATTAACATGAAAATGAGAATAAAAGAAGAGCTAAATACTTTAGAATTTATCTTATCTGAACAATTTTAAAACATGCCAACTAGTTAAACTTGAGTAATAACCCAAGGAGTAAAGCTTAAACAAAATCTCTTCCTTTTGCCACAGGACAAAACAATTTCTTACTGAACTCGCTACATAACCTGACTGCCCCTCTGTCTGAAAGCAATATCCAGCATTGTAGGATATGTGAAAAAAAAACACATGCTCAAATAATAACTTGAACTTCTCAAATTCATTGTTAAATTGTTCAGCTGAAACTGTTCTGGGAAAAGATATCACTGAAAGGTCCTATGTGCAGCTGCAACATCAGCTGCAGCAATAAATAATTAAAAAATTTAAGTTTTACAATATCACACACAATTAAAATTAGCATATTTTCACTCTGAATATCATATTCCTCTCAAAAAAACCCATAATTTAAACTGTTAAGTAACCCTGTTTTGGAACTTACCTATCCACGATTAAGCTGCAAGTTACCGTATGCATTACTGGAGACGTGAGTTTTTGCAGGGTTTTGGAGTGGTGGTGGGGGGTATTTTGAATGTGTTCCTATGCCCAAATACAGGTAAACAGGTGTTCCAGGACAGAATTGATGACTCAATAGCAAATATGGTGTGTAGAGCATGGCTAAAATGTGTGAGGTCAGTTACGCAGAGCGGTATATTATTTAGAGGAAGAAAAGATAAATAACTGGTGGTGTCATCTAGATAAATTAGCAGCAGTAGTATTTCAAAAAGTCTTAAGATAGGTGGCGCAGTAAACATCAAAATGAGAAAAAGGAGTCATATAGGTGAGGGAAGGAGAAGAGCAGCGCACTTAGATCAGCATTTTAATTTAGATCAAGAGTGCACTTTCAAAGATAACTTCTTGATTGTGGCTATTACAGACTGAGAGTGTACAAATCAGACTCTTTCAGAGAAAACAAAACTGAAAGATTGCTCCAAGACCAGACTTAAGGTGCTCTTCCCACCATCAGAAATTCAAGTAAAGGTGCTGGGCTGCATCTATGCTAAAATAAACCACCAGAAATACATGTAATGTAAATGTCAGATCTACAGCACCAATTGCTTTGCTTTTCATCAGACCTTAAAGGCCTGCATTATTTCAATCCCTTAAAAGCATTTAGGAGTAGGTAGAACAAGAAATAGTTTCATTTGGGGGAAACTAGAGAAAAGCAAAGCAAAATTCTTTGCAAGCTGGGGTGAGCATCATCTTTTTTAAAAAATAGAAAACGACAGATATCCACTTTAACTGTCAATGGATTAATGTAATCATAATTTAGATTAATCTTCAGAGGTCATCAAATCCAAACCCCTAGGCAAAATGAAATTTAATAACGGCCAAATTTGCAAGGATTTGACCACCTCATTTACTTCTGAGTACAATACAAGACTGTGAGCTCATCGTAGTGTACTCCAACAGTATGACTTTTCATGATTAATGATGTTCATTGTATGTATATTAGCACTCTATCATACACTTATAGGTACATTCCTCAACACTTATTGAAAGCTATGGGGTTTATTTTCTTTTTTACGAAAAAGAAAAATCCAACTTTATTTGAACAACTGTCTAATCAACCCAAACACACTTCAACCTCCATACTTCAGTAAATAATGACTAAAAAATGTACCAGAACAGTTTCTTTCAAAAATACACTAACAGCCTTCCATAATAAAGAAAATATGTATTTAAATTATTTTAGAATTTCCTACTTTTGTTGCAACAGTTCTTGGAAATAGTGTGGAGTCATTAAGTAACGATATTCCTTAGAGACCTAGTTGTAACACTGAAACATTAAAAAGTTCTAATAGCAATTATATTTTCATATAATAGCACCTACTTTTTGCTTGTTGCAAATCAGTCGTCAATGCATAGATGAATACAAAGCCATGCTTAAGAGACAAGGAACAAATTAAAAGAGATAATATAAGGCTTAAGTCTCATTAATCAGGAAAAAATTCATTAATAAAATAATTTTTTTTCTGTTTAATTTCCTGGTTTAGAAACCTTCATCAGTTGAAACATTCTTAATCACAGTTTTTAACATTTACTTATAAGCATGAATATAAAGGACAAACAAATAAGAAACCATTATATTTTCCTGTATTTCCTCTTTATTTTGTAAGATACTTTAAGAGTTATTATAATGATTTTTGAAGTGAAATTGGTGTATCTGAGAACTGGCAACTGACAGAAACAAGTTCAACTATTTCCAAATTATAAAAAAAAAGTATGTGTAAAGAATCTTTAACAATTTATTATTGAAATATGCTTTTAACTAATTTACATTATTTATAGTTTCCAGAGTTTTAGACATTCTAACCTTCTGGACTACTAAAACTCTGAAATTCTTCTATCACAGAAATGGATGCTGTAATATCATACAATTAGGAAATGACACTTAGACTGATAGCATCATTACTATACACATCGGGGAGAAAAATTTTCAACACCTCTTTCTCCTCCCCATTTGCATTCACTTTGGTTACTGTTATTTTTAGTAGTTTAGTGATTACTTTTCTTGAAACACTTATTATTGTGTGAAATAATTCTGAAATTTCTGAACAAAAAAAAATCTCTTTTTCATGTTTTCTACTTTTGAAAAACCTTCCAAAAAGCTTCATGGGAAGATAATGGAAGTTCTTATTGGGAAATGCAGACAAAAGATTAGAGAGGCAAGAAGATCAGAGATGATGCTACAGAATAGAGATAAGACACTGATGATGCACAAGCAGAATTATTAGTGAATAATTATTATTTCACCAGAACTTTACAACTGCAAAACAGATAATCAAGCTTTTAAAAATTGTATAGCCTTTTCAAAATTTTCAAAATCATCTGTGCTTCTTTAGAGATTTTAGTTATGGCCAGAGAAAAGTTTGAAACTTTGTTGTTAAAGAAATGTCGAAATAAATAGAAATTCTTTCTCAGGAAGGACTTATTGATTTATAGGATGCTGTTCATGTCATTCTTTGGCACAGAGTTAAGCTTTCATAACACAGGGAAAGACGAGGAGCAGAAAGAATGAAGCCCCTTTGTTTAACAACTAAGTGAAGCAGAGTCCCTTAAGAAAATGTTGGGAAACTAAAGACTGAAATAACAGACATATTTTAGGATCATGGTGATAAACTTTTAGTTACTTTGTTTAACAAACAGGCACTTTGCAGGAGCACCTTCATTTAATTAAAACCTCTAGCCCAGGGGTGTCAAACTCCCAACTCCTGCCGTTCTCCTGCTCCTGCAATGTAACGCGCGTCACACACTTCATACGTGACCAGCATTGGCAGGAGCGCAGGGGCAGAGCTTGGATTCGGTCTGAACATCAGGAAACACTTGTGAGGGTGACTGAGCCCTGGCATATGTTGTCCAAGAAGGCTGTGAATATATTCATAAACCATCTGGACATGGTCCTGGGCAGCTTTAGGTGGCCCTGTTATCCAGGGCATTTGGACCAGATGACATCCAGAGGTTCATCCAGTCTCAGGCATTGTGTAATTTTGTTACTCTGTGATCTAATATAAACTGATATCTCATCAGATGTGGAGGAAAAAATGGTCATATTAAAGGCTACATTGCTAGACATGTCCTTAAGAGTCTCCAGAACATTTATCCTATGTTAATAGAACAAGAACTTCTGTCTCTCTTTTCTGGTGCATTTACACTGCAAATTGCATCAGGATTTAGGAAACATGGCTTCTATTAACCCTCCTCCACCTCTTCTCTGATCATGTGGAAGATAGTGTACTTTTTCTCTTAAAGATAATGTTTCTCTGTCTCATTTTTAATGTCCTGTGCTCCCGAGATCAAGGTTGTCATTATGAGTGAGGTCCCCATTTGGTATTACATGTCAGTTGTCACAGGGTTTAGTTATAGAAGATTAGGTTCTTTTGCGTGCAATCATCACCATATCAGCTGTTTATAGGTGTGGCTACACTAGAAAAAAACCTTAACTGTAACTCCTTGTTCTTTGTACAACATATACACTAATTTCAATTATATATGTTTTATTTCTTTTGAGGGGTACTGCAGTATGGTTGAAGAATTTCAATTATTATGAATGAGAGAGGATAAGCTGCTATTTTAGTTAACTGTTGCCCTTTAGCTCATATTGCTGATGTCTCAAGACTTGGATGGGTGTCCCTTCTTTTGTCATTGAAATTAATTCATTAATTGCTATTTCTGAAGAATGAATTTCAATCAGAAGATGCAATTGATCACAAGAAACAGGGTGGAAAGCTTATCATTCTGACCTTGTAAGTGAGCCGTGAAAATAATGTTCAAAGATATCTTCAAGTGCAGTGTTACACAGGGCATATAGTGATTTTTAAAGTTTTAATATTTGAATACTTGAACTACAAACTTTGAGCTCTGCTAATGTGAAAGAGGATAGCAATAGGGTAATGTGTGCTTGCAGCCCAGAAAGCCAACCAAGTCCTGGGCTGCATCAGAATTGTGACCAGCAGATTGAGGGAAGTGATTCTGCTCCTCTGCTCTGCTCTCATGAGACCTCACCTGGAGCATTACATTCAATTCAGGAGTCCTCAACGTAGGAAGGACATGAATCTGTTAGAGTGAGTCCAGGGGAGGGCCACAAAGATGATCACAGGGCTGGAGCATCAACCATACAAGGACAAGCTGACAGAGTTGGGGTTGTTCAGTGTAGAGAAGAGAAGGCTCCAGGGAGATCTTCTAGCAGTCTTCCAGTACTTAAAGGGAGCCTAAATGAAAGCTGGGGAGAGGCTCTTTATCAGGGAGAGCAGTGATACGATGAGTGGCAATGATTTTAATCTGCAAGAGGGAAGATTCAGATTAGATTTTAGAAAGAAATTTTTAACTGTAAGGGTGGTGAGGTACTGGAACAGGTTGCCCAGTGAAGTCGTGGATGCACCCTCCCTGGAAGTGTTCAAAGGCAGGTTAGATAGGGCTTTGAGCATACTGATTTAGTGGAAGGTGTCCTTGTCCATGGCAGGAGGGTTGGTACTAGATGATGTTTAAGGTCCCTTCCAACCAAAATCATTCTATGATAGCACAATCTTATCTTGACCTTTATGTACACAGACAAATAAATATATGTATCCACAGATAATTTATTAAAACACTTCAGTTTTTTAGTTTGCTGACTCCAGAAACTCCAGTATTTGTTTTGTCCCTGCTAGTAAGATGAAAGGATAATATTCATGTTGCTTGTTTTTGCTAAGCAATAAATTGTCCTGGCAGTTGATTAAATACCAGACCAAAGCCAAGACATTTAATCAATGTATGAAGTTCCTTGTTGCCTGCACATTCCATCATCATGAATTTTACTACTACTCTGAAAAAAAAAAATACTTATGAACAACATGATCTTATAGGCTCGCTCTCTTTCTAAGGACCCTTTCTTATTTTCAAAGCCTTAAATATGATGAAATATTGACACTATTCAATGGTTATCAAGCACTACAACAGCTGCCCAGGGAGGTGGTTGAGTCACCATCCCTGGAAGTATTTAAAAGACAGGTAGATGAGATGCTCAGGGATATGGTTTAGTAGTGGATGGGTATACTTGGACTCAATGATCTTAAAAGTCTTTTCCAACCAAACGATTCTATGATTCTGTGATTTTTCTCATATTATTTTGTCCATGCAGTTTTATCTTACTTTTTTCGCAAACAGAATGTAACTGTCATGAAAGCTGGTGCAAGTCACATTTTCAGACCATATCAAGTCCACAGAGATGGTATTCACTGATTAATCTCATTGGTCTTGTTCTTTTAAATATAAGTGAATGCTGGGAAAAAAGAGAGAAAAAAATCATCCAAACTCTATTTTAGATGATTTCATTTCATTTGGCCTGTGCCAATTTTCCTCATGCACTGAACACCAGATTTGAAGTCATGTGGGAGGATTTTTCTCCTAAGAATAGGAAAGTGCCATTTTATCATTCTAAACAAACTGAACATTATTACATACATTGCTGCTTAATTGTTCTAATGAACAACTTGGTATTTTTTCTCTGGTGAACAAAAAGAGGTTAACAGGGTCCCTGTTTTCATTCATACCCTACTGAAGAGTCCCTGTGACCAAGAACTCCAGTGCTGGGATCTATATGGTTCTAGAATGATTCCCCAAATAAACTTTCTCACAACAAAATAAAATAATTAAAAAAAACCCAACCAAAATAATCTCTGATAAGGAAAACTATTCATAGTGGAAAAACAGCTATTCTGAAATTAAGACTCCTTGAACAGTGCATAGACTTGACTTGAGAGGGTGTTCCTGGGGCCCATAAATGAGTCTGCACGCTGTTTTGTCTTCAGCACGATAGGCAAATAGGAAAAAATATTAATTTGAATAGATACAAATAAAGTATTTACTGTAAGTATACCATAACAGTCCAGTAGATTTCACATTTATCTGAGGACATTCTTCTCCTTTCAAGTAAAGAATGGATAATTGCAACATTTCTGTCACCAGGAAAAGGGCCTATAACTTTCTAAATGGTACATCTCTTTTGAGGAGAGGGTATTTTTGCATGTAGCAGACAGCACTCTGCAGTGGGGAGTTCAGACACACCCTCGGTGTCACCATTAGTGTAGACTGTGCCTGCCTGAGAACACTTGAACCGCTTGTTCCGGTGTGGGGGCCTAAGAAAACCATGCAACCTAACAATGGGAAAACTGCGTGTCACTATTAAATCTCATCACCATCTCAGAGAAGTTTCTAAGAAGGACAAGGACTCAACATGATTTTGTTTAACATTAAATCTATACTTTTTTTTAATAACTTCTCTACTTATAGTGCTAAAGAGCCTGGGGCAGAAGTTGTAGGACAGAAAAGTCTGAGATAACACATTAATTTTAACAAGGTATACACACGCCATTAAAATTAAAACCACATAATTCTGCTGCCATGCAATCTGTAGATTTAAAAGACGAAGAAAAATTGTGAATTTAAAAAATAATTAGATGTGCAGCAATGCAGTAACTAAAGTTCCCTTAGTTCTGCTATCTTATGTGCCTGTATTACAGTGTTATCTTTAAACAACATAAGCATATATCCTTTCCCTCAGTCTTTCCTCTATTCAACCATTTCCCCTTCTTATTTGGTACTCTATATGTGCAATGGATGTACAATCCCCAGTAAAAGTGCTCCAATCTCATCTTTCTATCTTACTATTAAATATGCAGGTCCTGATTTTACTTACTTCATATCCTCAACTGAATACAAAGAATTTAATTTACTTATAAGCTCGTATATAGTTTTATCACTGCACTATCCAAGTTTTTCATTAACCTTTTACCTTTCAAACTAGAATATAGAGAACTAGTATTATATAGAGAACCAGAAAAGTAAAAGCGAGAATAAATAACTAGACCTAGCTATTTTCATTGGAGAAGTAACTGATTTTTTTTTATTATTAGATTAACTTCTCTCAAATAAACTTTGACTCAGTGAAAGTGACCATTAAATGACATGCACAATGTTTGCATAAGCAGCTGAAAAATCTTAGCTTACTCTGTGTGTAACTTATGTAGACTCAATTCCTGAGTTCCATCTGCTTAACTGAGTAACCCTACATTTAAGTTAAGATTTTATGTGGTTAACAAGGACATTACCAGCAACACTGAGTTATACTTCAAAGGAAATTACACTAATGATGACAGAAGGAAAGACTGTTTTTATTTAACAGCTCTGCAGCTTTTAATAAAGCTGATAACTGCAAATCCAGGTCCCACTGGAGTTAGCCAATTTCCACTGACTAAGAAGTCAGAATCTCAGTCAAAACTTAAACACTTAGGGAGGGAACAGTTTTCTGTTAAAAAGTAGTCATATTGTCTGCACTTTGGTAATAGCATAATCCTTTGCTTATTGGGGAAATAAGTGTTCCTAAAGCAAATGAAATTCAGGTGCTCTGAAGCCAGAACACTGGTACAGTTAAAGTTGCTTTTTTCTACAGCATTAGTTTTAAGCGCACTTTCTCAAGATGCTCTTGTCCAGCTCAGCTGAGAGCAGTGTCAAAAACTAATGACTGTCAGTCCAGTGCTCTTGTAGTGACTTGAGTAAAGATGTCTGTTTAAAACCTTATCTTTTGATTTTTACTTTTTATTGGTGCTCATTATGTTTTATTTATTAGGATTATGCAGCCACATTCTGCAGGATGCTATGTCCCACATGACCCTTGCCTGCATTCAAGTAGAAAGACCTGGCATTTGCTGAGACTGAGGCTCTGCTTTATTCAGGCACCGGTAGATACAAAGCCAGGAAGTCTAGGCACCTTATTTGCCTTTCCCCCAGCACTGAGTGAAAAAGAATTCTGGAAGCACACTTCCATTAAAAGATAAGGTTTTGGTTTCTATTTTTCATTTGACTTAATTGTAAATATTATACTGAGATAAATTTAATTTCTATAAGACCTTGTCTTTTGCCAAGTATCCACAAACAAAAAAACAATACAAGAAAACTGTGGTCAAAAGCAAAAATTTTACTGGCAAAACTACTTTTAGTATGCAACACTAATAATGAACACAACTTTGAATGCATTTGATTCTATCTTTGGCAGTGAAGTACCATATTAATAGTCATACTTTCAACAATATACGGAAGTATACTGGATAGATCAGTTATTTTACTAGATACAATGTCAGACAAAGAAACCTGTGACTTTTACCTATTAGCCGTAAATACACAACCATGAGGGTGTATTTGTCAATGTGCTCTTCATTTGACAGCGTACCACAGCTAGGGGTTACTGTCTGCTACTTGTAACATTTAAGAATAATGTTCATGGCAGCTAGATTGAGTAGCTTTGAACCTGGACCTCAAAGTCATTAATCCTATTACTACTTGCATAAACATAGGCATGTATGTGTATTATTTATTTAGTCATTTATTTATTTATCTCCAAATATACACATACACATATTCAAATCTATGCATGAAGGACAAGGGCACCAATTATTAAGGACACAAAAATGCAGAAGCACTCTTCCTGGAAACTATGCAGGAGAAAAATATTCTCACTGGATTAAGTAAATCTACAGTAATTGAAGCCCACTTTCAGAATTTGGGAGCACAATGTTGTCCCAGCTTAATGTCAGCCAGCAACTTAGCACCACACAGCTGCTCACTCACTCCCCCACAGTGGGATGGGGAGAGAACTAGAAAAGTAAAAGTGAGAAAAACTGGGTTGAAATAAATGCAGTATACTAAGTAAAGCAAAAGTCATGCATGCAAGCAAAGCAAAACAATGAATTCATTCTCTGCTTGCTATTAGCAGGCTGGTGCTCAGCCATCTCCAGGAAAGCAGGGCTCCATCACACATGTAACTCCACATCGTCCCATTTTCCTTCTTCTTCCCCTAGCTTTTATTGCCAACCATGACTTTATATGGTAAGGACTATCCTTTTGGCCAGTTTGGGTTAGCTGTTCCAGCTGTGTCCCTCCCAACTTCCCAGCCTACTCACTGGTGGGGTGGTGCAAGAAGCAGAAAAGGCCTTAACTCTGTAACACTGCTCAGCAATCGCAAAAACATCCGTTATCAACCTCAGTTATCGACACTGTTTTCAGCACAAAGCCAAACTATAACCCCATACTAGGTTCCATGAAGAAAATTAACTGTATCCCAGCCCAAGTCATCACATTCATTAAATACGAGAATGCAGAATAACAGATGAAGTAAGACCTGGAAATGGGGTTGATGGCAGCTGCTATGCACAGGTGAAAAACTGTACTTTCTTAAATTTTGCCCTTAAGCAAGAGATTTCTCTTGAAATGCCAATGAAATCTTCACACTCCTACTTCTCTCCACCTGTTGATACCAATGGCACACTTTTCCTCCCTGGATCATTCCTGTCTTTTTGCTCAGGTCCTGGCTGAGGCTGATGTGCCTATAGAAGAAAAGTCACTTGTATCCTTCCTAATGTCTTATGAATGCCAACACTTTTTGCAATTATCCACAAACCTTTATTGAAATATTGTCCCATCACTTATTCAGGACATGTTTTGGGTGCTACGAAACACAGCGAGACCAAGAGATACAGCACTGATTCCCCAGTATGTTGGAGTTCCCTCACCCCACCACCTTCAAGGAGTTGTTATAGGCATTTTATTTGAGCACTGAATGCATACCATATAAAAAACACCAACCTGCCTGGCTTTGGCCTGAGCCGATGTGCCATACATCAGAAAGATAGACTCCCTTGGGATCAAACACTGAACCGAGCAGAGGTTAATTGTAATGTCAAGAAAAGGTAGACAGACATCTCAGGGAAAATAAAACCCACAAAAATATATGTCATGAAAATGTCACCAAAAAGGCATTAGTACTTGTGCTCATTTGAGCAATCTCTGTGTCACTTTAATAACCCACAGTTGAAGGTGATGAACTTTATTCTGTACACTCTGCCCTTAGGAGCAAGCTTGATTTTAAAAACTTAAGAACATCGTAGAAATTAGACTGATTATCTTTGCTGCTAAATCTATCCAATTCACCTTGTGCTTGAAAGTGGAAAAACTTGTCTCAAAGGGGAAAATAAAATCAGAACTGCCCATAATTTGTTCTTTTCACTACATACTAAAAGAATTGACAAAAGTATATGAAAATAATTTTCTGTTCTTCAAGGTTTTCATAAACTTAACATATCAAGCAAAAACTAATCAGTTTAATTTTACTTTTTAGGCAACTTAAAATACAACCTTCTAATGATATTTATATTTAATTCAATTATGTAATGAAAACTCTGGGGTCTTTTTCATTCTCAGAAAACAGATACATGCATGAAAATGAATCCAGTTAAAAAAGTTAACCAAAAAAAGCCACCTTTTCTCCTTATATGTTGCCATGTATTTTAAATAATTTATGTCAAGATTTAGCATGCAAGTCTGAAAAACTAAATGCCAAAATCATGGAAAGGTCACACTATAAAGATTTCTTGCTGATTGACAAATTTAATTTGCATAGTTATATATTATCGTTATATCAAAGAAAAACTTGAAATAATGTCTTACTTCTTTTCAGTGCAGCCTGAAAAAGAATGGCCAGAATCCACATTGCAACTGAAAAAAAGAGAAAGGTCAAAGTCCTTCCAATGACTTGGCCACATTCATGTAAGAAGTCTGTGACAGGCAAAAAATAAATCCAGTATTCAAGCATACCTTCAACAACTATGATCAGACAATCCCTTCTTTTCTTTTAACAGGTTTACGATGCACATATATATATGCATATGCTGGTGTGCAACTATGGATTTGTGTGTGAATGTATGTGTGTATATTTAAATGCTCATAATACTAACTGTCATTCAGCCTTGCATAATTGACAAGTAAAACCTCTGTGTTTAGATAACATAGGTCTGTGAAACCCAGGGCCATACAGTGCTTGAGATTCCAGCCCTCCTGTAAGAAACACTCAAAGACTCTACTTTTCCCTAATAAATACAGGTGAAGCAGCAGTTTAGATGATACACACACTAGCTAGCAAGGACGGAGCTCCACAGTGCCTGAGTTCCCATTTGCATTCCCTGCCAGGATGCCATTTTCCAGAGTTGCCCTGGATCATGAGGTAACTGAAGTAAATTTATTCTTTTCATTTTATTGGTGGCTTTGTGGTTGTTCCTGTGCTTTTCGTGTGTTTGGCTCACACAGCCACTTTCTCCGATTTATGAAGGGAAAGGAAACAGAAGCAAGGATCAGAACAAGGGCCATGAAAGAACTTCTGAGCACTTCTAGGACTGTTTTAGATTTCTCTTCATTTGGAGAAAATAGTCCTATTGCTGTGGGAAGCAAGGGTTGATTGAACTGTTCGAAAGATGTCCTGGAAATGTAGCTGTATCTTCCCATTTTACTCATTCCTAACATAGTGCCACCAGACGGTAGTCAATAGGCAGGGTCTCTTCAGTCTCTACACTGTATTTGTAAACTTCCTGGTTTACAGCATGCACATGCATTTCAGATTCAGCCCTTCTGAAAAAGTCATGCAAGACTTCACCACAAATCATTTAATATTTGATGCTTCTTGGAGTCTGACAAAAGAATCTCAGCTGCTGCTTTTCTTTCTCTTTTATAAAGAAGGGTTCGTAATAATTGTGCAGAAATCTTGGAAATGTTAATCTAATTACTAAGAAAGATTTGTTGAATTCATGGCTTTCAAGTCAGTTTGATGAATTGTGAGCCTCAACCACTATTTTAGATTTGCATTTCAGAAGAATTTAGATTATAAATTAATTCAATCACATTGCATTCCAACATTATAGACTCTTCAAATAAATTTAATACTTTAAAACATCAGTCTCATGACATAGCACTGAGTGCAGAGATATGTCCCTTAATTTTCACATCAGCCAGAGCATTTCAATGTATGTGATGTGAATACATAAATTAATTAAATTTAGATTGGGATTTAGTTCAAGACATTTCAGTTCTTATGTTCATATACTCGTGTGCCATGTCTAAACTTCTACTCTACCTGTCAGTCTGGCTGATGGAGCCTAGCAAATGGTTTAGCTGAAAAGTCACAAAAAGTTAATTTTATTTAACTAAGAGTGGATGCATAGTAGCATGTGGCTTGCCAAAATGTATCCCACGTTCAGCCTCCTCCATATCTAGTACCATCTATGACATTCCCTTGCAAATGTCTTGGAGATGCTTCTGTAGCTCTACAACACTATTAGACACCTATCTGTGTGTAACTGAATCAAGTCTTAAATTTATTTTAATGTCTGCTAAATTTCGCTCTGGCCTGAGAACAATGGGCACTAAAGAAAGAAGTAATTCATAGGCAGCTATTTAGCATCTAGATGCTTAAATAGAATTTGACAGCCATAGGCTGTTTATGTCACAGAATCACTTGTTTGGAAAAGGCCTTTGAGGTCATTGAGTTCAACCATACCCATCCACTACTAAACCATATCCCTAAACACCTATATCATATACCCGTCTTTTAAATACCTCCAGGGAAAGTGACTCAGCCACATGCCTGGGCAGCTGTTCCAGTGCCTGTCCTGTTCCTGATGTCTAATCTGAACCTCCCCTGATGTACCTCAAGGCCATTTCTTCTCATCCTGTTGCCTGTCACTTGGGAGAAGAGACCAACACCTACCTCACTCCAACCTCCTTTCAGGTAGTTGTAGACAGTTATAAGGTCTCCCCTCAGCATCCTTTTCTCTAGGCTAAACCACCCCAGTTCCCTCAGCTGCCTCTCATAAGGCTTATTCTCCAGCCCCTTCACCAGCTTCCTTGCCCTTCTCTTGTTTATCTGTTCTATATTAGAAATTTGTTTTGCCTTAATTCATGTGACCAATATTTATTATGTACAATAAAGATGCTAATGTTGGCTAGCTGATTTCCTGCAGTGTCAGTACAGAGGGAATGGAGAATAAGTAGATTTAAATCACCTGACTTCCAACGAGAAACAACTTCAAAAAACTCCCAGATCTCATTTCTTTCTGGGAACTTGCAATTGCTTTTTCCATCTTTACAGGATACTTAATGTAAGCTCCATTAACCCAACCTGTATAAATTCCTAATGTTAGCCTGAAGGCTTTTTCTACTTACCAAGGCATCTCTCAGTTGCAGTGAAAACATTTCATGGATGTCTGGCCAGGCTACCAAGCCAACATTTGAAAATAAGATGTATCAAATCTTGATCATCAGAATAGACAGATTTCTTGTCATGGTTACCAAACATTTTCACAGAAGAAAAAGACCTTGTAAAAAGCTGAGACAAACTTACAAATAGAGTGTAGGAATAATGAAGGTACAGTCAATTGGCTGCCCTACTCTCTACAAACCACATCAACTCAAAGGAGGAGACCACAGAAAATCCATCTCTTGTGTGTGATAAATGGTCTCCTGATCCTGTACACCATTTCAAGAGGCTGTCAGGATTGTTGACTTCTGTACAAAGACTTGTAATGGTGGTTCAAACATTTAAATAACTCAAATGATGCAGACATCTCTGTCATTTTTTTTTCTGTTTTCCTTTTCCATCCCCTCAGTTTTATTGCCATACGGCAATGAATGCCTATTTCCTAAATGCTTGCAAAACTGTTCTCTTTGTGTGGGCCAATGCTCTAAAGGAGGATCTCTGGGCTTTAGTCAAAAGCATCCCAATAAATGCAAATCCTGAAAACCTGCAAACCGCATTCCAAACTATTTTGAAGTAATTTTAAAAGTTTCTAGCACTCCTTTTCTGTTAATTGCTTTACCACTGTGATGATACTTAGAGGAATTAATAGAATAGTATGCTCTTGAGAGTTATTCCTGTGTATAGCTAGCATATTTTGTATTCTTTTAAGAAAACTTATTTTTCTCATCTATTATAAGTTTTCTTTCTTAATACCGCAATTAAATGTAACCAGGGATCCTATAGCTGTCTAGACACCATTATGTTTTTAAACTTGTAAGGTAAAATACTGTAAGCCTTGATTTTCAGATATTTTCTCTTTCTTGTTATTTTTTATTTTTATTCTGATTTAACAAGTTGTTATCAGAATACTTACTCTTTTCTTAAGATAATTATTCGTAAAACTTCAGAAAGAAATAAAAATATTCATAAGTATATATGACCAGGGTAAAGGCTTTTCGTATAGCAGGACAGGTTTTAAAAATGTTTGGCACCATGTAATGATAATTCCCATTTGTAAATATGTTTTACACTATTCAAGATGATGAAGAAATGATGGTTGCACAAGGTTTATGAAAAATTATTTTTTCTTTTTCCTCACCATTTCCTTCACTAAAGCAAAGATTTCCTTATACATTCTGTATTAAGGGTTTCTGATAATGGATTAAAACAATTATGTATGTACATATTATGAGTACGTACAATGTATATTTTTAGGAACCAACAGAATGATATATATAGAAATAGATATTCATCTTAAAATGAATAAAGCAAGTTTCCATAATATCTGAAAGAACACTAATAATTTAAAAAGTTGCTGCAAGAGATGATCAGGATCTATAGTCTCTTTAAAAAGAAAGAAGAAAGAAACAAGCAAAACAAACAAAAGATTAAGGAAATTTTCTCTAAAAATAAACTGTGTTTTCTCTGAAGATAAAGTATGTTATTTTAAATTTCATGTTTATATTCTCATGTTTATTTCACACATTTAATTGGTATACCAATGCAAATATCTGGCTGAATGTATTATAAAAAAAAGCAATACATCCCATTGCAGCAGTTTAGTATAAATCCCAGTCCGGCCTTGCTCTCAGACCCCACTGGCTTGAGCTGATCTTAGGTGGGACCATTATTAGAGATACTGTAACAGAGGTTTACAGGCAGAGAAGGAAAAGATGAAAACATGAAGGAAATATCAGTTTGACAGGAACGATATTGAAGATTTTTTGCAACATTAAACTACTTAGTACTTACTGTTATATTAGGCATAATTCTGGAAGTTTTAGTTTTATGTATACATTAAGTCATTGTGCAGCTTATCTAGTTACATTTAGTGCCTATATGTGATAAACTACAACAGACTGTATGATGTGACATCCATTGAAAGACAATGTATCTCCTGCTTCATTAAAATCGCAGCGCATAGAAGTTGCAGCAGAATGGTACATTGGTATACCTGAAACTAACTACGTTATTCTCTTCCTTGAAAGCAGGGTTGAAGACCATAATTTTCTATGAATCAGTTGATAGTCCTTATATTGATCATAGTAAACTGAAAGTTATTTCTAGCTGTCTATATCTCCTCTTCTCCAGCTATGGGTGCGCAGCTGTGCCTTGATAATAAGGCTTAATCTTGAACTTCTCAATTCCTTTATGACTGCCAGTTTCCCATAAGAATAAAAGCAGTGATAAGAAATTAGAGGTGAGAATATTGTGAAAAGTAGTGAATAAGGATGAAGGTAATTTCTTTGCTTCTGAAGGAAAAAGAGTCAGCCTTCACTTCTATCCCTAGGTTATGTTCACTGAAAATGTGAATGTTTCTACTCAATGAAACTCCCTGCTTCTACTGTAATGTAGTCACTGTAGAAATTAGTTTGGTATACTAATTACCCTTTTAATATTGTTCATTTAGTGCCATACAGTCTGTCCCAGCATGTTGTTCGCTACACATCCTGTGCAATAAATATATTTCTCTTGTTACTGTTGGCACAGTCAGAAAAGGCACAGAACTGTGAAGGAGCTTCAGAGCAAAGTAAATATTAAGTACTGGACTGTTCCAGCTATTCAAGATGTTTAAAATAGAACCTAGGCAGAGCCATTTATTCAATGTGCAGTTCTGCTTTTGCCCTCATGACATCACAGGTACATCTCTTTTTTCTGCTCTCCTACTCAAGCTATTGCAAGAATGACACCAAATATAAATTTGCTAGGAGGTAATTTTAAGCCTCTTAACTGAGCTTCTCAACTGGGTCTTCAAATCTCAAATAGCTTGTAGCATCATTCTAAAGGCATTTAAAGCACTTATTAAAATCAACAAAAACTTCAAATCTGCAGTCTTCACTTTACTCCTTTAAAGAAATTACAGCTCTTGTTTACTAATCCTTCTCCAGATTCTTTGGTATATTCTACCAGTAACCAAGCATAAAGTGCCAGTAGGACTGAGTATTCTGATTGCAGTGATGAGACTAAAAAGCAGTAAAGAGCAGTAGTCTGTTGGTTTGGGTTTTTATTGGTCAGACTTCATAGTGTAAGAATCTGAAAGAATGAGGGGAAAAAAGAGGACCGTTATATTGCTGAGCAATTGATTTTATTTATTTCAGGTTAACTTTCAAATATGGGCTTGTCTCAGGAACATAGAGTATTGAATTTTAAACTTGATTATAAACAGGCATTCAAAACTATTTGAAAGTAACCTTTGACCATATGCACAAAACACACATAAAAGAATATATTCCGCTGAAATTGAAATGAGGATTATGTCTTCTACAAATAACTATCTTGATTATACACTTGAAAGGTTCCATCCAACAAATCTAAAACTGAAACACTGAAATAAAAAGCACAAGCTTCTTAGAACCAACCCTTTAACCAATACTTGCTTATTCTAGTGGGTCTCCTCAAGGTGAAAGGCTTTGTAACTGTTCTTAAGAGTATTCAGGGTAACAAACTAATTACTACGGTATTTTTTTAAATCTATCATCGATCTATAATATATAGGCACCAACAGATGGAAATCAAGCATATGCTAAAAAAACAGTATGTAACTTAAAGCAGATTAGAACATGCCCTTGCCTAGCTCCAGATTACAAAGAAAAACATTGATAAAAAGTATGAATGTAGGTTGACATGATAAACACATTTTAAAGTATGACTATCTAAATTTAGCATTTGTCTATACTTGTTGGCAAGTGCAATATAAGATATTCAAGGTTTTCTTTACTTAAACAGAAGGAATTAATTAAGGTATTTTAAATAACACTGTGGAATAATTGACAAAAGTGTTGCGGTTTTCATGGCTACTGTTTCACATTTATCTGAAAAAAAAATTAATCTAAGCATAACTAAATATTCTCCTAAGCAACACAATGTGCAGGTTTTTTGTGTTTTTCTTTTAAAGAAAACCATCATCAGAAGAATAAATATGTCGCAAATGCTACTGAAAAAATTACATGATACAAGATGTCTCATAGGTTAAGTAAAGAGCTCAAGGAACAAATTATTTTTTTAAAACACATCATCTGGTAAAAAGCTCTTTCACCACACACAACCCAGACAGCATTCCTTCCCTACTTCCCCCCTCAAAAAAAAAAAAGACATTAAACATCTGCAGATGCTGGTAAAACAACTTTCCTATTTTTCTTGCAATATCAGAATGTCTTCATTGTGTGTTCCTTGCCTAGCCACTCAGCTTACTCTTTCTTTGTGACTCCTTCTAATAGATATGAGCAGTACCACCATTTCATAGGTATGCACTCGGAGAACAACATTACTATATCTGTTCAATTAACTGCAATAATCAATTGTTTCAAACCTTTGAAAAAATTAATACTGACTCTTCTCTGTACTTTTTATGCATAAATTCTAATTTGAATAATTTTACATCTAGTGAAAATCACGTATAAGGCTGTGAGACAAAGTGGAAGAGCCTAGATAAACTTTGTTGACTGCAAAGAGCTGGAAACAATGTCTCAGTGCAAGCCATTTTAAAGATGCAGAAAGCAGCTGAACACCTGTTTTGGAACGCAGGAAGCAGAATTCTGTCCAAGTTATGTTAATAAATCTTGATGCATTGAACGGTTAAATGCCTTTGGAAAATATCTGGCACCCCGACTCTATTATTAGCTTAAGCTAAATGTGATTCTAGAGGATAAATGTCTGTAAACATGCTGAAATTTCATCTTCCATTTTCCATGGTGCAATTACTTTACATCAAATAACAATTTTTTACAGAACAGTAGTTAATTAAAAGAAACCATTACATAAAATCCATATAAAATTACATCTGAATGTGAAAAAGAAACTTTTTACTCTAGGATAGTGATTGCAAGTGTTAAACAACAATCAGAAGCAGGAACAACACCACTTATGCATCCAGTCCCACCCATCTCATAAACTTCGGATTTTGCGATAAATTATCTAAACTTATAAGAATAAATAATTTAAAATGTTCAAGAATTTCAATAGTATTTTCTACTTAAGCATGAAACACATCTGGGAAGGAAGTACCAGGAGAAGAAGAAAAAGAAAAACACTCAGAAAACGTGTTTCTTGACACAGAGTCCCATTATTATGTTTCATATCTGATTAATTAAAATGCAGTATATTAAAATACAGTACCTTATAACACATGCATAGAGCCCACTGTCTTGTACCACTGTTGGTCGGAACCAAATGGAGTCTTCTTCTTTGCTCATTCTAATTCCATCAAAAGCTATAGGTTCCTCAAAATCTCCAGGTCCAGAGCTTTTGTACCACATCAAACTAAGTCCAGCACTTTGGGCTAGGGAGTAATTAGCTCTAATATATCCATAAAAGAGTGCACATTTTATACGAACAGGTTCTCCCACTAGAACTTGATATTTCTTGTAATCCACAGACCAGTCAGTGCATCCATCAGCTAAAAGAGAAAAGAAAATGACAAGAGATTATCAAATGCCTCAGAGAGCACTATTCACACAGCCACCTTTATTGTGGGAAAGCATTTCATAGGTCCATTGAGTGACTAGCAGTACATTTTGATTCCTGAAAAAGTAACTGCTTTTCACATCATTAATGTCATGTACCTGTCTATGCAAAACAGGGTTATTATGAGATTTTGTGTCAAATGTAGATAATTTCTGAGTTAACTGAGCAACTGCTTTTTTTTTCTTTTGTGAAACTCTACCATGACCAGTTAGAAAATACTGGAGTGAAATTAGTGCAACGCAAAGGCCACGTGGTATGCAAGGTGTCACGATCTGTGAATTGCATTAATCAAATAACTTTGGGATAACAATATAAATGAAAGAAGATACTGGGCTCAGAAGATATCAGGACAAGGAGCCATGTTCTGAACCAAAAAGTGTGAATGTTCAAGCTAGATTTGAAGGAGGTTGGAAATTCACCATTAGGATCATTCATTTCAAAACTCACTCTCTAACCTCAGCCATTTAATCAGGCCCCCAGTCTGGTCAGTAGAAAGCAATCAGTACATCCAAAAAACAATTTATTTCATCTTAAGATTAATATCTATGACTCACATAAAAATTTGGTCTTTGAATTTGTCACTTTTTTGTTAACTTTAAAAGAGCTTGGACACCTAGCTAACTTAGACAATCAACTTTTGCATAGCTAAAGTCAAATGCCTCTCACCCTGGAGCTGAGGGAATATCGACATTAATAAACAATTCAACCTACTGAGCAAGATAAAGCAGTATTGCCATGTTAAAGACAGCCAACGCTTTCATCTCTTATTTGGGAGAATATCATGCTTGTTAGTACTTTTTGATGTTTACATCTGAATAACACCACAGTACTTATTATACATGGCAAAATAAGAAGGAGACAAACATGTCCACACATCACTGAAACTTTAGAATCAATTGGCATTATAAACAGATATATTTCATATATCTATGGATTGTCTCCTCCTGAGTTTAGTTTTAAGACCAGGAAGGAACAATAATATGTCCCTATTCCAATTTTCCTACCCAGCATTTCCTAACTCTTACAAGACCTAATAAGACATACATGTAATCCTGCAGAAATTGAAATTAACAGAGACAAGGCTCCACTATTAGCTTCCCCGTAGGACTTAAGAAACTAACTTCCATTTAATTCAGAATTTATTTACATCGTCGATCATTTAATCTTTTACCTTTCTGAAAGTGTTTCTCTCTGCTTCTAAATCCCCATTTCAAAAATGAATTAACATGTGCCTCTAAGCAGCATTATAGAAGTTACCAAATAATAGCTTCTTCATCTTATTTTATTATCAAATCTTAATCTTGACTTTCACTGTCTAATTAAGTTAGTGCACTTTAGTTTATAATATTAGTGTGCTAGACATATTTTCCCTCTCAGGGTATTCAGTTCTAATGGTTCTCATTTCTTTGAGCTTGGTGAATCCATGAGAATATATTGCAGAATAACACTGACTCCGTTTCAAGCCTTAGAATTCAAAGAAGGATTAACTATGCCAAGTAGATATTCTGGACTTTATTTATTCCTCATTAAAAAAGTACTAAGCTTCACATATAGTCCATTTTAGTAGGCTTACGCAAATATGTCAACAGGTATTCTATACTCAATATTCTATATTTACACACAAAACCAGAGAGAACATTACCAAACACTAGAAATTTAACATTATTAGAGTTTCTTTCCTGAGTTTCAAGGAGAATATTAATGATAGTTTGAAAATGTAGGCATGTGACTTCAACCTACCGGATATCTGCCGGGAGCTCAACACAGCAGAGAAGAGGCAGTCTAGGAGATCCTTAGAGTGTATGGAGGATAATTTCCTGCTCCAGCAGGTAAATGAACCTACCAGAAATGGGGCCCCACTAGATCTGCTGTTTACAAACAGAGACGGACTGGTGGGAGATGTAGTGGTCGGAGGCCAGCTGGGGCACAGTGACCATGAAATAATATAGTTTTCAATATTCAGGGATGTAAGGAGGACCAACAATCAAACCTCTATGCTGGACTTCTGGAGGACAATTTTTGACCTGTTCAGAAGACTGGTCCGGAGCACACCCTGGGACACACTCCTCAAAAACAGGAGCGTACAAGAGGGATGGATGTGCTTCAAGGAAAAAGTCTTGAGTGCACAGGAACAGGCTGTACCAATTAGCCAAAAGGCAAGCCGGCGGGGAAGACGACCACCTTGGTTGAATAGGGAGATACTGAAGGAAATCAGAGATAAAAAGAGAGCCTACCGACTGTGGAAGGCAGGGCTGACTACTCAGGAAGAGTATAGGACTATAGTTAGAACATGCAGAAGGAAAATCAGAGAAACAAAAGCGCAATTTGAAATTAATTTGGCTACTTCTGTTAAGGATAACAAAAAGTGCTTCTATAAATACATTAATAACAAAAGGAGGGGCAAGGAAAGCCTCCATTCTTTGTTGGACCTGGGGGGGAACATAGTTACCAGGGATGAGGAGAAGGCTGAGGTACTCAACACCTACTTTGCCTCAGTCTTCACCAGTAGAAGAGGTGCCCCTCAGGATAACTGGCCTCCGGAACTCACAGATAGTCACGGGAAACCAAATGGCTCCCCTGTGTTCCAGGAGGAAATAGTCTATGAATTACTGAGCCGCCTGGGTCCACACAAATCAATGGGACCTGATGGATTCCATCCTAGGGTGATGAGGGAGTTGGCGGAAGAGCTTGCCGAGCCACTCTCCATCATCTACCAACAGTCCTGGCTCTCTGGGGAGGTTCCAGATGATTGGAAGTTGGCAAATGTCACGCCAATCCACAAAAAGGGCTGCAAGGAGGACCCAGGCAACTATAGGCCTGTCAACCTGACCTCAGTGCCTGCAAGGTTATGGAACAGATCATCCTGAGTGCAATCACACAGCACCTTCAGGATGGACATGGGGTCTGACCCAGCCAGCACGGCTTTATGAGGGCAGGTCCTGTCTGGCCAACCTGATTTCATTTTATGATCAGGTAACCCACCTGGTGGATGAAGGGAAGCCTGTGGATGTAGTCTATCTGGACTTGAGCAAAACCTTTGACACTGTCTCCCATGGCATACTCCTGGATAAACTGGTAGCCCGTGGCTTGGACAGGTGCACTCTCAGCTGGGTTAAGAACTGGCTGGATGGCCAGGCCCAGAGAGTGCAGGTGAATGGGGCTGCGTCCAGCTGGCGGCCGGTCACCAGTGGTGTCCCTCAGGGATCAGTGTTGGATCCGGTTCTGTTTTGCATCTTTATCGATGATTTAGATGAGGGGATTGAGTCCATCATAAGTGAAGTTGCAGATGACACCAATTTGGGAGGGAGTATCGACCTGCCAGAAGGCAGGAGGGCCCTGCAGAGGGATCTAGATAGGCTGTAGAGATGGGCTGAGTCCAACGGGATGAAGTTCAACAAGGCCAAGTGCCGGGTCCTGCACTTTGGCCACAACAATCCCCTGCAGCGCTACAGGCCGGGAACAGAGTGGCTGGAGAGCAGTCAGCTGGAAAGGGACCTGGGGGTGCTGATTGACAGGAGGCTAAACATGAGCCAGCAGTGTGCCCAGGTGGCCAAGAAGGCCAATCGCATCCTGGCCTGTATCAGGAATAGTGTGGCCAGCAGGACGAGGGAAGCGATCCTTCCCCTGCACTCGGCGTTGGTGAGGCCACACCTTGAGTATTGTGTTCAGTTCTGGGCCCCTCAGTTCAATAAAGATATTGAGGTGCTGGAGAGGGTCCAGAGAAGAGCAACAAAACTGGTGAAGGGACTTGAGCACAAGTCCTATGAAGAGAGGCTGAGGGAGCTGGGGTTGTTTAGCCTGCAGAAGAGGAGGCTCAGGGGTGACCTCATTGTTCTCTACAACTATCTGAAAGGAGGTTGTAGACAGGTGGGGGTAGGATTCTTCTCCCAGACAACCAGCAACAGAACAAAAGGGCACGAGCTTAGACTCTGCCAGGGAAGGTTTAGGCTGGATATCAGAAAAACGTTCTTCACAGAACGAGTAATCAGGCATTGGAATGTCCTGCCCAAAGAGGTGGTGAATTCACCATCCCTGGAGGTTTTTAAAATAAGACTGAATGTGGCACTTAGTGCCATTATCTAGTAATCATGGTAGTGTTGGATTAAGGGTTGGACTTGATGATCTTGAAGGTCTCTTCCAACCCAGATCTTTCTATGATTCTATGATTCTATGATTTTATTTACATTAATGCACTGCAAAAAAGTGATTTCAAATATATAAATTGAATCACATTTCTATGGAAAAGGAATACAAATCCAAAACTCTTAAATGCATAGAATTGACTAAAGTTCACATTAAGATTTTGTATCACAAAGTACAACCAACATTAAATATTAACTATCTACTGAACCATTTGATCATTTGTTGGCACTAACCACATCAGTATGTCTAACCAGATAGCTTAAGAGAACAACAGTTCAAGCAAATACAAATATTGGCACACTCATAACCTTATGAATTTGTAATTTATGTTTTAACTAGTGGTGTACTCCAGGGCTCAAAACTGGCCTCAGTCCTGTTTAACATCTTCAGTAATGATTTGGATGATGGGGTTGCACTTTCAGGAATTTTGACCATGACACAAAACTGAAAGGAGTTCAGGATCCGGTCCTTGACAGGCTGGAGACATGCTAACAGGAACGTCATGAAGTTCAACACGGGGAAGTGTAAAGTCCTGCATCTGGGAAGATCAATCCTAGGCACCAAGATACGTTGCAGAACACCCAGCTGATTGATACCAAGTTGAATGTGAACCAGCAATATGCCCTTGCAGCCAAAAGACCAATGGTATGCTAAGATGCATTAATCCAAGTATTGCCAGCGGGTGGAGGGAGGTGATTCTTCCCCTCTACTCAGCACCAGTAAGGCCACACTTGGAGATCTATTTCCAGTTCTGGGCTCCTCAATATAAGAGAGACATGGACAGCCTGGAGGGAGTCCAACAAAGGGCCAGGAAAATTGTTACATTACTGGAGCATCTCTCCTATATCTGAGGACAGGCTGAGAGCTGGGATTGTTCAGCCTGGAGAAGTAAAGGCTCAAGGAGGATCATACCAATGTATCTAGATATCTGAAGGAAGGGTGCAAAGAGGGTGGGACCAGGCTATTTTCAGTGGCCCTCAGAGACAGGACAACAGGTAATGGGCACAAACGGAAACACAGGAGGTTCTGTCTGAACATCAAGACAGGCTTTTCATTGTAAGACTGACTGAACTTTGGCACAGCTTTCTCAGGGAGGCTGCCAAGTCTCCATCCTTGGAGATAACCAAAAGCCACATAGACATATTCCTGGGTAAGCAGATCTAGGTGGCTCTGCTTAAGCAGTGGTTTGAACTAGATGACATCCAGAGGTCCCTTACAACCTCAATAATTCTGTAATTCTGTGATTTATTATAGTTACATTCAGTGACTAAGAAAGCATCTATCCTTTTCTCAATGTAGTCTTTCAATGAAGCGAACATGACAGTGTTTCTCTTCCTGCTTACAGAAATATTACACCAGTTGAACTTTGCCAACACTGACATTCAAGTCACTTAGAACTGCATTAAACTTATTACAGCTGGAAGCTTTAATGCCTTGAAAATCTTCCAGAAAACACTACTGCTCAGCCAATGTGCTTTTATCTATGAGAAGGTGCTAAGGCAATTTTGACAGATATAATAGAAGTTCAACTTTCTCATCATCAGACATAGACATCCTTCTGTGATATTTTGTGATAACAGTGATATTTCAGGAGATAACTGTCTATGTGTGCTTGAAATGCTCCTTTTCCACTGTAACAGAGTAGTATAAACAGAAGCTTAAAACCTAATAACGGTAAGAAATATAGACTATCATGACCTTAAAAATGCGGTTACTGTGAACAGATCATTTCATGCATGCACTGTAACTGACATTTCCTACGTACACTCTGCATGTAGTATAGAACACATATGCATTTTCAGTCTAGGAAAACCTAGATGTATCATAAATCTAACTAAAATCCTGATTTCCAAATTCCTCGAAGCATGTAAAGATACATTTTCAAAGAACCAAGGATTAATTGTATTCATGATGCCTTTTACATTCGTAGAAATCTTTAGATTTTTTACTATTGACATAGGCACTTCAAGAATGTTACTTATTTGTATATTAAACACTTGTGTTACTGCCTTCATACATAGGCACAGAAAAGAAATAAGGTTTCGTGTTCATATAGACTTTTTAATTTTAAAAAGATTGAGGGATTTCTATTCCCTTTTGTACTCAAACTGTGGTTCTTTTCTATTATGACTTGATTTTCTGGCTTTTCTTTGTGTACATGTAGACTATTGACTAAAGAAAATATCTAGTGCTTCCCTTCCTAATTATGGCTGCTACAGACACAAAATCAACACCCACATTTAAGCTGACACAAAACAATTTTTTGGGGAAAAGTACTCTCAAGACTTATCAAATGTTTTTATTTCTATCATCACATCTTCAAGCAGTCAATCATCTCTTATTTTATTTTATAAATTGGAAAATATTTGAATAATTCAACAGCTTTGAAATTTCAGAACTGCCTTCAAATGGATGGCTGTAGTCTGAGATCTCTATTTTAATATGCTGCTGGTTATTACTACACATAATTGCACAATACAGTGTTCAGGATGAATACCATTCACTCAGTTATTTCCTGGAGTGATTTCAAGGTATGAAATAAACCACACTGCATCGCTGTCCTAATAATGATATCGTTCTGCTAGATAAACAAGCTTCTTGCGGGCTGTACCTACTGATAGGACCCAGCACAAAAATATTTAAGATAACTGAAAAGGTCTTCCCCTTCATTTTACAGCATTGTATGTTTCATTTTCAAGGCAAAAGTTAGTGTTGAAAGGGAGGAAAAAAATGAACCAAATAGGTCCTTGCTCCACTGCTTCAGCGTGGTTTTATTCAAAAGCTTCAATTGAATTTACAGTTTTCAGAGTCAGTAAAGGTCTTCAGGTTTCCAATACATTGGTGGAAATATGAATTCTGGACATCTAAACAATTCAGGTCTGGCACTTGAAACAGTTCTCCTAAAATGTTTATAACAGTGACAGTAACTTCTCCTAAAGTTATCACGTTTATTAATATTTAATAATATAAAAATTAACAGATCCATTTTTTCCTGCTTATCTGTGTTTGTAGTTCTGTTCTCAATATAATTTCCTACAAAGAGATTTGTGCAATGTCACTGTGCCTTCTATTTATTTGTTGGCCACTTCAGGGTTTTTCAACAAAATCTGACAAAGAAGTAATTTCATAAATTTTGAAAAATGTGCATATAAAGGAATGCACCAGGTTGTGATCCTAGAACCGGGAACCTGCAAGGGCACTAGTGGGTGCAGAAATAAGATGGCAGTACATAGGGTGTGTAAATACAATAGGTGGAGGAAGCTAACAAGGGACATTGTAGAAGTGCAGCTATTTTTGGGTAGGTTGGAGAATTACAAGGTATAATCTGTCACGAAAACAGTCTTCCCCTAACTGGCTGTTCATAAAACAACTTTTCAAAAGTTTAGCAAGTGATTCACAGGACTAAGGTTTACTTCTTTACAACAATTTTCACAATAATATTTCACTATCATCAAAATCACAAAGTTAATTATCAGTCAGTTCTGAATTATATCTTTTGTATAATTTTTCTTTTTGCTTAGACTAGCTAGCAGTTTAAAAAAATAAAACAAAATCAAGATTTTCTATTTTATAGCATATTCCTTACAGTGTCTGAGCCCATTAGCTCTATGCAACAAATCACATGGTGTTCTAGTGTTTGTTCTCATTATGAAGAAATGCAACGATTTACTATTTTTGGTTTGTGTATCGTTTAATTTGTTATAAAAATGGACTGTGACAGAAATGAAGAAGCAGAGATTAGAAATGCAATACACTAGATGAGAAAGAGAATGTGGTCAGTTCTATTCTTAGACCACTTAGATTTTCTTCTTTCAAAAAAGTACCATTTAAAATTGGAAACATGAAAAAAAATATGGATTTATCATTAGTACTAATGTTTTCAAATGACCACATCAGGTATATTTTATACATGATCAAATTTCCTTTTTCACTAAGGCTGCTATTACACTTTTGCACATTATTATGCTGCACTTCTGTCTGAGATAGCAATTATAAATTTTGAAATTCTATTTTCCATTCTCTTGAAAACTGTTGCAAAAATTATGTGGTACGCTAAAAACTTACATAGTTTGTTTTCAATCTAGAAGCTTATAATGGCTGATATGGAGAAATGCCAGTAAGAGAAAAATAAGACGTTGAAGGAAATCTGAGCGAGGCAGAAAAATTATTTTGGAAATCATCATCTACTGAAGAAGTTAGCTCCTAAAAGTTGCAATTGTCTCAGCTTCACCTGAGAGATATTTTAAAAGTGGTAGATTTAGTAGCTGAGAAACCTTGGCAAATGCACTAGCCCACAGGACAAGGAGTAATGGAAAAAGAAAGCTATGAGGTGCAATAATTAAAAATGCTGCATTTCTTGGCTTCAGAATACTGCATTAACATGAAATAGAGTACATATGCCTAGATATTGGACTACTTAGAGGCAGAATAAGTGTTAAAATACCTTTATGCCTATCTAGTGGGAAGTTTTTATGTCATTGTCTCTTCTACCTAAAAGTAAAGAGTGTTTAATTATCTTTATTAAGTGGTAGAAAAAGTTTAAAAATGAAATTTCTTTTTAAGAAACAAAGTGTATACACATACAGTGTAAGATGGAGAACCAAACGAAGAGCAAATGCATGCTGAACTTCTGAAGTTCCTATTGCAAACCAAGAATTCTTCTTTGATGGCCATTTAGTCCCTCTTGCTTCTTTCAAAATCTTTTTTTTTTCTGGTCTATTACAGGTAGCCCTGGTACACTCAAACTGTAGACACAGATTTATATAAAGCCATATATGTACCAGACAGGCATATGTATTTAAACTTGCAATTTAACAGAAGTTCAAATACAGTACTGCATTTAAAAGACTAAAGCAGTTCTAGGAAGATTTTTTTCTTTACTCAATATGATAAAGTTACTTTCTCCCAAAGTTGTCAAGGATTTTTAAATAATATTCAGTGCACATCAGTGCTTCAATTTCATTACCTAAATGTGCATTTGCACACCAAAGAACTGATCTGTGGTAGTACTTACAACGATATGATGCCAAAATCTAAAAAATAATATAAATATATAGTGCCATTGGAAATACATTAAGTATGACTTTGGTAATCATCAGTGGTTTTGAGATTCTCCAGAAATATTTTGAACACTTTAGGAGAAAATAATGTCTTTTCCCCATAGATGTTCTTGGGCACATAAGTGGAGCAGAGGTGGACCCAAAGGCTAAGCCTGGGAGCAGGGAGGGAGGCATGAGGGCACAGAGGTCTAGACGGACAGCTGCTTTATGGCCTGGTTATGGCTGTCATGGCACCAACTTGTGGCCTGGCAATGAGCACTGCTGCATTAGGAGACAAGAAGGTTTTTCCACAGGATACGTCAGACCAGAACCTGCATTGCCCTACCATCAGACAGCAGTCAATAATGATTAAAGATAGGGAAAACCACAAACAACACCCTTCATGTAGCTGTCTCTTCAGTAAGTAACACAGTTACTTACTTTAAACCATAGTTGAACTTTTTAAAAGAGATAAATCCATTCTAAGTTCTGTGATTACGCTTCTTAACAAACAAAAAAAAATATATACTGCAAATAGATATTGCTAAACTTTTGGTGTACTACTTCGTGTACATTTATACAATCATTCAGCGTTCAGAAAGGCACATGCCCCCCTTCTCTTTTGCATTTCTTTTTAATTCCAACAGCCCTTAAAAATTTTCTGCAGGAATGGCTCAATGGAAAAATAAATTCTTGATATTACTCTGAAGGTTACTACCAGCACATATACAGCACCCAGTACCATAACAATTAGAAAATACATAGAAGCCAAAATAAGAAATGTAGCCAGTGTCAGTTTGGAATTTGTTCATTAAAATTTATCAAAAGTGGAATATAACTAACTGGGGTTTGGAGTGGGGTGGGAGGAAAGAAGAAACTATGCTTGTTCCACCAAACTACAAGAAAATATTCCATATGTGTGCAACACTGGGATAATTTATCATCAAACTGCTAAAGAAATACATTCGCTTATGAAATAGAAATTAATTTTTAATTGAAGAAGTTTTTATGATATATGCTCTTTTCCTGCAAGAAGCTATGAAGAACAAAACATGGTAGTTTAAAGCCAATCTTATTAAAGACTTAGCAAGGAACAACAATATTAACTGAACTTCAAAAAGAAAATATTAACTACAGTAAATCTACACTCCATGGATTACAAAAAATCATTATAAATCTGTTTCTACACTTTTCCCATTTCAGAAGAACTCATATTATTATAGCATCTGGCATTTTACTTCCTCTTTTTTGTCCATATTAAGTCTAGAAGCTAAAGCTTATGAAAGATATTAAATTTTGTAAATCTTTGCTCCCTGGTTTGACATTTCCTCCGTTCCTATATGCCACATGTTTGCCACACTTGAGACAGATTACCAAAGAGAAAGAGGTCACTAGAGTAATACAGTAGTTCAGTACTTTAATCTCATTAGGCAAAGGAAATGAAAATCATTACTATTTGAATTTGAGATGAAAACTTTGCTGCTTTCACCAAAGCTTACTTAAAGGTTTAGTACGAAAGTTGTGGCAGAAGTAAATTTAAAGAACTAGAATGGATTTAATTGAGTTAGGAATCCAAATCTCAGAAGGTTCCTTGGGTACCTTTATGGATGTTCCTAGCTGCATTGAATTTCAAAGGTAAAATCAAAACATCAGAGCATTTCTGCTGCCCTCCTCATGCTATATCCCATAACAGATCTAAAACAAAAATAAGCATTCTTAGGTAAAGCAAAAAAAAAATATTTACATTCAAATACATTTTTGCATCCTGACTCAATGAATACAGCAAAAATATTTTTGGAAGTAATTACTGAGAATATTTTCAATCAGAAAAAATTGTAAACTTCGATTGAAAGAGAAACTTTTAATACATTATAAAATAAATTTTTCATTCAAGTTTAATTTATTTGATTGTGTAAATGCTTTTACCTCAAATGTCACTAGGAGTCAGGATCATGTCAGATGGCTCAGATTTGCCCTAGCAGCCATGTTTCTTAGTGGTCATCTCATACATAATAACCTTTGATGAATAATGAAAACCAAATTACACAACTAAACATGGTAAGACATAGCATGAAAATTGCACAGGAGAAAGGATTTGGAATTTGGGCATCCAAATCACAATTTCTAAGGTAAACAAATAATGCAATTTTATGCTGATTACCTTCAAGAATTGTTTCAATTTGTGTCAAAATGGAACTCCACACACTGGTTCAAACCAACTTCAAAAGATGCTTTTCAACTGCTCTTCATTCTATAGCTATGTAATGTATCTCATTGAAAACTCAAATCTTATAAATTTCACTGAACATAAAAGAAATCTATATTAAAGTTAAAAAAAAACCAAACCACAGCAAAACAAAGCAAAACAAAAACCTAAAAAACTTACTAAGTTTGCATGGCAGACAGGCAAAGTGCACACTGAATGCTCATACTGAATGCTGATCCACATTTGTCAAGGCAAGAAGTAAATAAATATGGTGTTCTCCTACTTCAGACTTTTTTTCCTGGGTATTTAACCTATGCAATTAAGAGTTGAACAATATTTATGTGGTACTCATTACATTTCTATATTTGTTGCTAATCATGTAGTGGCCAAATAGAAGGTTCTTCTTTCTTGGTGTAACAATTTGACTGGTAGAATGTTCAGTATTTGCTAGGAAGGCAGTGGTAACTAACCACAGACAGAAAGCACCTAGGGCATGAAGCACAGATACCTCTAGAGAGAATAAAGTTCTGCAATTATTAATTCATGTGACAAAATTAAGATAAAATTCATAGATAAAGTTGACATCAAGACATACATTTCAGGTTAAGGCTGGGGGACCTTTTTGTTATTGCTGTCACCTTTCCTTATGTTATGCAGTATTTTTAACATCATCAACAGGCAAGAGCAACAAAATCCCTTTCTTTTAATTGTTTTTAATTGTCTTACATCTTAAATTTTCATTAAAAATGCTTTCCAGAGCAGAAATTACAATTATGATTTTCAGAATGCTACCCCTTTTCTTCAAATAAGAGACATAAATCTCCATTTTCTTTGTCATTAAATGGATCCATATAGGATATAATATCCAAAGAAACCTGGCAAACAAGACCAACAGGACTAAGGATTACAGCATCATATGGGATGGTAGCAACATTCCACTCACCCTATCTTTTTTTCTTTAAAGAAATAATTCTTTTTCATAAAAAATGCAAGACATTCTAAATTAAACAAAAGTAAGTAAAATATAATATGCCTATCTGAAGATGAAGATGTTTCTTTAGTCCAGAGTAGGCACTAGGTGTGAATTCACTGGATAAATATCATAAGAAATTTCTTACTCTCTATGCTTTTAGTTAATTGTATAGCATATGTTCATACTTAAATTACATGAAAAAAATGAGCTACTTTTACTAAGTGAACAATTTTTCTGAACGTGTTCAAAAATCCACTAGTGTAGAAAATTAAATAGAACTGTCTGTTTGAAATTAAAGAAACTGGCTTAGAAGCTTATGCTATGCCTTTCCCGTCATTGAAGGAATGAACATTTTTATAAAGGAATTCAATGAATTTAGAAATGGTGGTAAGAGCACCTATTAACCCAAATATTCCACTGAGAGTAACTTTTATTGAGTGATGCTTCACTCTGTTTGATCTTCGTGCAGCTTTTTTTGCTGCCTTTAATGCACCAAGGTAAAGAAAAAGCTACTATATTTTTCAAGGTAAGGTCACAGAGCTGATATAGATTTTGATCTGCTATTATTTAAAATTTCTTCAGGGATTGTTCAATTTAGTAACTAATTCACCTTCTATCTAACCTCACTGTCCTCCTCTGCACATATACACACACTTAAATACACAATTTAATTATTAATGATGAATTTTACTGCATGGTGTAAGGAATACCAATGAGACTGAAAGGAGAATGCCAATGAGACAGAACGCAAACTGGAGCAGTGCAATTTGAGAGTCACTAATGTTATAGCCTGCTGCTAATAGTGTGGGAAGGCAACATGTGGAACGTACAAACATAGACTCAGAATTATGCCAGAAGACAGGAGATATAACTGAAATAAACAAATAGACATAGATTCCGTCATCTGTAGAGCCAAAGATGAGTTTGTGTTTATATATTCAGACTGAGAGGAAAAAAGCACTAGGAATTTTTTCTGTAAGAAAATGAAAACTACCACCCTTTTTTTCTCTTCCAAACTAAAAGATATAAAACTAAAGGAAATTAAGCAGAAAAAAAAAAGGTATATTAAAAGTATGAGAGATCACCAAGACTGGATAACCTTGAAAGGCAGAGAATACATATGAAAAAACTACAGTTAATAAAGTTTCACATATCTGTTTAAAACTATCAGTACTTATACTGCTCCTTGTTGTTTTGTTTTGCTTTGTTTTATTTTGTTTTGTTTCTCCTCAGCATCCAAGTCTTCTTCATACAAATTCAACAATAAACTTGAAGTTCCTGAAAGAGTTCATATTATATCCCCAAAATCACATTTTCTGGGGCAAGCAATATGTATTAACTTTGCACATGTTCCAGCACTAAGCTTAAGGCCTCCTATTTTCTTTCAGAAGAGGACTGCAATTTCTGGTAGAAAGATATAAGATACAGAAGATCCTAAAATTCCAACATTCATTTCTGAATTTCTAGCAATTCAAATATGGGGAGGACCTGAACACAAGATCCTTTTTAGTAATAGAGGTATGCAATTTGCTTGGACTTCCTGTAATATCTATGCCTCCAGATGAAAATAACTGGGATATTCCTGTTGCTTCAATGAGTGATTAGATACTGTGATAACTGCCTGAAATTATAGAGTAGAAGAGCTATAGTCTAATAGGACTCTCTAAAGAGCCAGGAAAAAATTTAAAACCCCCCCCAACACATGCAAATATACACATATGCATGTTTTTGTTTGAGGTTTTTGTCTTTGCTTCCCCTGTATAAATGTTTATACATACTTTGGGTAAAAAAACCCAGCATAGGTAGGTTTATAAGGCAGGATGAGATTGGCTCACTTTAGCCTGGCCTGAGTTGACTGGACAGGAAACTGCTCAATATTAAAACATTAGAGTGCACAAGCTGTTAAGTTCTGTGTTTTGGGTTGGGAGCAACTCTAGGCTAATGAGACTTCACAGCTTCCAGTCTGGAGAGCTGCAAAGCTCCCACCTGTCAGTGCAGGCATCTCCAAGTATGGCATAATTTCTGCTTTCCTTTCAAATATCAGCTCAGCCTCTGAAAGCAGTAAGAGAAGTTATATCAACCCCTCATTCACTGTTTCACATACTTCCCCCAGGGTTTTGTGACTAGTGCCATTCATTGTTCCATTTTATAGTAATAAATTAGTGCTGCTCCAGTAGCTCAGGATGGCTGTTCACATGGTACATTTGCCAAACAGTAGGAGAAGTCATATGTGTCTCCCATTTGACACTTGAGTCTCATTTTACAGTTGGGTTTGTTAATAGACGAAGAAATAATATTTATCAAGCTTCTCCTCAACACAGTCTTAATACCAAGGGAAACTTTTCTTTGAGAATAAAATTGTCTCCAGCTGAGCAATGTTTTCAACACTGCTGTGTTGTACGCTGTAAGTAAACTGAGCTCTTATATGGGTCATCAGCAGTTTAATTACCACCTTTCTCTAAGGTTTAATCTCTAATAGTAATAAAGATACCTGAGGAAAAGGTTTAATGTTGTTTGTGGCTTAACCATAGTAAGGCCAACATTTTTTTAAAGGATTATTTTTATTTAGAAAAAACTCCTATCATGATACATGGAAGTACAGACAGCAACAAGGAATAAAGAAAACCTAAGGTAAGATTATATGTCTCCTCAAATGGGAATTGAAAATCAGTTCTTTAATGTTTCAGTAACTAAAAAGAGTAGGCAAGGAAATAAAACCAAAACTAAAACATATCCCCTGTGTAGTATGTGTGAAATTTGACGGAATTAAACGTTACATGGTGTATTATTTCACCCACGTAATAGAGCAAATAAATGGCATGAGGCACATAAGTATTAATCCCAAGATTTTTTTAATTGTAGGAAATGAATGATCAACATGAAAACTCAGATCTCAATTAATTTGGAACACTTTAAATGGTTATACGTGAATTCTAGATGATATGAGGTTTTATTTTTATTAAAATGTTGTTAGTGTTTCCATAGTTTAGGCCACATTGAAATTTGTGGTGAAAGTGGGTTTGAAATCCTTCCATTTTATTGATTGACTTTCTTTTCCAATGATAAGAGAATTTTTCAGAGCAGAACTGATTTTCTTTTTTTGGAAAATACTGTCTCAGAGGGAAGAAATATAATGCTAAACTGATTCCTTATGGATTTCTCTTTCAACTTCTAGATATGTGCTATTTTTCTTCTTGAAATCACAATAATCACACCGTTCAAATTTACATTATAAATGCAAGCTATTTAGACAGGTCACATTTTAAAGTACATTTTATTACACTTATGCATTATAAACCCCACATAGAAGTGGAATTAACAACCTAAGAGATTATTTTCTTTTTCATACTATTCAACATCTCACCCTACCTCTACAACTAGTTTGTAGCTTCAGGTTTTTGAACAAGAGGTAACTGATGAACTGAAGCTTCAGCAGATTTATCTGTTCAGTTCATTGAAATCAGAGTGCCTGGGAAATTGGGTCAATCCTAATCAAATTTATTTTTTGAAAAAAAGCTGGAAAAGAAAACAAGCAGAAAATATTAAACATTAAACTCAAAAATATTTTCACTTTTCATTTGGCAATATTAGTTTTTTATTCATAATATGGCACAACAATATATGCAAAATATCAATGCTTGAAATAAAATATCTACTAAATTTGAAATTTTTCCCTTTTCTTTGTGACAAAATAGTCAAACATTGGTATTCACAGCAAGTCCAGATTTTAAAACCAACCCTCCTTCATAAAATTCTATTACCTGCCTCTGGATTTGCATTATCCAGTAAAAAAATCCTGCTTTCCACTTGCAAAGAAGAACTAACACTGCTATGTACCAGGTATTTTTTCCAATGTGGAATATCCTGAAGATCTGTTGTGGAAAGGATGTTGGAATATCTGGTTCCATCAAGGCATTCAAACATGTAGAATTATTAATTCTTTTGTGAACAAGACCCCATTGAAAAGGTAACTACATAATCTAATAGCAAAAGAATTAACCACTGCAGATAAAAGACAGCAAAATTAAACTCTAAACTGTTAGAATTAAAAAAGTTACATAGTAAACGTATCTTAATGAAAAATTATCCAAATAATAAATAACTGAAGAGTTCATAAATTAATATTTTGATCTTTTTTCTTGAATTGCCAACAGCTGCTTAGCTTTTAATTTAATCTGCATATAAATGCATTTTCATATGTTCTATCAGACAATTCTTCACATCATAAGATACGTTTCACCAAAATGAACACGTAGAGATACTGGAGGTTAATGAAAATATGCACCATTTACTTGAAATCTACATAAAATGAAGTATGCACAAAGAAAACCGAAATCCATCAAGTTGTACTAGAGAGTAAGCAAGCCTATTGTTACAGGTATAGACCAGGGGTGTCAAGCTCACAACCCACAGGCCGAATCCGTCCCTCGACCTTGTTTAATCCAGCCCAGCATCTTATTTCTACCCAGTGGCAGCGCCGAGCTCCTTGTCCCTGCACTCCTGCCAGCGCTGGTCACATATAGACTTTGAAAGAAGAAAAAAATGCCAACTTTTTCTCTTCCTTAAGAAAACAACCCACTGTTCTTAATGGCAGGGCTATTTTATTAAGGAAACATCTGGGTTCCTTCCAGGTCTTCTGGGTTAGAGGTTCTAGTTGTCTATGAGCTCAGTGAATGCAGGATTGATTCTTACATCAATTCTTATCTTAAGACCACTTAAACACTAGTTTCCGAAAAAGGTGCTGTAAATTTCTTCACAAGCTTCTTCCTCTATTGTTTAGAAATCACCCTGTAATTTATAGCCCAAATTTAATTTACACCTTACATTTATCTGTCATCAGTTTATATTTGCACTTTTTTGTGCACGCATGCCTTATTTATTTTCTCTTCTTTGTGACTAGAAGCTTGGAAAAGCCCTATAACAACCTTATGGTCATCCGTGTTGTTTATCTCAAACGTAGAGGGGAGAAAAAAGAATTTGACCCAGCAACTCATATCTCAGTAGTACAAGGAAACCTCTCCTTTGAATAGGTGGGATACTACTACTAATAGTACCAAGAAGCATATTTGTAGCATAAAATTATATGTCTTTTGAAGATACATTAAAAATTGTGAAATAAGTGTACTTCAAAGATTAAATTACAGAACAGGAGCACTGAAAATAATTGCTTCAGCTACTGATACTACAAGTTGCCCTCTATTGGATGGGTTCAACTTTGTCAAAACAAAAACACAACCTTACTAATTTTAATAAATCCTCAAAGAAATCTTCATTAATATCTTCGTTAATCCTCAGTAAGGTCACATCAGACTATATTTATTTATTTTCTTTAAGGATTTTTCCTGTTTGATTTTAAAAAAATCAATTTTATTGTAGTCTCTACAGTCCATAGAAAAATGTAATTATGTCTCCATTGCATATTTTTTCCCTTGTGTTCCTAAATAAACAGATTCACAACTACAGATTCTTAACTGAAAACTCGATATGCTGCCTGGTAGAATTTGAGATCACTGCAAGAGAATAATTACATATAGTTTGCATTCTCTGTTTGGTCATTATATTATATTATCGACTTTTTAGACCTCTCACACACAGAGAAGTGGAGGCGTGCACTTGTAAGAGAGAGAAAGCAATGTCCTAAGTTTTATATTTCCTTTATTTTACGTAGAGATGATTCTTAAGAATGATCTAGTTCATATATTGTTAAACATATGGGAAATCAACACACTCAGACCGTCTACTTTGGGTATGTAATTCTAATGCCTAACAGAAGATCCATTTCCTGTCTACTTAATAGACAAAGGATTTTTGATAGGACAACCAGGAACGTGGAATTTAAACACTTAAAATTAAGTGGTGACTAAATTGTCTATGTATGCAGAAGGAGACCCTGAGCATTAAATTGTGGGAGGAGAGACCTTACTTTGAGGTGGCAACAGCAGCACCTCTCACTGCTGTCCTGTGCACCTCTGCTGCAGGAACAGATCATCTGCCTGCATAAAAGCTAATGAGCAAGGAAAAATTACAGCACAACAGATGAATTAAAGCCAAACTTGTTGCCATTTTATCCAATGATACTACATTATGAACCGTGATAGGTTCTGCAACAAGGCTAGGAAAACATAAAGTAAGACCATGCTGCGCAGTCACAGATAATAATCACTACAATTTCTAAGACAGATGGTCATCATTTGCACCACAGAGCACACACCCATATTTGCAAATGGACGGTCCTTTTGCTAAATGGAGAGAGTTATCCCCAGTTTCACAGTGAAAGAAAATCACATCTCAGGTTTTTAGTTTTGTGGTCTGTACATACTACCAATATACTTCCTTGTCCCTTTCCCCACATTGCTGCCAAGAGTAACACTGAGGGGAATAGAGAAAACCAAGGCAGCATTGCTTCTGGGAAACACTGATTGAGGATGTTTCCTCTCCTTTCAGCAAAACACAAAATGACTTCCCTCTGTGGGTACGAGTCTCCAAAATTCAGCTCTCAGCAGCAGTCAACCAGGAGTCAAGCTAGCTAGGCTGTGTGAAGAAATCGGGCAACTGAACCAACCCAGGGGCCATAGTCAACCCACAGTGCTCCAGAGATATTCTGCTCAAAAACATTGTGAAATCCACACACAAATACATTAAAGCAGATCAATTGCACCCAGTGAGAAAAAAATTTAACATCTGTGTAGAAAATGATGTTCTGTTGTACACTTTGTCTGTCTCTGCAACTCCCCCTCCAGTCTTCATTCAATTTTAATGAGTTCTTAATTCTGTTTTTCTGAAAAGTGAAATTCTGTTTTTCTAGCTAGTGAAAACGCTTTATATTCTACTAGGTGTTCTTGCCAAGACAAATGCAATGTAAAAACATAGAGTTTTTCATCATTAAGCCTACTTTGTCAGATATCGGAATTTCAGTTTCTTACTTCAGTAATAATATTATCTGTTATAAGACATTAGGCAAGCAAGTGCTAATTACACTGCTGGACCACAGCCAAGTTCTGACTACTAAGAAGAGCTAATTGAAGAGATGCGCCTCAAACAAATACAGGAGATGCTACTTTAAGTAACTGTTTTTCAGTTCACCACACCTTTCAGCTGATACAGTCTGAAGCTTTCAAAGATAATAGATTTTGTCTTTTGGTTTGGAAACAATTAATGAAAGAGCTGAACTTAACAGAACCACCACAAAATAACACTCTGAGTGGCATAAAAACTGCAACACATCACAACCTGTGATTTCTAGAAACTCTATATGTTTCTGCAAGACAATCCCAGGACCTTGGCTGTTTCAGTGGCAAGAAAATTTTAGTGCATAATAAAGATTATCACAGTAATAATAATAATACAAAGAAGAAGAAGAAGAAGAACTATAGGATGGTGAAAGCAAAAACATGCTTTCACAGATACATGATCTACCTTGTTGTATCTAACTGATATTTTAGATCAAATGAATTCAAATTCTAAAGATATCTGTGAGTAAAGCCTTACAGGCAGACTCTTGTTACACATTGTGAAAATCAGACATGGGAATTCAGGACTAGGATAATTCCAAGTTTTTTAAAGGTCTTTACAATTTTCAACTGGATCTTCACTTTGGTAGTTGTAACAGTTTAGCACTTTTTGCATGTTTTTTATAAATGTGATGCAGTGCTTGTATTGACAAAAAGCAGTAGTTCAAATGTGTGATACTCTCTTTCTTGAAGAGTAAAGGTGCTACGTACAGTTTTTAGGATGGAGGCATTATTTACCATTCCAGTTTTAAACTAAAAGAGGGTAGGTATAGACTAGATATAGAGAAGAAATTCTTTACAGTGAGGGAAATGAAACACTGCAACAGGTGGCCCGAAGAACTAGTAGATGCCCCAACTGTGGAAACATTTAAGACCAGACTGGAAGGGGCCCTGAACAACCTGATCTAGTTGGAGATGTCCCTGTTCATTGCAGAGGAGTTAGATTAGATGACCTTTAAAGGTTCCTTCAAACCCAAATTATTATATGATTCTGTGATTTTAAAACTACTCTAGCTCTCCAATCATACTGAAGTCAATGGCCTTACGACACAGAGGAGCAGTGGAAAGACAAGCTTAAAAGCAGAAAAAGGCACGGAGCTAAGAATGTATGTGTGCAGCACTTTTAACCATATTGTTTAAATTCTGTTATAGTTTTTCTTCCTGTACTACTATTATTATTTTTCTCTGGTTTTTTTTAGCAATCCAATATGGACTAACAAAAATTCCTTCATTTAAAGATCTGATGATTAGGATTTTCACTGTTCTTGGCTCTGTCCTTTGCTTACATTAGTTCCCTTTTTGCTCTTACGAGACTGAGTGTAACAGGTCTTGAGAAGCCACCACATCATCATTGCTATCGAAGACACTACTGGTAACTAACAAAATCTGTATGTGCATTGATGTCTACTACTTGAAACAGCAGAAACTGCCATATCCATACATATTTTAGTTTTGGTATTAAGTCTTTTCTTCCTCATAGTGGCCTCCAGGCATCCAGCCACTGACAATCAAATGCACTGTTAACCAAGAAACAAAAATGCATAATATATAGCTTTTATAACGTGAATTTTGCAATTTTAATTAAAATATTAATAATTAAAATCTAATAACTGTAATATATTAAACTTTTGGCAGGCAAAGTATCAAAAAGGAGTGGTAATACCAAAACATACTTTCTCTCCTTTGACAGAGAAGTTGAATTCCTCAGCAGAACTTATAAAAGGACTCAAAAAGTCATACATTTTTCTTATTAGCTACACTGACCTAATAATTTCATTTGTCTTCTGTGGGTTCAGAAATCCCTAAGCTGAGCATTTCTAACCCTCAAGTTTCAATATCTTATTACTTAAGGATAACTGACCACTTATAGCTTGCGCTATTTATCTGATTTTTAAACAACACAAAAAAAATTAACAATGCATGCAAATAAGATTTTATCTCTATTCGATTCCCTTTTAAACAGGAACAATTAACTCAGTCTTCATAATTTCAAAGACAAGCTGTTAAAAACATGCTTTTCATGCTCCTGATTTATCTTGAAAAAGCACTACCACTCCTATCAAATTATTCAAAATCACTAACCTGAATATTAAGTGTACTCTTTAAAAAAAAAGGAAAAAAGAAAACATGTAGTACTGTAAGACAAAGCTGTCAGTGCTGTATACGAGTTTACACAAAACTGCATTTTTTCTTTCTCCTACCTGATTAAGTGCTGCAGATATATGTCAGAATTCTCAGAGAGTATTGAGAACAGGTGAATTAATATTTTAAAACCCTAAGTAATCATTTACAAATCCAGAAAAACAAATCAGTGAAACATCTATTTTTTGAAATAATTCTGATCCTACTTCTTTTGCACACATGCCAAAAAAGACATTTTTGCCATTAGGTGAGGGACTGTGCATTGCTGATATTTATGTAGGGAAAAAAAATCTACCTATTCCCACTTCAACTGTACTATGCTAGTAGTTCAGTAGGTGTACAAAATACTTGCATTTTATTTCTATTTTAGTCTCCAAATCTCTTTCAGTTCATTAGAAAGTGTATTTCTCCTTATTGAACTCTGTTCTTAGTTATACACAATTTTATTAATGTTTGCGGCTTGGCTTTGCCACTTTAAGAGTTCAGTGAGGCTTCTCCCAGTGAGATCTGAGCCAGACTAGGAAGAGGAGGAAGAGACAGGCGCACAAATGTCAGCAACTTCCACCTCACGTTAACTAGCGCAGTCTTGGCAGATCTTCTCCAGATATTAAAACTTCGATCCTGAAATACCTACACAAAGCTTAAATATTTTAAACAGCTAAAATTAATAAGACTTCCCACATGCTGGTTATTCAGATGACAAATGTCTGCAAAACTGAGACCAAACAGAGTCTTCTCAGCTTTTTTTTTTCCCCTGGTTTTCCTCCCTCTCATCTTCCAATTCAAGCAGGTAAGAATCTAGGAAGATTTGATGCAGTAAAGCACACAAAGACAGAGAACATGTTCATGAACAGAATCTGCAATTCAAATTTGTTCGGCAGAAGCTGGTCTTCCTCTATTGTATCTTTGTATCAAACCCACACTGTACTTCAGTATGCCTTCCCATACATTGGTGAAGAATTCCATTTTCTGAAGTTTTTGACAAAATAGGCACACATGAGCCAGAATCAGAACCATAGAATGATTTAGGTTGGAAAAGAACTCTCAGATCATCAAGTCCAATCATAAACCTAATAATTCCAAGTCCACCACTAAACCACATCCTTAAGTGCCACATCTACATGCCTTTTAAATACCTCCAGAGATGGTGACTCAACTACTTCCCTGGGCAGCTGTTCCAACACTTGACAACCCTTTCAACAAAGAGTTTTTTCCCCAACATCCAATCTAAACTTTTCCTGGCACAACTTGAGGCTGTTTCCTCTTGTTCTATCAGTTGTTACCTGGGAGAAGAGACCAACACCCACCTCGCTACAACATCCTTTCAGGTAGTTGCAGAGACTAATAAGGTCCTGGCACTTGGCCTTGTTGAATCTCACACAACGGGCCACAACCCATCAATCCAGTCTGTCCATAACCCTATGTAGATGCTTCCTTCTCTCAAGCAGACCAACACTCCTACCTAATTTGGAGTCATCTGCAGCTTACTGAGGGTCCACTCAATCCCTGCATCCAGATCATTGCTAAAGATATTAAACAGAACTGTCCCCAGTACTAAGCCCTGGGGAACACCACTTGTGACCAGCCACCAGATCAAATTAACACCATTCATATCAATTTTCTGGGTCCAACCATTCAGCCATTTTTTTACCCAGCAAAGAGTACACTTGCCCAGGCCATGAGCAGCCATTTTTTCCGGGAGAATGCTGTGGGAAATGGTGTCAAAGGCTTTACTAAAGCCTAGGTAGATAACATCCACAACCTTTCCCTTGTTCACTAAGTGGTTCACCATTTCATAGGAGATCAGGTTGGTCAAGTAGGATCTGCCTCTCCTAAACCCACGCTGACTGGACTTGATCTCCTGATTGTCCTGTATGTACTGCATAATGGCACTTGAAAAGAGCTGCTCCATAACCTGCCCCAGCACTGAGGTCAGGCTGTCAGGCCTGTAGTTCCCTGTATCCTCCTTCCAGCCCTTCTTGTAGATGGGTATCCCATTTGCTAACTTCTAGTCAACTGGGACTTCCCTGGTTTGCCAGGACGGCTCATAAAAGATGGAAAGTGTCTTGATGAGCACTTCCATCAGCTTCCTCAATACCCTTGGATGGGTCCCATCCGATGTCACAGATTTATGCATGTCTAAGTGGTGTAGGAGGTCAGTAAACATTTCCCTTTCAATTATGGGAGCTTCATTCTGCTCCCTATCCTTGTGCTTCATCTCAGTGTGCTGGGTACCCCGAGAACAACTGGTCATAGTATTAAAGACTAAAGCAAAGAAGGCATTAAGTACCTCAGCATTTTCCTCATCTTTTGACACTATGTTTTTCCCTGCAATCATGCAGCATAGAGGCTCTGCAAATATTTCAATGCTTTAGACATCAGTAATTATTTAGTCAGGAAGCACACAGAGAAATTAATCCCTACCTGAGAACAATTTGTTGTTGAGGCAATAAAACCTCTTAGATCAGCGTGAGTTGTCCATAATTTCATAACAGAGGTCTTTTTTTTTCCCCTCTAAGCTTCTTGTAATTATATATTCAGAAAAATGAAATGCAGTAGACTTCAGATTTACCTATTGTACGTCTTACAGACCTCATTAGGAAAAAAAAGGATTTTTTTTTAAAAAAAAATTCATTTTAAGATTTCAAACACATAAAATCTTCAGGGGGATGTCAGAATTTCATACCATTTTTCTCTGGCATATATATTTGTTATGTCTATATATGGGTAAAAGTAAGTTTAAGTGTAAGTAGATGTATGACATAGCTTTGAGTGTTAAGGATGATTCTAATCCGGTAAAAATGAACATTAAAGGTAGTAGAGTTTATCTATTTTCTTCTATTTACTTCTTAATTTCAAAGAAGGCCTGCTCTCCCCCTTGGTTGAAAAGGAACAAGGGAAACTCTTCTCAAAAAAAACCAAACCCAAATTCACACACATACACATACAAAAAAACAATCACCAGGTCTGAGATCAGAAATTAACTCCACACACAAAAAACGAAAAACATCTACTTATATATAAGCATTTCTTTTCTTGGTGTTGTTTCACATGTGTACCTCGGGTTTATGACTTTCACGATGACTACAAAAATCAATACATAACACTTAATTACATCTTTGTCTTTATTTTTCTTCCTCCTGTTATATTTAAACTGTGCTTTGTGATCACAATCATGAAAAGTCCACAAGGTTCATGCACTTGAAATGCTTATTTCATCTAATTTGTCCAGCAGCTTTTGTCATATGTATTACAGAGGTATCAGCAGCAACACCACCGTTAATGCTGTATTGAAATGCGCACTTAAAGCAGGATTAATATTCTCCTATTTCATCCTTCAGTGATTAAAATTAGACTCCAAATGATGCAACAACTCTTCAAAAGATAAGTATGTACCAGGTAATTTACAGATGAACATTTGAAAATAATTCCCTATTAAACATTTTCCCCAAGAGCCTTAATGTGCTGGCATTACCTTAATACCACAAATGTAATGTTTTTTTTTTACAAATATACTCTAGTCTTAGAAACTTTCAAATTCAAAATGCTTTTTAGGTAAGTGTTTAAACATTGATATTGACCTCTTTTCTCTTTTTACTTGCAAAAGTCAAATAAGATCATGTGCTGAATCTTTCAGCTGTGCTTAGGCCATGCAAATACCTCTGCGCTTTATTTACAGTAGTGCCTGATCACCACCATATCTCTGACTGTAGTTTCTACTATAGTCTTTCTCCAGATTAATTAAGAAAAGAAAACATTCATGTCAGCATTGAGAAGTTCTTAAATATGCCAAAAATATTTTTACTGGAAAATCAGAAAATCCATTCACAGTATCACAGTATCACAAGGTTGGAAAAGACCTCTGAGATCATCTAATGCAACCTATGACCCAACACCAACACCTATTTGTTGTTTAAACCATGGCACTAAGCACCTCATCCAATCTGTTTTTAAACACCTCCAGGGATGATGACTCCACCACCTCCCTGGGCAGAGCATTCTATTGGCAAATCACCCTTTCAGTGAAAATTTTTTCCTGATTCAATTCCTTAGCAAAGAAAAAAGATATCATGATAGGCAGCCTCTGGTTAAAAGTAATAATAAACGTGCATTTTATATTACCTTTCTCAAGTACCTCTTCCTCTCCCAGATAAGGGATGTTCTGAAGTATTAATAGCTATATGCGTTCACAGAAGGGTTGTGATAACCCAGTGGGAACTGCAGACAGCCATAACAAACAAGGACAATTGTGATTCAACTAGACAACAGGTCATAAATATATTCCATGAAACTGATATCACAATAACTTTGTAATCAATTCTGACACATTTTAAAAAGCATACAATTGCAATATTTTATAATAATATTCAAATTTTTTACCTAGCTACAGGGTTTTTTTTTGTTTCGGAATGATGGTATCTTTTGTATTGTGTTGAAGTAAAGGAGTAACAAATACCAGATAAAAGCAAAGCTTTTACTTTGACAATATTCAAATAAATTAGAGGTATTGAATAGATCATTGTGAACAACTTAAACAAATCCACTGTCTTGATAAAATAATTAGAAGTAATTCAAGGTATTTTTAAAAATCTACAGCAGCAGGGCTTTTTCTGACAGAAAGTCCTTATTAGTTTCACAAAATTCCTGTGAAGCACATTTTAAAGTGATTATAGTTTCCATTCAAGGATACCAACATAATTCAAATGACAAAAGAGTGGTATTGAATTTTTACTGTCCTTTATGTTGAAGTCCTACTGTGCTTGCCAAAATGATTACAAATTAATATCAAAGTAATATATTCATGCAAAACTGATAAGATCTTATCGAGTAGAGGTACCAGTGGTTTCTTGAACTTAAATCCTAAGTGGAGTTATGCTGTGCAAAGTGTTGTTTTAATCTCAGTTGCTTTTAACAACTCACAACGCCTATATTATTTGTTGAAATCTCAAGAAGTTTCTCTCTGGGCAATGTGCAAGATCACACAATAAAGTTGTCATCGTAGTATCTCACTGTTTAACAGATGGATTATTATGTAGAGTGCAATCATTTTTCTTCAATACACAATGCCTTGTATGCAAACATCAAAGACAAAAAAAAAATCTAACTTTCATATTGTTATTTTGTCATAAGATAAATTTTACTCAGTTTACTCTTGCAGTGTGTCAGAGTGAAAATCATGACTAGAATGCATAAGAGCCCACTCTAAATATTTGCAAGTCCACAGGTATGCAGCATTTTAAAAAGAAAGACAGTGGTGTCTACATTACGTGGAAAGAACCGTTGCAGGCTGTGAATCTTAAGTGTTACATAAGTTACCTAACCACTCTGAGGCAAACCCATCAACAAGACTGCAAAAGCTAACTGGTAAGCACCCTACTGTTGTCAGATTCAGCTTTGTGTTTTGCATGGAGAGTCACAAATTAAGCTTTGGACTTCTTGCTGTGATCTCATTCATGGCTTCCCTTAGACAAATGGTTCTGGCTCAAGACCTTCTGAAGGAAAATTACATAAACTGAGAGACATTTCATTGTATTCTCTTTATTTAATTTGTAATTGATTTGTGACCTGTAAAGGCTGTTGGATCATCTCTTTCTCGCAGAGAAAGTTTTCAGAGTATAAATTAGTTGGAAATCCTGCTAAGCCGTTCTTTCCAAGCGGTTTTAGATTTTGCACCCTGCTCTAGGTTTCATTATGCTTTGTATTATCCCAAAGCCAATACAAAGTCTATCTTTAAGGAACATGACATGTAGGCGAATAAGGATGTATTTGCCTTGACCACTACCCTATAGGACCCCAAAGGGTGTGTCTATAGCTGTTCCCCAACAATGATGCCAGTCGACTGATGAGTCATTTGTAAAACTTTCCAGTATGCCAGTCTGCTTTCTAACATCTTAAAATGCTACTAATTTTGAGTACAGAGGAAAAGACCTCCACTCTGAAATACTAATATGAATTGGCCTTGTACAAATACCAAACTACTTAACCAACAAAATGCACTACTCATGCATTCATGCTGCCAAAAACCAAATGGCTCTGCTGGAAATCATATAACATTCTACAGAAATGGCAGGCTTTTAAAATTTTATTTAGAGAGAAGTAATTGCAGAGGCTGCTCTGCTTTCCAAAAATAGATAGCTGCAAAACACATTTCATATTTTCATTTTATAGCCTCTTCACTGAAGTATTTTCCCTTAGAATATGTGAGTTCAAGAAAAGTAACACATCATTGGTCAGTTTTTCAAAAACACCAGACATGTAATAGATACTATCTATGCTTTATTTCATAGTGTTAAGTTTTGTCTTTGAAATGTTTTACATGAAATAGATGACAGAATTGTCATCTTATTTTGGAGTTTATGATGAAAAGGCCACTGTGTAATTTAGAGTATAAGAATTTGTTTTCTGATGGGGAAAAAATTTGAGTCTTAGAGCCACACTATGAAGTTAATTGGACCAATGGGAAAAGATATTTCAGGTAAGCAGCTACAACAGATATTTCTTTGCCATCATATTTTTCTCTGAATCCATCACTTTAGTTATATTTGTTCTAAGAGAGTAATTTAAATTATGCATAAATCTTCTCTCTAACCCATTTTATACTAATAATACAACATGTATATCTTCAACAAGATACTCTTGCTGGAAAATGAAGTTCACTGCAAAAGGCTAAGTTTACAAGGAGTTCTGAAGGTCAGTTTCTTGTTCTCTGTACTTGCTATTCTCAGCACTTATCACTTGAACCTTTGTTTTCAATACACTGGACAGGATAACTGCTGTTGCATGCTGGCATGAAGTGCTTTGCACTTATTCTAAGCAGAAACCCGGAGGTTACAATCAGGTCAGTCAAACCTGAAGCAATTATTCCTCATTTATTAATTTCAGTAATAATAATATTCCACTTTAAGCAGAACTATTGATTATTAGTCACGAGTTTTCATAAGGTTGAAAATAGAGAAAGAATTAACTCAAGCTAAAAAGACAGATGACTGAACTCTTACTAGGTATGATTTATCCATGGATGACTCTTAAGACTAAGATTAAAACTTACAGTAATGACATCATCAGATGACTGATGTTTATTTATAAATATGTAAAATCAGTAATGCTACCTTAGCCCGAGGGCTCACAGCCAGTCTTTACAGTTCCTTTAGCTCTACCTGCTGATCTGATCTTAGCCTGAGCTGACTTGCTAAACTTGTCAGCCTCTAGATGTAAGTTCCTGAAGAACAAAGAGGAATATAAGCTTTGTGTTTTCAGCAGAGTAAAGCAGAAGATGGAAATAAGGATAAGAGATTTTACACATACCGTAAGAGAATAGGAAGGAGCTATTACTCAAAAGGATTTATTCCAAAGCCCTGACATAGCTTTTGGAACTTTTCCCAAAATAGACTTCTGAGAGTTAAGAAATATTTATATCATACTTTAGGGAAGCATGCAACAATCTGTAAAAACACAAGTACGTATTATGCATGCAGTGTTTCTGATGTTAATTGTTTCAACTAGATTTTTCAATTATAATATTGGTATAATATTATGCGGTACAATCAGGAATAAAAAGAATGACTCTAAGCGTGAATAGTAAGTTGTGTTAAAATGTACGTTTAACTGGCAATGCTTTGCCTTAAATGACTACTTGAAAATGCAATGTAAATTAATGGCCAGCCTGTTTAACAGAATTTGATACTAGTCCACTGATATTTCTTAATGGAAAAGTTCCTGTCTATGAAAGCTCTTATGCAAAAAATTATTCTTAAGCAAACGTAACCATGAAACTTCACAGCCATGAATGTTAAAGAGGAAAACAAAACATTCTAATAATGGATACAGATTTAATTTACATTCAATTTTCTACTCATATGTAGGAAAACTACAGATCATTTTATACAGGACAGCCCTTTTTATATGCGTGTACATATAAGAACAGTCTCTGAACATCTTTCCATTTTTTCGCCCCTTTTCACTCGAATGACAACTTTCAATGTTAAGTCTGAAAAACCAGGCAGTGAAAATATACCCGTACTGTTAGGTTTGTCATAGATGAAACCCACAAATGGGCTGCAACCATCTTCTGCATAAATAATATTTGGTTTATACCTTTGAACTTCTAATGTGCATTATAATCATTAATATACCATGCCCCCTCCTCCAGTTATTTTAACAATACTAACCTCCCTGGATCTGTTAGAAAACATCTTATTATCAAACTATTTTGCTTCTTCTCTTCCAATGTTGTTTCTCTCCTCCCCTCTCCCTGCCATTCACATTATTGTGAGATCTAAGGCAGCCATCACTCAGTCCTGAGCCTGAAAAAAAAGCCCCAGAGGATCTCTTGATCCTGCTGAGTCAGAAAAGATTTCTTTATGCTGCAGAAAGGGAGTAACTGACAGCTTTATAATAGGATTCACTACAGGAGGTAAACACAAAACAGAGGAGTTACTTCATGCTAGGTACACTATTTTGCTGATTTTGATTATATAATGTTGCTGGCACATGAAAAAGAAACTCAAAAGTGAAACAAATCCTGTCAAGACTGTTGTAGAATGTATTTGAAGAATTCATTGTCTGATTACTAAATCTACATTCACATAAGGAAAATTCACTATTAATCCCTCGCTGTGAGGCAATATAAAATTAAATCATGTAACATCAGACACCTCAAGGTTAGAGCACCAACAAAATTCTTCACATTTTATGTTTGATGGTAAGTAGGATGAAGAACAAAGGTACTTCTGGTCTTAGTACCTTCAGAAGGATGTCACTGGTGGCATTTGGCAAAGTCCAACTACTACAAGCTTACATTATAATCTCTAGAAAATTTTGCCCTTCATCAGTTTTTCATATTAAAAATCCTTCTCTCACAGATTTCTTTCATTTTATTCCTTGTTATTTGCCAGGTATTTAGGGCTTCAACAGTGTCATTATGAGCATGTGTATAGTGCTGACCTTTGGCAGATGCTGGTCTGTACCAGCCACTGTACTAATACTATGACTGTGACTCAATATACTTCTTTCATCCATGAACAGTGTTACAAAATGACTTAAAGTTCTCATTGATTTTGATACTCTGATTTTTTTATTATGACACATATGGGATGACACTTGTAATTTGATAACAACCTCTTGATGCTTAAAGAAAGAACTAAAATCCCAAAAGACTGTTTTATGATAAGAACACAAGTAGAAAATTATGAGTAGTGCACTCCATTTAAATCCCCCTCTGTGAAACCTGAGAATTCTTCACTTTTATTGAGGGTATAGATATAAGAACTATTACTCATTAAGGATGGAATCCTACAAAAAGGGTTTTTTCTGTGGAAAGAACATGCAGCCAAAAAAATTACAATACTGAAAGAAATGTTGTGCCCCACATTCATACTCCTTGTACAAACTTCTCGTAAGTACACTTGAAAAAAAATAAAAAAGTCTTTACTCTCAAACCTAGCTGCAAACTGGAGGACAACTTTTTATTGCCAAAACCATATTACCCCATACACAGACCTAAAAAGCTGATAACCAACTGTTGAGACATCAGTTGTAGCAACCAAGAGGTTTCTTCATTGTACACAGCAGAAGATTGAGTATGATGTTCTGTAAAGAAAGACCAGGACAATGAAATGCTCCTACCAGAAAACTGAGAAAACATCTACTGTAGATTTAGGGGGCTCAATTTTTTCCTTTTCCCTGAGACGAGAAAAAAAAGGTCTAGGAAACAATGTGCCATACTGTATGCATAGAGGTATCCAATGAGATGCTCATTAAAAAAATGTTAAAGAACAACTTGTCCTATGCAGCTAAATAAAAGACCATACAGGTTCTCATGATGAAACACAGCCATCTGTGCAGCACAATGCATGTAGAATTAAAAGGTGATTCCATAACTATTATAATATCCCATTTTCAATCCATGGAAGAAAAGGAAGTGACCTACTTCTGTCTCTCTCTAGGTGGATTAGATAGTCTTTTCCTTGAAAAAAAAACAGAAATAAAAAAAATAAAGACATTAAAATTACTATTAGATAAATGTTTTCCTGTTTCTTAAGAATATGTACAAAAAAGCATAATTGTCTCATTCCACCCAAATAAGCCTGGATACCCACAAATTTGACCCAGTTGTTTTAATATACTTGCAGAAAACCTTCCAGTCTGCCTGCTGCTGCATAACCTTAACCAAGGACTGCTGTGACAATGTGTAAGTACTAAGCCTTTGAAGAAATTATTTTAATATTTATATTTACATTAATTTAGCTATGTCAGAGAGTGAAAATCAGCTTTCATTAATTATTTTTCTTCAGTTATGTTAACCTAAGACAGAATTACATTTTTTGCCCTTTTAGAAAAAAAACCTCTCAGGCATGTTTTTTAAAGTAAAATATTGAAATCCTGGTGGACTGTGTAACTGTCATGAGAAGCTATGTAAAAAGGGTACGTATATCAGAAGTTTGGCAACTCAGAAATAATTTATAATTTCTGAAGTCGAAGAACCAGTTCATAGTTCAAGCTTACCAGCACTAGTTTGGGGGTCAAATTTCCTTCTATGAAGCTATTCTAAATCAACCTCTTCAATGCTTAGAAGTCTCCACATGGTGGCACCACAAATATCTAAAACTGCTTTTCTTGATTCTGAAATATCTGGTGCCATTTCCTTGAAGTGTTGAGAACATTGTTACATCACATCTATACTCTACAACATTGTATACAGCTACTTGTTATTCCCTAGTATAATGAAACAGTTTTGAATGCTTCTCTTTCACCAAGAAGCACAGAATGATCTTGTTCATCCTTTTTTGGTCTTTGACCAAAATATTTGACAAGCAAAAATTTTCTTCTTTGAAGACAAATAATCTAACTTCACTAGTTAATCGGAAGGGTTTGTTGTTTTTGGGTTTTGTTTTTTTTTTAAAATACTGTTCTTAGATATCATATTTTTGATAAAATTAACCAGGTAGAATAGCTTACAGGCAAACTTGTTAGATGAATTATACAAAAGGACTGTATTGTGTTTTTTAAGATAGAGTTGCTAAAAAATGTGTTTCCCTCCACATTACTGAAGACAGCTGTAAGGTGTAACTATTGCAAGCAATAAAGAAGAACTGTTTATCCTTCTACCTATTTGGTAGGCTTTGTTCGTTATGTTGCCTTACCTAAAATACATTTAGAAGTCACATAAACTAGACCTAATCTCAAGAAAATATTTTTCTCGCAAAGACTAAGAATTTCAATTTCCTAGAGACAAGATTTGAAAAAATAAAGCATGGAAGATTCATGTATTTACAGCAGACTCCAGACAACTTCAGAGAACTTTCAACAAAAGGATGGAAGAGGGTAACTTTCAATGAAGTTACTCAGTCACTTTTCACTTCCTTCATTCTTCCAAACACAACCCACCTTCCACACTTGTCTCAGTGAAGTAAAAGGTGATTGAGTAAAATATTTTGTAAGATGGCACCAGAAAAATGTCACTACTGGCTTAAAAAACTTACAAAACTTATATCATGCAACTGTAAAATTTTTGGCTACACCAAAAATACAAAGTATGCAGTCTCCTATAGTGAAATTAGAAAGCGGTTTGAAAGAAAACCAACAGTCTGTTTTAACCCAACGACAGTGCATTAAATCTCTTGATGGACTGTCATCTTAGGATACAGAATGAACCTTTGATCTAGACTTTTCCTTCTGTCTTTTTTTTCTTTATTTCTTTTTTTTGGGTGGCTACCTTCACTGGGCTGTGTGAAGTTCCTTGTTGGGAAGATGAGCTTTAATCAGCATTAGCAAATCTTTCAAGAAGGAAGTGATTTATGAGGAAGTTGAATAAAATACAGTCCCTTCAATCTTACCATCTTGTGTGATCTCCAAAACCAAACTACTCTACTCCCCTTTCCCAAAGTTCAGAGCACACCATTTCTACTGACCTTTAAATCTTAAATCTTTTGGCTCTGTTTTTTGTTGGTTTATATAGGTACGTCACAGAAAAAAAAGCACATAATATTTATTTATTATGTATTTATTATCCCTGAGGACAGCATTAAGAGAAGGTTCCTGTGTATGCCTAGCTCGTTCCTGAAAACTAACCTTCATTTGTTTCCATCAGAGGACAGAGCTGTGGGACAATGTTCATGTTGTGAGATGTAGCACCTGTTTTCCCCTCGTTTATGACATAACTCAGGGCCTTTTAGCATAGCCTACAAACATGATCCACTAGTATTTGAACCCTGAAAATATTTATACAGATATGTAATAGCCACAGCTAAACTGAGATCTGACATTTAATGTTTCATAGAACTGCAATGAAATCCCTGGTCACAACTGCAACAAGCGCTAGGTATGTCTCTTTGCTAATGAGCTGTATATCGTCTCCTTCTGACAGCCATGTGTGAAAGCAGGAAAGACTTTCACATTATTGCAAGAAGTTATTCAATTTTTTTAATCTCTTCTAGTGTGTCTGCAGGGCTGTGAGGAATTTGTTTAAATTTCCTCAAAGATTTGAAATATAAGAGGAAAAGCCAAAATGGAAATAGGATACTCATTAGCTTGTTGAATTAACATCAGTTTGAAGTCACGGAAAGAGTAGTTCTCTAAATCAATATACAAGGAATTATCAGTATATATCAGAACAGTAAGCACAGTGACAAAAAATTAATGTCAGTAAAGCCAAGTACAGCTTATTACAAACTCACAAGCAATTTATACAGTGAGTTTAAAATAGACTCTTTCAAAAACAGTTGCTCTTGAGTGATTGTTTTATTTTTGCTAATGGATCAAGGTTAAAATAACTTTATGATAAGGAGTACCAACTTCTTAATTTTGTATCTCCTCTCATTTCAAGCTTCCATTCTAGTATGATATCTCTTCGATGACATATAGGCTCTGGTTAGACTGATGAAAGCAGACTCCATCTGCCAGTATTCATCAGCCGCACATCATTGCATGTGCTCAGCCACAGGAAGGCTAACACCATGGGAATTAGAGTGTGGCTCCATTCTGGAAGTACAGCCTTGTTCCAGTTATGCCAGCTTTTCTCTAGGGACATCATGCTTTTCCCTCTGAAACAAGTTAACTCTTCACTGGACCTGAAAGAAGTAACTAATAAAGAAACCTCACACAAACCTCCTTGCTAGTGGATTTATATGAGATCATCAGTTATTAAAAATAGAAAAGGTTTTAGTAGTGTTATTTTTATGTAAAATGCAAGCATTTAATCATCATATATAGTGCAACCCTAATTCCATATTTTAAAAGCATAGCGTATTTCCTAACTATTTTTATTAAAGAAATACTTTTGAATTTTTACGATTTATACATAGACTTCCTTACTTATGAGTAATTATCACTGGAATACTTCTCTTGACAAGTAGAAAAACGCATATATAATTTAAAAAAGGGTTAATTCACACACATTTCTGACCTTTCCCTCAAGAATTTGAAGGAAGGAGGAAGAACAAGGGTGCCTTTACATTCCACATTTTCTCTCTCTCATTTTGTGTCCCTTGAACCACCTGCAGCAAAGAAACAGCTTCTTAAGTCATCCTTGGGGAAGTTCCTGAGTGTAGGACTGTAAAAACACTGGAAAGAGGTAGTGGGAATCAAGTGCTGTACTTTGCAGAGGTCTGGGTTACCCAAGAGTAATTAATTCTAACACAGAACATCTCTGAGCAGTTGAGTGAAGGCATGCGGAAATCCTCAGTTTTCCCTCCTTCGTGCCCTACACGGACTGTGTTGTTTTTGACAGGTGACATTGTGGAGTACCTTGCAAAGTCAGTCTATCAAAGAGCCTCCTAGAAGGCTGTTCTACCTCACAAAATGGAAGCAATCCGTGAACCAGAAATAGAAAGAATGACTGCCATTATCCCACTCAAGACAACTTTGAGCTTGCAAAGAGCTATTGACATATTAGCTGTTAGAATATATGTTCCTGTAGTGTATTCCTTGTAGTAATATCTGCTGACTCACATTTTAGTCCTCTGTTGTAAATGCATTCAGTATGGCTTTTCCAGAAATCAATTAATACCTGAGAAAGTCATGGGAGATAAACACAATGTCACTTTCACAACTGGAATCCATATATCCTTTCTTTACAACATGATAAAATTTGTTATTAGTGCTTGTGAATGGATGGTTCCACTTCCCTTTCATTTGCTCCACAGAAAATGTTTTCCTTTCTATAAATAAAGGGAAAAGCAGAAGCACTGCGTTTGTGATGTTACTGCTACAGCTCATGGAAGCTGCAGTTGAGAAAACAGCCACTCAGCTGTGAATGGTTATTTCCCAGATGGGAAAACTCCTTGATTTACAGTGAGTTACAGGAGATTCACTGTATTCCAATACTAGAATAAAACTCAAATAATTATGTAAGAAAATCTGAAGACCAGCATAAATATATACATTAACTTTGCTCACATACATATGAAAAATTATTTCCCCATTCCATAAAATTTGCATTTGATTTTATGAAATTCTGAGGATTTTTTGATGATTTAGGTTTCCTTTTTATTTATGATCATGTTTTCCTAAAGAAAAAAATTAAATCCAAATCTATTTTTTTCAACATTAAAAACCAGCTCTACTTTAAACATTTTTATTTGTCCATGTCTTTCTAATTATATTAATGATTTAATTATTTATTTATGATGCATATGAGAATTAAATTACTTTCGTGTAAAAGATCCCAACACATCCTATCGCTTTTTTTGAAAAAATCATTTATTCTTTCTTTAAAGAATGCATTTACAGATTTTAAGAAAAGTTATTATACTTTAGAAGTTTTCTACTATAAAATAATAATCTTAATCTTGACAGTGAAACAGACACCCTAACAAATACCAGTTAATAGCAGTTCTGCTGATGTCAACTGTCACTTTCCTTTATTAACTGGATATATAATTTCAGTTACTTAAATTTAGGAGTTATTGACCTAGTTTCCTTCTATTTTTAACCTAAATAACTTAAATATCTAGGAAAAGCATGAAATGTTCCTGTAGAGATTGCAAATATTGAGCATACGATAATATGAATGTTACATGCATATATTTGTGTATATGTTACCATCCTGCTTGAATACAGAAAGCTGAATCAAACGAGAAGGGGAAGAAAAAGCAAAGATGACATACCCTACACTGTTTCATGAAAGACAGTTAAATAAATCTCAGCTTAACACCTGCTCAGGTAGCAAATTTTACTCAAAAGAAAAAAAAAACACTGCTACATCCATAAAAATGCTGGTCTGTAAAGAAATGAAACAAGAGAAGTGTACCACGACTGATTTACAAATAGCCCACTGCAAGACAAGTTCAAACTCTCCAAGGAAGAGATAATGTTAATTGGGCTAAAAGGAACTGTCCAAAGTGGGGAAGGAAGGATCTCCTTTCAGTTGACTTGTAAGTATTCTGTGCTTTTTTTTTTTGTTTTAATCTCTGTGTTCTGTATATTATATAGCTTGGGATGATCAATAAAAAACACTTTATGTGGGACAACCTTTAGTTAGTTGTTTGTTGAAAAACTGATTTGGCCTCAGTCTAACGGGTTTTAGAACCAGTACGATTTCATCCTAATGATGCATTTGAAAGTGGCTGGGTGGTATGGCCCCTACTCAGAACGAGGAGCAGAAAACAAGATCTGCCATTAGAAAGTGCACTCAAGGTAATTAAAATGAATTTGAAGCACAGCCCTCTCTGGTACTATAACATCTGTTGTGTATTACCACATATTTGGAGTAACAGTTGGTCTTTGCTCTTTATGGCTTTCATAATGAAGTGAAACTAAAGAACTAATTCCTAAACATCACTGGTTTAGATTCCTAACCATTCTCAGTTATAAGTCTTCTCATGTCCAGAAAAGATGACTATTTTATTACTATGAATAAAGTATAAATATGGAAGATACTACCACTTTTTACCAAGCAAGGATATTTTAAGAGATTCATATGCAATTTGTACTGCATGCTGTAGTTGCAACTGTAAGGCAGCAATAATCACTTAAATCTTAAACTCCCTGTCTTTTGCTCACAAGAGCTGGGAGTAAACTCTCATTTAATCATATGAGTTAGTCAGGTATATCCTGGTAAAGCTTATTATGAAATAATACTTGTTTTCAGATGGGTATAAATCGATATACATTTTAAGCCAGTTCTAAGAAACATTTGATTTGCATCTTTATCTAATTTGAAAATGATCAATGGTTTTCTTAAAATGTGAAAAACTGTTCAATACATGCTTCTTTGCAGAAACCTTTATGGTTTTAGAGTAAGCTACGCATCTATCCATATAACAAATACAACACGAAACACAACATTTTTGTAAACTAACAAAATGCAAAGGTAATCTCTTGAAATACAGGAGACAGTTTGATGTTTCTGTTTAAAGAGTCACATTTCAGTTTTCGAAATAGAAATTGCTTAAAGAAGAGAAAGACAGTAAAAGAAAATTAAGTCAACATTTCAAACTTATTTAGTTAGAATTTTATTTTAAATTCATTGGGCTTCACAGCATACTGCCACTGGCATCTGTTTTCCTGGATCAGATATTAAGTGATACCTCTACGCTCTGCAGTTAGACTGCCAAAGCCGGTGTGGTTTCCTAAACTGCTTTTAAGCTTTATTTCACTATTTCTAACCACTTATTATTGATACTCCCTAACAAACAATAAATAGTTTCCCAATTTTTAAATTGCTGAGGTCACAGGGACTTAGTTTTAAATACTATTACTTTGCATCAGTTACCAGCTCATCTGTTCCTCTTTTTCTATTACACTCAGTACACCTCGTGCATGCCATCATCCATTCTAAGGAGCTTCAAACAAATAATAACTTCTAGAACTGATTTTTTTTTATTTTAGATTCAAAATTTGCTTTTGAATGTAACATCACAATGATAAATGGAACTAAACCTTTATTGGTTTTGTTTTCCTTCCTCTGAGATGACAAATTACATCCAGAGTTGAAAAGAGTGTTTCTTCACAGGCTGTCTTGGTAAGACTTGCTATAGTCTTAAAAACTGAAAAAGACGAGCAACTGAAGACAATTAGTTTCAGTGGGTCTTTTCTTAAATTCAGTAATTTTGTTCATACATTTTGATAAAGTAAATAACCTCATCAGTAATTTATAAAGAAAATAAATGAAAATAATTTAATAATTTTTATATCTCATGCATCTCAGCTGCAATTCAGAGAGCTTTCAACCTAGCTTTTTTTCACTTGTATTCTTTCACCCATAGGAGAACATCAGTTTCAAGACCATCTAAGGAACTTGATTATATACAAGTCCATGGGACCTCATGATATGCATCTGAGGGTTCTGAAGGAACTGGCAAATTAAGTTTTTAAGCTAGTCTCCATTATATTTGAAAGTTCATCGTGAAGTGGTGAAGTTTCCAGTGCCTGGAGAAGGACAAATACAACCTCCACTTTAATAAAAAGGAAAAAAAGTAAGATCTGGGGAATTACAGGCTGGTCGGTCTCACCTCTATGCCCAGAAAGATCATGGAGCGGATCCTCCTGGAAACTATGCTAAGGCACATGGAAAACAGAGAGGTCATCGATGACAGCTAACATGGCTTCATTAAGAGCAAATCATGCCTGACAAATTTTGTGGCCTTCTATGACAGGGTTAGAGCATTTGACACTGTCTCAGAAACATCTGTGTCTCTAAAAATGGAAAGATATAGATTTGACACATGGACCACTTGGTACATAAATGGATAAGGAACTGTCTGGATGGTCATACTCAAAGGGTTGCAGTCAACAGCTTGATGACTGAGTGCAGACTGGTGATGAGTGGAATCCCCCAAAGGTCTGTATTGGGATCAGGATCACTTAACACCTTTGTCGTGGACATGGACAGTCAGATTGAGAGCATCCTCAGCAACTTTGCAGATGACACCAAGCTGGGTGGAGTAGCTGATATTCTAGATGCAAGGGAAGACATCCAGAGGGATCTTGACAGGATAGAGAAGTGGGCCTGTGTGATCCTCATGAAGTTCAATAAGGCCAAGTGTAGGGTCCGGGATCTGAGTTGAGACAATCCCAATTTTGGATACAGGTTGTGCGATGAGTGTATTGAGAGCAGCGCAGTGGAGAAGGAATTGGGATATTGGTAAATGAAAAACTGAATATGAGCTAGCAATGTGCATTAACAGTCCAGAAAGACAGTTACATCCTGGGCTCCATCAAAAGAAGCGTGGCTGGCAGGTCAAGAGAGGTGATTCTCACCCTCTACTTGACTATGATAAGACCCCACCCGGAGTACTCTACTTAGCTCTGAGACTCCCAGCATAAGAAAGACATGGACCTGCTTCAGCAGTTCCAGAAGAGGACCACAAAGATGATCAGAGGGCTGGAGCATCGCATTTATGAGGACACGTTGAGAGAGTTGGATTTTTTTAGCCTAAAGAAAAGATGGCTCTGGGGAGACTTTACACCAGCCTTCCATTACTTAAATGGTGCCTACAAGAAAGACGAGAAGGGACTCTTCAATCAAGGAGTGTAGCATTAGGACAAAGGGGAATGGTTGCAAACTGAAAGAAAGTAGCTTTAGGTTAGACATTTGGAAGAATTGTTTACTGTGAGAGTGAGGAGATACTGGAATAAGTTGCCCAGAGACGTTGTGGTTGCCCCCTCCCTAGAAGTGTCAAGGCTAGGCTGGATGCGGTTTTGAGTAACCTGATCTAGTGGAAGGTGTCCCTGTTCATGGCAGTGGGGTTGCAACAAGATGATTTTAACATCCCTTTCAACAAAAATCATTCTATAATCCTAAGATTTCATGATCCTCCTTTCTTCTGCTCCCTCAGAAACATATTACAAGTGGCCAACAGAAAAAAAGAACATACAAAGATTTAGGTGAAACCACTCTAGATATTACTCCGTATTCTCACCTGCATGCTACCACATTTGTAGATACATAAAACCTGCTAAAAATCTAATTTCTCAGACACATATAACACTAAAGATATGTATGAATACTGTTTCAAAGAGCATGCTAATTTCATTAATAAATACATGTCCTTAAGTAAGTGACGAAGTTCTTCCCTGAGTTACACTTAATATATGGTGTAACTTTCAACTACGCTGAGTAGGGGCTTTTTCCTGCACACCACTGTAAGAAGCAATAGCAATAACATCCACCCTAATTCAGCAAATGTTTATAGGTGCAGGTCTGTCCCACACTTGCTTAGAGCTCCCTTTACTCTCAAAAGTGCTCAGTATGGATACCATCTTATACATGCTTAATAAACTGCACATTCAAAGCTTTCACCAGTACAATTCTTCAAAGATGTCAAGAAAGAAAATCCTTGCCTTTTTTAAAGTACTAGCAGAAATTCCACCAATTTTGCTTGAAACAGGATTTCATTGAAAAATGTGGCAGTTAGCAGGTTGAAGAGCAGTGTTTTAAGTTTTAAGAACATCATTTTGTATTGGCAACATGCTGGTCCAAAACAGTTGCACGAGATGAAGTTAAATGCTTTTACTTTCTGATACAAAAATACATTATTAGCACAAGTCTCAACCTGTCTTCTAACGATCTGAGATCACTCTTGTTTGAAAAGTATGAGAGGAAAGAAATCAAATAGGTATGCTAAAATTACTATGCTGCAGTATTTTATTCACCATAATATCTTCATACCTAAATACCTTGTAATGCTGCTTGTGAAAAATGAAAACATTTGTGCAATTATTTTTGCTGAAGAACCAAGTTTCAAACTTCACATGATCATTTAGTCTTCCCTGTGGTCATTAACGACAGTATAAGAATTCTTAAGATGAATTCATTTTAATTACAATTTTGTCTTTTCCTAGGGGAATAGATCACATTGTGTTCTGTTGTGTTAGGAATAGTCACAGCAGCGGCGGACAGCATGGAAATGAAAGTATTTCTTAAAATCCAAAGCAAAACCCATTATTTATCAATCACCAAGTTTGAATAAAACAGTTACTGGAGAATATAACAATGACAAAAACAGGTTAGGAAAAGATTAAAAATATCTATTGTGAAACAAGAATTCTTGATTGCTGTTTTGACTCTGCAGTTCTCAGCCATAGCCTTTTTAACATTCCTAAAATCATAGTGAATACAATTCGGCTTTTAGATCAATGGTTTATTTTTTAAAATGCTAATTTGATTTTATTTTTAGATAAGGGAACATACCAATGTTACGGGTTTTAAGGTTACAATTGTTTTGATATTGTTTTGAACATAGAACAAAATGGGACCTCTATTTTTATTAAAAAATACTATGCACAACTTCCATAAAGCAAAATGACCAATCTCCAAATCCTTTTGCTCCCTCAAAAGGAACAAAAATGAAGGTAACAGTAAAGGTCTTCCTGCTTTAATTGCTTTGTTTAAAGGCAAACGCCAAGAAGAAAATTTATTACACAGCACAAGGGAATGTGAATAAATTCTCAGATCACTGTACATATACATGTGCCTTTCACGATAATTCTGAAAAGAAAATTGAAGAGAAGGACATAAAATTTTAGAGATAACTAGATGGATATTCAATATATCTGTGCCTAACTCGTATTTTAAATTGCAGAATAAACAACTTAGGTAACGTTAAGAAAATTGTGGCCAAAGACTTGTAAACTCTTAAATACAGCTAACAAATTTCCCTTACCATGCAGAACGTCTGAATTCCGTACAGTGATAGCTACTATTTTGAGAAAATCACAAATACTGCTCTTCACACCAAACCCACTGTTATTTCTGAAGACATGAAAAATAGCATATCAATATTTTAATAGTCAAAAAACATTATAGATTCAAAGATCACCATAGCAGACACACCACTGACACTGGCACCCCAAAATCTCTATGCTAAATAGCTTTACGTTTAAGGTATTGCAGAACGTTAAAAAAGCTCTTGCTAAATTTTAGTAAATACCAAAAACATTTTTCTTCTGCACTATCAATTCAATTTCCCTCTATATTTGCTCCAAGGCGAGCAGAGATTCAGCACATACTCAAAACCAGACTAAGGAAATAGTAATGGATATAAACCTTCATATTAGAGAAAGTCAGTTTAATTTTTCTTAAGTTATAATGAACTGAGAAAAGAAATCCTGAAAATAATCTCTTGGAAAAGAGTTTTATAAATAGGCATGAATCTTCTCAACAGGAAGAAATTAAGTTTTTAAGTAAAAGAGGCCACCTCACTGGACACATTTTTTGTTAGCAGCTTTCTGCAGGTTTTACTGGAAAAATGTGTTTAAAACCTAAATATAACTTTATGTTGTATTTTCTCACCAAAAGTAGATAGTTCACTTCCTGTTCCCAAGGAAAATCCCAGAGAACCCTGTGAGCCCTACAAATGTGCAGCATGATGGAGTCGGTCAGTTTTGGGTCAAACAGCAGAAGAGACAGCCCTTCAGGGAGCCAGTGCTCAACAACCCTGGTGCCTGAGTTCGACGAAACTGCAGCTCCGTGTGCCTGGGGACCCTCAGCCTCTGGGATGCTGAGAGCAGAGCCAGGCAAGCTATTTGCTTCCTGGGCAGGACTCGGTATTTCTTGTGTAAATGAATCATGGGGAAATGTTTGGCTCGGGGTGTGTGTTTTCCTGCTCAAGAACGAGTGGACGAGGCTGGAATCAGACTTCAAGGCTGCTACAGAAAACCTCAAATGGAGACAATATGGGTCAAGAGAACTTCCTGACTGTACTGTTTTCTGCAGGGATGATCTTTTCTTTCTCCAGATACTCTGATTAATTCTTTCCAGAGTAAATCCAGATAATTTGTATTTCATATATGATCCAGCATTCTACTTTAACTCCAGCCCCTTACATAGACATCAGTGGCTCTGTACTGCTATTAACACTCTTAAGACCTTCTCTAGGTATAACTATATAGATGAGCACCTCATAATGCACACTTAGTTTATACCTGAATTTCTTTTTTTCCCACTTTGTGCAAAGATGACAAGATAATGTGCAACTTTACTGGTAAAGAAAAACAAAGCTGGAAATATGAGTTTCACAAACTTGTACAGATGATAGGCAGATCGAGTGCCCTAGGAAGAGCGCTGACATCTATATACCTCCACTTATCAAATCAGAGAAGGTAACATTTTCAACAAACCGCTGGACAAATCTCACCATCTGAGTACCAGAAAGACAACTTGAATGAGATGTTTTGAGGTAGAAAAACAAAGAATAAAACCTGTAGACTAAATGGTTCACCAAAATATACCCAACTTAAAACTCAGAAAGTTTAGTTTACTGAAAAAACTTTCATTGACTAAATCTGGACCTGTGAAATGACCATCTTATCCTACTTGATTTTTAGTATGAATTAAATGGTTATATCTTAAATTCAGAAAATAATAGCAGTTACCATAAATGGTAAAAAGGTGAACTTCTTCCACTTCTCCAAAACAGGTTTTTCTTCCATGTTTTTCTTTAACATAAATTTTCAAGATTTTGAAATGCTATATGATGAAGTAGATGAGATTCATCATTTGCCCTGATAAGTATGTTTATTTGCAATGAGTAAAATTAAACTTCCCTTAGAGGCACTTATGAATTCTGTGGAAGATAAAAATTCAAATGCAAAATAAAAGCATATATTGCATATATCACTTTCATCTCTAGAAGTAATTTCAACAAATGAAAGTACAATACTATTTTGTTATAGTTCTAATCTAAGCCCAGAAGTACACCTTGACTACAACTGCTGTTACAGAAATTACAGAATACTGCCTTAGAATGTATTATAAACAAAGAAGAGTAATAAATATGTTAATGTCAAATGAAGAGAATTTTTAATCTTTTAAAAAAGAGAAAAGCTATTCTTGAAGGTTTATTGGTGCACAAAAAAAATATTGTAGCCCCTCTTTTACTATTTTAATAAAAGTCAAATAATAAGGTAATTGCTTATGACTTTTTTTCAGCTTTCTAATTTGTCACTGTCAAATATGCTATTAGGTCTTATATAAGCACCAACAGCAATAAACACTACAATACTTGTTTTAGTAACAAAGCTGGAGGTTTCCTAAGATCATTATTCCCAAGTCAGTATTAGGAGTCCATGACATGAAAAAAAAAACCAAGACAACTAGAGCATAGTTGGTAGCTTACAGTCATTGCTGCCTAAATGAAATGTCTCCTTTACTAGCAACTCAATAGTTATGAATTTTCAAGTGCTCAGAGCTTTTCTCCAAAAATACTAGAAAGACGTTATACAGACAAACACTACCGACATGACATAAGAAAAAGGTCACTTGACTGAGTAACAGGAGACTCAAGTTTTTCACTTCACCATCGCAAACATAACAGAAGAGCCTTCTCTCATTTTCAGTTTTCTTGTATTTTTTCTTTAAATAGGAGGAAAGTAAAGAAGATTAGCAGACTTTATTGCCCTAGTGACTTCTTAAGAAAACCTGAGAGAATGCGACAGCAAAATCCATGCCTGAACACATATGCAAGTTCATTCCATGTGGATTAGTTTCAAAAGACAATTGGATTCCATTTCTTAGTTCTTGATAGCCATGCCTCAGTTTAATAATAAGTCTTTTTACGTATTGAAAGTATTACACTTATGGTATAGAAAGTATTCTGTTTGATACAAATTTTTTAGTAAATATTTTTCTGTATAGTGTACAGTAAAAAAAATATTTAGAAACTGACAAAAATGTCAGTTTTGAAATAACATTTGAAAAACAGGCAGTCAATCCAGGTTTTAGACACGTAAAATGTAGAAGCATAGCAATCCAGGAACTAAGTTCCCAAGGCCAAGAATAAAAAACAAAACCCAAAATTTAAATTATTATGTTTAATAATACAAAATTTATGGAAACACGATCTATAAGAGAATATAACTATAGTCCATGCCAGCACATTAAAATATTTTAATGCAAACTGAAGCGACAATAAATTTGTCGATAAAGAATTAAAATTGAAATTGTAATCTTAGTAATAGTTGCATATAATTTACTAATACATTATTCATTTCCCAGGCATGTTTCATTAAGTGTCTAAAAGTAGATGGATTTTTAGTATAGGTATGTATACATGTGTACATGTAAAGCTCCCTTAATAGAAATATTTTAGTAAAAAGTATTTGAAAATATAATACTTAAACCAGTTTAATATTAAGAATATAATTATGTAACAAATCCCTAAAAGTAATGACACAAGTATCATTAAACAACAATCTCTAACTATCTAAAAGAGAAAGGTTAGTTCTATTTGTAAGGTTACAAATAAATATATTCTGGTAACGCTGTAATGTTCTCATAGGGAAGAGAAAACTTATATGTATTTTTTAGAGCAAAAAATGGAACAAAGTTATTAAATTGGCTATATTTGTTATAGTCTTCCCTTTCCTCACTAGCCCTTGCTTCTTGTAATAATCTACCTAATGCTCCAAGAAACAGGCCCCTATGCAATTACAGAAAGTGTCAGCTGGTAGTTCTCCAAGTGAAGCAGATAATCCTCATTCATTTCTATTACCACCTAAAATCTATTTTTTCTTTTTCTTTTTTTTTCAATCAGATGCTATATGTCATCTAAAGAACACTATTTGATAACATAGGAATAAAAATCAACGTGAAACATAAGGCATGTCAAATGAAAAAGACGGTTTCCTCATTTATGAATATTTTAAAATAGCATTACTAGCGAAGCAATGTCTTTCATGATTTCCCTGACTTTTTATATTTTTCAATTTTCCTTTTTTCTCTTTGCGTTTCCTTCTCTACCATGACTTTATGACTAAAACAAAAACCATTCAAAAATAATAAATAAAACCTATCCCAGAACCAAAACTGTATTTTTGTGAGAAGAATTGCTGTTTAATGCCAGTCTTACATTCTGATTAATAGTACTGGGCACTTGTTGGTGAGTTGTTGGCCTTTGTAAGCCAAAATATCAATTGTTTAGATATTGTTCAAATCCACAACTTTTTGGGAGATAACAGAAGCAAAAGCTTGCAGGGGCTCATGAAAGCAGTCCTTTTTGTCCTCCTAATGTTAGGAGAGACACATTGTAGTCTGCTGCAATTGAACAGGTTGAATATTGATTAAAAACTTCATTCTATTGAAGTCACAATAGAATTTTCAATATTAAATATCCAGTAACTTAACCATTCTACTTTCATCTACTGGTTTTGAAATAGAAAATAGTCTTGAGACCCTCACACATCTCATCACTGAAGATGTCAGAATAGTTCTGGTGTTGTAAGACCAACGTATCCCTACACAACAAAACAGAAGAAAATTCTGTTTCTTGTCTAAAGCTATTTTAGCATGACTCCTTATTACTTGAAGTCAAGCTTTCTCTGAAGCGCTTTTCTAGAAAACCAAAAGCTGTTTTACACAGTAAGAGACATATAGTGCAAGTACATTGCATATCACAACAGCACGTGTTGTTGATCATGAGATTAATAAAAAAAATCATGCAGTTCTCCAGTATAACACAACCTGTAATAAACTTCCCAGAAATAACTGAGAAGACGCGTCCAGTTGGAAAAGTATTCAATCTTGACTTTAAATTTCCCAACAATGAAGAAAAAAAAATGTGGGAAATCATTCTAATCTGAAAAGTAGATGCTGACTTTAACCCTTTGACCAAGTGTTTCTGAAATGCACAACGTGCAAAAGCATCAGGTAAGGAAGCAACCAGAAGCAGTAATTTGGAATTCGTTATAGCTTAGTTCATAATATTTCTTACGGTGAGTTTTCAGGTACATTGGGAAACCTGCCAAGCTTGTACACACAGAAATTAGTGCAAGCATGGTATCATTTATTAATACTTTTATCTAAGCTAGTACATATGTGATTGATCTAAACAACATGCATCATGAAAATTTTACAAAAGTAAAAAAAACCTAAAGAAATATCTTGTCATAGTGAATTCAATACCACTGCAACTGGGATCTAGTAATATATGTCCAGCATAGAGAGAATTCTTTAAATAACAACTCAATTAAGTTTCTTAAATGTTTAAGAAACAAGTATGATACAGAGGATTTGCTTACATAATTCAAGATTGCTCAAGGGAAGCTACTGCCAGCAGGCTTTTCACAACGAAGGATACACATTTTTTCCCCTTCCCACTATCATAACTAAGGAAATGTTAAGAGACTAGTAGTATAAATGTAATGCTACATTCTAAATGCTTTCAATTACTTTCTGCAACTGCCAATTTATACTGAGAGGATATTTATCTAGAGAACAGATATAAATGCAAGTTGAATACAATGTGTTTCAGAAGTAAATCTGAACTTCAATGTGGGATGACGCAGTAAAAAAATGTATGTTTGAAGCAGTAAGAATAAAACAAAATATTTTATGTCACTGATTGACAGGAAAGTACAAAAGAAGTCTTCAAATGTAAAGTCAGTTTGTTTTTAAAGCATACTTACAAATTTTGTTGCATTTACATTGTGTTTTAATATCTGAAACTCCCTGTTTTGAGTTATCTCTGTGATAGTTGATTCTTACTGATGAATATGTCTGATGAAAAAAACCCTGAAGATTCAGAAGAAACTTTTTTTTTAATATAGGGAAATCATATAAATTGTTTGTTTGATTTTAAAATCAGTACGTTAGCCCTCTGATTCTACTCAGAACCGTGTCCCAAGACTTTTAATGCTTAAAAAATATGCCAGTTCTAACACATTTATGATCAATGTATAGCTAGTTGATCCTGCACCAGTATTACCTTTTTAAATAACTTTATTCTTCTTTGATGTTTATCTTTGGGACAGCAAGTCATACAAATACTAAACCTTTAAGAAGGCTAACGACTTGACTATTTCTTCTCATAGAAAGAGCTCTGATCAGTGCTAAGTCAATATTTTTGATTCGGAAAAACTGTGATTATTCATAATGTTCCAGATAAGACCTTGCTAAATTGAAACTTTTTCTAAATAGATTTCTACAATACCTCTCTTTTTATCATGGAAAAATACAGCAACATCCACACTAGAGAAAAGTTATGTGCAATTTAACTCATAAACTTCAGAATTCAGTATCTGCAAAGAATATGCCAAAGAACTATAAAAGAATAGTTTAAGGAAGTTCAGGCTTCTCAGAGGATTGCATCTTCCCTGAATATGCAAAATTGTGTCTTTTAACTTCGTTTTCATTTTAACTCAGAAGCAGAGGAAGTTGTTATGAAAAGAAATTATTTCTTTTTGTTTTGAACTGTCAAAAAAAGAATTTGGCTGAAATTTAAAATCTTAACATAATGTGTTTTGTGTTATAATTATGCATCATTCATGTTGAAAACCCGCATTCAGTTTCTCGACACTTACAATGTTAAGTTCTCAAGTTTTTGTATAACAAGAATATGAAATCAAGAGATCTAACCTAGTATTGCATTTAGCCACTTCTCTCCAGACATCAAAAACAGATCTAGAAATGTTTAGTTACTTACTTATGACATAGCAGGTAGTTACAAACCTAAGGTATAGGGAAGGCCTTTCTAAGTTATCAGTTTATTTTAGTTTGAAGCAAAGCACATTTGCATAGGCAGACCACAGTAGAAAGCACAATACAAATTAGGTTACTAATTATTATTTAATATCATGCACATTTATGAAACAAGTGTAAAAATTTTCTAATTCTCTTATAATCCTTTATCTTTTTCATGTTTAAAAAGAGATCACTTTCTAAATAGATATTTAAGGCTTAGAATGTGTTTTTGATAAACCATCCTTCTTCATTGTGTTTTACAAATCAATAACTTTAACATGAAGGACTAGAGAAAGTGAAAGTAAAATTTATTTCTAATGTGGAAAGTTACAGATATGCAGATATTTTTTAACTTCCTGCTCACAGAAATGTCTCTTGAAAATTTAATTGCACCATGAAATTATAAAAGTGAAATCTAGAAAAATAATATTTCAGTAGGTTAAGATTTTTATCTCCAACATTACAGAACTAAAACTCTTCAGATTTTTTTTTAAACATATTTTTTAGTTTCAGATTTTTTTCTTCAATTCTATGTCACTGGTAAAGGCTTAGCTGAACACCAGTTTCTATATTATTTTCATTAGCTGAGGCTTTCACATTTCTTATCTTGATATCTTGTTTAACATAGTTCCAATTGCTTCTAAATACATTTCTAAAAAAATAGTAGAAATTACATGGGGATATCAATGTCAAATTTTCCACACAAAAGTTTAAAACTGAGAGTTACAAATTGTTTCAAGTTTCTATTAAAGTAAAATGAAGTCTAAAATCATGATTACATAGACATTATTGACCAATGTTTTACATTACATTTCCAGATATCTACTAGGATATATTCATGACATAGATCAAATGTTCTCTTCTCTCCCCTATACTTTTATTTCCCAGTTGTACTTGTTTTGAGAAATATTTCCCAGAGAAAAAAAAAAAAAAATTAGGGCTACTTTTGCAAGGCTCAAATCCCTATGTAGTGGCGGGAAAAAAAAAAGCCAAAAAAGTATTACTTTTTAACATATTTATACAAACAGGTGTGATTTCTCTTATTTATTCAGATACAAGAAGACTAAATCAAAGAAACAGATTCTGAAACAAATACTTTCATTAAGCAAAGTAGAATCAGTGTGACTTCATTAACTTTGCAGATTAGTAACAACATATAATTGCAATAATTGAACTAACACAAAAATTTCTCCAGTATGTCTGAGTGAGAGAAATTTAACTAATCTTTTCAAAGAATTGTGAGTATTTCTTAAGGAATTCTGGTAGGCTTACCCAAAGCTTTGGTTAAGTTGTTCTTTAGCTTAATCATATTATAACACAGTACAATGCAAACGACTGAATAAAATCAGATTAAAAGATAAAGGTTTTTTGTTTGTTTGTGAAGTATAAAGCACCAGAGACATTTATTTTATGTTTTGTTACAAGGTATACTAAAGAAGGTAATCTGAAAGCTAATGAATGGAAAAGCAAAAGATGAAAATGGAAATGAAAAAATAAAGGGGTTAAAAAAAATCCCCTTGCAAATCTTGTTTATATTTTTGAAGCTGCAATTAAGCATTAATCAATAAATAAAAAGACTTAAAAAATCATAACAGAAATTACTGAAATAATTAAAGGTTTATATAAACTTAAAACATAAGCATGATTTAAAATTTTCAATGTTCTTGTAAAATTTTTCAATTAGGTCTGTTTATCTCATGAAATATATCTTTTTATCGATGTGCCAGCTGGTAGTAAAATTAGATCAAATCTCATCAAACCTTTGCAGCCTTAGAAAACTTTTTTCAGGTTTATGTTATAAACCTCTCTAAGGATGAAATCGTATCTGGCACTAATTTCCTAGTATATCACTGATATTATGAGCTTTTCAGAGTAAGAGACCTTGAACCAATACAACATCTAAATTCATAAAGGGTATAGAACCGAACAGAATTTAAATTCTCAATATTATCCAAATGCTATTATTCAGAAACCTTTTCCAAAAGCCAGCTCCAGAACAAGGTAGAGAAATTGTTTCATAAATCGGAATTTATCACCATGAGTATTTTTACTACATTGTACTCAAAAACCTTTTGGACTCCTTTCAAAATTACTGGGCTAAATTTGCACTGTCACAGCTGTCTCATTAATCTAACACAGATACTCTCTTCAATATATTGTTCACCTAATACTGGAATAAGATGTCCAAGAACTTCATATAAACTCTAACATTTTACCTAAAGGGTCAGACAACTGAGTGTTGCTAAAGCTGAGGGCTTCACTGAGTAACTACTGACATACTATCTCAAAACACTAGTTAAACACTATCCCTGCAAGATTAATCATTCCAAAATATGACCTGTGGTCCGATCAAATGATTCTTAAGGTCCCTTCCAACCTGATATTCTGTCATTCTATGTTTATTACTAAAAGTAACAAAAAACAAAAATAAAAAATCATAAATATTTGGTTTGTATCAGATACTTGACCAAGTTATCATGGCACTTAAAATTATCACTTAAGAGAGCTCTGCTTTTTAGGACTTCTGATTTAAAGAGTTAGGGTATTTTAACATTTAAGGAAGCATTTTAGTTTCTTTAACAATAGTCATGACGTACTGTCCATATGCAGAGTTTTCCCTTTCCCTGTGAATTGGTGGTTTATAATCGTATTTTAGGATATTTTACTTAATCAAAAAAAAAAAAAAGAAAGAGATACAACCCCCCCCCCAAGTACTTGGTCTATGTTAGAATATTAGGCACTGTGAATTAAAATGTTTTTGTTGGCACTTCCTAGCTTAAAACGGTTCACAATTCTGCCTTATAAATGCCTCCCACAGAACACAGATTGTTTGTGGACCCCTGAGGTTTTTGCTAAATATCTAATGAGAAAAAATACACCAGGATAAATCATGCTGAGACACCATTGCATTTACTTCAGCCTCTGTCAAGAACTGAAACCCAAATGCAGGCACAGTTCATATATTTTATGACACAGAAGTGTTATAAAATAATGACCTAAATTGTGAGTGTGCAATTAATTAAAAAATACTTTGGCAAAGCCATAAGCAACCATTTCCAGGGTTAGCAATATTTATATGCCATAAGCAGTCATCATGTATTGTCTTTGGAGTTCTCCATAGAGCTCCATTTATTTTTTTTAAAGGAGTTAAAACCCAATAGATATCTTTTTGAGGTGTTGTATGTGAAAAGAAACTAAACTTCCTGCTTTGTTTTGAGTAAGCTGATTTAGCAGCTTCATAAGATATTAACATACTAGTATGTATTATCTAGATGTCAAGGGACCAAACCGGATAATTAAAAAATTATACTCCCCAAGTTGTAACAAAAGGGATTTATTACTGAAATTTAAAACCTTCTGGCATTTCTTTTTTTGTGTTTGGTTTTAGATTTCTTTTTTTCTTTTTCTTTTTCTTTCTTAATGAGAACTTTATGAAATGGAACACTCCTCCCCTACAGAAAGAAAGGAATATCTCTGCTTTGCACCTCAGGGCACTTCAAGGGTGCTGAGCACTCAGAACTTTTGTTAGGAAGGCTACATGAACACAAATGGTCCACATAAATATCTGAATAAATCTTTGCATTTCTACCTGTGATTTTGAAAAGTCTGGAGCAAAGTTCTACCTTGGCAGGAGGCTTGCCATGAAGCTCCATGTGACCCAGAGTTTCACCTGTTTTCATAGTCTTAACCACTTCAGATACTGGAAGAATAGAAAATAGTTTGTTAAGCAACTGTCATACCAGCCTTATAGACTGTAATTTCATAAAGCGAGACAAGAAACACTTCTCTGATTCTGAATCTTGCTTCTGTAAGAAACAGTTTCTTCAGCACAACCATGAGGATGACCTATCTAAATGATCCGTAAAGTGACCAATATCAATTATTAGATATCAATTAAAAATGGCATCGCTCCTACTAAATTTAGTTAAAAGATGCGAAAGACTCTCACACTTTTTGGAAAAAAATCTGTCCGGTATCACTTCAGCTGTCTATGAGGAAATCAACAGATTCAGTTTCCATCACTGAGGGCAGATATATATATTTTTTTATAAACATATATTTCTTTATATTCCATGTTGCTTTTATTAGCTAAACTAATTAGAATAAACACAGATGGTCGTATTCTGGCACCCTCAACTTCCACTGCCCCACTGGACCCATAAAGAGTAAAAGTGATCTCTGGAAGCTGCCAGTGATTACAAAGTTACTAAAAAGAAGATGCAGGTTGCCATGGCAAATCTCTGTGTTTGCAGATCAAATTAAATTTCTTATATGATAAAGGTAGTAGATTTATTTCTAAAGTGATGAACATAATTATGTATATGCTTGTTAATTTATTTTTATTTCAATTCACTGATATAAGGAAAAAATAGTTTGTTGATGTAAAATTTACACTTATTAACTATCCTTCTAATGACCTACTAAATTCTCACTGGGTGAGATTCATTCCACCCATTAATTGAAACACTTGAGTATAACGTTTAGGTACTCAGAACAGTTAGACTGTGAAAAGCAGATCCAAAAATCATACTTCAAATGTAAAGCAGAGATTTTAAGAAAGATGTCTATACATACAATGTAATAACCCAGCTATTATCAAAGACCAGTTCACATACAAGTGAATTCAGTGAAAATGTCCTAATTGTTTTCAGCTTGGAGAGGGTTTTAAACCCAGGAATTTAAAGATGTCATCCTTTCAATTTGAGGATGTCAGCAATAAAGGAAATATTTAATTTTATTTTAAAGCGTGCAATGATTTCTATTGAAAATTGGCAACTGCCAGCATTCCAAAAAATAAGACTGCTAATTCATGTGCCAAAACGGGAGCATTTAGCTGTTGAGAGATGTTAAATGTATCTCTAAATGACTATTTGCTAAATCAAGAACATATTTATAATTGTGTAGGATTATATTATTCTTCCCAGAATGAAGCTAGGAATCAGAAGGTTTTCTGTAAAGAAACAGATCTACTGGATTTAATCCGATCACTTAATGCCATGCTGCACAAAACATTCTGAAGTTAAGATCCAGCACAAGGTTACTGAGATCTTCCTTTCCTACCAAAATAGCCAAGGAACTCTTTATTATAACAACTAAGGATACTATTTAGTGAGGCAATATTTAATCTTAGAGTTTAGACCTATGCTAGTTTACTGTTCTTTATGATATCCAACATGAATAACCAAGAATATTTCACAAGACATTAGAATGCATTTGCCATACAGCTTATAGTAAACTTTATTTGTAGGTTTCAAAGCTAAAATTTTACCAGCTAACAAATATAAATAAAGGCATTTCAGTTATTTTTGAAATATAAATTGTGACAGAAAGCATGCAATGTACTGGATTATGTCCCTAAATTTAAAACATTTTTTTCTTATTTCCTCTTCCATTGATTAGTGTCTGCTGAATAAATTGAACTTAACAGGATAAACATACAAAACCCAATTTAATTTTCATACGTGTAATAATTTTCTATCAAAAAAAGTGGTAAATGTGAATGTTAAAATTCTAATAAAATTACATTAGTTTTTATAAATTAAATATGTTTAAGACATCAAACAATAATTCCCAAATATTTTATATCTTACAGCTGGAGGTAAGATAGCATAATGCTAGATTTCTCTATTCATACTTTTAATCAACATCTGGTTTAAATGCTAGTTGTTACAGGAAGATTAAGATGAACTTATCAACAAGTTGATACCGAATGATTTTCATTTGCAGTTAAGTTACAATACTATTTCAATTTTAATTGTAATTTTAATTTTATGTTCCTGGTTTAACTTCTGTCCTTGAAAGCTACTTGCACCTAAGAGCTGAGTTGCACTAAATTCCTTCACCTCAGATCATTCTATACCTGTAAGAGTGAAATTAATATCAAACATGAAATGGTGTGCTTATAGTAAAGCCAAAATTGCTATGGAACTATTTCAAAGAAGTCAGGGATAATAGTTCTACAGTTTTTTTCCCTGAAAATTATCTTTTGTCATCAAGCCTGACTACAGCAGTAGTTTCTATAAGTGTCAGAAAACACAGATGGTGAAGTAGAGTGCCTTGGTATAAATAAGTTACCTTGCCTTTCTGCATTGAATTTGCCAAGTTTCCAGAATTTTGATTCCTTTGTGAGAACTGTAAATAAATGCTCTATGGTAATCTCACGATTTCACCTCTTTGCATAATGAAAGGTGTGGTCAAGTTTGACAATCTTGACTGGGAGATAGTCAATTGATACTGTTTCTTGTAATAACTATTATCACAGAGAACAGAAAAAGCCCCATTATTACCTCTCTCTCTTTCCAAATGACCCATTAATTTTACTAAGGACTGTAACATCACAACTCATATTTAACAACACAGAACCAGCAGTTCATAATTCCACTATGAAACATATAATACCTTCGATAAATACATACATGAACACACATTTAAGCAGGAGAAATACACAATATATTAAAGAAGAGAATACTGCCTTTGTATACAAACACATTTCATTCTTATACCGAATATTTATGGAGCTTTTCTTCTACAAACCTGATGGCATAATTCAGTTTGAACATCTAGGTCAAGACAAGGCTTTAAAAGAAATGTAAAGACAGTAGTGAACTTCTCTCTGCTTTGAGTATTTCAGTGAACTTCTGTGAATAGTTTGTCAGCAGAGTACAGAAAGATTTCATTCATTTAAATTAATAATTTTAGACTGATGAAGATTTACTTTTCATGCATACTTCAGAACTCATACTAGATATTTGGATTTCACTACAGTATCAGCTCTTGGCACTGCAACAATTATAATAGCAACTGCTGAAATCAGTGCATAACATGAGGCAATGTCAGCTGTTTCATGGACAGCCTAAAACTGACTGTTACTATTTACGATAGAATTTCAGTAGAACTTCTCTTTAAACCGTTTAAACTTAAGGTCGTCAAATTATTTTTATTCTTACACAATTGCTGACAAATTCCAGAGTTTTTTGTTGTTTTGACTTGCTTTCTCTACAACTTAACACAAAGAAACCATGTCCTACTTCTAACAGATTACTCCTGGTTTTCCTTCTCTTTTCCTTGTCCGTATAACATTTCAGGATTTTTTACATTCTGATTAGATGTTATTTGCAGTGTTAAGCTTTTGCTTATAAGATCTTTCTCTATACGTTCTACATAACCCTAGAAAGCCACTGAAAAATATCTCAAAAATATAGTTGAGTGACTTGCTCATTTTAAGTAGACCAATCTCCACAAAAATCTTACCTAGCAGAGTCTCTACTTCTTATCCTTACTTACCACTTTTCCTGTATTTTATGCTTTCCAAGTTTTTCTTAAACTAACATTTCAAAAGATATAATTTTCAATTTGACAGCCTATGAAAATCTCTCAGATTTCTAATTTCTCAGAGAACTCAATGTTCTCTTATTTAAGTTGACCTAATTATGACAAAAAATAAATAGAAAATACTTCTCCTTTTGAAGTATTTTTAAGGCACTTAAGCACTGAGCTGATATTTAACTAAGGCATTACTGATGAATTCAGGTATTTAAGCCCATCCTAACAGTTCAGGATGTTTTAGGAGCTTAACATCCAGGCACACAAACTGGTTAATTCTCATGGAATTAATCCTTTTATTAAAGCCTTTTAGCTAACATTGTTTCAGTTTAAGACTTTAAGGAATGTGTTTTGATTTAAATTAAATGAGTTATTGAGTATTTAAAGTAGTTTATCTGTTATTTTCCAGGTTTGGGGAATTCCACACTTCAGCCTCTCTTAATAATAAATTGCGGAAAAGGCTCAATATATAGTTCAGATTATTTCCACCTCAAGTTCTATCAATGTTAAAATTAAATCAAAATAAGAAAAAATAAAATTTCCTGCCTCTCCTCATGATTAAACCTGATCTTCACCCACAACCGTAAAGCCTGTTGATGTCAGACAATGCCCTCGGTACCCATGGAACCACAGAAAAACCTTTCAGAAGCACCACACAGGGCTCTGCAAATACAGAACCTTGTTAACAAAGTTAACAAGAATTTGATGATTCATAACCTAAGAGAAAATTCTTCTTGCCATCTCTGAGCTGAGCTAGATCTATAGTTGATTAAGTGATGACTAAGAGTAACATTTTTTTTCTTTGTCAAAGAAATGAGATGTGATAGATAATATACAAGTAGCAGATTTGATACTGCTTATGTAGGACTTTCTTAATTAAGTCCCGAACCACATATCAGTTTAATTTAACACGGTGAAATTCAATTAAGTTGTTTTAACTCAACCAAGCCCTTGAACCAGTCTAAATCCTTAAAATGGTGCACAATTTGCTTTAAAAGTTTAATGAGTGGTAAGGTAGTGATTCAACTTCTAAAATGTGTCTATTGACCTCTGGCATTTTTTCTTTCAAATAGGTCTTACAAATATAGAATCATTCATACTCATTTAACTGACTAAGCTAGTTTTACTTTTTTTCCTGTTTATTTCTGATGACCTAGCTGATTTGCCAATGGGAAAGGCAGCTGGAACCTCTTATATTTTATAAATGGTAAGGCAAAAGTCTGACCTCAGTTTAAACTTTGCAGAATCACTGATACAAACATGAACAGTGGAAACATAGCTTAAAGACAAGTGTCCTGAAGTTGAAACAGGATAGATAATATGGCCTGGTTATCTATTTCTCTCAGAATATTTTGTAGTTTTCCATTCAAAAGGAGCAATCCCACAATTTATTTTTTATTATGCCTTCTCAAAAAAAAACAAACTCAGAAGAAAAGTTGAACTCTTGGAGGAGAACACAAACTTTTTGGAACAAGAAATGGTTGTCTGCTTCTACAGATATTCATGAAACATTACAACAGCAGTTTTAGGTTTGTACAATGAAATGCATAGCAAAACAAGTCAGAACGCAGCAGGATTTTTCTTGGTTTCTCTGCAGGGAAAGCAGTTCTAAAACTTCATAATATCAAGTGCAAATTGAAACGGCTTTGAGCTGAAAGTCAATGACATGTGGCAAGTATACAATCCCAAAAATGTCAAATTAAGAAACACTTTTGGATGAGAGCCACTTGTGAGCAGGAAATGCTGTCTTAGTAGCTAAAAAAAGTAAAGCTTGTATTTAAAATCATTAGCTTCTTCTGAAGGCCTAATAAAAGTTGGAACCACAGGACTGAAAGATATAACTCAAAACATCCAGGAATAAGAGACTGGACAGAATTTCTTCAGTCTTGGTTATTCCCCTTCAAAACTCAAATTGTTCTAGTTTATTTTTTTCTTTCTGATTTTTTCACTTTTAAATCTCAGATGTACTTTCCATATTGTTCACATGTTAATATCTGGAGAACATTATGAAGTTTATGCTCATCAGAGAATAATTAGTGCTGTCTCTGTCCTCCTCTCCTGCCATCTTCTTAGCCATCTGAGAATCTTCCACCCAACTGTGGAAAGAGAGGACTGGGGAGCTAAGTGTAGGGATGCACACAATTCTTCTAGTCCCATAAAGAAATTTCAGTGAAAGCCACAGCTTACGTCAGCTCTATTTGTAGCTGAAGAATTACAGCAGTCAAATCTCTAAAAATACTGTTTCACTGAAACTGTAACACTCAGAAGGACCAGTCATGTGTACAACCTGCCACATTCATGAAGAGCCATAAAGTCTTCCTACAACCATCACACGCAGCAGAGCTCTGCAGGACCTAATAGAAAGGTTACTTAACCATTCTTTGCCACACTTCAGGCAACAGCTAGGAGGTTTTACTAATTTTATGAGCTAAGAAAAATCAGACATGGGGTGAGAGTTTATAGTATGAACCAGTAAAGTATCAGCACGTTTTAATAAAGACTTAAAGTGGTGAGAATATTAAGTCAAATAGTTTAGACAAGTTCTTGAGTTTTAAATAGATTTTTTTCTCATGATTTTGAGTTAAAATGAAACACTGAATACACCCAATGTCTTATGAAGCTTAACCACCTACATAAAATTCCAGATTTATAAGATTTCCTCAATCGTGAACAAACTCTTAGTGAATAAGCTGTATAGCTGAATACCGCATTCTCTGAGGAAAATTAACAATTTTAGAGTGATATTTTTCCAGATGCAGAAATGGAGAGATAAAGGACTGCATTATAACAGCCCAATAAAAATAAGTGTGGATAATCCCTTTATTTTGTGGGATGACCATGAGAGACAGGAAAATATCCTCAGGTCCTTACTAACATCCAGAATGTTCCTTCAGTTTACTTTAGTAATTAGCAGTCGTGTTGACAAATCTCTAATACGCAAAAAACTCCCATGTATTATTAAGTGAATATGAAGTTCCAGTTAGAGATATTATTTTATCATATGAAAATTGTATTTGTTGAAAAATTAGAGCTGAGAAAGTAAATTACGCTATTTGTAAAGTCTACAAGAAATTAGTGGCACTCTTGGGAATTGTATAGTCTTGTGACTATTACATTACATCTTAACTACCAACTTCATGTGATAAAAGTGTCAAAAAAGATGATGTTAGAGTTTCGCACATTTGCACTAAGTATTTAATCTGTGTAAGTGTAGTAAAACGAATAGTGAATGATTAGTATGCTGAGAAGAAAGACCTACAGTCACAGAAAAAGTTAGCTCTTCACTCTTATCATTGCATGCTTCCTCTCCTAAGGTTCTTCTTTTAAAAATAACTCAGAGAAATAATGCTCCAATAAAGGGTCTCATTTGCAATCTTATCCCATACTCTGTGACAGTTAAAACATGTTTAGGAAGATTAAGGGAATGTTAAGAGTCCTTTTACAGATTAGAACCAAGACACAATACAGCCTTCACTTTAGTTGTCATGAGGATGAAATAACTGAGGGTTTTGAGGTAGTTACTTCCTTTAGCAACAAAAACTACAAATACATAGTTAAAATGCTGCAGTAAATAGCTTTCTACCTCTGCCCCTGTGATCATACGTTCCTCTGTGATATTTTAGAGGGGAAACCAAGCAGTTTCATCAAATGAACCTTATCATGTTTCTTCTTTTTTTTGACAGCTTCTAGCATCCAGGCTCATGTGAACAATTCTGAAAGCCTCTTGCTTATTATGCTGTATGAATTTCCACTTAGTTGCCATGCAAAATCCTTGGGATCTCATGATGTGGCTTGATAAAAATGCATTTCATATCTTTTGTATTGCTCTCTCTTTTATAATCAATATCCTAAATGCATTTTGAGTTAATGTGTTCTAGCAATAACTGCTACAGTACTATGCATAAGCAACTTATTAAAGTGACAAAGAAAACCTACAATGGGAAAAATTAGTTTTAGGTATCTCAAGAGCAAACACAAAGATAGATACAGCACATGGCATTCCATTTTAAACTTAAGCTTGGGAACAGGAAGATTTCCTGTGAGACAAAAAAGAGCTTCCATCCTGACCACATCTAGTACATATTTTCTTTTACTTTTTTCCTAAGTGTCTTTTATGTTTATGCATGCCTTTTTTTTCATTGTTGGAGACCTTGAATAGCTTTCCCTCTCCCACCTTTACTGAGTTTTATCAAACATTGTGTATATTTCCAGTTCTCATTTAAACATAGCTCAGAAATATGCTGACAGAATTTTCTCTCTTTAAGGTCATATAAATAAGTATTGGAAAAAAAAGCATCCTGGTGTATTACAAGGAATGCAAGATGCTTGCTGTAAATACAATTATGATCTAAATTCTGAACACCTTTTTTTTTCCCCATGGAGATTTGCATTCCATTTCCAGTAATCACTCATATTTAAGAGAAACTGAGGAAGCATGGGTGAAAATGCGGGCCAGACAAACAAACCAAAAAAGAGCAAGTGTAAGAACAATAAAATAGCTATTTTCTAAAACTAAGCTATTTATCTCTATTCCCCTATTCACTTCCACTTTCTTGCTCACTTTTCCTCTTCCAGTTGTTTGTAAGACTTCCTCCAAAACAGAAAATTTTTACATAGCATACTAAACTGTGTTTATGCTAAGCTAAGAAGCAGAAGAGGGAGAAGACAAACTGCAAATCCTGGACATTTTTTTTTTTTTAAGTCTCTAAAATGCGAGCAGTAATTACTTTTAGAAAGGTTGACTGATTTTTGTTTATTTTTAAGTAAACTATCAAGTCCAATGCAGGAGTTAGAGTATTCTTTGAACACACAGGTGTGCAATAAGGGATTGGAAAGGGTGGAGAAAGTTTGAGGACAACCACTAAGAGGCTGGTGAAGGAGGAGGGAACCACAGACACCACCCATCTCTTGGTGGTCAAGCCCACCACCCACTGCAGTGGAAACTGAAAAAGTTTATTTTCCCATGAGCCACATTGCCTGCTAATAAGATCCCCTCAGATCCCAGTCGGTACAGAGTACACTCTTACTCTTACCACTCACATCCACTGACCTGATCTACTGCTGGAACTCACCAACATGAGTCTCCAGAAACCATGTTCATTTTCCATTTGGAAAATCCTATGTTTGTGAGTTTCCTTTCCTGTGCCATATTTGAAGGTAGCCATTACAGCCAAGGTACACTAAATTCTCATGGATTCCTAAACCACCAAAACTACGAGAGGAAAAACAGCTTTTTAAAGTACAGAACAATTCTGTATAGTGTGTTATTTCTCAGACTAGTCTGAGAAATCACTGGAGATTGAAGAAAAGCAATACAGCAATTTTTATTCTTCAAGTTGAATTTCAAAAATCCCACATATTTAATGCATTAATCCTTAATTTTGTTCTCTGTTCCTCCTCTGTTAACGTGACAATGAGGCACACAAAAAAAATTGGGGAAAGCCACCACTGCTGGACTATGAAAGAAAACATAATTGTATTATCTAAAAGTTAGATGTTTAACAGTTTTAAAATTGGAGATTAAAACTAAACTATAAAGGAGAATGTGAAAAGGTTATCTATGTTTTTGTATCTATTTTGATGTATAGATATCTGCAGTTAGACTGGTTTCAAATATTTTTCACATAGTTCAGGCCTAAGCTTTAGGCTATATTTAGTCTGACCAAATTCCAAAGCAATGTGGTTCTCCTCTGCATAAAAATGACATGTCCAAAATCCTCACAGGTTAGGTATTACTTGATACTAGCAATGTTATTTGATATTTCCAAGTTAACGATGCCTTCTGAAAATTACCTAATAAAGTAATATTTAGAGGTTTTTCCAGTCCATTGAATCATCACCTTATGGTTTTTATGGCTGATAAATAAGAAGTTTTATTTTAAACTCACTGTCAGGAAGAGGTTTATTTATAAATACTTATTTATACATGCATTCAATGAATAGTAAATTGTAAAATGATGGTACATGCTGCCTATAATTTAATGAAATGAACTTGTCTATGCTTTCTGAAGAGACAAAAGGTGGAAACCTTGATTTTAAGTGGGGAAACACGCTTGGTAGTAGCTGGATCTGAGATCATGGATCTACCTCTACCAGATTCAGCTTTTGTACAATTCATGCACAATTTGTCTACGTTTGCTCTTACAGTATTGGAGGATTATCTTTGCTTTTCAATATTCGAAAACAGAAAGGTTCTTCTTGGTCTATAAATAATTGAAACAATCAATTAACCTCTTGACCTCAATCAACACAAAATTATTCCTGCTTCCTCCTCAATATAGCTTTCTTAATCTTCAGACACTTCAACAGATCATGTGTTCCAAGGAAGAATGAAGATGAACAAGATCAATCATCAATCTCAAATAACACATTCTAATATAAAGGACAGATAACCTTCCAGAACACAAAACATGCTATTTTCTCTCACACATTTTATTTGGAAAAGAAGACCCATGAACTACTACAGAAGAATGCCTTTTCAAAGCACCCAGGTACCAATTAAAAATTAAGTTTTCTTTAAAATCACACTGTAAGAGGAAAGAAGAAATACTAACAACTACACAAAAGGCAACTTACTTTACAGGGTAAATGTTGTGGTACTGCAGTTCCACTACTTGCATAACCTAACTTTCTCACTAGCAACACAGTCAACCAAAACAAACAATAAATAATCCCTTGCTTTTAAAGGATAGAAAAAAAAGCAAAAAATAAATGAAAAAAAACCCCAACCACCCACTCTCCAAGCAATTAAGGTATTTTATCTGTTTTGGCAACTCTTCCATAGCTCCTGAGCTGTTCCTTACCTGAAAAAAAAAAGATTTAGAATGAAGGACAGAAATGCTGTAAAATGACAGCCTTTTAAGCAAAAGGCTTATGCTAATTACAAATACAGCTAGGTCCAGTAAAGGCAACAGTGGTCCTGATGACAACCGTTCTAGAGTAACTTTGAAGAACACTGGGATCATTAGACTGTGTCAAGTAGTTGTAAAAGACTAAGTATAGATAGATAAATTTTATTTATACATACACTTATATACACACACATGCCCTTTAAGATTGCAGAAAATCTATGGGAAAAATTACTAGTAATTCTATTAAGCGCTAAACATATACATTTTTATATTCTTTAAATTTACGTTAACATTTCTACTTCTGGCTCATATGCAGGCATCATGCATTTTTTTTTAATAATTATCTTTTTTTACCTTTTTATTCTCTGTTTGTTCTTATCAGATTGTTAGATTCATCTAATGAGAAGCCAATGCATTGAATATCAGATTGCAAAACCACAACGCCATGAAATTGGTTTCAGCAGGAAGAAAACATTTAAATTGCCTTAGAGATGACCAGTCAGACATATACCAGAAGTTTCTTTGCTAGGTAGGAAGGCAATCATCTAAGGGGGGTGAGAATCTCCGAAGGACCTGAACAAAGATCTCAACTAATAAGAAGTTAGCATTCCCTTCAGCTCCTGTCTCTACTGTTGACAAATAAAAATGTGAGGATTCACTGCAACTTGGGGAAAGGAGAGTGCAGAGTCTACTTCCCTTTATCAAAGACCATTCAGTATCACCAGGTCTCCAAAGTTCTTATTAGACCAAATCACATAGAAACAGCAGTATCTTCCTCTTCTGGACCACAATCTTGTTCGTTATTAGTAACCAAATAAACTAATATTCTCCCTTATCCACTCCCCAAGATGGATTTCACATGGTGATTAGATGTTTTCCAGCATTTATTCTTCCCTTCATCCTGGGAAGAATAATGGGTTATGGGATATTTGTAATGGGATAATATGACGATGGAACATTGAAATATTCCTTAATGATAAGCAGAACTTGGGTCTGACAAAACATAAGTGCCTGCATATGCAACAAAAAAGCATTTAAGAGTGAAACTTTTACTGCAAATTCATTCAAATGGGCAAAGGAGATAAATAAAACCAACTGAATATTGAGTACATTTTACACTACAGTGTTAACAATTACATATAATGTAACAGTAGGACTCAACTAATCAATTCCTTTAAAACAAAATTGCAAACTACTACAGCAGTTTAAAACAGACAATTGTTTTGCGTATATCTTGAGTTCTCTAATGTTTTAACTGTGCTTGTCTTGAGCAGATACCGTGAAATGCCTTAACATGGTATCACTTCTGGTCCATCATTATGTATGGTGTTGTGTTCAAGATCTACTACAGCTTGGAAGGTCCCATCAGTGCGTTTCTAACAGAAGACTATGGCAGAGAAAGGCACTAAATGACAGTCATTCTTCAGTTGGCTACCACCTCACAGATAAGCAGAGGGAGAAAGTTTTCAAAGATTAGTTAAAGCTTTTGTTGCTATTCATAACCTTCTTTGTCATGTCTCACCAATTCTTTCTCTAAGAGAGAACAGAATGGATTCCCTGTTTCTGCCATTGTTAGTATAGGCCCCTAATCTACAGAGATCTTGTCAAGGGTCAAAATCCTCACAGTTAGAGAGTGAGATTTCATTTTGTGACAAGGCACTGCAGATGTGTAGGAGCTCACGGAAAGAACAGGGACCCTGATGGCCCTATCAGTTTTTAATCCCCTGAGACACCTGAGAGGGTACTTAGCAGCCAGAGATAAGGACAAAGGGCGGAGGCCCTCTTGGTCTTATCTGTCTCAAATGCTCCTTCTGGGCGAAAATATCTGCTAACGACACTCCTTTGATCTGGGACTATACAAGGGGAAGTATAGAGATTGGCAATGAGGAAAGTTCAACAGAGCGCTCCTCACTGTGGTTTGAGGCCACACATATTTCTCGTATAATTCACTAGATTAGGCACATTCGCAATAAATTGTTTTGCACCTATTGACATTCAGTGCTTTTCCCCATCATATTTCTAACAGGAGGAAATTAACAAATTTTAGTCTCCTCTCTCCTTACGGAACTACATAAGATGGCACATGTGTGCATCGTAACAAAGATTGTTTTAAATATTCTATTCTGCTTTAGATTACAGATAGGGTTTACTGCTATCCCAGATGACCTGTTAGTGTTTCATATATGCCTTGTCATATACAAAAGAGAAAATTGTGATGTAACTTCTCAAAAGTAGGCTACAAACTGAGTTTTATGAATATAAAACTTCTTCTCAAAAATATCTATGTGATATTTATTTGCAATTATTGCTTTTAACATCATATACATATTCAGCGACTTGATTTACTTACATCAATAGTCATCCTGTGAGGACCTGACTAGAAATCTGGAGGGTGGCTATGAAGTTTATTTCCCCAAAATAGACCAGTTTTTCTTTCTTCAATTGTAAACAATAATTTCCTATTTCTATATATGTGTAAGTATTGAAATGGAGAAACAATGATTAAAGAAAACTGACAAAATAAGATGGAGAAATAGTATTCTAGGAGGAAAAGTCCATATGCCTTGTTACACATCTGTAGCTGGACTGTAAAATGTGTATGTTCACAGAGTTGACAAATTAGATGTGTCAACAGCTATAAACAGAGGAAAATGGAGGGGATTTCACTATACAAGAAAGCGGCACACTTCCTTCTTTGAGCTGAATTTACATAGAAACCTAGTGTGTGGTTTAAAACAAACATATGTAAATGAGTACTTTACAGAAAACAGTCCTCAGACAGAAAAACATAATAACAATAGCCTAGTGAATGGAAAATTGAATCCACCTGAGTACCAAAAGCCTATTATCACTCTCTTTCTTTTCCTCCCAGTCCAGTGAAGCAGAGTAATACCTCGACACCTGTACAGTCTTTTCCTTCTAAGCTGGAAAAAAACATACACTACCTGACAGAGTACCAGATTCCCTGGTGCCAAACTTCAATTTAATTATACCGACAGAAAGTATTCTGAGAAGACTGATGTGTCAGTAACTATCAAGATCATTAAATCCAATTCGTATGAAAAAAATGTTGAGTGGAATGGCTCCTGGCCTTTATCAAACTCATTTTGAATCAGCACCTAGTCTAATTCTTCGTATTGCATACAGAATCTGCTTGTATAAAAATTTGAGCTGAAGAAAAGTACTTGGACCCCTTGTGAAGAAAAGGCTCTGGGTCTGCAGCCTGCATGCTGACAAGTTATTCACCAGGTTTGCTCTATTTGCATCCCACATTTAGATGAGCTCATTTGGTAGCAGATCTCCCAGGTGTACATTACTTTGATTTCTGGACCCTTTGACTAACCCACATGCATCTTCTAAAATAAATTAAAGTTTTATTCCATTTCCTGATTTAACATTTTCAAAACTAATCCAAATTCATTATTGATTGAGTTAAGGTCATAAAAAAGTTTTAACTCTTGATTCTAATTTCATTCTGATGTTTCTCCAGTATATGGCCATTAAAGCTATTGGAGTTGCTCCCAATTTATGCAGACACATATAAGTAGATTTCTGACACTACATTAAGAGCAGATGTAAGCATTTGCCAGAAAAAAGAAATATTTCTGTGCACAAATTTTAATTGAAGGCAGCCAAGAATCTATCGGCATTTAATCATTAATTCAACTATATGCATACACAAGCCTGAGAATAGACAGGTTTTTATTTAAGCGAAAAAATGAGTACCTCATAGTATCACAGAATTCAGTAGACCTTGTCTTAGTTTCAAAGGTTTAAAATACTTTTACTATACCCAGCAATATTTAAATACATAAACATATTTTCTGAAACATGAGAAAGAAAAGGTGCTAATAAAAAATCTTAAAGTTCATATTTTCTTAACATTTTGCTGCAGTTTTCTTTCACACATTTTTAAAGAAAATGACCCTGAATATTTGACTTCCTGTCCCAATTATCCTAAACAATATTCCACATTCTCAGCTTGAAACATATAGACTTAAATGAAGTGTGTGTGCCTAACTGGAATGAAATCTCCCCAAATGCCTGTAGAAGATTCAGAGAGCTGAAATTACTGGTATTCAAGGCCAAGTTGGATGAGACTTTGAGCAACCTGTTGTGTCCAGTGGAAGGTGTATATGGCCATATCAGGGAAGGCTGGATCTAGATGACCTTTAAGGTCCCTTCCAATGCAAACCATTCTATGATTCTATGATTTTATGATATTACTTGAGACCATAAATGGTCTGCCCACGTCAGCCCTCCCCTCTAACATGTGAAAGCAACAAAAGAAGGACAGAGCATAGTCAGATCACGTTTTTTTCTCTTTCTTTTGTGAAATTCCTCATTCCAGTAACAAAGCATTAACATTAAATAAAACAGAGGTTAGATAGTCTTTCTTTCCTATAGTATCCTTGTGCTCAATATGGGAAATGGAGATCATTATTCTAATAGAACAAGACAACTTTTTTGAATATTAATCTACCCACAAAAATAGCTAAAAAAAGACAATTAAAAGGGAAAGAAAGTTCAGTGAATGCATCTTACCTCTACTATCTTTGTAACAAGCTTGTGTCCACAACCTTTAGTTTATTTATGCTTGTAATGAAAGCATGAGATAATTTTCCTGTTTTACAAATGCTGTAAGAGGTTTTGAGATTACTGAGTTACAGGATTTGGGAGTTTTCAGCTGTGTTTTTTTTCATATGAGAGTGTGTACATGTTCCTCTACCTTTCAGCTGAACCACAGGGTTTTTTTTGAAAGGAAGTGCAAGTGTGTGTTTTGGATAGAAACATCAGAGGATACATGCAGATGCAGCTAAAGATGCTAAATAGTGTAAGGTAAGTGTCTGGAAACATTGAAAAAGGAAGATGGTTACGCTTAACGCAAGGTCAAAGTACATTCTCTGGTACGGATGAATAGCAACTTGAAGGAAGTAATGTGCGAGAATACAATTACAATTTCTTTGTTCTCTGTAGTGAGTTAACAAAACAAAACTGCAAATATAGCTTTCATTTAGCTAATAGAGATTACAAGTATGCCAATCTTTTCCGCCCTATAGAGGAACATCACGCATTAATGGAAATTAGGTCAAGAAAGAACTTTGCATATCTACTCAAATCTCATATTACAGGACATTTCATTTCAACATTTTATTTATTTCTTAAATTTAATAACTGGTAGATAGTTTTCTTGAGTAGGTAAACACACTCAGTAAGAAAAAAAAATAGGCCTTATTGTTTGAATTTGGCACCAGTTTGTAGGTACTGACTCTTTCCACACCTTTTTCCCTTATATCTTCTCTATATCACTTTTCTACAAAAAAAGTCTATTTATACAACAAACTACAGTCACTACTTAATTAATTTATTTTTTTTCAAAAAAAGCTGAAAACACAGTGACTTTTGTCAATGGCATTTGGACCAGGTTTGTTGACCTCTTATGAGGATTTGTTTATCCTCTAGTTTTCTAAATACTTCTATCTGAATGTCATTAATGTGGATATATTGGACACATTTGTGTGCTCTGGAGAGACAGAGAACAGTTTGCGGATTGGAAAAATTTCTTTTGTTTCAAAACGTATTTTGAGCCTGAGGCTGAAAGTTATTTTCAAACTTTGTTCACCAATATACTTGTATTTAGATATGCTATTTATTATTGTGGACTCTGTATTATTCCAGGATATAATCATGTATATTGTAAAATTATATCATTATATGTCATTGTTGCATAATATGGGATAATACAATAGTCAAAATATTATTTTATTTAAAAAAAATTAAGTAACTTCCAGCTGGTACGATTCTCCATCTATATTCTACTTATTCAAATTATCTGTATTTTTTAAGTAATTAAATGTTACTTAAATATGGCACTTTTATTTTTCAATAAAATAAAAACATGCTGAGGGGACTCGGAAGTAGTTTTTTAAGGTCAAGAAAATAATCCAGAATTAACACAGGTATATTGACAACATCTGTTCCCCTAATTGGTGCATTTAGTGACTCCTCTGCTTCACTATGGAAACTGTCAAGATGTCAGAATAATTTCACACCCAGTTCCAGTAGCTAAATGCCTGGCATTTTATGTCTGTCACTCTACTCTTCCACGAACTGGCTCCAGATGCTTCTTGGTCTTCACCTCTCCTCATAAGAAGCTGTGACCAATGAGCCCTCTTTGTACATCTTAACCGATTGGTGGAAATAAAGCTTCAATTCACAATGGAAAGAAAGATCCTGATATGCAGAATTTGAATTCTACTGTCTGTCTACCTTTCATCTGATTTTTTTCCATTGGATGAAAGTCTTTCTGAAACCAAAATATTATGCCCCAGCTAATCCATATTAAAAGAGGAGCTTTGCAATCAAATACACTACTAACATGATTGGAGGCATTTGTGTATACTTATTGACTTCAAATCAAGCATCAGCAAACAGTTAAATCAGTGAAGCAAAAAATTTCCGACTGTTGTAGAAGAAATGCTGATCTAGATATTACCATTTCTTGTCAAACTACTGACTAATGAGAAATTTTCTACCTATAGCGTTCTTTTACAGCACTCTTATTCCTATGCAGTAAACACAATGCATTGCATGTGTTATAAACCTAAAAAACCACAAAAGCCTTTGTTGTTGCATGAATTTATTTTGTTATACACAAGCTATTGTAAAAGTAACAGATAATTTTTATTTTCTTATATAGCTTCTTGTACAGACTCCTCCTTCCTATGCAGGAGAAAATATGTAAATGATGGTTTCTTTTTACCCACTAAATCTTTCAGCTTAAGTATAGATCTATCTGAACTCCCTTTCCCCTCCTTTTCCAAACATGGATAAGACAAAATATGTCTGCTTTTTTTGTTTCTTATGTTTCAGGTAAAAATATCTATTTCTTCCTTGGGTGTTCTCTTGTGGGTTGGTTTGGTTTTTTTTGAGGGAGGAAGGAGGGTGACTGCCTGCAGAATATTCATTTTAATTACCTTTTTTTTGGTGATGGATTGGAGAAAGCAGGTGCAAGTAGCAGAAGCACTATTTCATTTCTTTTCTCCTGGACAATATATGTAATTTTCTGTTGTCTGTGACTATAACAAAGATCATTTTCATACTCATGCAGTAAGTGTTTCATTTTTTTGTTTTCCAATAGATTAACTGCTATATCAATTAATTTTTGCTTTTTTTTCATAAATGAAAACATATTTTTAAAGCTCATTTCTTGGAGTCATTAATAAACACAACATTGATATAATCTTACTTTCAGATAAAATTCAAAACAGGAGGATATTTAAAGGAAGAACCCACATTCCTAATGACAGATGACATTATACACTGAAATTATTAAAATTTACTAAATTATTACCAAAGTATTAAAATATTTTGCAATCATTATTAAATTATAAATAATAATTTATTAATAAAAAGTTATTATAATTAGTAAATTATTTTAAAACTTATAAAGCAGAAGCATTCAGCATCAAGTTCATACAACTGCTGGTAACACTATACATGCTCTTATCCACTTCACAAAATAATAATATTTTAGAGAAGTCTTTCTAAAAATTTTTAAATATTCTAGGATCCTAAAGATTAATTCTATTGCAGCACACTCTAAAATTACGAGATTTGAGCTAATTTAGTTTGACCTTCAAGTTTCTTGTGAGATCGGACACATTTTACCCAGATGGCAAATTACTCTTTGGTTCTGATAATGCAGACTCGTGCATCTATGAAAATAATTTTTTTACCTTCAAACTGTCTGTCTACAACAAAAGTACTCCTTTGAATAACTTCAGTAAATGAGGAATGATAATTTCCTTCTACAACGTGGTGTATTTGCATTAACAGGGAGATCCTTCATGACTTTTAGCATTTATGTCCTTTCTCAATAAAGCTGAGTTGAAGAAACTAATAACTTGTATTATTCTGAGCAACACCTAGTTATGGGATACCTTGCTGACATTATGTTTTTGTCTTGCTGCATTTTTTTCCTTCAAATCTTTTATCCTTTCTGTTGCTTCATAGGGAGCATTTTTTTACCATCTTCCCTTAAAAATCCTTTATCAGATAGAAGAGGTCAAGTTCCAACGACAAATGGACCAACCCACAACTCTAATTTGAAACCAGAACTTTGCTGACCCTCATTATTTTTTCGGCTATAAATGCTTTGCTTTCCTTCACTCTTTCATTCTCCTCTATCCACCCCTTAATGTCAAAAGGAGGATGTTCTCTTATCTCTCTCATTAATCATCTCTGACACTCAGCTAGAAGCCTTATCCACAGCAATCTTTCAGCAGCGTACTGTAAGATGGGTTCACTGCACTATGGAAGAGGACATGGAGTCTTTGACACTGTGATCTAAAGACATAGTCTAGGTGCACTCTTTTGCTCTTTCAGTAGTTTTTTTGTGGAGTCTTCATCATACCGTGTCTTGTCAACCTACATTGCTTAAACGTGACAAGATTAAAAAATATCAGCCTTGAGTATGATGGACAGGAAAAACTTTCACACTGTTTTGTGAGGACAGTAATACAACTGCTATAATGAAAACTATCAAGATTTCCTAGAAGTAATTTAAAAAAAAATCTTCTTGCATCTTTAAGTGCTCTGGCACATTATTTTCACCTAACAGGCAGGTAAATAAGGCCTAATAAGAATACTATTATACAACACATACACAACTGTTTATGTGTGTGTGTGTGTGTATATATACACACATAAATATACATATAGATGTATGCAAATGTACGTACATTTGTGTATATAATACATAAGCACACATACTATACATATATACTTGTATTTATGAACACATAAATTTGTATAAATATCATCTACAAAATTTCTAATGCTGCAAACAGCTTTATACACTTAAATTCCTTTTTTGTCTTACGTGGGATGAAATCTTACACAATCTCTGTCCATGAAAGTGTCACAACTAATATAAATTTGATATAAAATCTGGTTTGCATCATCAAAAGAACATAGACATTCTTAATGCACACCTGCAGGAAAAAATATGACTGATCCATAAAACTCGGAGAGACAATCATACATGTAGTAAAGGATAAAATTCATCTTAATACCATTTATTATAGTAAATAAATGATCGCCTATTTAACACGTTAATTAGATTTTCTTTACCAGTTTTCTGTGTTTGTTCGCATTGCAGGAGAATACTGCTGAGTTGGTTCATTAGTCTGAATGTTAGCAACAATAAAAGCATTAATGCCCCTGAGTGGCACAGAATAATCATTGGAAAGCTGTGTTACAATTTTTATTACTTTACAGTGTTTCAGAGTTGCTTTTATTAGGCTTAAAGAGAAGCATATCATATCAGCTAGATGATTTTTATATCAAAATAGAATTCTGGTATTTGCCTAATGTAATATTTGACTACTAAACGATTCTTAAAAACAGTAAAAATGCAATTTCAAAGAATGTTGAAAAAGTAATTTTAAATAATGATATGTTCACAAATACTGTGCACAGTAACATGTGCAAGAGTGCTTATGATCAGTAATAATGAGAACTTTCCCTGGTATATGTTTAGCAATTTTTGGAAAGACTGATCTGCAAAGATGCAGGAAATATCTATAGTATCAACTACTAACTAAATAAAATAAATTCTGTAGTAGTCACACCTAATATTTCAACTTTAAGAAAACGTATTATGAAGATACTCAGAAATTGTGTATGATTTTTATCATGGCTCTTGCTCCAATATGTTTTTCACTCTTGCCAGAGTTCAGCAAACCCCCCCCCCCCCAAACATCCTGTAAAACAGCATATTCTGAGCCTGAGCTCTGGTGCGGAGATCTGCTATAAGTCAGTGACATTTAAGACCTTAACAAACAAAAAGTAACACACACAAAACATGTAAAGACCCAAGCTAGCTGTATGTGAGCTCACCCTGAAAGCTGGAAATGAGATGCAGGTCCATTTAAACAGCTCTCTTTGAACTGCCCTGAACCTGGACAGAGGCCAGGTGCATCTATGTCATACAGAAGAGAAGCCCTCAAAACTGGACTGCTTCCAGAGAGATACTGCCATCTCTATTAATGTTGTGCTGGGTGGATTTAAGAGCTCAGATTGGTCCTAGCTAAAGCTAAGCAGCAACTTAAAACAATCATCTTTTGCATATGCACTGGAGAAAAGCAGCAATGATTACCCAGTCCGTTAATTAGACTCCCTGTGGGACTGGTAATGGGTGACTAGGAAAATAACTCCGTGCTTTTACATGTTTAGTGGACAACTGTAAATACCTTAGCCCCGTGAGGCAGAGAAAGTATAGGATCACCTGACTTTGGCAATCTTGAGTCAGTACATCTCCTGGACACCATGAAAACTAATAATGTTCATATCTGTATAGTCAGTTTAATGGTGAACAGCATTACTATGCACTGAAATAGCAAATATGCTGGTTTTGTACCTATCTAAAAGTTGTGACACTGTATTGACAACATTCTTAAAAGTATAAACAATCAAAGTTTAGAGATTTTTTTCATAAGACTATTTTTCAGGAACTACCTTTTGATTAATTACTTATTTTTTTAAAGGTATCTCATGTCAGTTCTTCAGGATATGCAAAAGAGGTGAAAATTAATATCAAATGGCTACTAATGGTGCCATTTACACTGACTGAAAAATGGAATAACTTTTTGGTGCATCTCGAAAAAAACATAATTTCTTTATGTGTAGAAATAGAAATCTTACATTAAACTTTTCCTTTTTGTGTGCTTCAGAACCCTGCTCTAGTACATGCAGAGTTCCAAAAAAATACAGTCCTTAGCAAGAAAACCAAAAAAAGGTAGAAAACGAGTACCAGTTATGAGTAATTTCATGATAACACAAGTAATAATCTTAAAACACTATTCTAAAACTGACCTAACAATCTTTTACTTTCAGACTCTGAAGCATCAAATTAATGAGCAGTAGCCCATACTGTAAGCAAAAAAATAACTGCAACAACCAAAAAACCCCACCACATCATGATATTCTTTATTGGCAAAGGGAAGGAAGGGACTGTAACTCACACCAATATTATGAATGTGGATTTCTAAAATATATCACAACACAGCAGCCAGATTACAATGTATTTCCCTTTGAAAGAAGAAAAGACACAGTGCATAACAAAAAATTCTGACTCATTATGGACCTATCAAAATGTCATTATGAACTGCCATATAAATTAAAATTATGGCCCACAACTTTTGGTGAAGAACTCCTCATGGACCATATTAAATGTAAAAGTAATGCTGAACAGTGATACAGAATCTGAAAATCCAGTTTTTCACCAAGGAGATAGCAAAAGAAATATATACCGCCTAACCCCCATCACTCATGATTGAAAACATTTCTGAAGTCTGTGTTTTCCCAAAGTAGCTGAAGTGTTGTCAGTTCCTAAAATATGTTTCAGAACTAGGCATCATTTAGGAAATATGCAGTGATTTTGAAATGCAGTGACCTATGGCATATTGAATCATGAACGTTTTGACCTCTGGTGTATTACATAACACATTCTTTGTGTAATGCTTTTGGACAGTGTATCCAAAAACTATGTACACTAGGGAGTAAGTTTAAGATGAGAAAACAGAGAGGCTTTTGAACTACAGGCTATTATTATGGAATCTACCAAATAATTAAAAAAGGATTGAGACAAGTGTCATGTAACAGAAAAAAATGATAAAGATTTTACTGCCTGTTATACAGACATATTCTAATACATTATAATCCATTTACCAAACTGAAGAATATAGAACAGAATGCAATGCATTCATATTGAGAATAAAAAGTGACAGGAATATCAGATTCAGACTTCACTCCAGAATCATTGCCACATACGCCTGAGCTACAGAAACAGAGTTAAAGGGTCTTTAATATCAATAGGTTAGACAAAACTTTCTATCCAATTAGTATTCTGACAGAGCACCTTTTTCTCTGAAAGATGCTCCATGACAATGAAATCCTGTATAAAATTTGCAGCTTGTATTAAACAATCTCAGATTACTTCAGACTTTCCAGTCCTCCTCAAACATTATGCATATTAGTCAGTTGACATGAATAGACCAAGTAACTTAGTTAAGCTGCAAGAAGAAAATGGTTTTACTCTGTTGGACTGGTACAGCTGTAAGCCTGAACAATGGGCCATTCCCAAATGCCATGGTCTCCCAGAAAATGCTGCAGACTCTGATGAATCTTTAAATAACGAGTCACCAAAAAGAGATGACTTAAATATTGCCTAGCAAAATCGTTTCTGTCGGGCATATCTCTGATGCTCCTCTACTGCACCTGTGAGTATCATGGTTCACACACAGTCACATTCCTAGCGACTGCTGCTTTCAGAAATTGTTAAAAAAAGGGTTCTCACACAATTACTCTCAGTCTGACCCCAGGCTTTATCCATTTTAGTTCCCTCAGTTTCTCAAGTGAAATAGTTCTATAGAAAAATCAATACAAAGTCCAAAGATAGGACACAGTAGCATCAGAGTTTTGCCTTCTTTGCTTGAAAAATAGTGTATACAATGTTTTCTTTGTATAGCTGAGCACCTGGAATTGCAATCTGGTCTAACACTTATAGGGGAGTCATAAATAACTCAGTAGAAATACATTTTTGTTTGCTATTTTTTCCAGCATTAAACTGATTTTGATCCCTAAAAGAGGTAGATTTGTTTACATTACTGTATCCTAATATTTTCCATGTGCTTCTAGTAACACTGATGAAATAAGTAACAAAGTATGAATTGTGTTAAAGGCATTAGTTAGATGTCGTTTCGGTATCAGGTTTTTAACAAGAGAATTGCATTTCACAGGAAACGGAGACAGGATAAAAAATCAATGAAGTCAGGTTGAATGCATGAGTGAGTCATCTAAGCAAATTAACTATTTCTCTTGTATAAAAAACATTACTCACTTAAAGCCATAAATCTTTCATTAAAAATATAACAGCCTGCAAGTAGAAATACATATACCTAAAGTTTTTTCAAATAGCTCCAACATCTTACCTTAAAAGTTTCAGCAAGCTACCTCAGTAATTTTGAAGTCTGTTTCATGTGAGTATTATAATTACTATATGGAAATCTATTCAGGATATTACATGAGCAGTAGCTAACCATTAATGTGAACAAGTCTTTAATTTGGCAGAAATCAAAGAAACCCCAGAAAGGGTCTGTGTTTCAGTATAAAAACGTAATTCTGTAGCAATAAAATTAAGTTTATATTACATTCACTGAGTTGGGAAACCACAAGAAGGAGCCTTTCATGAGGAGGGTCCATCCAATGACAGCATCAGGGCCTTTCTGTTGACTCTAGGTTTTCAAAATTAAATTCCCCTGGGATGGCATGCTGTGCAATCACACAGCATGACAGTTCCCTGTGCAAAGAGAACCAAAGTTGTGTTTCAACAGGTAACGCAGGAGAAAGCAGAGTGGCAGTGGGTATAGAGACAGCTATGTTTCTTTGTCCCAAAGTGTCTGCACTGTTCCTTGTTTTCAGGCAGAGAGTGAGGAGGCTGAAGAAGAAAAGTCTGTGTCTTGGTCTGTTGTTCCTCCTTTCCTTTGGCTAGCAGAGGTGACAGGCATGCACCACGCTAAAAGATAAATGATGTTACTTGTGTAATCTGAGCACTTCAGGGAGATGTGTGCTTCCAAAAATCAGTAACTCCTAGTGGCCCCACAATGCAAACATCTGCATTCACCCTAACTTGACCCATCCCCTAAAAGGCATGGTCTGGCACCCCAAGAACCAAGAGGCTTCCAGAATGTGACATATTTCAGTGAAATTAACAGCTTTATCTAATTCATAAAGAGACAATGAGGTGAAAAATCCCCACAGAAGAAGGTTTCACTCCAAAAGACACTACTACCTTTTGCTCTCTATAAGTCAATCCACACCAGGGAAATTATGTGTGAGTCTTGTTAAGGAAACTATTTGAACTGTTTGATTGATATTTTGCAGTGGAAGTTTGGCTTTTAGCATTACCACATACGAGAAAGTAAGCATGATATGCTCTGCTTCATGCATATAAATAATTTTCCCATAGTAGTGAAGTAAACTTCAGAGGAACTAGCTATGGCTATGAAGCCCAAAAACCTCCTTTCAGTTCCCAGTGCTTTTGAATGACTCTCCTTGTTGATCAACTTTTGGAACAAAAGAAATCTTTCAATGAACTACTATTAAAGTTATTGTGGGTATAGAAGGAGTGGATATATTTGGGGTATAAAAGGGGAAGGCAAGAAAATGCAAGACAGATATCTATTCTGTTTTGACTTAAGAAAAAGGCAAACAGTTGATGGGGGGAATAAACATACTACATTGTAGGATCAAGCCCATTTATATAGTCTTGATATGTAAGGGCACTTGTACAGAAAGACTTTTATGTTGGGAAATAGCCAAAATTGTGTGCATAAAAGCTTGAACAAAGAGTACTGTGTGGGGAGCTGAAAGAAGCTGCACTTCTTTTTAAAAAGTATGTAGTACTTCAAAGTTATCAGGCAATGCAAGACATCCTGATGCACAGAATGCTCACAGAAAAAAAAATCAAAAGAGATGTTTTGAAGTACTTTTTGGGTCTGTCACCATACATATTACAGAAGTAACAGAACATTGTCATAAGCCTCAAGAGTTTCTGCTCTGTGATACTGGAGTGCCCTGAGGAAAGGGCAAGGGAAATGATCTCTACTGACATTGTCAAAGTATACAGGGATGGATCGCAGTTCAAAGCTCTGAGAATAAGAACGCACATCCACGACTACACGTGATTTTGAGGTGAGTTGGAAACAGAAAGACTTTTTTAATGACATAGTACGCATCTATTCAGCCTTTGGATGGGTAAATATTTTGTAAAACCTGTTCCGCCCTACCAGACAAGCAAACAAAACCAGATAACTTTTATGTATTTAATTGCTAGTTCCAAATTGCTCTGAGATGATGGAAACCTTTATACTCCTGACACAAAGGACAGGTTTTGCCAGCTGCCAACCAAGTCTTTTTCAAAAAGGCTGCTTGCACAACATTAAGAGACTCAATCTCAAAACAAGAAACTTTTGTTCTTTGAGTTGTGGGACAAATCATTGACTATTACACACTGTGTGATCTGTATCACCTTTACTTTTTCTGTGATTTTTATTACTATACAAGCTTCTTTTCTTTGTCTTCTGCATTTTTCTTCTTTCATAGGATCGAATAGCTGAAAAGGATCTAAATGGGTCAACTAGTACCTCCTGTTGGGTCAGTGTCAACCAGCCAGCCCCTTAGGATCAATTTTCTCCCTTTAACTCCTTTTCCTGAAAACTGTTTCTTCCTTCTTTAGATTAACTGGTTAATTCTACAGCTTTCCAAAACATAATAAAGCTTTTCAATCATTTTTCTGAATATTATGAAAGAACACTAAAAATCAGATTATAAAAAATTCGGCATCCAAAGACATACATGGCTTGTACTTTATTAAACAGAACAAAGTAAAAAGCCCCTCTGAAATAGGTATTAATGCACTTAATGTATTTTGCATACAATCTTCTAGTAATAAAGAAATATTCATTAATACGTGCATCTCTGTTTTATACGCAAATATCCTAGAGGCATTGCATAAAAAGGTGTTTTATGTGTTCAGTTGCCCCAGTATCTTCAGACAGTACAATAACCAACGATTTATCAGCAGAGAGTCTGAAGAACTTCCACAGAAAACAGAGAAGAATAAACAATGGCAGAAAAGGTTGACAATGATGCATCAGTCAAGGCATAGTTTTTTTCTCAGTAGACAAGGTACAACCATTTTTCTTGTAAATAGGAATTTCATCATATCTCTGGTCAACCTGGTGATATCACCCTAGTCTTGATAAAAAGTCTATAATATACCTGAAGAATAAGAATCAGACACTAAATCAAGATCACTTTGTGGGGGCACTGTAAGACAATGACATCTCATCAGAGTAATATTTCCCAGTTTCCTTTCCTATTTCTAGTTCTTTGAAAAAGAGAAAATTTAGTTTTGTTTAAAAGAAATCACAGACTTTGCAATCACAGACTCACAAAATCACAGAATCAGAGAATGGTAGGGGCTGGAAGTGACCTCTGGAGATCATCTAGTACAACCCGCCTGCTAAAGCAAGTTCACTTGCAGCAGGCTGCACAGGAATGCATCCAGGAGGGATCTGAATATCTCCAGACGAGATTCCACAGCTTCCCTGGGAAGTCCGTTCCAGTGCTCTATCACCCATACTACCTGACAGTTTCCAACAACTAAAAATCAGAATAAAATATATATTTTGTACAAATTTCAACTTAAACTACACAGACAGGGTTCTTTTCTAAAAAAAACCCCACTGATATGAACTCATTTCTGCATACTTAAAAGCTTGATGCATGCATAAGCATTATGATGGATTTAAGCTACAGGTTTATCTCATCATCTCAAAATTACATATTCTTAAAAATTCTTCAAACTTAAAAATATTGGAAAAAAACCCTAAAGAGACATTTTTTCCTGTTTATTTCCCGTTCAGCCAGAACAAGGGCTTTTCATCAGCACTTATGGGGCAAGGAAGACTTATGTAACAGTGAGAGTTTGGAGCAACAGCAGAAAGAAAAAGAGAGTCAGATTTTGTTAGACATGCCCATATGGATGATGCCATCCAAAGATACAGAGAGGCAGATAAAATGGGATGGTTCTGTCTTTTAAGGCTCTAGAAGTGCTGTCTTCCTTTTCAGTCCTATAAGCAGTGACAACTAATAACCTAATCTGTGTGCCAACAGTGATCAACCTTAGCCTGAATGGTCAGGTGACAAGGTGAACACTCCTTGGAAAAGAAGAAAAACTTAATATCTCTAGAAATTGCATCCATTTGCCATATGCAATAGTTCTGAAAGCAATGCAAAGCTTCCTTACGTGTTTTTCACTTCATATGTATGTGTGTATTCTATGCTAGGTTAGATGTATAACTATTTATTAAAATGATAATGTGTTTTTATAGATTATTTTTACAATTTTGAAAATTATGAGCAATTATATTTCTTTCAAAAACTGGGCAAAATGTCAAAGTTACATGAAATAGTGAATCCATTTTTGCATTGGATTTAATGAAAACTTCCATTTCTTTACAGTGAAAATATAATTAAAAGTTATCAATTTGTGTTTGTGTCAAAAGATATTCTTATTTTATAAAGCAAAAATTGCGTAAGTACTCTATCTAACATAACAAGGTAAAGGAGAATAGGTTCATTGATAATCTAGCACAAGGCTGTCAAACTGAAGAGCTCCCACTCCTGCTCCTGCAGCGTAACGCATGTCACATGCTGCACACGTGACCAGTGCTGGCAGGAGCACAGGGGCAAAGAGCTCGGTGCTGCCACTGGATAGAAACAAGGTGCTGGGCTGGATAAAACAAGGTGGAGGGACGCATTCGGCCTATGGGCCATGAGTTTTGACACCCCTGATAACAACATTAGGGCTAACAGGCTAAAATCACCATTTACCAACCTAATAGGGTAGTTGTAAGTTTAAAGCAGGTCCAGAGAAAAACATTTTGAACTAAACTTTTAGTTAGTTTTGACTAGGTCAGTGGGCAAAGAACAAAGCCTTTCTATTTTTGATATACAGAAAGTGACAATAGAGAATGCACTGGCAGTAAAGGAAAAATGGACCATTTGATTTCTACTGCATTCTTTATTTCCTGTGTCCAAACATGACTATAATTTAGGTGTCAAAATTACTTTAGGCAGGTTTTCCTTGTCCTTGTTTGTTCACATCACAAAATGGCATGCTTTTCCAGTTCAGCTGGAAAGAAAAGAGACTTGAACTAAGGGGACACATTAGTCAAATGATGACAGTGAAAGAAGGAGAAGACTGAGCAGTATTTTTCTGCACCATACTTCACTACCTTGCAAAAATATCTGCTTTAGGAACAAAGGGCTAGTTCAAAGTAGCAAATAACTACACCCTGAATCCTTGCCTGAGAGAAAGCATGACCTAAATGCTTTATTTGACCCCATATAGTAAAAAAAATCACAGCAAAGACAGGATTCCCTTCCCCTCTCTGCCTCCCCCCAAATCCTATAGATATGTAGGAGAAAGCATGCAACACTTGATAGTGGCTAAATACAATATATTTTTTCTCATCCTACCTCCAAGCACATAGTTTGGCAGAATTCTCACACATTACAGCATTGAAATGTTTCTTGCAGAGAAGTGATACTTTAATAAACCTTGATCTAACTTGAATAATCTCTGAGTAATCAATCTTTTTCCTCTCTTTTTCTTTTTTTATTTCCTAGGATATTTATTTTCATCTAGGTTTTGAGAACAGCCTAAAAGAATTTGAGTTTCCAGGGCTTGTTACATCCTTGAAAGTATCCAAGTAGCAGCAATTCAGCATCATTCTCCTGACATATATTTCCAACGTGAGGGACAAACGGAGGATATACCTAGCTATCTAGATATATCTAGAGTTGTCTACAGATACGTGTAACTACATCCAAAAGACACAGGAGAGAGGAAACCTTGGAGAACCTAGTGGCATAAATTTCTACTTCACAGCTCTCTCAAAGGACCTTCCTGTCTTTTTTTTATTTCTGGAAAAACATATGTAATGATACTGAGATAACAGTTATCTCAGAGAGATAGATTCTGCATATACTTCCTCAAGAGATGTAACTCTGATTGCACTGCCTTCAGCAATAAACCTTAGACTGACCCACAGTAACCCAAAGCGATATAATTCAGACAACTACTGCATTTGCAGTTTTCAGTACTTCCTTTAAAGCATGAGTGAAAACTTTACTTTTGTAAAGTTTAGTGAACTTCATTTACTAGCAGCATGACTTTCCATGCCTCTGAAAATGCTTAAAAAATATTATGTTATCCTGATGACCAACACTCTCATCTGCTTACGCCTGGCAAGCAATAGTGGATAATACTGGAAAATGACCCTGACCTGTGGGAGAAGTAAAGACTTATTAATCAAAGAAGTGCTCTCTGATGAAGCAATTTCTTCACTTGATCAGTGCCTTTTGTTTGTCATTGCTGAAGATTGACTTGCATTCTCACCTACAATATAATCTGTAAAGAATATTGAAGACCATTTCAGTAATAAATGTTTCATTTATAGACAATTAATTCATAGTCACATTAAGTCAAAATAGAATGTTTTATTGCAATTACATTAGTGAGGTGACTGATTTTTTCAATAAAATCCTGAAAATCATTAAGTATTTTCACAGACAATATTGATGTTTCCTTTATGAGTTTGAATTTGTTATGCAATAAAGCAATTTCTTAATATTTTCAATAGAAAATCCATAGGATAGCAAGATTGATCATTTTATCTAATCTAAGTAAACGTCCCATCACTGATCCAGTCCCTTCAGAGGAAGTTTCTCTACTAGTCAATCATTGAGCAGCTGTGAGGACTAAGTTTCCTCTTAAACCTGCGAAACCGCAAAGAATCTGATTTATGTCCTATAGCTTGTTTTAGAAATTTCCATATTTTGTGGGGGAAAAAAAATAACAATATGTCTTCTTTCAATTACTATTTTTTTCGGTTATTTTTTGAGCAGAAAAGAAAATATTCTTTACCTTTCCATTTTATCTTTCTTCTTTCTAATATCAAGTAATATTATCCTCCCAATCTTTATTTCATGCGTTCCTTTCTTTCTAATAATTTTATTCTAATTTCTCTATTTCTTCTATACTTTTTAAAGTGAAAGATTTAATAGCTACAAAATATTTGAAGTGTGGACTATGTGGCCTACTGATTTATTGCTTTTCTCCCTCCCATCCTGATTGTTCTGTATGTCACTCATGTAGTATATCTTGTGGATAACTTTACGATTAATTACTTTTCTTTCAGCCTGATGAGGATTCTTTTCATAGCATCTACTCAAACAGACTTTAGACGATGGGGAGATTTTCTGTATTTTATTCACAGATTTTCAATTCCAAAATTACTATCTAACAAGAAAATTAATTGTTGAAGTATCTGTTTATTAAAAGGAAACTGAAATTATATTACAGGAAAGAATGAGTAGATTTGCACTGAAATACAGTACCTGAAAGACACTGTAGGGATGTGGGGCTACGTAGACATTGATATTGATGATACTGAGATAAGTAGTGGAGATGGAAAGAAATTATTTAATTGAAACATTTGAAGTATATTTTTCAGTCTGATTGTTGCTGTTTTTTAAAACTTCAAAACATAAATCATTATCTTTAATTTACAATAAAATTGTATAAATTCTTTGTTCCTCTTGACTTTTCATGTATCAAGAGTGAAGTTTTTCACTCTGCATTGCCAATGATTTTATAACTCGATTCGTCCATTTTGCCCAGATTTAAACTATGATGTGCAAATTTGAATTCAACTGTTCAAAGCAACTGTAAAGTGCATTAAAGCCAAATATAAATCGTGGATATACCCTAGAGGAGATGTCCAAGGACAGGTGCCTGCTACATATATACTAAGTTGCAATCTAGCTCAGCAATTTGTGCATGAATGTGCATGCATCAGCAATTAGTGAATGAATGTAGAAGACAAAATTTTGTTTCTAATCACTTCAATCAAACTCTCTTAATGGCTTACAGCATAGGCTTTTTGCATTTATTTTCCCTATTTGTAAAACAGGGATAGCAGCAAAGGTATCACATGCTGTATACAAACCATATTCTTCAGAAGAACATTTTGAGATTCTGAGGTAGAAGGCATCTTGTAAGTGCTAAACATTATTATAATTACAGTATAATTATACATAGTAATATTATCTTTTGTCATTTTGAAATTACCTTACTACGGCAGAATTTTCTTAATTGCCATATAGCCTAGTGAAATCTGGAAAGTGCCATTTGAGGAGTTGTCCTAATTATTTGAGATCCTGAGAAATATATCACACTAGGAGATTTTTAATTACTGTAGAAACAGGCTTAGGGGATGGAACAAACACCCTTCTCTGTGTACAGGCCTGGTAACACTGTTAAAACAAATCATGTCAAAAAAAGATGTCAGAAACAGTTATGTATTTTAAAAACCTGGATTGAAGTATGATTTATTCAACAATGTTCTCAACAGAGGGAAAAAGTTGAAGTGAAACAAAAGGTCAACAAAATAGGGTATTTATGACCATGTAGAAGGTTGTTCCTGTTAACTTTTCTGCCATTTAATCAGACAAATCGTCACCTTAATCTACTGTGTTTTATTAAAAAATCACTGCACTCTTACTTTATTTCACCTCTTTACCTATTTCTTCTGAGTGTTTGGCCTAATTTAGGAGCTTTCTCATTTAGGTATCTTTAAAGTACTAACAGTTGCAAAACCCTGGTATATTAAGTATAAGCAGTTGCAATGCAAATAAAAGCAATACCAGAGTACGTTAATCTCTTCTAAATAGTTCTCTTTATCAAGGCATTGCAACAAGTTTATTACTTTATACCATAGGACTGATACATTACTCTAAAAAGAAGTAATGCCATTTGGGTTTATTACTACGTTGCTTTTAATATACTAGTCATATTCTCCATATTTCTCTCCCATTCCTCCCACTCATATTTCCTCCCTCACTTCTTCCTTTTTCCCTCCCTCCTTTCATGGCTTCTTTAGGAATCACTGGAGTACATAAGGGCAATGAGTCCAAAAAGAATGAGCACCTCAGAAATTCATTCTGATGTTGAGACTTTGAAATGAGAGCCACGTAGACTAAGTCTAAAACTTCGCAGGCATCTTCCTGTTATGAAGAAAAGTAAAAAAGAATTTGGCTTTGTACAGTGTTAGAGACGTAAGGCATCACAAAATACTCATCAAAGTAGGGCATTAGCTAATGGACTGCCTGTGATGGGTGAGCAAATAGAGAAACGGTTTTCTTTCACGCAAATGGGGACTTTAAAAATATTTTTAAGAATATGAATGCTACATAATGCACAGGAACCTTCTTTGGACTTTCCCCCACCCCCCAGCTAAAAGGTAAATACTTCATTATTATTATTGACAGTCACTTTTGAAGCAAGGAAATGTATTCTTCTGTTATACCCTAAGTTACACAATTTCCTAAATTCTAATTGGTATGAACTGACTTGTTCATAGCAGGTGGGATGAGTGCCCCCTCTGCAGATAGCAGAAAAACACAGAAGTGGAATATGGTCTCTACAAATCATTAAAAAATAATAGTTTAGTTTAAAATTGAATTTTACTAAGAGTGACTAAACCTAAACACTTGTATTCTTAAAAACAAGTTTAAAACCCATTAAGTTCCACACAACTCATAGACAGTATCACAGAAACCTTCCCAGCTTGTTTTACATATGAGAGTATGACTATCAAAGAAAGCAGGCAAAGGGCCCTCTAGGAATGAAGCTTCATATCTTTGCTCAGTGATGGGGCTTCTCCCTTCTACCATAGGATATGTCATTATTCATGCTGCAGTCTCAGTCACAAATTTGCATAATGTGCAACAGTACATGTTCTTAAAGACTAAAGGGAATACCATCCTGAAAACTGCCAAAGGAAAAAAAATCCAACTACAATCACATAAGTCCATAAGCTCCACAATTTAAATCTTTACGCTCACGAGGTCATCATCATGTACAATAAAGGATTCAAGAGTCCAGTTGCCCCTGGGACGAGCAAGAAGACATAACCTGGCAGCTGCCTAAGCCAGTAGTTCCCTGAAAGAGGAAATCCCTTCTCCAGACAGTGATTTTTGCTAGACCCTGCTGTTTAACAAATACAATTGGGAAACTCAAGCAAAACACCCAAAGTAGACTTCAGTGATCTATCTAGGTTTTTAGTCTCTCCTAGTTTAAAACCAAATATCTTGCTAGAAAATATGCTTTCGTCTAAGCATCTGTACTTCCTTATGTTAGACCTCAAGATCAGTGCATAAAACGCCGTGATTTCAGTCACAGCTCTGGTGAGACATCCCTTTTCCTGGTTTTAAAAATTACAATACTTCTGGGCCTGTAGATATAAAATGAGCTGCTTATGTGTTGGCAGAACAAAAATATGTGACGTCTGCAAAGAAAAGTTTCAGTTTCCATCGATCAGACTTGTGCTCTTGCTTACCAACCACAAAAATCATAAAAACCATGCAAGGGCAATACCAACCTATCTCTGGCAATTTAAAAACAGGGGATATGAAATTTCATGCTAGTTACTTTGAAGAAAGACAAAACCGTCCTGATGGATATAAAAATATATAAATTTTCCTTCAATCTTAAAATAGGACATGAAAATGATGAAGCTAAGTAAGTTTATAAAATCAGTTGTTGCCTGTTAAGAAACTGAAGAACAAGAGAACTTGCAACTATGCTAGAAGAAACTTGTACATTACCCAACAAAAGCCCTTTTCTCGCCTTTATTTCTTTTTTTTAATTCTTTTTCTTCTTGTAAATTTGAGTTTTAGCTCAATTCCTCTTTGTTTGTTTAAATTATATATTAAGGATTAAGCAGATCTTCCAAAAAGCTGCATAAAATAATTCCTTTTAATTGGAATGTGTCTTGTGAATTGGCTACTTATAATTTTTTCATTCTAAACATTAGCTAAAATATGCAACTAGTTGGTTAATTCTAATCTACTATTTCATATACTTAATGCATTATTCATATGTTCATGCAGCTGCTGAAGATCTGTAAAAGTTTAAATTTAGCACTCAGATGGTACACGTGGCAACCAGGCAATTATTATTTTTTTGAATATGGCTTTTAATTTAAATTCATATGTGGTTGATGTGGTATGACATGCTGAGAGTACAACTCATAGTTTAATCAACAAATGGTCTTTATAAATAGTGTTGATGGAAAAAGTTCTATTCAATTTCATATACTTTCCTCATCCTAAATATGAATTTCAGTTCTTGTTCAGCTCTTGACATTCAATACATTGTTTTCTTTCATCACAAAACATCTTAAAACACTGAGGGAGGATGGATAGAAAGGCAAATAGGAACTAGATTGTGATAATATTTAGTATTTTCTATGAATTTCATTTCCATTTCTATTTCTTTATCTTCACTGGCTTGGAACTGGTCAAATATTTTCTGCCAATTACAGTAAGGTTTTAGATCAGAAACTATGATGGATCAATATATATATATATATATTTGGAAGACAGTTGCCCTAATTGGCCTGAATATTTTTATTTATAAGAAGAGGTTCTAATGATGGTTAGTAAAGTTCTTTAATTCATAATGGCCAAAACATCATAAACAGGCAGAGTACTTATTTTCATGGGAAAATTTGCTTTCATCATATTATGACAGCAAGAATCAATTTCTTAAAAAGCTAGATGCCTCCATGGAAACATAGAAGTCACAAATGTCTTTCACACTCAGTTGTGTAAACTCTTGTTTTGTCAAAGCTAAAACTCAATTTCTTTGAAAAATAGAGCAGAAAATAAAAGCAGGATTATGTTTCCTAGCCTACGGTCTACAATAGGTAGAAACCTATGATGATCTTCATATATGCAGGTCACTGGAGATGCAAAATAGTACATCCAGCATAAATCACAGTATCACAGTATCATAAGGTTGAAAAGGACCTCTGAGATCATCGAGTCCAACCTATATCCCAGCACTAACACCAACACTAACACCATCATCTAAACCATGGCACTCAGTGCCTCATCCAGTCTCCCCTTAAACACCTCCAGGGTCGGCGACTCCACCACCTCCCTGGGCAGCGCATTCCAATGGCCAATCACCCTTTCAGTGAAGAACTTTTTCCTAACATCAAGTCTAAACTTTCCCTGACGAAGCTTGAGTCCATGCCCTCTAGTTCTGTCACTGGTCACCTGAGAGAAGAGACCAAATGTTATGCTGAAATTTATAACTCAGTAAATAATGGGTAAATCTCAAGAATACAACTCTAAAGATGAAGATAAATGCAGATCTCAGAAAAAAAAAAACCAAAATAAAATGATTGACAAGAATTATTACTAGGCTTTTGTCCACTGCTACTGTTTAAAGACATTGGGTAAAAGACACAGGAGACTTACTTTGCCCTTTGGATGCTGCCCTGAAGTTGTGTCTCCTCCTTTTGAAACCCCTTTTCCTCAGGTAGAAAGGGAGCTTCACACAAACTTGCATGTATATCCTCTTCTGACTATTGCTGTGGGTAGTAGCTTGCAGTGCTCCTTCCTGCAGGTGCTGGATGCACTTCCAGTACCTTTATTTCTCTTGTTTGCGCTCTTACCTCACCCTGTTACACCATTTGACTGGCATCTTTCTCTAAGAATGAGAATGGTACAAATACGTGCTTGGTATGTTGCTTTATGTTGCAGAAAAGTGTCCTATTAAAAGCCATCATTCCATATTTTCAGTATGACTGGAGAGTAACACTTACCAACACATTCAGCAAAAGGCTAGGAAAATGTTTTTAACTAGTCATTTCATTGTTCTTCTCCATCTGTAAAATTTAACAGATCTAGAGACATTCTACTGAAATTAGAAAAAAATAATCCTGTTCCAATGCTGACTGGGGAAAAAAATCTCAAAATTTTAAGAGTATATCATCTAATCTTTCAAAAGACTACTTTGTTTTTCTTGTTATAGTTCATTAAAACATTTCCACACATTACCCTAAATACTAAACACAAAGTGTTTTATTAGTATTCAATCTTCAAGAACACAATTAAAAATAAAGAATCAAAGATTATGAGAATTTGCTTTCTTAGAATAATTTTGCTCTTCTATAATCATCTAGGTGAATAAACCATTTTACAAAGAACTTTTTTAGTAACAGTGCTGCTAGAAATTTTTCTTCTGTCTAGAGACAGGTAAGGCATCAGTATTTCAAGCAGTTGTAGATGATTTTTTTTTTTAAATCTAAATCTTAGTTTGCCCAGAACAACATAATAAGGGGGTAAGAATTATCTTTAGATCTTAATAGCCACTGTCATGCATCATTATTTTATAGGAAGACATAAAAAAAAGTAGAGAAAGACACTGCATTCCATGGTTGTCTATCATTTGCTCCTTGGGAGCAGACCCTGAGAGCATCAATGTTCTCCCTATCCCTTAGAAAAGGAAGTACACATTCAAGACATTAAAAAATGCAGTGCTATAATTTTCTAATAAACTGAGGTGTTGAAAATTAACACTTGAATAGACTGAGGAATTGTTCTGCCCAGAGAGTCTCTCTGAGATACAGAGAATTCTAAAATGCCCCTCCACATAGGGGTTATAATCTCGCAGAAGAAACTTGTTATGCTCCAAACCTTTCTGTTGGTAAAAGGAAGGAAAAAAACCCCTCACCTTTATGCAATGTCAACAATGTATTGTTTGTGTAATTGAAAAAATGCAAAGAAAGAAAAAAAATAAGAAAAAAAGAAAAAAGAGGGAGAAAGAACACTATCTCAGGAAAGCCTCCATAATAATACAGTTATAATTGTTAAACAGACTTTTCTTAATTTGTAGCCCTTTCTGTGGGTTATTTTCAGCCTTCCACTGCTTCTATAGGTCCTACAGTTTGCAGAATCAGCCTGGGAGTTCAGGACTGTAAGATGTCATCAGCACTCCATGTCCTTTCCTGAGGAGTGCCATGTTGATGCTGATAGCTTTTTGCTTCTCATTTCAGGGTCAATTATATATGTTTCTAACACAGTTTATTACACCTTTTTGATATAGAGGTTTGGGTGCTTTCGTTTCATTTGGTTTGATTTGGTTTGTTTGTCTGGAACACCCCTACTATATCTGAACTTACTTTACGTCAAACGTGTTTCCTATATTGTATACTTGCTCTCTATTCTCTATCCTTGTTAATTATAAAAACGAGTTCTACCCAGCTCTGAAGGCTGCATGTCTTTGTCAACAGATAAGTACCTATTGACCACTGATGAGTTGTTTATAGTTCTGGGACTTCTAGTATATACTGTGTGTCATCTCTTTATCATCCCATTCCTGTATTCTCTCCACACTGCATGCTGTTTCCCCACTTTTAAGGGCTCTACTTGACTCACACTCTTTTTATTCCATTACACCACATCATTATCCTAGGGTCATAAATAGTTTACTCCATACAGAATAATTACTTGGTAGTACAATCTGTATAAAATTATGGTTATATAATGCAGTTACACAAAGCTCAGCAAAGTAAAACAAATTAGGAAATAGCCATCTGGTCATTAGAATATTGCTTTTTACAGCTAAGCAATGTGAAACACAGCTCTAGGCAGGCCAAGAGAAGTCCTGACAAAACCTGAAAAGTCCTGAGGCTTTAGAAAGCTACTATGATGCCTGAAACCTGTTATTATCAAAGTCAATACTGTATTAATTGGGCCACAGGCTTCATTTTTTGATTGTCTCATATACATTCAGAATAGTAAGACTTGCCTAGAACATATGACTGATTTTAGTAGATTATTATAAATACGAATTAATTGACTTGGCAATGCAATGGAATAATCCACAACAAATAATTACTGAAGGTTTACAATTCATGATATGGTACTGAAGAAAGAAAGATAAATGAATGGCTCATCTACAGTATAAACTGAATAATCATAAGTGGAAATTTTTGGACCAGAAAATGATTTTGTTTAAAGGCCAAGCTTTGCCCTTAGATACACTTGCACAGCTGCTGCTGATGTCAATTGTAGTTATGCATGTGTTTATCTGAGGGAAGATTTTGTTTCTGAATAGGGATAGAAGCTGCTTTCAAGAAATAATAGCATTCTGGAACCTCAGATATTTCACGTGTAACAAAAAAAAATGCCTGGTAGGGCTAAAATCAATTGGAAGAGATTTTCTCACCTTTGTGGTGTAGTACCTACCTGCCTATCTGATAAATAATCTTTCTGATTCAGTAAAATTACATTCTATATTAGAAGTATTCAACAAGAATAACAGAAAAAAATAGATCTCAGTAGCTATACATGTTTCCCAAAGTTTACGATGTATTATTTTACTGAAAAACTGAATACTATAAAAGAATTAACTTCTGAAATTCTTTTTATAAATGATGTAAATGCAGACTTTAAAATTTTATATTCAGTTAGAGATTCTATGAACTTAAAGCATTTCAAATTTGAAACAAAGCCACCTTGTCACTCACATTACATAAAATTACCAGTACATATCTAAGTTCTGTATTGACAAATTAGGCATCAGAAACTCAGATACCAAAAAGACAATAGCACAGATAATAAAACAGAACTTTCACTTAAAAACACATGATCGTGTTCTTACTTGCATTTCTGCGATGTTATACTACAATAAAGTCCTTAGGTTTATGAAAACATTTTTTCTCTTCTGTGTGAAAGTAAATGAGCAGCTATGTAAAGTACACCTAATTCACATTATACTACATTCAAGTCATATTTGGTTGCTAAAGACTAGATTATAAATTTACCACTTATCCTCATGAACATATTTTAACACGAACTGAAAACATGTATTAGCATTCTTCCTTTCCCGTGAAGTTTTCTGCTAGCTATTAGGAAGAGAAAGCCACAACTTCTCTACTTTTCCTTTAAGATTTGTTGTGTTCCTTCTTGTTTCTCAAAGGTCTGAACTGTTCAATCTTCACCTGAAAAGTTGATCCACTCACACAATTTGATAAAAACAGACACATTCTAACACGCAGTCTATAACTCTATGTTCCCATGACTCCACTTACGTCAGCAATATAAGAATGCCTATTTGCAATGCACTCTAATGAAAACAACTTAATACAAACAAATCATGCTCATTTTTCTTTCTTCAAATAGAGACACGATCCTAAACTTCATGGATTACCACCAAAAGCATTTAAATCCAAGCAATTTGGAAAATACAGTTGCTATTTTGCTGTGAGTATACCACCTACATGCAAAACAATGATCCATTTCAGTCACTAAGGAGGAAGTTACCCACAGAGCTACTTTATAATGTAAATGTTCTCAGGTATAATTTGTGCTTTGTTACCTTTCTAAAATACACCTGCTCATCTTTTATATATACTTTTCAATGGAATTGTAGGCATCTGAATTTACTAGAAGTCTTTCTAAAGAATTGATATGGTAAATGCAAAGAGGTAGAGAGGAAGGTCCTATGATGCTCTACCAGTTTGCACAGTTGCACATATTCTCCTTATGTTTCTCCTATGTATACTGTAATCAATATATCAGAGTAATAATTTGCTGTACTCATAGTAAAAAAAAATATTATTTTTAGTTTCATTTTTGATTGGTCATGAGAATGAGAAAGACCTTTCTGTATTTTCAGTGTAGACATGCATAGCATTATGTCAGGAAAAGGGGCAATCTCATGCCTTCTCCCTTTGGTTTCCTAGGGCTGTGACTGAAACCAGTATAGAAGAGTTTTCTTGCCTTGGCCCTTCATTGCAAACTTATGTTATTTTTGCCTCTTGTCTTAGGAGGGGGAAATTATTTTAACAGTAGTGTAAAACTAGTAGAAACACAGCAGCACTTTGGGAGTGATGCCAGTGAAGACAGGATGAGTAATAAGACTTCACTGTTAGTGGCAGTGAGCCATTGCAACAATTCAGTTGTGTGTAGAGCTAAAGTCTTAGTCAGCAATGGACCTCAGTCAATATGAAATTTGATGGAAATAATTAAAAAAGTACTTGTCAAGTTGACTGACATAGCTCATTCCATAGCTACACCTTTCATGTCTCATTGGGCCTCCAAACCTTTAGGCACCGAGACAGCTGAATGTCATGGGCATGCAGAGTCACTCATGCTAGCCTCCACTCTTGCCTCCATTCTTAACTCTTGAATCAATTAACAAAGGGAAGGAGAAGTGACTTGAGGTCAAATACCTGATTTTAGTTACAGCAAAAATCTCTCCTTTGATCTTCAGCTTGTGCTGAGTGTGGAGGAGTAATCGGCTTGGTGTACACCCTAGTGTTAGATATGCAGATAGGGATTCAGACTGACAACTGCTTAAAAAAAAAGGGTTTTTGAAGGAACATCTCTCTGAAAGACAGGGAAGGGGAAAGCTAAAAAGTACATGAAAAACAAGTTTGCCATGTTATTATGGAAATATTGTTGCTATGGTAATGCCTTGCTGAATTGATCCACAGCACTAAACTTCAGAGATAGTGCGTAGCCAAGGACAGGGCAGTTCATTATCTACATAGTGATGGTTTGGTTTATCTCTGCTTCCTCTGTGCTTTCAGACATGCTTCCACACAGGCACACCATAAATATTTCGCAACTTGTTAACTGAGTATCCCAAAAAATAAAACCTCTGATTTTATTGAGTCCCACAGCTGAAGTTTGTATCAGCCAAAGCTGGTATAGTCTTTCAAGGCTTTACATCCATAAAGTAACAGAGTCTGAATTTGATCATTTGGTTGTTAGATTTCTACTTTCTGTTTGAGACAACTAGATTTAAATATATATTCTATTTTGGAGAAGGAAAAAAAATGAATCTGTGGTCAGCTGTACATAGAGACAGAGTGGGGAGAAAAAGAAAGCAGACATTAGGCAATCGCAACTTTCTAGCTTAGAAGCTAGCAGCAGAATGTAAAGCATTTGGGAGCTGCACAGCTCTCTACTAGCATGTCACTTTCCAGACAGTTAATTTTTTCTGGGCTTTATTATACCTTGCCAAAAAAAATGGATATTACTCTTCCATGGCCTACTTCATCAGTTGGCTGGAATGTTTGCTGAAATAGGTAGAGTATTTTAAAACTACATAATAATCGAGAAAACATTATTTTAACTGAATACTGAAATGGGATTTTGAAAAAGAGAAGGGAAGATTTTCACCCAGAAGAAAGTCAGTGAGCTGCTTCTGAAATTCTCCTTAATATTAATTTGTCCCCTTACTCTGCTGTAAGCAGAGAAATAGGAAAAGCAAAGCTCTGCAGTCTAGCAATTTTGTTATTTTGGTTTAGTTTAATTTTTTTTTAAACTTGCCATACTTCCCTGTATCTTTTCAAGCAAATAATTTGAAAGCCAAAGTGCAGTCTTATATCTACTTCTGATACTTTCAAGCACTGACCTTAATAAAGTCACAACAGAATAAATTTATATGTTATAAAATAAGCTATTATTACTGTAATCTCTCATACACACACACAAAAAGAATCCTGTATGTATTTCTAAGGCAATATAAAGCTCAAAAATTGTTGCACTATATTCTGTTGTTTAGAAAATTGGAAAGAAAGATATCAAGTTGAATGTCCTATGGCAAAAGATACTTATTTTTCTGATTCTGAGAGGATAAGACTACTCAAAAAAAGCAAAAACAGACATAAGAATTTTTTTATTTTTGGTTAAGGATGAAAAAAGAATTTTTTTCTAGGAAACGTGCTCTAAAGAGACCTCATGTCATTCTGTTAAATAGTGGAGGATAATCAAGATAACATCCCACTCGGTAGAAAATGACTTAGACATGTCAACAAATATATTCATCCTGTTATCGAAATTGCCTTGAATAACTGTGAACCTGAGATATAGAGAGTGATCTCTACAGACTAAGATGCTTTTGTAGATATAAGAGTCATCTACAAACTGGCATATCTAAGTGAAGAGTGAGTAAAGACATATTGGACAAGCTTCTTGAGTATTTGATAGTATAGCTTTAAAAGACAATACTGAAGGATAAAGAAAAACAATAGCTGCTGGTTTTGCAGGTGAATACTAAAATACCCTAAACAGAAGAAATAGAAATATTTTGTGCCATTCTGTCTGTGCATTGGAGTTAGGAAAAAGAAAAACAAACACATCCAGCAAAAGTTTCTGCTTCTGGAGAAGCAACATAAAACTACCTAAAGTTCAGCACAGCTCAAATCAATCAACGATTGCAACAGTAAACACACTTGGCACTTCTCTTGTTTTGAGAATGTTTACCTGAAGAATTATAATAAAAATAATTAATTAGGCTAGCTTTTAAAATACATATGTTCTTCCAATTGAACAAAAGGAAAATAAACCTATCTTGCATGTTGGGAAGCAGTAACAAAGTCAAAGTAGTAGAAAGGAACAGGAAGAGAAAGAGGAGTAAAAAGGAGCCCTATTACAGGTTTGCTCTATCTTCCTTCATCCTCTGCTAAGTCCAAATGTTTTTGTAACAGCCAGATAAGAAACTGCATTTTGTTTTGTTCTTTTTCAGTAGTCTGCCCTATTTGGGAGTCACAGTAAGAAAACACCAGTCCTCCAGAGAATGATAGAAACCATTCAAACAATTCTATATGGAAACATACAGAAATACTCAAAAAAATCCCCCAACAAACAAAAAAAAAACCCAACAACCTAAAAATAAGACCAACCATCATCATTGTATTGAAACAACTCAGAATAAAGTATTTAAACTAATATACTGGAATATTTTTTTCAAGTCTTATGCTAGAATTTAGAATGTTAAGACTTCAAGGGTTTCTTGAACAATTAGTAAAATAATTAAAAAATCAGGAAATCAAATTAAGAACTCTGGAAATCTGTTTAATTTTAATTTATTAAATTTTATTTTATTTCTATATTTTATTAATAGAAAAAATGGTTCTAAATGCAATGCTTTATACTTTTTCCATAATTCAGACTTCCAAAACAAACAAAAAAGTTGCAGTCACTATTGAAAGCAGCCATTATCTTACTCCACATTCTAATAGGTAGCTTACCACTCCAAAGTTCAAGAAACTTAAGGAATATTATTTCTATTGGACGGGATTATTTTTCATAAGGTTTTCTCTCAGTAGTTTACAGAAGTTCTTTACACATTTATACCCTTTAAGCAAACTAGTATAGAATAAAATTTCAATATAAGTAGAATCTTTTTTCGAGGAATGAAATGAAAGCTAAGTGTTTAATATTTATTATGATTTTGCTTTCTTTAACTTCACTAAAGGAATCCCACATGATCTTTTTGCTCCCAGAAAATGTTATCTGTGTTTCCATCCTTTGATGACTTGAACCAACAGGCAGACCAAGCAGGTACCATTTCTGTATATCCAAAGGTTGTATGGACCAAACTCAATCAAAACACAAAAAATGGCACTGAAAAATTAAGTGTGTGTGTAGTCTATTAATACTGCAGGATTTTTTCTGTCCTTAAAAACACCCTTTAGGAAATAATTGAAAAAAATTGTTTATCTAAAAAGGGCTATATTATAAACTTGGTTTCATACACAAAATTTAGGAAGTATGGCAATGGGAAATACTTAACCAAAAAAATAAAGTTCTTGATCTCATTAAAAAAAAAAAAGAGAGAGAAATAGTGTTGCAGAACCAGGATATTATATGGGTTGTAAAAAAATAAAGCCTTCTTTTCAAAGGTTGGTGCATAAAAACTCAATTCTGTGAATTTTGGATATTTCCCATTTTTAAAGCCCGAAAAAAATTCCTTTGACATAGTGAAGAATGAGCATCAGAAAATTACAGTGAGTTACTTATTTTTTAAGATTCGAGTCAGATATTCATTGCAATCATGCCAAAATTAATAAAAAGTCAAGCTGACTTTCTCCCTTAGAAAGAACAAACCGAGTACTAAGATGTTGCTAAGCCACCTTAACAATGCATAAACCTAATCCAGGTCTTTACGGCATTTAGGCACAATGGTCTCAGAGGACCCACAGTGCAAAAAAAGCTTATCAATGTTTAACAGACCTCAGTACAATGTTGAATATAGGATTAGAGACAAACAGGAGCACACATCATAAGATCCTTCAGTTTTCTGTCACCAGCAGCTAAACTTGTTTGTAATTGGTGCATATGGAACAAAACAGAAACACAAACCATGTTTATTTTCACCTGTTTTCCTTCTCACTTTTCTTAAACCAAAACCAAAATTTTATCTACAAATTATTTAATTCTTCATTCATTTTTCACACATTTCAGAAATATTGGTGTTAGGCAAGAGTGGACAATGGCAGAATAGTTCTGATCAATTCTTCCTTTAGGAAAAAAAGGAATCGGTAAGATTTGTAACTTTTCAGGCTCGATTTCAAACTAGCATTTATTAAAGGTTATCTTTAACAAAAGTATTTTCAGTAGAGCAGTATAGCACAATGCAAAAAATAATGCTTTCACAGTTTATATATTTGTAAAAGATAGAGGACTCTTGAAGATATTAAAAAAGCTGAATGAAGCTATTTGCTCAGAGATCTAAAAGGCCATATAAAGTACTTTTTGGGTTATATGCAGCTCCTTCTAAATGTTGTATGCTACATTTTCCTGCCTCTAACTATGCCAAAACTAGGTTTTATTTTTGCATTTGAAATTGAAAAGCAAAATTATGTGTTTCTTTCAATATTCAGTCTATGTAGATTTTTGTAAATGTAGATACACATACTTGGTATTTAAAGGTCACAAAAGGATATACTCCCAATGTAGAAAGCATTAAATAAGTAAAAAAGGTAAATTTAGAGCAGAAGTATTTCAAATTAAATGATATTTGGAGGGTAATATGAAAACAAAATAAATTTATGAACACATGAAAGGGGACTGAAGTTCTAGAAATTTTCTTAATTCTCTTAATATTAATATTTTCTCTGTTCAGGCTTGGCAGAAAGCAAAAGTGCTGTTGTTGCTATTAAAAGCATTTCTACAGTGTTTGAAACTTGACCCTGAGGAGAGAATACAATAGATCACATGAATTAATCCTTCTAACCTTTTAGGCTAGTTTTGAAAACTTCATCGACCTGCGACATTTGGGTATAATTAGTTGAATCTCGAAGCTTTGGATCAATAGTCTGAATTGCCATGCCTTTGAGATTGCTTAAATCATTGTCTTAAAACGCCATAAAAACTCTGAAGTTCTTAATGAATTATTTATCTAAAGTAACTTCAGCAAGTCACTGTATAGTAAGTCTTATTGATCTTGACAGCATTGCGTGAGACAGACTCGAGACTGCAGGGAGTGTCTCAGCCTACTTGTGGTTCCTGAGGACCATACCAAAAACGTTTGTTTGAGGTGTGAACAGATTCAAGATCTGCTCCTTATGGTTGCAGATCTTAAGGACCAGGTGGAGAGGTTAAGGAGTATTCGAGAAAGTGAAAGGGAGATAGACTGGTGGAGTAGAACCCTCTCTCCTCCCAGTAATCCTCCCCAGGAGGCTGAGGAATGCCATATTCCTCATCAACAGGATAAGGGGAGTGACTTGGTTGGTGAGGAGGACTGGGAGCAGGTCTGCTCTCGTGGGGGTTATAGACCTCCCTTTCAAATGCCACCTTTCCAACTACCCCTACAAAACAGGTTTGGGGTGTTGGAGTTTGATGCCCAGGTGGAGGATAGTGTGACAGAGAACTCACCCGAGGAGGCTCTTAACCACACATTGCCCGTCAGACAGGTCAGGACTTCAAGCAAGAAAAAGAAAAGGAGGGTCATTGTAGTGGGAGACTCCCTTCTGAAAGGGACGGAGGGCCCTATTTGTAGGATGGACCCAACTCATAGGGAAGTCTGCTGCCTTCCCCAAGCCCGGGTACACGACATTGCCAAGAGACTCCCAGACCTAGTTAAACCATCAGATTATTACCCGCTTGTGGTGGTACAAGCTGGTGGTGATGAGCTAGCGAAAAGAGGGTCAAGGGTAGTCAAAAAGGGATTCCAGGAACTGGGACGGTCACTGGATAGGGCAGGAGCACAGGTGGTGTTCTGCTCGGTTCCTTCGGTGGCAGGGATGTATACAGATATGAACAAGAGAATATATGCTGTTAATAAATGGCTTAGGGGCTGGTGCCGGCAGAGGAATTTTGGGTTCTTTGATCATGGGGAAACCTTTACGGCACCTGGCCTGCTTGACTCAGATGGGTCTCGTCTAACTCCAAAGGGTAGGAGGATCCTAGCTCAGGAGCTGGCAGGACTTGTTGAGAGGGCTTTAAACTAGGCATGAGGGGGGAGGGGGGAGTAACTAGGCTCACCAAAGATGTTCCTGTGGAGGATGAGCCATCTCAAAGGGTGTCGTCAGTAACCCAACTGAAGTGCATGTACACAAACGCACGCAGTATGGGAAACAAACAGGAGGAGCTTGAAGTCCTGGTCCAGCGGGAGAGCTATGACATAGTTGCTATCACGGAAACGTGGTGGAATGACTCTCATAACTGGAGTGCTGCCATGGAAGGCTACAGGCTCTTCAGGAGAGACAGGCGTGAGAGGAGGGGTGGAGGGGTGGCCCTCTACACTAGGGAAACCCTGGATGCTGTCGAAGTCGAGATCGGTGATGACCAGGTTGAATGCCTCTGGGTAAGGGTCAGAGGGGCGGTCAGGTCTGACCTCCTGATTGGAGTATGTTACAGACCGCCCGACCAGGATGAGGAGGTGGATCTTCTATTGTTTAAGCAGCTGGAGGCTGCCTCTAGATCGGCTGCCCTTGTTCTTTTAGGTGACTTTAACCTCCCGGATATCTGCTGGGAACTTAACACTGCCGAGAGGAGGCAGTCCAGGAGGTTCTTAGAGTGTATTGAGGATTGCTTTCTGTCACAGCTGGTGAGTGAGCCCACCAGGGGTGAGGCTCTTCTTGACCTGCTGTTTACAAACAAAGAAGGGCTGGTGGGTGATGTTGGTGTCGGAGGCTGTCTGGGATGTAGTGATCATGAGATAATCAGGTTCTCTCTAAACAATGTAAAAAGAAAAGCCAGGAACAGAACATCGATGCTGGACTTTCGGCGGGCAGATTTTGAATTATTTAAGGAATTGGTCAGGAAAGTTCCCTGGGAAATAGTTCTTAGTGGCAAGGGGGTCCAGGAAGGCTGGATACACTTCAAGAATGAAATCTTGAAGGCGCAGGAGCGGGCTGTCCCCATGTGTTGTAAGAAGAGTCGTAGGGGCAGACGGCCGGCCTGGATGAGTAGGGAGCTTCTGAAGGAACTAAGTAACAAAAAGAGGATGTATCGTCGTTGGAAAGAAGGGAACGTAAGCCACGTCATGCTCAAAGATGTTGTTAAGTCGTGTAGGAGGAAAATCAGGGAAGCAAAAGCCCAGTTCGAGCTCAAATTGGCCACTTCTGTTAAGGATAATAAGAAGAGTTTTTATAAATATATCAATGGTAGAAAGAAGGGCAGCAGCGACCTCCACTCCTTGTTGGATGTGGAGGGAAATATAGTAACCACTGATGCAGAGAAGGCCGAGGTACTTAATGCCTTCTTTGCCTCAGTTTTCAACAGCAAGGATGTCAGCGTGCTTGACAGTTGGCCCTCTGAAGTGATTGATGGGGGCAGGGTTGGCCCTCCTGCAATCCATGAGGAGGAAGTTAGAGACCTGCTGAGCCACTTGGACCCTCATAAGTCTATGGGGCCGGATGGGATCCATCCTAGGGTGTTGAGAGAGCTGGCGGATGAGCTTGCTAAGCCGCTCTCCATCATCTTTCAGCAGTCCTGGCTCACCGGAGAGGTCCCAGAAGACTGGAAGTTGGCCAATGTGACGCCCATCCACAAGAAGGGCCGTAAGGATGATCCAGGTAATTACAGACCTGTCAGCCTGACCTCGGTCCCAGGTAAAATCATGGAGCAGATAATCCTGGGTGAAATCATGAGGCACCTGCAGAACGGTCAGGAGATCAGGCCCAGCCAGCATGGGTTTAGGAGGGGCAGGTCCTGCCTGACCAACCTGATCTCCTTTTATGACCATGTGACTCGCCTGGTGGATGAGAGGAAGGCTGTGGATGTGGTATACCTGGACTTTAGCAAGGCCTTTGACACTGTCCCCCACAGTAGACTCCTAGGGAAGCTGTCAGCCCGTGGCTTAGATGAGAGCACTCTGTGCTGGGTTAGGAATTGGCTGGATGGCCGAGCCCAGAGAGTGGTGGTGAACGGTGTCTCATCCAGTTGGCGGCCGGTCACCAGTGGTGTCCCCCAGGGATCGGTGTTGGGTCCGGTCCTGTTTAATATCTTTATAGATGATCTGGATGAGGGGATTGAGTCCATCATCAGCAAGTTTGCTGATGATACCAAACTGGGAAGAAGGGTTGATCTGTTAGAGGGTAGGATGGCCCTGCAGAGGGACCTGGACAGATTGGAGAGATGGGCCGATTCCAATGGGATGATGTTTAATAAGTCCAAATGTCGGGTACTTCATTTTGGACACAACAATCCCATGCAGAGCTACAGACTGGGGACAGAGTGGCCGGAGAGTAGTGAGGCAGAAAGGGACCTGGGAGTGCTGGTTGACAGGAAGCTCAACATGAGCCAGCAGTGTGCCCAGGTGGCCAAGAAGGCCAATGGCATTCTGGCCTGCATCAGGAATAGTGTGGTGAGCAGAACCAGAGAAGTTATCGTCCCCCTGTACTCGGCACTAGTCAGACCTCATCTGGAATACTGTGTACAGTTCTGGGCCCCCCAGTTTGGGAAAGATGTCAGGATACTGGAATGTGTTCAGAGGAGGGCAACGAAGATGGTAAAGGGGCTGGAGCATAAGCCCTATGAGGAGCGACTGAGGGAGTTGGGGCTGTTTAGTCTAAAGAAGAGGAGGCTCAGGGGAGACCTCATTGCTCTCTACAGCTACCTGAAAGGAGGTTGTAGTCAGTCAGGGGTTGGTCTCTTCTCTCAGGTGACCAGTGACAGAACTAGAGGGCATGGACTCAAGCTACGTCAGGGAAAGTTTAGGCTTGATGTGAGGAAGAAGTTCTTTACTGAAAGGGTGATTGGCCATTGGAATGCGTTGCCCAGGGAGGTGGTGGAGTCGCCGACCCTGGAGGTGTTTAAGGGGAGATTGGATGTGGCACTGAGTGCCATGGTTTAGATGATGGTTGGTGATAGTGTTGGGTTATAGGTTGGACTTGATCTCAGAGGTCCTTTCCAACCTTGTCATACTGTGATACTGTGATACTGTGAGACATATTTTGACTTGGCTGAAGTGTTCTAAAAGGCATCTCAGAAGCATGAAGGTTTCTTCCTCCCACTCTTCCCTGTTTGAGAAAGAAGTGCTGCTTGACATGACCTGTGTTAGCTTAAATTTTTGATAGTAAACTTTTCATATGTTCCGCTTCGCACATTTAAAACAGACATTCTGTGTTTAAGACAAAACTAAATGTTTACTCTACTAATGCAATTAAATATCTTAGAGAAAAGAAGGTTAAGAAGTACATCATCAGTATTTATCCTTTTATCTCTTCAATGTTATTGTGAAGTATTACAATTACCAAGTTGAAAATCTATTTAGAAAAGAATCTCTTCAAAATATTATGATTTAAGATTTCACCTAATATCCTCCTTTTACATTTTTTTCCTTGGGTGATTCCTTTCCATTGATTGTCTGTTTAGAAACCAGAACTTTCAGATATAAATTAATTTTAATTTGAGAAGTCTCTGAAAAGGGTCAGGCTGAAGAAGACCAAGCATTTTTTGTTATTATGTTTGGTTTCAGTCCAGAGGAACACGCAAGAATATTCTCTGTTGATAAATATGAAGAATTTTTCAAAATAGCTTAATCCCTTACAGGTTTTGAATTTTTTGAAGTCCATGTGTTCATTATCAAGCACTTAACAACCTCATTCTTAAGAGTCTAAATTTCAATTACAGAATGGCAGTCAAATACTAAAATCTTGCTTATAATTGGACATAGTCTAATAAATCACTTCTATACTACTGAAAATATTGCCCCAATGAATGGGATTAAGAGCAATTTTCTCCTGCAGGCATATTTTGCAGAATATGATTTTTAGTTCAACAGAATACCCTCTGACTCCTGTTGCAGTTTTCACTCATCTTAGTTTCCTTATATCCTCTTTATCAGTGAAGGTGTGAGAGGCAATTTCTATATGTTAAATAATTTATGTGAAAAAAATCAACTTGATGTCAGAAGATCATCTAGTACAAACTTTATGCAAGGCAGAACTGATTTCAAGGTAGTACATGTTGCTTTCAGTTTGTCCAGTTGAGACAAAAAGTCCAAGAATGGAGATTTCACAAGCTTTCTGGAACAATGGAGTGACAACTGAATATGTTACTACATAAGCAATGCTCTACGTTAGCCACATAGTCCTCTTATGCCATGACTAGTGGAAGTGCTTCTGCTTTATCAGTGCTTAGAAGACAGTTTGAACCAAGACAATGATAACTAAACTTTCACAGATTTCAAATTATAGTTTGTGTTCTAATAACTGTACTTAAACTCTTCTGCATATTCCTCAGTCCCTCAAGCTTATTCCTGTCTTTCCATTCCAGAGTTTTCTAACTGAAACAATGGTATCAGCTTTATATATAGAATCTCATGCCCTGCCCTTTCAGAAACCAGGACACAAGCATGGGCATTTGTCTTAATCTACACTACATGGAGGTATAAAGTAAACTTAGTCTATACAAGCTTTAACATATAATGGCATCTAGTTCGCTTAAGTAATGGATATATGGTCTAGCTTATTACTAACCATATTATTAGACATTTAGTATTCACACAAGCAACTTCCTATGCTCTTATTTGGACTGAAAAGGGCCCATACTGATAGAAGCTATATATATGCAGGTACATAATGATCAAGTCAAATTTCTGCTATTTTTTAGAGAAATGTATTTTCTTCCTTCCATCTGTACTGACAATACAATGTTGATGTCGCTAGTATAGATGGTTCACATATGACAAGAGACATAGGTTTGTTGCATTTTCTGAAGTGGTTTACTGATGGCTTTATTAAAAATGAGTCCTGTCCTCAGGAAATTTTTTTTTAAACAAATAAAACCTCATATTTTATTGAGTCCCAAAGCTGAAGTTTGTATCAGCCAAAGCTGGTATAGTCTTTCAAGGCTTTACATCCATAAAGTACAACGGAATGTATTTTAGTCATTTGAGTTAGAGGGTAGAGTGAAAGGAAGAAGAAAACTAAAATACCTTTTAATGACTTAGAGCTTAATGGAATCTCATAAAAGATATACTTCTGAAATTTCTCTTTCTCAAAACTTATGATCCAAATAAAAAAAAAACAAAACAAAGCAAATATGATTCACTAAAAATGAAACATTTCCTCATTACATACACATAGTTATATATTAAAGGCATGCAGATGTGCATATGTACAAACACTCACACGTAAACATCCAACCATAACACGAAATAATACCACAAAAATTTTTATTACTGCTGCAATGAATGCTGAGTGCATTTCTTCCTTATCACTCTATTTGTTTTGCTTATTTATCTTCATAAACATATGTACTTTTTAGAAAATGCCATTTTGCTGCACTCCTTCTGAAAGCTTATGGACATCCACTAACCCAGAAACCACAACCTGATAAACATTGCTCCACACAGTCTGATGAAAGTAGCTCATTTTTTTTCCTCTACAAAGCCAGTAAGCTCACTATTTACATATATCCTACATAATAGATCTTTAAATCGTCATTGCTGAATGGTATTCCTGAAGTTTAATCCAAAATATAATCCTATCAAACTATTTGGAAACACAATTATTATGCCAGCTCTGCAGGCCTGGGAAACATTATACAGACTATGACAGAGACCAGTTTCCCATTACAATTTCCAGGTGGAAAGGTAGGAAACAAAGCTGAACTAGGCACCAGATTCAAGTCGGGATATCACAGTATCACAGTATCACAAGGTTGGAAAGGACCTCTGAGATCATCAAGTCCAACCTATAACCCAACGCTAACACCAATCATCATCTAAACCATGGCACTCAGTGCCACATCCAATCTCCCCTTAAACACCTCCAGGGTCGGCGACTCCACCACCTCCCTGGGCAACACATTCCAATGGCCGATCACCCTTTCAGTGAAGAACTTCTTCCTCACATCAAGCCTAAACTTTCCCTGACGAAGCTTGAGTCCATGCCCTCTAGTTCTGTCACTGGTCACCTGAGAGAAAAGAACAACCCCTGCCGGACTACAACCTCCTTTTAGGTAGTTGTAGAGAGCAATGAGGTCTCCTCTGAGCCTCCTCTTCTTTAGACTAAACAGCCCCAACTCACTCAGTCGCTCCTCATAGGGCTTATGCTCCAGCCCCTTTACCATCTTCGTTGCCCTCCTCTGAACACATTCCAGTATGCTAACATCTTTCCCAAACTGGGGGGCCCAGAACTGTACACAGTATTCCAGATGAGGCCTGACTAGTGCCGAGTACAGGGGGACAATAACTTCTCTGGTTCTGCTGACTACACTATTCCTGATGCAGGCCAGAATGCCATTGGCCTTCTTGGCCACCTGGGCACACTGCTGGCTCATGTTGAGCTTCCTGTCAACCAGCACTCCCAGGTCCTTTTCTGCCTGACATCTTTCCCTTGGCATCTTTTGAAAGTTTCTTTCAGACTTTACAGACAAGTGCTGAGTGATTACCACTCAATTTCCAAGAAAAAAAAATAGAGATGCTGGTACTATGTCTATGAAAACAAGCAGAGCGAGAAGGCTACAGTAGGCTGTGCTGGATTTAACTGGCACTTTATTTGATTACGATATTTAGTAATTGCAGATATTCTGTGCAAAGACATTTATGAAGTGCAAAAACACTCTCTGCCTCTCCCCTTTTCTTCTATTGCTGTACATCATCTTCTTAGATCCAGAACATAACGGTTAGCCTACAGGCCTTTTAAGAATTTGAATATATAAAAATTGATATTAACAATGATATTACAGTGTCTGCACTTCTCTGTATGTATGTTACCCATGTGCACAGCCATGTACAGAGGAAGACTTGTAGGCCATTAAAGAATCAGAAAACACTATGAAATGAAAGAAGGCTAATAATGTGGCTAGGAGGCTACTGTGTGGCTAGCTTAGGCTACAAAACCAATATAGAAAGATGGCTTGTACATTTCAATCTAGCAGAGAGTGAGAAGCAGAGAGAGTTAGAGAAGGGAAGAGGACAATGAAAGCTGCAATTAAATATAAAGGACCAGTTCTACACAAAAATAAATGGGCACAAATAGCTGAGAAGACAGGAGTGTGATTTTGGATGAGTCTTCCAATAGGACAGGTGGATGATAAAGCTAAAGTGGAGCTTTATCAGCTGGAGAAGGTGTGATATTCCAAAGGAATTCAAAAGAACTGGACTTGATCACCTTGATGCCCTCTTATCCTCTTATCCTCTTATCCTGAAGAAGCAAGATTATCACAGTGTTTCTTCTTTTAAATGCCAATAGAAACTCCTAAATACTGAGTCTATGTACTTATTTATGTATACTTATAGATCTATAATTAACAAGTATATGTGAAGCACCACAGTGGTAGTTTCCTAATACGATTTGCTATCTTAAGCAGTTGCATCCTGCCTGGCCATAATTCATAAATACAGTACAACAGCAATACATTATGTACTTGGATAACACATGGAGATGAAACAAGAGTTTTTGTAAAAAAAGGCTCATATGGGCATCAAAAGGATCCGGGTTTCATGAAACTTGGTACTAAAACCTTTTCTGATCCTGAATTAGCAGTATTTACAGATACACATAACACTTCCTTCCATTTCTGTCATCCTTCTCCTCATTATTACTGTATTGCCTAGCACAATTGTCATCATTGACAGTTGGAGAAATCTTTTCTAATGTTTTATTTCCAAGTGCACAATATGAACAATATGAAGAAAAATCATTTGAGAAGATAGCAACTGAATTTTAGTCTAGTGCAAGAGCTCTAGTAGGTAGCATAAAGAAGTATTACTACTGAAAATCTTTGAACTTTGGCCTCTGAGTATGTGTATCTGCTTTCTACATGACAGCACAGATGATAAAATAAGAGAGAATTGTGAGAAAAAGTGTCTTAGTGCAAAGAAGCCTCACAAATATATAACCACACAATACAATGATACAGGACAAGTCAAATTGGCTTACTACACTTGGAACGATACAGGAGAATAGTACTTAGGTACATTTATAAATGATGGAAAAAAACCAGCTGATACAATAAATTCTAAATGCTCCCTCCTTCTGGGTACGAGAGAGATCTGGATATACTGGAGTGACTCTAGCAAAGAGATACAGGGACTGAAGCATCTCACATACAAGAGAAGGCTCAGAGAACTGGGACTATTCAGCCTGAAGAAGAGAAGTCTCAGGGGGATCATAAATTCCTGATGGGAAGTGGAAAAAGGTTGGAGACAGATTCCCCTCAATGGTGACCAGTGACAGCACAAGAGGTAATGTCCACAAACTTCAACATAGGAAACTCCATTAAACATATGAAAACACTTCTTGATTGTCAGGGTGGTCCAACACTGGAGCAGGTTGCCCTGAGAGGCTGTGATGTCTTCATTCTTGGAGATATTCAAAATTCAAATAGACATGACTGAGCAACTTGCTTTTCCTGACCTCTGAGCACGAGGTTGGACCAGATGATCTTCAGAGGTGCCCTCCAGCCTCAGCTCATCTGTGTGTGATTCTGTGTTTTAGCAAAGAAGCTATACAACTCTTAAACTTCTTTTCTAGAGGACTAATTGTATCCCTAAATCACAATCTCTTCCTCCATGCTTCCCTCTCATTAAACTTGTCAGTGTGACCGATGTTTTTATATTGCTGACAACAAATTTCTACCTACCTAAAGTAGACAGTACTGAGATTACCAGACCTGCTAAACAGATGACCAGTTCTGCTAAATAGTGGCAGCTCCAAAGCCACTACACTCTTCCTATTTCCCATTATAAAAATTAATTCTGATGACTTATTATCTAGAAGACCATGAAATTAATTTTTTCGACCCTCTTTTCTTTATCCTTTATGTTTCAATATTTTGATGCAACACCCACATTGGTCACTGCCAATATATGTGGACATAGTAGAAGGAATGCTCAAATAGACACTAAGGGAGACTTATATGGGCATACCGCTGATCCTTCCCAACAGATATAGTTGCCCGAGTAATACAAGCACACAATGAATTATTGTCCTTCTGATGAGTCGTAAGATTAAAGAAGACTTTTGAAGAAGAAAACCTTTATATTTTCAGAAAAGTTTTTGAATACCTAAACAATAGTTTTCACTTGATTAAGAGCTAGAGATAAGATATATATATATATACACACACAGATATAAATATGTATGTGTAAAACATATCAAAGTTATGACAAACTCCTGGAAGTGAAATTTGGAATTTGAGCACTGCAATAGGCTGAAGAGTTGAAAGAGCGATTCACATTATGGTTTGGTTTTTATTCATCTGAATATGGTATACTTAAGAAGCACTTTATTCCAGATTTAAGTCGGGTTGTTTTGTGTATATCTGATTGATATGGACAGCCAGCACACTAGTCTTGAGAGCATGGCTGCTATTCCCAGAGGAGGAGAACTTAATTTGATCTGGCTAGAGACTTCATACTGACTTGGACAAGGGCAAGGTAGGTTGCTTATGTGGACATGGTCCAAGTCTCAAATCAATCTGAATTATCTTGTGCATGTGCCCATTAAAACAAAATCAGCTTGTTCAATATTTGGAAAGAGCTGTTGCAAGTGAACAAGTAAAGCTTGGATGTCTGTCTTCTGCAACAAGCTCTAAAAACTGAGAAAAGAAAATGACAATCTAGCCACTGTGTATGAGGCAAACATAGAGACAAGTTGTGAGAAATCCAGGTTAGTCAGGACATGATGATTCCAACTAGTATGAAGCTATTTATAAGTTTACCTGATTGAAGAACTGCTCACAGCTTGTCAGAACTTCAGAGCTCTGTAATAGAATTGAAATGAATATGTAGCAGCTTTCATTATATAGAAGCAAAAAATAATTGACATCGACCACCTGCTGAGAGAACATCAGCACTAATGTAATGAACTTCAATTTGCAGAAGACAAAAAATGCTTTGTCACAGTGATGAACAGATAGTATATACACTTCAGAAAGTGTCATGAAGAGCTAGAGTCTGAAAAGAGCATAGAAATAAAATTATGCTCCTTAACAGTTTTACAGAGCTAGCCACCCTGGCAGCTACGATCTATATGCCTCCTTATCTGTCTAAATATGCTATTATGAATATCCATAAATGTATATTCTAAATATGTTATGCATATACATGATACATGGCTGTAGATATGTATCATTTACACATGTGCATTTACACACGTATATTTGTATATTGATGCACAAACATATGTAGTCACTGTATATATTCATCCAAGAGGGCAAACTGGAAAGCACGATAAGTGCTTAAGAAGAATGATCAAAAAGAGTTCACAGTTCCTAGAATATCCTTGAAAAAGAACTAAAATACACAAGAAAATATAAGAATTTTCAAAATAGATGAATACAATTATGTGGAGCTTTGCAGAGTCTCCAAGTGTACGAGAGGTTCCAGTAATAAACATAAAAAGAGAAAAATAATATCAATAGTTGAATAACGTGGTATGTTAAGAAGGAAGAATCAGGAGAAAGAGTGCATTTTGTATAATTACCCAGAACCACCACACAAATGCAAACCTAACAAACCTACATATCATTTTGTGGAAGATATTGAGAGAAATAACTCCAGAGCATAAAGGTTATACGTTAAATGGCAATTACAGGAAAGGAAGTATTTCAATATTTGTCTACACAGGTCTACGTGATGAATGCTTTAGAATTGTAAATGATGCCGATCATAGAATCATAGAATCATCTGGTTGGAAAAGACCCCTGAGATCATCAAGTCCAACCATACCAATAAATAATTCTAACTCACAGGAGCACAGCCTTTAAAACAAATAAGAATTTGACCCACTATTGCTGAAAACGTCTCACTAGAGAATTGTAATTGCTAGAAAGACACTGATTGTAGAAAATAATGGATTACAGTCTGTGTTCTCAACTGTGTATTGTCAAAAAAAGCATCCCTGCAGCTCCGACTGTGGGCTTCAATGCATGAGATCCAAAGAGTCACCAGCATTATCGTAAGCACTTCTAAAGAAGATTAGGACTGAAGAAGGATGACAAAATTTTATTTTGATTGTATTACATACGAGTGGGATTTTGTCCTTCATCTGACATGTTTCTTACTCGATCTGTGTTGCTTATCCTGCTTAGTGCATTGAAGAGCATCACAGTAGAGATCCTTTTTTAATGGAAATTTCATACAGACAGACATGTTTTGTCTTTGTACACATGCAGGTGAGAGCAGAATTTGGATATATTTCTTCATTGACAAGGGAATTTAAACAATGTTTGGTGTTCTGTGCACTCTCAGTTAACAAGACTTCGAGTCAGTCTATCATAGTTAGACTACCTTTCGGTGGAAACTTGTTCAAGTTAGATATGCTTTTTTTGTCTCTACACTCTATATAGAAGAATTAAGTCCAGAGATTTTTGCCTTCTATGGAATCTCAGGAAACTTGTGCTCCAGCCCCTTCACCATCTTTGTTGCCCTCCTCTGGACACACTCCAGCATCCTGACATCTTTCCCAAACTAAGGGGCCCAGAACTGTACACAATATTCAAGATGAGGCCTGACCAGTGCCGTGTACAGGGGGACGATAACTTCTCTGGTCCTGCTCACCACACTATTCCTGATGCAGGCCAGAATGCCATTGGCCTTCTTGGCCACCTGGGCACACTGTTGGCTCATGTTGAGCTTCCTGTCAACCAGCACTCCCAGGTCCCTTTCTGCCTGACTACTCTCCAGCCACTCTGTCCCCAGTCTGTAGGTCTGCATGGGATTGTTGTGTCCAAAATGAAGTACCCGACATTTGGACTTTATTAAACATCATCCCATTAGAATCAGCCCACCTCTCCAGTCTGTCCAGGTCCCTCTGTAGGGCCATCCTACCCTCTAGCAGATCAACCCTTCCTCCCAGCTTGGTATCATCTGCAAACTTGCTGATATAAACCTAAGTGTCTCACATTGTTTTGAATGTAGATATATTGACATTTAAAGTTGGGACTATATCTTGCCCTCCTATTCATTGGTCATATGAGATATTTTAAAGTAATGGTACTTATGTCAAACCCTTTTTCCTCCCACAAAAATTGCAGCATGCCAGTTTGAAGTGTTGCAACACTTTGTAGAAAAAAAATAACTTGTATTAAAACAATCCTCCTCAAGCTTCCATGTAATTCACATCCATTCCATGGAAATTGGTAAAATCTTTCCTGGTGGCTTAAAATTCAGACTAGAATCTTTTTGGAAATATGTGCTAGCTAAGCAGTTGTACAGTAATTGGACAAAATTTAAAGGATTTCCTGAAGGAGTATATTGGTATATAATTTACCGACAGTTAGATGAAGTGACTTAATGGGTTTTTCTAGGGAAATAAAACTACAAGACTATGAACACTATAGAACAATTTAAAAAATCAACAGAGGAGTCAAGAACATTTCAAACACTTTGATTCTGATTCATATTACAGGCCCAAATACCTGCAAGTTATTGATACATATATTTGACTTCTCTGGTGGATCAATGTCTCTTCGGAAGCAGTTTAAGTAAAGGACAGTTGAAGAATTTGACTGAGGAAACATGCTAGATTAGGATGATCACTCGTCTCAGATCTTTAATCAGATGATCAGTAGTGTATTTCATGGCTTTAGGGTATATATCATATGACCTCTGTGACTTAGAAAGATATAATTGTCCCCATATTTAGTTGATAAGCACATGTTAAATGATTTACTGAACACAGAATAGAGATTTTTCTCAAGATGAAGCCAGATATTGAACTGTCCCAACTTTTCTTTTTTTTTTGGTTGAAAATATTTTGTAGACAAAGAACAGTTATTATCTTCAGTTATTAGACTGGCAATTTTTAAGTTAAAGAAAAGGTGACAGCAATCTGCAATTCCAGTCCACAGTTGTATTCCCCATTCCACACAGACAAGGAAAATATTTATAAAAATAATTGTAAAGTGTTTTCTCATAATAAAGTTGTCTGAAAATCATAGAATCATAGAATGGTTTGGGTTGGAAAGGACTTTAAAGATCATCTAGTTCCAATGCCCCTGTCATGGGCAGAGTGACCTCCCACTAGACCAGGCTGCTCAATGCTCAACACCCCATCTGACCTGGTTTTGAACAATTCCAGGGAGGGGGGCATCCAAAACTTCCCTGGGAAAACTGTCCCAGTGTTTCAGCACGCTTATTGCGAAGAATTTCTTCCTAATGTCTAATCTAAATTTTCCCCCGTCCAGTATAAAGCCATTCCCCCTCGTCTTATCACTACAAGCCCTTGTAAAAAAGTCCCTCCCCAGCTTTCCTGCAACGCCTTCAGGTACTGGAAGGCAACTATGTGGTCCCCCAGAGGCTTCCCGTCTCCAGGCTGAACAAGCCCAACTCTCTCAGCCTGCCCTCATAGCAGAGGTGCTTCAGCCCTCCGACTATCTTCTTAGCCCTACTCTGGACCCACTCCAACAAATAGAAGACACAACAAACTTCCAGAAAAATGTACTAATGAATACTTGCAAAGTTTGCATCAAGAATATCAAATCCAGATATAACTGTACAAAATTACTTACAAGTACAGTTAATTGGCTTTTTGAGATGTATTACCATGTATTTTCAGCTGGTATTAAATTCTTATGTACTATCAGCAGGAAATGTTGTGCATACACTGATTCGTCTGCCATCTTATAGAAAGGCTTTGCTGGAGCAGAACTGCGATTAGTTCAGCTCTCTGTGTTTAACACTGGGCAGGGCCACATATATCAGAGAAAGATGCAACATACCCACAGTGGAAAATGATGCAGTAAGCTGCCTCCTTCAAACATATCTTTGTGTTCTTGTCAGGTAAAGATTTCCTCGTGCCTTGAAGAGTGATGGTAATGACTTCAAGCATGAAGGAACGAAGCTTCTTGTTTCAAGCTGTTCAATTTGACAAATATAAAAAGAAATATACTCTCCAAATGGGTTGTTGCAAATATGCCTGCTACAATACTCTCTGAAACATTTTAACTTCAAAAGTACAGAAAGAATATACTAGATGGGATGGACTACTAGTCTGGTCTTGTCTACTTTTTATTTCCTTTAAAATATGGATAATTACCGTCCTTCAGGTTTTTTACTATGACTTTATACTTATAAGGGTAGCCTATGGTGGTGAGAATTAATATTTTGTAGACAATTATCTTCTAGGAACTGGGGTAAAATATGACATGTTGCTTTACTGACCACACTAAAAGTTTGCCTATGGCAGACTTAAAGCTCTGAATGGAAATGCCTCTGTTTATTTTTATTTTTAAATTCTGAAGTACATACACAAACCTTAAAATGAACAAGATTTTTTTTATTAAATGAGTAGTTAAAATGCTGAAAAAGTGTCAAAAGACACAGAAGAGTTATGTGACAATACTTGATATATATAGAAAATATATAGATATAATAGAAAATATATTTAAAACAATAAAATAATGCAATCTGGAGGAAACAATAATGATTTTTTTTGATGTAAACCCTGAAGAGGAGTTACTACTGGTAGTAACTACCACTTGTTAACCATAGTATTTAGGCAAAAATTTTGCGATTACAATGAAGATTTCATTAAAATATTAGCTAAAGAGTAAAAAAATCCACCCTATATAGTGAGGTGAGCACACCCACAGGGCTCCGGTGAAACTTCCCACACATTTTGCTTGCCACTCGTTCCCTTGTTTTTGTCTTGGAAAGCACCACTCCCTTGCAAACGGTTTTCAGTGGCACAGCACAAAGGCTTTCTTTTAGTTTCTTTTTTTTGAAAAAATCTTAACAAAATTGAAAGCATAAAATCAGATAAGACTATCGAGAATATGCAAAAACATATGAAGAATATACAGCAGGACAGCTTTTTCCTGCAGATATAATATGAAATACTGCTAAAAATAAACAAACACCACGCAGGCCCCCCAAAACAAACAGCAAGGGAAAAAAGACACTCTAGAACCCTCCTAAGGAGGTCTTTTTTTTACGAAATGTTTATATTTATAGCACAACTTCTATATTGGTGTTTTGGTTTGGTTTGTTTACTTTCAAAAATAAATGCAAGAAATCCATTTGTCTAGTTACTTAGATGGTCTCTTCCTGGCTTTGATTCAACTGAATATCATTTCCAAGGAAATTCATATTTCATTTTATCCTCATTTAGGATTGACTGATTTTCTTTCCTCAACCCTGACAAACCAACATGACATCTAAGTTCCTGCTGCAGCAGAAGAAATGTTTATTTGCCAGGTGACCTGTAGCTTTCCGATTCTCTTTACCAGCTCAAGCTTAGTAATGAGCTGTGCCCAAGCTGCACATCATAAATGGGGCTGTAAAAAACTCCTCAAAAATCAATCAAGCTCTTTTTCTTTGAGAAATATCTATTATGGCTTTGGTCTCACAAAGACTATCCTAGAGTAGATATTATGGTCAGCCACCTCAGTTTTTTAATTAGTTTGAGCTGGCTGCATCCAAGTGCTTAAAGCAGCATAGTAGAACACTGGCTATGGCCAGTGTGTATTTTCTACCTCAAAAGATTTATTTATGTTGGATTTTGTTGTCCCATTGAGTGGGTTTACATTTCAATGTAAAGGGAAGCATGTCAGTGGTGATTGGTTGGATGATACCAAATATTAGCCTCCGTACCAGAATTTTGCAACTTTTTCTCCAGTCCAAAGCCTGACTTCCCACCTAAGAGGTAAATAGCTTGCATTTGATGTTGTTAATAAAGCACTTGTGTTATTCTGGAGTAACTTATACCAACAGTACATCCAATACCACAACATTGCTGTCACATGAGATAACCTCAAAAAACCACTAACATAGTGAGTGATTATCTTTTTTCCTTAGGTTAAAAAATCATCTATAGAATCCCATTCTAGTGGATTCATTGATGGTAAAGTGAGAAATTAAACGGTTAAGAAAATGCCTTCTTCTTCTGTTACCCATGTTGAATATAGTATATTTTAACTTATATTCTCTACTCCTCATAATTTACAGTCTAAGAAATGTCATCTTATAACAAATCATACCTTACATTTAGCTTTAATCATCTTGATCTTTTGCTGGACAGTTGAGGACATCAGCATTCCCAGGGCAAAACAAGCTTTCACTCTAGAAGCTTTGGGCAACACAAAATGAGCTGCCTCAATGGCTGTTGACTATTGCTTGGCAGAATGAATTTCTTGTCTGATTGTTTGCGTAGCACTGAGATAAAGCGGCAAAAGATTTTATGATTATAAGTCCTATTTCTAGGACTCGCACAAATCCAAAATACAATTTTAATCATCACAAAGCTAACAGCAGGAGAAAAAGAGACTATTGAGCAGAGAAATATACTGATGAAATATGAATTTGAAGGTAAGGTTTGAACTTTCTCAGTTCTGTCAGTGCAGCAGTTTCAAGCACAAGAATTTCTGTTATTTAATACTTGTAAGTATCTGCTACGATTTATTTAATAAAAGTCACTGATTAGCATGTCACGAAAGAAAAGATTAAATACCATTTCTTTGATTACTCACTTCCAATATAATTTCAGCATTTAGATTACAATTTTCTAAAGTTCAACCTATGGCTCAGAATGGGACCCGTGGTGAATGCATTTGTATCTATTGTCTATTTGAAAGTAATTGTTAACCTGACATGTTGTAATTCAACACTTTAAACCTCAATAGGCACTAAAATCTTTTTTTATTTTTGTTGTTGTTGTTACTAGTACTGGTAGCTGAAGGAATATATGCAGGAGTGGAAGCAAAAGCAGAAGCAAGTTCTAAGCTGCTAACTGACTGGTTTATTGTAAGAAAGGATGCATTATTTATATATATTAGTAAATCATTAGAATTCTATAGACTACCTTAAGAGGAAGACAAAAAGATCTTTTTTAAAAAAAATCAGAAAACTAGTGAAATTATCCCTTAAATAGCAGAGTCATATCTGAAAATACCTTTCTTCCAATAGTGCAGTTTTCATCTTAACTGAGATAGGTAAGCTTCGCCACATCTACTTATGTTGATTAAATTAAACTATATTAAAGTGAATACAAATAATGCAACCTTTGAGGGATAGAAAGGTGAAAATTCTAATGATGATAACATGAATTTAAAGACTACATTTTTGGGGAATGTTATTTCTTTTCATTAACAAGTGCTTTACTCTCCTTCAGTGACTTGACATAGTCAAGTTACAGATAAATTTGATAGACTTAAGGTGATGATAGTTTTATGTAAATTAGCCAAGAACATTTTCTCCAAAATTTACTATTCTAAAAGAAAGTCAGAATTTTATTTTTTTTTCTATTAAGCTTTCCTCTGTGACTTCTTGCTAGGAAATCTTTGCATGTCCTGAAAGTTGAAAAAGACTTTTTTACTTCATGTACTAAAGACAAGAAACGAATTGATCTCAGGCTATCTGAAGTCTTCTTTCCAGGGCTGTTGAGCAACGTACTGCTCTTTGACTGAGTACATGGTTCAGATATGTTCAGGACTCTGTTCAGTATACTGAAGAAAAGAAAAAGAGGCTACATTCAGAAGAAAGTGTCTCATTTTCTAATGTTAATTATGGAGATTTTTAAGTTCATACACAAATTGACCAAAGTAGAAACTCTGTCTAAATACCAATATGTATAAATCTAATTTGGAGAAAAAACCCACAACAACTAGTAATACACCATAACTTGCATACTCAGTCTGCAATGATGCTGGAGATGCCAGATGAATTCTGCATGAAACACATACTGAGCAAAATATCCACTACAAGCACCCACTAATGCATTACCGATTTTGCACAAGAACTTTCAGAGCTGAGAACAGTACCAGGAGTCTCTTCTCTTTTTTTTTTTGTTTTTTTTTTTTAGTTCTTATCTCATTTTATGTCCCATGTATTTGTCTTTTTCTTTCTTTTTTTTTTCCCCAAGTCTCTACTTTCTTGGTTTGCAGTTAACCTTAAAGCCTACTTTAAGATCAGCTCCTTCTCGCATGTCAGCTCCCCTGTCATCGCTGAATTATCAGGCAACAGAGACAGAAGAAGCAACGAACGCCACTCAGTCTAGCACTGGGAAGGTAGGTGAGACACCTCTGTTGTCAAATCCGCAGAAACAACTTCAAACCACAGGAAAGATGAAAAAAACTCCACAACCTTCCTTAATCACAGAGAACTATTAAGTTAATATTAGGAGATTCCTGCAGCTATATAATTTTATACTGTGTTCAGCTCTAAGTTTTCAGCCTGACGGTGCTCTTTTCATCTTAATATCACCCCACACACTCTAGGCATACTAGTTTATTTATGTTCAGCATTTCCACATCTGACTGCGATTATGTTTACAGGTTAAATTTATGTTTGCTGTTTATCTCCTTAGAGTTTCAGCTGACTGAAAAATATTAAACTGAATTACATTCTGCCTTTTTTTCTTGTATTATCACATTCAGGAAATGCTAGTCTGTTCTAAAACATGACTAGTGAAACATTCACCCTTACATTTTGGCCCCAGATTACAAGCACCAGTCAAAAATGTTCATCTCTCTCCTAACATGAACCTTGATTCAGCACTCCAATTTGTGCCATCAAGTTAAAATGTTTTTTTACAACCTGGTCTGTGCTAGTGCATGAAAAATGGTTGCCTGGTTGGGAAAATAATTTTATTGCTGCTTTTAATCAAATTATACTGTTAGTACAGGGGAGTCAAGTGTTTCCAGACCCATTCCCTGTAAAATATTCTCCATTCTTTTTTTACTGTAATATGATGTAATATGATTATTTAAGGCATGACTTTCCTATGTTAGCCTTTTTATTAGAGGTAGGTCATATACATATTTATATGTATGCAAAAAAAAGGAAAAAAACACTAGCTTTTCTCACAGGAGTTTGAAAAAGCCAAGATTGTAATGAAATGTGTAGTCATGCCCTGATTTTACCACTCCCATGCTGAAGTCAGCACATAATAGCCCATACAGTGCAAAATGCTGAGATGCCAACTTTTCAAAGACTAAATCGGGGATCATCTCAGTGATGCTTCTGTTTCTTTGAAAAAGACTCTCTTGGTGCTCGGCCAAGTAGTTGTGTAATTATGTATTTCCATTTCTATCTGTTGGTCTCTTTGAGAACATAATGCACTATCAAGTTCTGTGAGATTTTGATGGTAGTGATTTTTGCATCTTTCTCTACATATTAGGGAAATCATAATTAAATCCTAACATAAGGTAAGCAGCCTGGGCTCCTTTTTAAAAAATGTTATTATTCCAGCAGCTGTAATAAGTAAGAGAGAGTTAAATGTGAACTCATTATTTCCTTCTACTTTGCATGCCAGGAACTCTAATCCTACAATGCTAAACAACTCTACCACAGAGATTCATTTACACTTTACTTCACATCAATACATATTGTCAGGATCAAGCTTAATATACATATTGTTCCCTCCTGAACATGTGAAGGAACAGATCTGCAAACAAAATAGCGGTATTCTCCAGTCACTCTGTACAAAGGAAATTCTCCTTCTAAACTTGAGTAGTGTCTTTGTAACAGCTGATGTGCCTCTGCACCAATGCATGCAGCATGGGAAACAAACAAAAGGAGTTGGAAGCCTCTGGATTTCTAGAAAGCCTGGTTGCTGTTACTGAAGCCTGGTTGAATAAATCCTGTGACTGGAGTGCAACTATCCATGATTCCAGGCTGTTCAGAAGGGACAGGGAAGGAAGGAGGGGCAGAAGTGTTACCCTCTATACTAGGCAATGTACAGAATGTGAAGACCAGCCTCTGAAGAATAGCCACAAACAGGCTGAAAGCTTATGGGTAAGAATTAGAGACTGAGGAAACAAAGGGAGCCTATGGTTGGTGTCTTCTACAGGCCTCCTGATCAAAAGGAGCCTATTGACAAAGGCTTCTTACTTCAGCTACAGGAGCTTCATGCTCGCACGTTCTCCTTCTAGTGAGTGACTTCCACCATCCTGACATCTGCTGGAAAGTAGTAGAGTGAGCTGTACACAATCTAGGACACAGCTGGAATGCATTGAGGATAACTGCTTAAGCCAAGTAACATAAAGCCCTACCAGAGGGGATGGGATACTGGATCTCATAGTCACCAATGCAAGTAAGCTAATTGATGATGTCAAGATTGTAGGCAACCTGGGCTGCAGTGATCATGCACTGGTGGAGTTCACAGTCCTGAGAGTTATGGGTTGGATAAAGAGTAAAATAAGGACTCTGAATTTTAGGAAAGCAAACTTCCAGCTTTTCAAGGAGTTAGTCAATGGGACCTCCTGGAAAACTGCCCTCAAGGACAAGGGAGCAAAACAGAACTGGCAGAGCTATAATGATGCTTTCCATGGAGCGCAAGAATTCTCAGTCCCCGGGTGTAAGAAATCAGGAAAGAAAGGCAAGAGACCAACATGGTTGAGTTGAGACCTACTGGTCAAACTAAAGAGCAAGAAGGAAATGCACAGAGAGTGTATGTGTAGGGATGGGGTCAGAAAGACCAAGGTGTGGCTGAAGCTTAACTTGGAAAGGAATGCAAAGTCTGATAAGAGGGCTTGAACAGACATGTCATCCAGAAAAGGAAGGTTAAAGAAAGCATAACCCCCTGATAAATAAAACCGGCAAACTGGTAACAACAGACGAGGAAAAGGCTGAGGTAGTCAACAACTTTTTGTGCCTCAGTCTTCTTTTGCAGCATCTCTTCCCATATGTCTTTAGTGAATGGATTGCAAGACAGGCACTGGGGAAGCAAAGTCCCTCCCATTGTAAGAGAAGATCAGGTACGTTACCATCTGAACATACATAAGACCTGACGAGATGCATCCCAGATTCCTAAGGGAACTGACTGAAAAGCAGAAACATAACTCCTATTTTTTAAAAGGATAGAAAGGAGGACCCGGGACACTACTGACCTGGCAGCCTCACCTCTATGCCTGGGAAGATGATGGAACTGATCCTCCTAGAAGCACATGGGGTCAGCAAGGTGATTCAGAATAGCCAGCATGACTTCATCAAGGGCAAGTCCTGCCTGAGTAACCTGGTACCATTCTAGGTTGGAATCACTGCATCAGTGGACAAGGGAAGAGCTATGTATGTCATCTATCTGGACTTCTGTAAGCCCTTAGACATGGTGCCTACAAAATCCTTATCTACAGATAGGAGACGTACGGATTTGATGGGTGGACTGTTTGGTGGAAAATGAATTGATTGGAAGGTTGCATACAGAGCGTAGTGGTCAACAGCTCGATCTCCTGATGCAGATTGTTGGCAAGTAGTGTTCCTAAGGGGTCTATATTGGCACCAGTACTGTTTAATATGTTCATCAATGCCAAGGTGGTATCTAGTGTACCCTCAGCAAGTTTGCAGGTGACAACAAACTGAATGAGGCAGTTGACAGACCTGACAGAATGGGATGTCATCCAGAGGGACCTGGACAATCTTGAGAAATGGGCCCAAGTGAACTTCATGAGGTTCAACAAGGCAAAGTGCAAGATCCTGCACCTGGGTCAGGGCAACCTCTGGAATCAGTGCAGACTGGGCATTGAAGAAATTGAGAGTAGCTCTGCAGAGAAGGACTTGTGGGTATTGCTGGATGAAAAGCTGGATATGATCCGACAATGTGCGCTCATAGCCCAAAAGAAGCATGACCATGAGGTCAAAGGATGTGAGTTTGTCCCTCTACTCTGCTCGTGAGACCCCACCTAGAGTACTGCATCCAGCTCTGGAGCTCTCAGCACAGGAAAGACATGGACCTGTTGGAGCGAGTGCAGAGGAAGGCCAGAAAAATTGTCAGTGGGATGGAACACCTCTTCTATGAAGAAGGTGGAGAGCGCGAGAATTGTTCAGCCTGGAGAAGAGAAGGCTCCAGGGACACCTTATTGTTGCCTTTCATAAGAAAGATGGGGACAAACGTTTTAGGAGGGCCTGTTGCACTAGGACAAGGGGAAATGGTTTTAAACTAGAACAGGGTAGATTCAGAATAGGTGTAAGGAAGATATTTTTTAGAGTGAGAGTGGTGAAACATTGGCACAGGTTGCCCAGACAGGTGGTAGATGCCCTATCTCAGGAAAAAAAATCAAGGTCAGGTTGAACAGGGCTCTGAGCAACTGATGTAGTGAAGATGTCCCTGCTCACTGCAGGGGCTTTAGACTACATGACCTTTGAACATCCCTTCCAACCTAAACCATTCTATCATTCTATGGTTCTATATAAACCATACCTTCCTCTGACATAGCATCCCTATATATCACATATATCTAAACTAATGTCCTGCTGTATGGTTTGGGTTTTGTTGTTGTTTTTTTTTTCAAAGAAAACCCTTTGCTTCATGGAAGTACAACTCAACAGCTTTCCTAAGAGGGATAGGATCAATGTTATTTTTCTTACTTGTGCACTATATAGATTTTTCAACATACAGATTTTTATGACAGTCCTGTATGAAAATTGTAATTGTATGAGTTTGAGTATTTTTTTACTTGAATTATAATGGCCCTAACAGTGCATTGTATACCTTAGTAGACAAAATGTCATCCAAGTACATTGGAGAATAAAACATATCAGCCTATCTTTCTGAAGACTAGATGGAAGAAGTCAGTAGATTTAAAAATACATTGATTAAAAAAGTCCTTCTGTTGGAAAAGACATAATATAATATATCAGAACAACACACTAGTTTTTCACATACCCTGATATCTCAGGTAAAGCTAAGTTTCTAATAGAGTTTTGTGTTGGGTTTTGTTTCAGGGAGTAGGTGTTAAGAAAGTCCAGTGCTGAAAATGAACAGGGAACTACATTCATTCCTGTTAACCCTCATTTTACTGTCATTCTAAGGTGGCAGAATATATTCATTGTATTTAAGGGAAAATGCAGAGAGGGTTAAAAAAGAGAAAGAAAAGAAAAACTACTATATTTTAAAATCAACCAAGGAAAGAAGACTTATTTTTTTTACATTATGCCTGAATGTGATGAACTGAAATAGAGGAGGCAACTGGATTTAAGTTAAAAACTTTCCCTGTGAGAATAATCATAGAATCATAGAATCTTCCAGTTGGAAAAGACCTTTGAGATCACCGAGTCCAACCATACCCATTATCTGCTAAACCATGTTCCTCAAAAACTCATCTATCTTTTTTTTAAACACCTCCAGGAATGGTGACTCAACCACCTCCCTGGGCAGCTGTTCCAGTGCCTGATCACCTTTTCAGTAAAGAAATTCTTCCTAATATCCAGTCTTAAACTCCCCTGGCGCAACTTATGGCCATTTCCCCTTGTCCTATCACCTGTCACTTGAGAGAACAGATCAACACTCGCTCTCCCACAGCCCCCTTTCAGGCAGCCGTAGACAGCGATGAGGTCTCCCCTCAGTATCCTCTTCTCCAAACTAAACAACCCCTGTTCCCTCAGCTGTTCCTCATAGGACTTGTTCTCCAGCCCCTTCACCAGCCTCATTGCCCTTCTCTGGATGTGCTCCAACACCTCAACGTCCTTCTTGTACTGAGAGGCCCAGAACTGAACACAGTACTTGAGGTGTGGCCTCACCAGTGCTGAGTACAGGGGCACAATCAGTTTCCTGGTCCTGCTGGCCACACTGTTTTTTAAACAGGCTAAGATGCCATTGGCCTTCTTGGTCACCTGGGCACACTGCTGGCTCATATTCAGCCCATTGTCAACTAACACCCCCAGGTCCTTTTCCTCCAGGCAGCTCTCCAACCAGTGTTCCCCAAGCCTGTAACACTGCATGGGGTTGTTGTGTCCCAAGTGCAGGACTCGGCATTTGGTCTTGTTAAACCTCATCCCGTTGATCTCAGCCCATCGATACAGCCTGTCCAGATCTCTTTGCAGAGCCTCCCTTCCTTCAAGCAGATCAACACTGCCACCCAGCTTGGTGTCATCTGCAAACTTGCTAAGGATGCACTCGATCCTTTCATCCAGATCATTAATAAAGATATTGAACAGCACTGGACCCAGCACTGAACCCTGGGGAACACCACTCGTGATCGGCCTCCAACTGGACTTAACTCCATTTACCACCACCACCTGGGTCTGCCATCCAGCCAGTTTTTCACCCAGCAGAGGGTGTGCCTGTCCAGGCCAATGGCAGCCAGTTTCTCAATCAGAATACTGTGAGAAAAGTGCAGGTACACCACTGCCTCCCAAGGAACTTTATCAAGTATCCTAAACAGTTCAAAGTCTGCCCTCTGGATTCTGCTGATCCTTCCTCCTTACTTCTCTTAGAACCGAGAATTCTGTCATCTCATGATCACTGTGCCACAGGCATCCTCCAACAGTCACATCCCCCACATGGCCTTCTCAGTTCACATCAGCTGGTCCAGTGGGGCATCTTCCCTAGTTGGTTCACTCACCAGTTGTGTTAGGTAGTTGCCTTCCAAACACTTGATGAAACTCCTGGACTGTTTCCTTTCTGTTGTGTTATACTTTCAGCAGACATCTGGAAGGTTGAAATCTCACAGAAGAACAAGGGCTAGCAACTGCAAGACTTCTCTCAGTTGCTTGTAAAAGAGCTCATCAGTTTCTTTTTCCTGGTTGAGTGGCTGATAGCAGACTTCCACCACTATATCTACCTTATTGGGTGTTTCATTGATTTTTACCCATAGGCACTCAACCCCATCATTACCATTATTAAGCTCCATGCCATCAAAACATCCTCTAACATAGAAGGCTACCCCACTGCCTCTCCCTCCTAGCCCATTCCGCCTGAAGAACTTATAGCCACCCATGGCAGCACTCCAGTTATGTGAATCATCCCACCACATTTCCATGACAGTGATTACATCATAGTTTTCTTGCTTTGCAATGGCTTCCAGCTCCCCCTGCTTGTTGCCCGTGCTGTGTGCATTAGTGTAAATGCACTTCAGTTAGGTTACTGTTTCTGCCTTGTTCTTAAATGGAATAGTCCTAAATGACTTCTAGCTATAGTTTCTAACCCATCAATAGCCTTTGCATTTCGGCTGTCACTTGGAGCGCTATCCTGCACTTCCACTGAGGTGGTCAATCAGGCGGCCTCACTTGTACACTGTCCCTCAGACACCAGAGTGCCATTCACAAACTTTATTCTATTAAGTCTGATATTGTCCCTCCCCCCTATCCTCCCTTCCAATATAGTTTAAAGCTTCCTGGAAAGTGCCCATTTGCCACTTGGGGACAAGTATACCACATAATTTTCCAGCAGGCCTGGCGTGTAGGCCAGGCCATTGTAAAAAAACCCCGTAGTTTTGTTCTTCACACGAGGTTTTTAGTCAGGTATGTATTTCCTGCCTCTTCCTACTCTTTCCCTCATCATTCCCTGTAATAGGAATGACAGAAAAGAACACTACTTGTGTACCTGACCCCTTCACCATTCTTCCCAAGGCCCTAAAATCTCATTTAATCACCCTAAGTTTTCTGGGTTTTTTTATTATTGCCTACTTGAAAGATTAGCAGTGGATAATAATCCGTGAGCTTGACCAGATTTGGAAGTTTCTTTCCACGTCTCTGATCGAGGCCCCAGGTAGGCAGTAGACTTCCCTAAATAATGGGTCCAGTCTGCATATCAGACTTTCAGTTCCCTTCAGGAGGGAGTCCCCAGTGACAATGGCTCTCTTCTTCATCTTTACAGAAGCTGTATTTATTGGTGGCTTCGGTGTATTCCAACTACGGTCTCCCTTACAGGCCATCTTTTATAACTTCAGTTCTTCTTTAAGTGTTTGAATTTGATGTGGTCTCTTAAAGACCACATTTATTTCAAAATTCCTGTAGTTACACAGTCCACAATTGCTCCAAGGAACTATTATATTTAATTGTTTCAGTTTTACCAAGGGTTTTGTTCTATGGCATACATTTTGCCCACAAAAACTTAACCAGCAAATGGAACCACTGTGGGTTCATTGAATGGATAATACATCAGGCTACATCTTTTCTGAGATGGAAGATGCAGCAAAGTGCTCTTTCATTAATAATTCCTTCCATGCTTCATGGGCTTGTAGTGTACGAACAGTAATGGAGGATTTGTCCTGTAGTAGCATCTGGAGACCCAGAAAATATTTTTTCAATACGTATTACCACAGAACACAGTACTGTAACCATTTTGCAACCATGCTGAGTTTGATATGTCACAGATTTATGTGGTCTTTCCCACAATACAGAGGGAATGCATTCAGAGCACGCAGAGGCACTGAGTGTGGTTCATCTCATCCAGCTTTGAGCTTTCTTTTTTAATTAAAGAAGTGGAGAAAAACAGTCAGCGAATCTGCTTTGAGCCTTCTGGCTGTGGGTGACATGAACCTTCTTCTAGAGGTGGCTTCTTTTACATGGACTATGCAGTGAACATCAGGTGGCTACATCTTATTTCTAATTTACCAAATTTGGCCAAATGAATCCTACCTTTACCTTCCATACCAAAAGGAAGACATGACAAAAATGGTTTCTTGTGTTAAATGTTGTAATGATGTAGAAATAAAATATCAAACATCATAAAACCTCATGGTGAACAAATCCAGATTTGAATATGTTTTTGTTTGGGTTTTTTGAGTTTGGTGTTTTGGTTGTTTCTTTATACTGTGGATTAATCACTTTTCATTCTTTCAACTAATAAAGAGCACTGATGGTAAGGGGAAAAAAAAAGAAATTCCAATCATCTGCACACAGGACGCATATTCTTCACACACTAATTGCTGTCATGTGTGTATATATCTCCGATATTCAGGTACATGACAAATTCATTTCAGAAAATGATATCAACAATGTCTGGTAAAACTTATCTGTGTCTTTCAACTAAGAGTTACTTTCCAAATTAATTAATCTTGAGACTCTCATTTCAAACAAATCTGTCATATCTTAATTTATTATTCCACGTGCTACTGTTCTCTACAAAACGTAGTAAAATATTGCAGGACAATACCATAATTTTTTAAAGTCCTTTTTGTGTTTATGAGTCACCAACAAATAACACACTTACCTCAAGGCAAGTACTTTTCTGCTGTCTGCCGTAAAGATATAGCTCAATGAAATTATATTGTCTTTATAAACAAAAATGTAAGTATGTCTTTCAAATACAAAACAATAAAACACCCCAAAACTGAAGAAGATATTACTTAAGCCAATGTTTAAGCACTTCTATCCAGATTTCAAAATAATTTAATTTTTCTTTAATGAAAAATAATTATTTTAATTATATGACCTATCTTGTGTTGTGTTTGGTGTTAGTTGTAAAAGATGGTAATTTTTTCCCTACCAAAGTAATATGTCATTTCTTCTAAACAGTGATTTTCACATTAGATTCTGTAAACAGGAGGACTATTGATTTTTTCAGTGATGTCCTTTTGTATTCTATTGTAATTGATTTCACTTTCCTTTAAATAAATAAACTGCATTCATTTTAAGTGTATCCTCTATGCAAATATATCTTATCCTTCGCTTAAATGTCAGAAACTTTATTTATGCTGACCTTGAGTTCTGGCCTTTAGCTTTTGCACTGGAAAACTTGCATTTCCTTGTAACTTCTTGCAAGTTCCTATGTATTCCTAAGAAGAAACTGGCCTTGAATAGTACAAATCTCTAAATATTATTGTTCACGGCTCAAAAAAAATGAGGACAAATCCTTTCGGTGATGGGCTTATGTGAAAAAAATTCTAATCATTACTTGCTTAAATGTTAGCTCATGCCTTTGGATCTGACTATTTTATCTAAGTTTTAGAGAAAATCCTAAAATAAAATAAGGAAAAAATGTGCTAATAAACAACTATAATCACAAAATAATTACATTAGCATAAGGTGAAGTGAAATATCTGTATTTAATAAAGAACTATTTTTTTCATGACTCAATATACTTAATACAATAGATAAGATGTGGTTATTGGATAAGGCTAGGCATGATGCTACACTTAAATATAAATGAAACAAATTTAGGCACAAATCTATGGTTTTGGAAAGGAATTGCAGGTGAATCTATAGCTTATTAAAATAAATAACTCAAAAAATTACAGTTTTCCCTAATTTTCATAATTTATTTTTCATTGATCTAGTTGCTCATATAAGTTACAGAGACATATACTGTACCATATTTTCTGGGAAAATAAGCCTTCAGAAATTAATGTTCTGAAGCACGAATACTAACTATTCTAACAGTAAGCAAATGCATTAGTGTGTAGATTCAGAAAGAAAAATATCAAAATCAGGTGCTGCCTCTGTCAGATACTAGAACTTTACAGAGGTGACAACAATTTGGAATTTGTATTTTCAAATTTTTTAATCAAGAGAAAAATTTTGGAAATTATTACAAACTGAAATGGAAAAGAAACATTTCGAATCAAGTCAATGCTTTTGATAAATTCAGTACTTTTTAAGATTTATTTGGAGTGACTTAAGATTTTCTTATACCGTATATAAGTATGACTAGTAATGTGCACGTTCCCTAATATGAGTCACTGGAGCAGTGGATTCTACATACACTTGCAAAACTCTGTAACTGAAAAAAAAAGACACAATTTTTACAAAATTGATTGTTTTGATTTTATCATGAAAATAGGAATTAAAGTAGACCTCTAAACACATAATTTCAACTGCCACCATTGACTTCTGAAACTACTGAGGCCCTGTTGCCTCACTGGGAAAACAATAGCCAAATGTTACCACGGGATTCCCAACCCTCCCTCCTGCCACTTCCCCAATGTTCATGCACCAAAGATTCTTCAAGGTGCACTGGTGACAATGCCAAGTGCAAGAGCCCAAAGAAACCATTTTAACAGAAGACAACTGACTCCTGAAGTTGTCTCAATGGAGCCAGAGCTACCTCCTTCCACCGAAGTTCAAGTGCTGGGTAGGACCTGTGCCCTGTTACATTGTACTCTATCTTAACTGTTTCTTCAGGAAAAGGTATCTTGCTAAAGCTAATTTAAAAGGAGTTCTGACCTTTTGCATAAGATAGCAGATTAGATACACTCTACACATATGATCACTCTGCACATTGGTATTTTTTCTAGCTGGGTAGTTGCTTTAGCAGAGTACCAATAAATCAATTAACTTTAATTAACTCAGAGAGAAAAGGAAAGAATAGAGTAATGAAAGCACAGTACCCGCAACATGAAACAGAAATGCAAATTGAATTAGCAGAGAATTTTAAGGTTCTTTATGTGAGCCTCTTAAGGGTATGTAAGGGGTCTGGAGATTAACAGAGGACCAGTGCACAAACCGGATAGCACATGAAGCACACCAGCCTGGGAATAGTGAGACTTGTTGAGAAACATGTGAAAGTTGGAAGGGAGGAGTTCCTTACAGGGTATACATTCCCTAACATTATGATAGAAAAATTGGGAGAGGAGATGGAGATAAACAAAAGAGAGACAAAGTGAGGTAGGTGAGTGGGCAGAGCTAGATATGGGGGAGGAAAATGAGAGCAGATGATAAAAAGAGCATGCGGAAACTCTTGTGCCAGGAGCTTCTACTATTGCTTCTTTCTGTTTCACCAACTTGTCCCGTGGGAAGTGTCCATGTTTTCAGTGGTTAAAGAACGCAAAACTCATGCACTGCTCCTTTATTGGTGTGAATACAAAAAGGAACACATACATCATTTGGAATGAAACCTGTACAAATACTGAGAACCTACTGTGTCTCACACATATAGATATATATATATTTTTAAAGAAAAAATTAAAACCACGAGGTGTTGGGACTTTTTGATGAGTTGGAGAGAAGAGATCAATTCAACTGCTTAAAAGAACATAAAGAAAATAAACATAATCATCAATAAAAAGTTAAAACACGGGAAGGAAAATGACCACTGAACTCCAACAGAGCAAAGAATAGCAATGAGATTCCTATACCCTCTAGAGGATGCAGGATAAAAGAGTCTTCCTCAGTATACTTCAGTTCACACCATCATGTGTATTTGTAAGGTGCAAAGCTAACACATTTCCTGGAAGCTCTTGGGAATGCAAGTCAGAATAACTGCAAAAAGTTCTCAGTTTCAAAGTAATACTCATCAGATAATGCAACATTTTATTAACTTTGTGAGGTTTATGGTAGGAGCAAAGATATTTATTTCCATCACTTGCACTAATAGTAAAATCATTAAATAAAAATACATCTATTGCAATGCATTCATTCTCTTCAAGTGATTGGTTTAACTTATGTTATACTAAGTTTGCTCTAGGGCACTGTCTTTAATTTTTAAAAGAAACTCCTAGAATCTTTTGTGATATGAAATTAAAACAATACTTTACTGCAGTGAATGTCCCTCTTCAACACAGCAAAAAAAAGGTAAGAAATATTTGCACCAGCATTTCAGCCCAGGCAAGTATATCAGTCATGGGGAGTGTAAAAGTGAGAGTTTGTCATTCTCCGGGGTGACTCAGATGTGATTTGTGTATACCTATAGATAGAAGAAAATCATCAATTGCAGAAAATTTTGAATGGTTTTCTTAAATGGGCAAGCACAGTGACCAAAAAGGGAAGAAGATTGTCTTCATTTTACTATGCATTGCTACACATTACTCTCTCTTAAATTATTTGCAATTACTCATATAAATTTTCTTACTATACCAAAACTGAAGAGTTTTATACTATGTAAGCCTTTCTATAAAGCTTATGGGGTAATGAATATCTAGGAATCTCCCTTTGACGTCAGAATTTCAATGTATTTCTACTCACACACCTCGCATTTCCTACGAAGTGGGTGGAACGATAGTGTTGGAAGTGTCTTGTGCCTAGAACTTCCTTAGCTGATAGCGGACTTCTTCACTCTATAAAGCTTCAATCAAACATCTAAGAAATATTATTTCTTAGTTTCATGTAAACCCATTGGGATCTGATAAAGTTGTAGTACTTTTCACTTTCAAAGATGGGAAAGGTACATGATCAAGCAATTAAACTTTACAGTATAACGTAGCTATTAAAGAAATGAAGATTTTCAACAAATACATTCCTTTTAAGGATTCCTCTTTGTAACCATACCATTTTTTCTTATTTTTATTTCTTTTTACCATCCTAAAGCAATTCTCTGTGCCTGTACTTCCTCTTTCTTACAGGATTTAGAGATGCTTTTGTGACAGAAAAATAGCTTGTCATCCCTTAGCTGGGATAAAAGACTGTTCCAGTGTGCTGTTCCACAAAACAAAATATGAAATGGAAAGACCACAAATGTATTACAGAAGGAATTCAAAATCTATTAAGGCAGGGACAAAGACTATGACCTGAGAAAAATGGAGAGCTGTTTGGTAAACAGTTTGTTCAAGAAAAGAGAACACAATAAAAAGGCTAAAGGTGGAAACCTAAATTCTCCTCTTGAAAAGCATGGAATACACAGTTTCCTTCCACAGTCTCCAGATAATATTGTGAAGAAATTTTTATAAACACATGTACACACACACACCCCCCCCTTGTAAAAGTGACTACTACTAACTGGTAATTTTAATTTTATTCCTTAGATAAAAAGATCCTTGGTCTCTTCTTCCACTTTAGTTCACTCCAATTAGGAGTAATGGTGTTCTTTCTTGTGTAACATTATAGCATTCTGTGTAACCGCTGGGAATAGTGCTGAAGAGGTGTCAGTGTCCCTCATTTTAGTCACAAAGATGAGGGAGAAATTCGTAAACTGTGTCTAGAAAAGCCAATATCATTCAAAGAGGCCTCACTCTAACTCATATTGTGACAAGTAGAAAATAATCTACACCGAAGTAGGTTTTTTACATCACTCATAAGAAAGACAGAAAGAGAGGGAAAGTCCACAGACATGTAGAGAAAAATGAAAATATGTCTTTACATCTGAGGGAAGAGATGTTTGGATAAATGAGAAGTTTTCTACCTCAAGATGTTCTTGGATAAAGATGACTCTGCAGCCCTATTGCCTAAATTGGCAGATAAGCAATGAAGCTCTGTGGCAGCTCATATGTGTTAATGATGAGGAAACATAATTTAATGCTGGAGAAGTGTCAGGCCTGCAGCCCAAAAAAGATACTGAGTGATTTCTGTTTAAATTTAGCATGCACTGGCAAAGACTGATCCTCAAATATTTTGCTGTCCACGCTGTATATGTTACTAATTTGTTTCCTTTTCATGAAGATTTTTAAAGAGATAGTGTAAAAATAGTAGAGATGGAAACATATCAATAATGACCAAATTTCACTTAGCCTCATTTTAAAACAGTGTATAATGATGTAACAATAATAGCAATATAATGCCATATTTTATTACGCTCTAACTCAATTGCAGAAAAACTGTCACAAAGTTGTTATCCACTAATTCTATAATCTATTTCTGAAATGAAAAGTTATAGCAATGCAAGTTTAAATTTCTGTTTAATTTGCCTGATATGTCTTCAGCAGTACTCTATGGGCAAGGCCCCAACTATCCTAAATCTGAACACAAATCTGATAAATACTGCTGAACTAGTCCAGTACAGAATGCATGACCTTTTGTGGACAATGTTTTAAAATTCAGGCTTATTCCTAACTATATTTGGCCTATATCACTCAAGCTTAAATGTTAATACTCTTTCACTACTGTACTCACAGTTGTTGCTGGGTTTTAGTCTTTTATTTTTACATATATATATGTAAAATATATATATATATGCAGACATATATATATATTCTATTCAGTGTTCATGACAAAATCCTTATATATATAGTAGCCAGCACCAAAACAGGCCACATATGCTTTCTTAATATATGCTTGCACCAAATCTAGCAAAAGTTCTTCTGTTATGTCTCTAGTGAGTCCATCATTCCGTATGGTTTCACCTCAGAGTAAATCATTTATAATAGATGCTACTATCAGTTCTAAGAAGATTGTCTTTTCTTGGTATTTCCCTGTAAATTTTTCACATTGCTTCATAAGCTTTTTCTAGCATGACTATTTCATGGTATGCCTTAGAAGAGGCTTTTGAATTATTACTACTTGTATGGGTTAAACATATCACTTTCTGACAGCCTATCTTCCTGATACGAAGGCTCCAAGAGATGACGAGTCTGTCATGGCCTGGCAGCTTGTTAGCCTTTAAACTTTTTGTTCCCAGTACCAGCTCCAGAGGATAGAGGAAAAGGAGCAGTGTTTTCCCTGAATTTGTATTCTTGGAGATCTACTTTTGTGTTGCCTGAACCAAGGTACAAATAGTGCAGAGAGGAGAAGAGAATAGTGAAGCTGTTTGGCCATGAAGATATGCCCACAGAGCATAAGAAAGAGCATAAGCTGTTGAGCAATATTAATGATGAGAAAAGATGTCAGTCCAGATATAAATTCTTACTTTACATAAATCTATGCTTGACTTAATATTTCATTTTCTGTTTTTCAGATGTTTAAATGTAATAATTTCTGGCCTTCAAAGTGTGTGAGACATGACTGAGCAATTTTAATTGTGTCAACAGCATTTTAAAGTAACAAGCAAAATGACAGGCTTTTATTTGCATTTTAAACCATTATGCACTGCAAAAGTGATTAAAGAGGAACATCATGAAGTTAATACTACAATTTCTTCATCTTGGAAGAGATATCCACATTTGGAGGGTGCTGCAGAGCATGTGATTAAATGATCAACATAAATTGGTTATAATACCCTCCCTTGTAACCAAGTAAACCACTAAACAGACCCCAAATGGATCTGAATCTGAGAAAATCTGCAATTCTGCAATTGTTATTTGCAGAATGAGACTAAGAAAGAAATAATAGTAGCTCAAAATATCTGTCACTCAGGAAAAGGACAAACAAGACTCTCAATTCCCTGCTAACATGATGTTAGGAAGCAGGCACCACTTTTGTCCTGGAGGTAAAAAGAAATCTTGTCCTATATATATGGGGTGAATGTGATTCCAGAAACTGGCACATAGAGCTGAAGGAAGAACCAGTCACCTTCCAGAACTGCAGCTAGAGGGAATTCACAGGGAGTAGAGAACGGTATTAATATATTAGGTATAATAATTAGAAAATTCTATTTCTAGGATGTTCTGGAACATTAGTATTTTCCTGTTTTGGTATGATTTTGAACAGTTCAGCTCTGAAAGTGTGATTCCCTTTTCTAACATGCCATCTTTTGTAACCTCCCAACAGATCAAATTCACAGAATGTCACTTTCAAATGATTAATGGAGAAAAAAAAATGCCTTACTTTAGGGATTGCTATCTAAATTTTACATACAAATAAAATATATTTTTCTTCTTAAAAGAATACTTTCCAAATACTTGCAAGTACTTTTGATCCCTTTTATGACCTTGACAAAGAAACCCTGAAGCAGGGTCATCTCATTGCATTGCACTCTAGTAGGAGGGTCAACAGGTATTTTACATTCAATAGGCAAAGTAGAAATAGAACATGTGAAAAGGAAATATACAAGGTAGGCAATGTATTTTGCTCAGCTGTGAGTTGATTCTATGTGTCTTATGCATTTTCCTGGCTTTTTTTCTAAAAAAAATATTGTGAACATTCAATCAGCGGTCAAAGGCTGCTTGTTGTAAAACCTTGTATTTTTTTCAGCTTGCCTGGGCACAATATGTCAGGAACAACGTTAACATGGTTCTTTGTGACGAACTTGCTTAGACACGGCATTTTTCTTAAACTAGGAAAAAAAAAATTAACATATAGACTACAATCTAAAGTCTTCTGTCAAATGTAAATTTTCAAATATCTTTTGTAAACTCTAAGCAAGTTCCATAAAATTTTTACATAGACAACAAATATTTGATGACATTACTTATGACATTACTTATTTTATAATTTCTGATCTCAAAATCTAAACTCTTATGTTCTTAGATTATCTTTTGTCCATCAGACATTCATAACGCAGGGAATAACACAGTTTGCATTGAGCAGAATTTCAGTGCATGAGTTTTAATATTTTAGCTTGATATTTGTCGTCTTCCTCTATGAGTCAAGTTTCTGCTTTTTTGTGCTTTAACTGCTTTTCTCCAATATAATTTTGGATGCATTATTTTTTTCTATTCTGATGGGCAGTAGTCATTGGCTTTGTGTTTATTAATAGTCAGATGTGGGATGGTCATGAAGTAAGACCAAACATTATGTGTAGACCTGGAATTAATTCTGAAAAAATATAGCAGTTTAAAATTTTGTAATGAATGTCTTCCTGAAAGTTTATAGGGAAAAACTACTGTTGAAACCTATCCTTTTCAAATATTACTGAGAAATAAAAAACTGTTTAAATCTTATCAATAAATTTCCAAAATTGGGGGAAAAATAATGCTGAGTTGCAAGATGATGGGTAAAAAGAAAAAATAAAAAAACACTGTCAACATAAAAATGCTGGGCTCAGTTTATTGGTGGATCAAGATACAATGAAACATTTTGACTGCTCCAACATACGTTAAATTTGTCATTTTATAATGTATCTTAAAAACTGGGTTTTTTAATATCTCTGATGCATTTATAAGCATTTTTTAAAGAAATAAAACCAACTAAATTCTCTGTGTTTTCACCAGGGTTTTCTATTGTAGTAATAGACAGAAACTTTTAGAAAGACATTTTTATTACAGAGGTTTGGGGTTCTAGAGGTCAGGGTAAAGCACAGTAGTCCCAGCATCCTCATTCGTATTTCAGTGTAGAGGGAAGATAAAGCCATACAGTTTAATCTAATGGCTATAAAAATCTTATAGCTAGACACTGCTGACAGCTGTTTCAGGAGTGCAGCGCCACCAAAAAGGGCCAGCTGACCTAGCAGAGTGTGGCTTTGGGTAATCAGTGAGATGGTGTAAAATAGATTCTCCAAGCTCAGAATTTGCCCATCTTTTTTTTTTTTTCTTTTTTTTTTCCCAATCACTTTGAACAAAATAAGCTCTTGATCATTCCTGCCCTCTGGCTAGGGGAGAGCACATCGTGCAGCAGCTCATATAGCACAAGATAGTCACAGTGATGTAACACTAGCAACACCATCTGAGAAACACATCTGACACCTGGTCACCGTCTGAGCCTTCCTAAGCGATACTCTCCTACTCAGCACACCGCATCCCCTAGTATCTTTCTATAATCAGTGACTGAATTATCCTAGTACCTACCCTAATTAGCAAAAATTGATGACATTTAAAATGTAGAAGTTACATTATTATTAATGAAAACAATTTGAGTATCTATCTCTTAAGTTTTTGAAATTAAAAAGAGAACCCGACTCACTAGCAATTAAAATAGAAAAATAAAACCACACACACAGTAGAAATTCACGCTTTATAATCAGTTCTTTACACTGAGGAAAAAATATACTGTAATTGCAGCTTATTTTCAGTACTTCTTACTAAAACTGAAAGGAATGTGATCAGATATAAAGAGAAATTAAACGTTTTCACTAGTGAAAAAACATGTATATGCACATACGTATTCACCTCAGTTCAACAAAGCCATAAGCTTGGATTTAAATTTCTGCTTGCTTGGTAAAGTACATAGAAATGTGTTCAACTATTTAAGAATGTAGAAGAGTTATTTCCCTTGCTGATTGCTCACTTCTTGCTCAGAGAAAAAGTAATTAAATTATTGCCAAAACTCACAGTTCCCACCCATTTGGTTTCAGTTAAATGATGTCCAAAATGCATAAATTTACACAGGATTGTGTTTGTGCTCAGTAAACCTTAACCTGGCTTGACTGCATTTATTGCTTCACTTAAAAAATTACAAAAATCCCTGACAAATAGCAAAGTGACAAATTCTTTTTGCATTTCAAGAGCATCCGACAAACAGGGAACTGATGAGAGAAAGGGAGTGTGTGCGCGTGTGTACCTTATCCTTTGTCAAGTGACCTCTACTACTGAGTCAGAAGGATTATCAAGTTTTAATTCCTAAAAGTATTCAGTTTTTATAATTTAAACAATATAGTTTATTCATCATCCACTGCTTGAAACCTGGAGTGCCAAAAGGGCTTATCATCATGTTATTGTATTTATGTCTCTTTGCCCAATTTTAAACTGGTCATACAGCTGTGTTGACATACTCTTTCTGGCTGTGGATCCCACGTTCCCTCTGAATACTTCTTTCACCTTTTCTTGCTCTGCAAGTTTGCCCAGCAGCTTAGGAAATGTTGCATTTGACCTTTTAAAAAGGGCAACACTATAGCTTTGTTTATTCCACAGACAACACAGATCTTGGGAAACATGTCCTCCTCTGTTTCAACAGCACTAGAAATAAGTAACTTCCAAACATAAACGCTGTTCTCCCAGATAGCAATAAAACTGTTAAGGTGTTGGGGCTAAAGCAGGCTTTTTTTCTCCCCGCACAGAACACGCATTGTACAAATGACGTTCTTCCAGAACAGAAGAACCTCTTCAACATTGTCAGCTAAATTCTACCCTGCAGTCCTTCCTGTCATTTCCGCTATTTTTACCATTTTAAGTATTTGTTTGTATTGCATCTGCAAGAATTGTTTATTTATAGTTTGAAGGCATATGGATTTTACAGCTGATGCTTATATCAAAATACAAACATTAGTGAAGAAACAATAACACATGGTATATACTATAAGGCACCTTCCCTTTAGTCTTCTTTGCCCTTAAATGTTTACAGATCCAGCAGATCTGTGGGTTCTTTTCTGTCCTTCGTGTATTGAAGGTGACAATCCATAACTTGAAAGCTTTCTTCATTCAAGTGGAATTGAAACGTACATGCACATGTGTGCATGTGTGTAGCTATGCATGTCGACTGAGAAAATAAACTTCAATATTTACCTTCATAGAAGATTGCACATAATTAGATTCTAACAAAGTTGAGGAGGAAGTCAGATCAGAAAACTATGAAGTGCAGGGTTTGGCCAAATATATAATACTAAAATAGAGCAAAAGGCAGCATATCTAATCTTGATGATTAACAATTAAATACTAATTGCCCTCTCTTCTTTTTTTCTTATTTTTTTCCTTACTTTACACCTAATCACAACTGCAAAAAGGAAATAGGCCATCTCCCCCAAGCCATTCCAAATGATAGTAAAAGAAATTAGCCCTCATATTTGGGATTGCTTATCTAATTTATTACATATTTCTTGTTCCCAGCATTAAATATAGCACTAGGAAAAAAAAAAAGCTTTAAATTAATTTAACCAGAACTATCAGTGTTGAATTTCTTCTGGAGAATAATATAATACATATAATAATAATATAATATTTTCCTTACAGGAAAATCATGAGTGGTGATGCTACCTGAATAATGGTTGTACTTTGTGGAGTTAGTGGAGTTGACCCCGGAAGGTTCTGGACAGCGGATAAACTGACTTGACTAATTGCAATGGATATGCCTGTACATGCTTGCACTTGGCACCCAGCAATGTTGCCAGCATCATGCCCTATCTTTATCTCATCTTTACGTACATCTAAGAAAACACTATAAAAAGTCTAAAGACTGCAGTGTTCTGAATCCCTTCCTGGACAGGATCTGTGCAGTGTGCTTATGTCTTAATTGTAAGTCCATCCAAGGCTGCACAGATTGGACTTTCAAGCATTTGAAGTGATATGTTACTATTTTATCTTTCTTTTTCATGACATCTCCGATATGTTATGGAATACATTTTTTACTGGGATGCTTAAGGAACACTAGCATTGGTGCAGTACAGCATGCAGCCTCTTATTGCAAATTTTACCTCACAGAATTGTAAGGAATAATTTTCAAACATCAAGTAGGTAATGTGTGCATGTTTACTCATGCAATAAACAGCTCATTTTGTATGTCAAATAATATACATTCATACTTATTACATAATTAAAATATATTAATAAATTACATAAAAGCAAATATTTAAAAGATAGATACTAACAAACACGTAATTTGCAGAAATTGAAGTATTATCTGTTCAGTTCAGCAAATCAGATTTCCTGGAAGTGATTTCCTTCTATTCTAATACTTATCAGATCACCTTTCAGTCAAAAGGTACAGGACTTTGTAAGTCACACTGAGTACAGTCTATTAGACAAGGAAATGGGGCAAGCAATATGTCTGATTTAGGTTAAGATAACCAAAACAGAATTGAGAAAAACAATAAATGAGGCTGCTGTTGCCTGTGGGCTGTAAAATACATAACAGGGTGAAAAGTCAATAACAGAAATAAGGAAATTCACTGGAAAAAGGATATTGCCTCATAGTATCCCAAAATGATATTTTTTATACATTTAATTATATACTGCTACCTCCATAGTGAAAGGTAGTATACCTTTCAGCAAAGATTATAAAATATTGATTTATAAGATGAATAAACTTTTTAAAAAACATTCCATGTTCATATACTATGATAAAACCTTTAAGTCTCAAGGAACTTTCTCTCCTCTCAAAAAAACTGACATTTGGAAAGAAAGAGTCTGCTAAATGTGTTATTGAATAAACTGTTTTATTTCCTAATAGAACAAAAAAAAAATTTAAAAAATGCGTAAGTCTTCATTTGCACGAGTACATGGAGTTACAGTCCAATTATCATGCTAATCTAATTAGTACTGTACAGATCTCCGAGTACATCTGCAGGCTCTCTGGTCAGACTTGAAAGAGAAAATAGGAAAAAATGTGACTACACTTTTATTGTCTCGATCCCTTGGGCAGCTGCAGTCTAATTTGTTTTGTAAGAAAGCAACCACAAAACTGCTCCAAATCATTTTGCCTAGTAATTGTCTCACAGGGGCTGTTACATTGCCCTCACCTACCAAAGCACGTAGGATATTAGCTGCAAAGCCTTCATTTTTAGCCTAGCACTTTGTGACCTCTAAGGAATACTTAGTTTTCCTATTCAGGAAAATTTCTGGCTTCATATGCCATCAAGGTTTTGTATAGTTTCGGCCTATTCAACATGATCTCTATTTTAAACTTTCATTTGATTTCTGCTTGTGAAAATGGAAATAGGGCAAAGGAGAAAACTAATTCTGTGCCATACTGAACAATGCAATTATTTTAAATGCTTAACATTTCATAATAATAGGTTTAAAGCATCAAAAAATATACATCTGCTGTTCTTACATTAACTGTTCTTTAACTAGGTAGCACTCTGTACACAAATCCAGATTTTATAAAAGACTACATCAGACTAAATGAACCCTACTGCAGATATTTTAAAACTACTTATTTTTACTTAAAAGGAAGAATTTTTCAAAAAGCTCAGCACATGCTTAGCAAAAGCAACCAGTGTACACATTTATTTTAAGCTTGGATTGTGTGCATTAAACCTGTTGGCTAGGATTATTTGCAGTCTCAAGATCACGGATCAAAACTCACTTTTGATGTGATAACTCTGAAACTTGGCCTAGATTGTCACGTTTTTGTGCCTCTTGTCTTTGGCACATGATACATTGCATTCTTGCCTTAAAAAAACCCCAAAAAATAACAACGAACATCATGGGTGAATGAGCACTCCCACCTCAGAGCAGAGAGGGGGTAGTTAAAGGCTTCAACCTCTTGTACTGCAGAGGGCCGAGTCCAAGTCCCCCACAGCGTGGACTAATGTAATACACCAGGAAGCTGTTGGATGATAGCAGAGGGACAGAAAAACAGTACTAAATTCTTATTGTGGTTTAGAAAGAATATATAATATTTGCTCCATTTTTCATTAAAAGGAACTAATGTGTCTAAATACATCCAAATACAGCACAAGGTATTTCTACACTCAAAAGCTCTACACCGAAGACCCTCTATGACCAAAAAGCATTTAGATATACCTCTGTATTTGGCATTTTCTACTGACAGCATGCAACCCAGTCTTGCCTGCATGAGGGTGGGATGCAATCCAGACATTGTTTTAAGACACAGAAGCTGGAAACTGTACCAATAAACATAGCTAAAACATGATCTTAGATAATTAGATTTTTAAAAAAATACAGAAATATGGTTTTATTAATAGGCTTATATGGTTAACCTTCCAGTAAAGAGAACTATCAGATAAAACTTCAAAGATTCAGTTTAGCTGAGCATTTCTCTCATCCAGTTTATATAAGTCTAAAGCAAATGTACCGCACACACTAGCAGTTAGAAACTGATCTGCATTCATTTGGCTTCTGTTAAAAGGGGAAGTAATAAATTTCTCACTTTTATGTAACTGACATTTTAACTCCAAATTGTGAGATCACAGCTTTCTTCAGAAATCTAAGTATGAACTAATACACTATGAGGAACTTAGAAAATATAGAAACAAATACTAGGACCAGTCATAAAATCAATATGAAAACAGATTTTACCAATATCATTCCTACAAATCCTTCCAGGCAATGACAAGCTCAGTAATTAAATATCTGACCTTTCTCATTGTTCACACTATGGCACGTTAAACTTCCCACATTACACATTACTGTTATTTTTTATGATTAGGTCATCCATATGTACAGTATATTAACATTCTGCCCAAGAATCAAAATGTTCCTTCTTTTACCTACTCTGGTTTTGGTAGTTTATCAATTTGAATATGACAATATTCCCTTTTTACATGAAATATACCCAAGTTTTGGCTCAAATTTGCAATCAATCAGAATAAGTTTCTTGTTTGTATTATTTCATTTCTGCTAGTTGTTGCAGCAGAGAATGACTCTGAGATTAGTAGAAAACATAAAATAATAAATCATTCATTTCACTCTAAACTTCTGTTATGATCATTTTAGCTACAAAGTTCACTTCTTCAGATAATTTTTTAAAAATGTTCTGGACAAACAGGAAATTACTATTACAAATAATAATAGATATTATTCAGAAAGTAGAAACAGCAATAAAAAAATCTGTGTAAGCCGCTAGGTAAGTATGAAGAACCAGTCACAGCAAGCAAATATGAGTGCAGCATATTTCCAGTTGCGACTTGAAATCTGCACAATGAAGGAAAATTTCCAGCAGTGAAAGCTAGGAAGGGAATATACATTACAAATGAAACAGGAACTTAAAAATAAATTGGAGGCTATAAACATTCTTGCCATCTATTTGGCCTTATATCTCAACTCCTTATCCCCACTGATTTTCTCCGTTTGAAGACATAACTGCAGCACTGAGGAGAGATTATGCCTTAGGTAAAGAATAGTATGCGTATGACATACTGTTCAAGTTTTATTTTATTTTGCTATTTATTTTATTTATTATGTACAGTGGTGCCTCATTGAATGTCTCCTGTATAGATCATTACTCAATTTGCCTCTGTAGACTAACTTATCTATTAAAGGGAGCCCGAAGCTTAATGAGACTGATTCATACAAAAAAAAGTGAATAATGTTTTCCTACATTGAATTTGACCTCACAATTTCATTATTCATAGATACTTAGTATCTCTGGAAACATGTAACTCTTTTATCTTGACCGCTTCTATGATTCTGAATGTTTAATTAGTACGCTCTGTGAAATGGCAAATGTTAATGAATAAAGTAGTATTTTATTAATTTTATTATATTTCTTTTAGATTCTGCATGCATTCACCTACATATACACCACTGCATGCCCTGTTTTCATGGACACCCATAAAGATCAATCAGAATTAACTTTTAAATGGATTAGTTAAACTATATTAAACTCCTGTCTGGACACTCTCATTCAGAATTAAAAAGGCTTGCATTTGGTTTAATTTAATTTATTCAGGATGTGAATCCACTAATCTACTTTAATTATGGTTCTTTGAATTCACAACTTTAGTCAATTTGGGTTAAGTTTCCTGATTGCTTTTATGTAGACAAGTCCTAATGTAATTTCAAACATAACGCAGGATTACCTTATAACCAATTTACATTTTCTCACTGTATATCCAAAGTCATAATAAATTTCATGGGTTCCTGGATGGATTTAACAGGTTTTTGCTGCTAGAAAGGCCAAGATGCAATCTAAATTCACAGAAGGCACAATGTTTCTCGTGTCCACCAAAAAACCTGTGCAAAGTGCATTGAGGTAAATGTTTCTATTTGCTAGATAGGTGTGATGGAGACTTTAGCCATGTGGGTCACTAAGTATCTCACAACACTTTTCACACAATTAAAAGTGTTATTCCCAAGACACCCTGAGTAATTACCTTCCATCTTCCTAACTCCCTTTGCTATCTCAGTTGGATGCTCTATTCCCTGCTCAGCAGTTTAAGAAAAGAAATGCTACTATGCGCTCCTGGGCAGCTGCCACTTTGCATTTCAGTGAATGGATCGATTTGTATAACCAGCTGCAATGTGGTAGCAACATCAAAATCTTCAGAAACTCTTTGTACAGTTTTGTTTTGGTTTTTTTTTTACATTTGTTCCTTGAACTGAAGAGTACTACATATTGGCATTTCAGTAATGGGGAGATTTAACAGGGATTCTGTACTTTCTATATCAAATAGTTACCTATATATTAAAAGAGGCCTAAATAAGCATTAAGGAAGTCCCTATTGAAATTAGATTATTTGGAAAATTAATAAACACTGCAATTAAAAATATAGCAGCTTTTTTTATTTTCATCCAAGAAACAGTTAGGTGGTTTTTGAATTGCAGCTAACATTATTACAAATGTGTACTATAGCATTTTTTTTTTTAAAGTTATTATATGATGACACGGACATCACAGTGTGCCAATGTTTAGAAAATTGGTGAAGTAGTTCACAAATGGAAACCTTGATCTCCTAAAAGCCTGATAAAGGCACTACCTACCTTTGAAATTGCTACTATGGATGTCTTTTCATCATATATGCAATGACAATAAATGTAATGCTTCTACTTTTACAGCGCATTTTAGTCCAGGGATCTGAATATACTATACAACAAAGGGTAAGTAATCTATATTCCTTTTTTAATGCACAGTAACTGCTGCATGGAGAGATTAAACACTTCATCCACAGTCACACTAAATGGCTTATTCTTCATCACAGAATGGCTCAGTGGAGGCTGTAGAACTGGACACACATTTTGTACTCCAAGAATGTTCATTTTCTGAAAGCTTTTATTCCAGTTTTAAAAGCTTAAGATCCAAGAATCTTTGAGTTAAAAACTTGTTGTATGGGAACTGCTTTATCAGCAAAAGCTCAGAAAGATTATTAATGGTAGCACTTGAGCAGGTGTGCTCTGCTAGGGACATCAAATACCCTGTGCCGAACACCAGCATAGGTTTCTTGTGAGAGATCAGGAGGGGTTCATAAACATAGTGCAGAGACAATTGAGCATTTCTAATTATACCACTGTGAAGTGTTAGAAATTCACAAAAGTTATTATTGCAGATCTAGAGTCTATATGCAGACCTAACTGGAGAAGTCAATGAGATATAACAATGTTTAAGACCTGATATTTGGAGTCTTAATTCCCAACAAACATGATACTGGTCTCATATTTTTAAAAACAGCAGAAGGATAATTTTGCCTACTCTTGTCATTCTCCCACTTATTTATCATTTCCTTTAGCATTTGAAGGATTAAAAGGACCTTCTTTTAAACAGGTTATTTTTTTTTATTACATTGAGAAACTTCTAAACATCTCTAGGCATTTTACAGTGCTTTTTTAGTTATCCAGTCCAAATGTTCAGATGAAGACAAGTTGACATTAAGTACAACTGTAATTATGCTAGGTAGAGAACAGTACTACTAAAGAGTAGCATGAGGAATTTTTTCTGAATAATGACTTTTCTGATGTAAAACCTGAGCATAAAGACTCCTGAGGATATATTTTATAGAAATTTTTTGATTTATACAAAATGTCACTTATTTTAATTGCAGCTGCATTAAGACCTTGATCATAAGAAATAGTGCTAACATGGCATTTTGTCTGTAAGACTCTGGGAATAGGAAGTATTCCTTTTGGTGTGATAAACAACAAGAATAAGATATCAACACTTTATAGAATCTTTGGATACTTCCTTATTGATTATCTAGCTAAGCAACGATAACTCCTGCAAGTAGTCAAAGCACTAAGTAAGTAAACATATTGGCATTGATTTTTGGTTTTTTTAACTTCCAAATTTAATGGTATAAGCCTGCTTCAGCATACTACACACATATTTCAACAAGTCTTGTATTTCTGGAATGGATGTGCATACGTGGGAGGCAAGAAAATAACAGACCTAAAAAACACTTAACAAAAATATCACTATATAATAATGTTTCTTTCTATTATTTTAATTTTCACAAACATAAATTCATCTTTTCATACTGAGTTACTGATAATAAGGTAACCAAATCTATTTAAAACAAAAAGAAAGAGAAAAATAGGAGTTGCTTGGTGTGACACCCTGATTTATGTTGTCAGGAAAGCTTATATTAGTCTTTTTGTCCACCCATTTTAGTAGCTGTTATTCAGTGTAGAACATATCTTCACTCATATGCAAAATCATTTTAATATAAGGAACAATGCGAAATTCTAGGTCCTAAAGTCCAGGAAGTAAAAATAAGTAGTTGTCCTCTGAAATTAACCTGAATGCTTATTTTTGCTTGGTGACTCCTTTTTGGAGATGGTCCATGAGCAGCTGGAACTGTTTGTAAGTTGAAAATGCTTTAAAGTGCAAGTGAAACAGGAAAACATATTTCTGTAACAATCATATCTTTGAAGTCATTCTCTAGATAATATATTGCGATTGTACTGCAAACTCACATATATCTATATACTATAAAGTCAATTAACCCATTTATTCCACCTTGAAACAGCATAGATCATCCTGATGACCAAAAGCCACTCAGGATTGTTATATCCATTCATTAAAATTACCAAAAGACAAGGTGAAGTGAGCTTGTTGAACCATTATTTGGGATATGTCAACAACACTATTAAAGTGTGAATTAGAACACAGAGTCATCAGAGTTATCAATTATTCTTAAAAGGACTGAAGCCTTCCTAAGTTGACCATAATGACGTCTCAGGAAACCTACAATTTCATGCACTGCTCCTAAGTACACTTTTCATTAGAGCAGCAGGAAGGAGAAACTAGTTGCCTAGGATAGTAATATGGAAGAAAATGTGTCTGGTCCTTTAAATGTATATAGGATTATGCGTGAACTCATGTGGATATACATACACACATGTATATCCCCTCTTTAAATCTGAATGGTATTCACACATATTTTTAGAGAGTCTTGCTTAATGAAAAAAAAAGAAAGTATCTTATTTTGGACATGGTTAAAGACAATTTTTCTAACTCTGAAGTATTATTATCTTAATGATATAAAAAGAGGTTTTTTTTTTCCCTAAATACTTCTGTAATTTAATACTGCTGCAAGGCAGTTATTTTTTCAATTTTTAAAGTTTTAAATTAGGAGATAGATTTTAGTGGATACTTCTGTCTTTTTTCCCAAAAAAATGGGAAGATATATGAGATCTGACACAAAAAAAACTCCCAAGACTATGACTGTATATATTTTTATTTAACAAATTTGGAAAATCAACTATGAGCACCTTCAAAATAGTTCCCTTCTGAGTTGACACAAAGCGGCATATGATGTGACAAAGCTCAAAGAAATTCCGCAGATAATTTTCTGAAAGACTGTTGAGGATTTCCACTGCTTATACTTTCATATCTTCTACTGACAAAAATGGGTTCCTCTGAGCACTGACTTGATCTTTGGGAAGAGGGAGCCAGGTCTGGTGAATAGGGTGCGTGCTCAAACACACAGGGCAAGAAAATATCTATATTTGAATATGTATCCATGCATACTGAGTGAGGTGATCGAGTCAAGCCTTCTCCCATCATGACAGGTTAGATCATGTTCTATAACCATCTTTGTCTTTGCCCTGCCACTCTTGCTTCCCAAGCTAGAAGGTTAGTCTCGGGGGTTTTTTTTGTGTTGAACCTTATAGAAAGGTGCGTTCTCTTCAGTGCTCACAACTTCAAAATAACAAGTACAAAGTATACCCAAATATTACCTTCTTATAGTATTATGCTATATTGCATCCCCAACATAAGAAGGATATGGAACTGTTGGAACGGATCCAGTGGAGGGCTATGAAGATGGTCAGAGGGCTGGAGCACCTCTGCTATGAGGAGAGGCTGAAAGTGTTGGCCTTCTTCAGCCTGGAGAACAGAAGGCTCCAGGAAGACCTCATAGTGACCTTGCAGTACCTGAAGGGGCTGCAGGAAAGCTGGGGAGGGACTTTTTACAAGGGCGTGGAGTGATAGGAGAATGGCTTCAAATTGGAAGGGGCAAGATTTAGATTAGACATCAGGAAGAAATTCTTCATGATGAGGGTGGTGGTGAGGCACTTGCACAGGTTGCTCAGGGAAGCTGTGGCTGCCCCCTCCCTGGAAGCGTTCAAGGTCAGGCTGGATGGGGTCTGGAGCAGCCTGGTCTAGTGGAAGGTGTCCCTGCCCATGGCAAGGGGGTTTGGAACTGGACCATCTTTCAGGTCCCTTCCAACCCAAACAATTCTATGATCCTATGAATATCCAAACAATACTTATTGGTTTTACTATAGTTATATACAAGATGTTAGGGATGCTGCAAAGACCCCTAAATTATCGCTCACACAATATTAACCAAATGAATTTAGACTGAATATCTACAGCAATGCTGTGCTCTAAAACAGGAAGCACAGTAGCTTTAAGAAGCAAGAAAATAATAGAATATGCTATAAATTGAAATACTAGGAAAAAGGTTTTCTTATTTACAAAAACCTCAGGCAAAACTTGTACGTCACAAGGAGTTTTATTGATATTGAATGTAACAAAGTTATGGAAAGCACGGATAGCTTTTCCAGTCAGTGATTGTACAAATCCATGTTTGTAAGTGATTGGCTGAAAAAACTGAGGTGGTTTATCTAATTTCCTTTGTCAGGCAGTTTATTGCTCTGTACTAGAAAAAATTTAAGATGAACTCTTCCTTAACATTTTAAGAAGCGATCTCAAAGGTTAACAGCCTCAGATTAAACAATTTTGGTCATTGTTTTCCAAAATCGCCTTGCCAAGTCAGTATCAAGTTTTGTATTTCCTTATGTCTTGTAGATGGTCACTCATTAGCAGTCAATACAGAAGGCTACATAATGACACTGCTTAATCTCACAGGTTTTAAAGCAAACTGTTAAATGTTAACCAGCTTGCTGTAGTTCAGACTGAAGACAGCAGACTTTACAGCTTCGTTACTTTAATCCAGAGCTGATTTTCACACATAACTTTGAGATCAAGTCCGCAAAGCAGTTTCAAGTATTTTCTCTTCATCTACTCTGTAATGAATATTTTTTCTTCCAAAACCGTGAGTAAATGACCTTAATAAACCAGGTACCGAAAAAGACTCAAAAAAACCAAACAAAACACCATCCATCTTAATGCCACATGTCTTAATGATTAGGCTTAAAAATTTATTTGAGATTGAACTAGATAAGTAGATCCATCCTTTCAGTTTGTCCAGACATTGGTGAGTGTCCAGTTCTTTAACCAAAAAAGCTTTCAGGTGTAAATAAAGCCAAAGACTTAGAAAATGGTCTAGCCGTAGAGCAATTCCTCCTGTCATTTCTTATGGGTTTCATCCTGACTTGAAAGTACACAATTTAAGAGAAGGCAATAAGCATCATGCGTTGGAAGCAGTGCATAGTAAAATGTGCATGCATATACAGTTCCCAGTATAAAAAAGAATATTGAACCTGAATGTAGACAGATTCCTACAGGCATTATGCTAAATCAATATACGAGTGTACTATGTTAGCAGTTTGCTCAACCATAACCAAAAGATTCAAACAGAGATGTTTCCCGTACTGCCATCTATAACTGACATGGTTTGGTTTGTAATTTCTTTCTGATTATTAGCTATAAACTTCCCCAGTTCTCTTCAGTATTACCAAAATTCCCATCGGCATATTTCTTACTCTTTCTGCAATGTCATTAATAAACACACTAACGAGCATGAATCTGAAAAATTATCCCTGTAAAATTTCATTACTAATCTCTATCTAGAGAACTCTTCTTTTCATATAAAGCCTGTGCAGTACCTCACTCAGCCAGTTCTTTATCTTTATTGCTTTTATTTTATTTCCATTAGCTACACCTTAAGTCACTCTACTGTAGTAATTAAATAAATTATCTATTTAAATGTAGGCAAATTAGAAAGCCCACATTGTATTTGTCTGAGATTATTTAAATAATTAGCTACATTTATCTTTGATATATATTTTATCACACTTCCTATTTGTTTCCCTGTGCTCATCTGCTCACCTTTAGAATCTATTAAAAGATGTTTGACAATCTAGCAGTTAAGTGTGTTTTTTTCAGATTCCTGATTAAATGTCTAATGTCTTCAAACGATAATCATCCACTTCAAATGAAATTACCAGTCTACTATGAATTTTGAAATGAAGATTGTATGCTCAAATTTGAGCATCATAGTTATTTTGTTTAAAAAAGTCTTTTTCTTAAAATCCTTTAATAATAAATGCTACAACCAATTGAATCTAATATGCTTGCAAATATTTTATTTACCTTTTTCTACTATTTGATTTGTTTCTATTCACTACTCTACAAAAAAATTGTCTAGGAAAACCAGTTAAAAATTGAAACTTTTTTTGCTATCTTTACTTTTGTAATATTATATTTGCCAATAGCTCTTTTAAAATGTCTTTCAAACAGTAGTCACCATTGACTGTAAAAAACGATTTTGTTCCTATGCTATGTCAAATACTAATCCAAGACAAAGAAGGAGCAGAAGAACTAATGGGTTTCTACAGCTCTTATCCTGAAATAAAAATTAAAATATTAAAAAGATTCTAATTCTTTTAAAAAAACAAACAAACAAAAAAACTTTTTTTAATGAGTAATATGGGGAAGGAATGAAAAAATACATCCAATTAGTATATTTCAGTTTTTCATAATTTCTCAAGAATGATGGCATATTTAAAATAAACTTTCCTTTAAAAGTAGACTCTTTTCATTAATGATCTCTGAAAAATGTCTCGTTTGGCTCTTTATCTTCTTTTAAAAATTATATAAAATCAGATTAAAAATCATAATTTTAAAATTTCTTTGGAGGGGGAGGCCAGAAAGCACAGTATGAGTGATGCAAAAGCTCTATTTGGGGGTCTTTAACTGGCTCATAAATGACGTGACCAATTGAATATGAGATGATGTGACCAATTCAGATATGAACTGAAACTTTATCTTCCATTTCTTCATCTGTAATTATTGCAGCCATAACACGTCATTTGCAAGTTAAATTTTTCCACAGTTACAGAGGCTGAGTTGAAGGGTTGCAGAAGGGCTCTCAAAAGCAGAAAACTATTTTTGTGTAATGTTGACTTTGTGTAAGATCTCATACTCAAATACTGAACAAAGTAAATTGAATGTTAAGTAATAAAACATAATTACATATCCAGAGAGCTAATAATAAAGAATAAAGTAAAACAAACTGTAACCCAATCACAAAGGCAAAGCATGCAAATGAAACAATCAGGTTAAAGATGCTGAATTGGCAGTGTTAACAAAGATTTATAGAGAAAGAACATCATTTATCATAGCAACAGAAAAGAAAAAAAATCTATTAGCAAATATAATCTCCCTGGTGCACTTCCTTTTTTGTACATCTTAATTCTTCTATTAACAAATCTCCAATGATTTTGCATTGAATATTCATGGCAACTGAATCAATATTAGGGAATCATATTACTCCCTGCCAGAAAGGAAAGGATTCATTATAGCTATAGAGAATTTATTTAAGCATCTGAAATAAAAATTTGCCAAGACACTGTATCAAGTGGTACAGGATCCAAGTACTCTAGACCTATTGAGTTCTCATGGCAATCACCATCAATCTAGGATTGATGACGTCTAGTCATGAAGCACTCTGACTCATTGTTCCTCTCGCTATTAAATTAAATTTTTGTTTGTTTAATTAAAACATTATGTTACAAAGTACAGCCAAGCTTTATCTGTACAATAAATCCAAGGCAACAATATATAGCAGATTATATATCAATTATATAGCAGATCCTAATGAAGAACCACCTTACTAACCCGTTGTGTGTGTGGGATTACCGTGCTCTATTCCTGGTCTGGAAAGATTTAAAAGCAGTTAACTACTAGAAAATTACATTCCCACCTCTCAAAATGTGTGCAACTAAAGCATTTTGTTGGATAATGTATGAGTGGCTGATTGTTTTTGTGTGTGGAAAAGATGAGTTCAATTTTAAATGAAGTTTACTTTGTATTTAAGAAAACACAAATATAAAAATTCAAGGTATATCCATAGACTATGTATATCTTAGAAAATCTAGCAGAAAATCGCCTTTTGCATGTATCTAGGACTTCATTTTGACTTACTGCAATTAAAACGTACTTAACTAACAGCACCTAGAGTAGAATACAGGTAATTTGATTTTTATTTGGCAAATTGACTAGACAACAGTAGGTATTTAGATTCTACAGTGATATCTAGAAACTTTTATACACACTGCAATATGTTTCTCACCATCAATGATTTCTAGCCAAAATAAGCAGTTACATTCTGAGAATGTTTATTATATACCTACTGGGATTCTCCACTAACAAGCAATGTAGAGTGTCTACTGCTTCAAAAATGCTCTTCTGAGTTTGTGAAGAGGTCTGCTGCATGAGGTGTTAACATTTGAGGCCCAAGCTAATAACCACAACTGACTGACCTACAAAATATAATTTCCTAATACAATTTATGTCATTATTACAAAAGGAATACAATTTGAGCTAGAATTCAACTGCTTGAATTTGAAACACGAACTGGCTTATAATTGGCACAAATCTATAAGCATTTAATCTTCCTGAGGGACCAGAAACTATATTAGCTTTTCACATTGTGTTCAACACTGCCAGATCACAGTTACTGCTGAGAAATTCAGCACAGGACCTAAGCCCCTCAAAACCCAAGGGCAATACTCGGCACCAGGGCTTTGACATTCCCCAGACAGGCTTTTGCCCACGCCCCTCAGCATGTTTTCATTCCTCCCCATTTCTTATTCCACATGTAAACAATAAGAATCCTCACTGTAGCATTTAATTATTAGGGAAAGGAGAAGGTGAGGAATAGAAAGCACAACTGATGACTTTTACACAACTAATACAGCAAAATATGTCCATCTGCTAATTTAGTTAGTAAAAAATGTTCTGTCTCTAACATTTAGAGAAGCACTCAAACATTCAAGACATCTGTCTGAAATCTGTGGTGTTACTCACACTTTAAAGCTAAAGTGCTTTGTTGAACAAGGTCTTCATATAGATAACAAATATACTTTTCCTATGCCTATTCAGGAGCTCAGAAAATTTCCTTTTGGAATAACTAAGAAAATATTTTATAGAAAGCCTTTTTACTCCAACAACAAAAAGTATTTTGACTTAGAAATATTCAGCCAAAATTTACACTTCACATGAAGAAGGGAATAAAACTGACAAAGAACTATCTCCATAATTTAGGAATTGTATAGAGTAGTTTTATGCTTTCAGAATGACTTTTCATTAAGCTAGTTTCATTCTGTCCTCAGTCTTATCTCCTGTAAGATTTGTTGTATTGCTATCATGGTGCATGTGTTCGAGAGTCTGTACGTGTTTTCTGCTTTACTTTCTTGCTGGGAAAAAGGAAGCTTCTGTGCTGTGACAACTCAACTACTTACAGTCATCCTGAAGTCACAGAAAAACAGAGCACTTGGCAGTGTCAAGATCAACTTGCCTGGGTTGCTAAAACTGGTGTAGTAATCTGGAATCACAGAGAGGTAGAGGTTCAGCAAACAGTAATATATTCTGATATTGAAGTAATTTTTCACACCTCTACTATAATGAATATATTACATTCATTCATCTGTGGCAGATCTTAATTGTCAACCTGCGTTTTTGGATCACAGGGCTATTAAAAATGCTTGTCACAGAAATGTGCACAGTTATGAGTTCATGAAAAGCATATTTAAGACATGCCAAACTGGTTTTCTGGTCACCAAAATTTAATGGAGAGCTATATATTTATCTGAGCATCCAGCTAAACAAATGCAATAAAAAAGTGACACAGCAATGCCTAGTTGGTGATAAAACACATGTGGTTTTAGGATTAATTAAGTTCTTAGAAAACTGACTACTGTCAGACTTAGCCAGTGATCAAGAAAAAAACCCAGATCTTACTGGTTTAGAATTATATTTGTATACAAAACCATATCAAGTTGGTGATCTTTGAGGTGTCCTTCAAGGAAATATTTAGTATTTCTACACATAAAGATTAATCTTTTAGCTGGTACCTTCTTTGCACTGCCTTCAGTGTACTATAGTAGTACAGTATACTATAGTAAGTATTTCTACATACTGTCTTAATGCAAGGAAAGAAAACATTAATCAATAAACCAGAAATATTTTCCCAAGCCAGAAGCCATAAAATCATAAATAAAACTCAATATATTTCAGGCTCACAGCTATGAAGAAACTATTCCACAACTGACTAGGCTCTGCAGAGGGATCTGGACAGGCTGGATCGATGGGCTGAGACCAACGGGATGAGGTTTAACAAGACCAAGTGCTGAGTCCTGCACTTGGGACACAACAACCCCATGCAGTGTTACAGGCTTGGGGAAGACTGGTTGGAGAGCTGCCTGGAGGAGAAGGACCTGGGGGTGTTGGTTGACAACTGGCTGAATATGAGCCAGCAGTGTGCCCAGGTGACCAAGAAGGCAAATGACATCTTGACCTGTATCAAAACCAGCATGGCCAGCAGGACCAGGAAACTGATTGTGCCCCTGTACTCAGCACTGGTGAGGCCACACCTCAAGTACTGTATTCAGTTCTGGGCCTCTCAGTACAAGAAGGACATTGAGATGTTGGAGCACGTCCAGAGAAGGACACCGAGGCTGGTGAAGGGGCTGGAGAACAAGTCCTATGAGAAACGGCTGAGGGAACAGGGGTTGTTTAGCTTGGATAAGAGGAGGCTGAGGGGAGACCTCATCGGTGTCTACAGCTACCTGAAAGCAGGTTGTAGCGAGGTGAGTGCTGGTCTCTTCTCTCTCAAGTGACAGGACAGGAGGTAATGGCCACAAGTTGCACCAGGGCAAAATAGGAAAGATTTCTTCACTGAAAGCATTCTCAGGCACTGGAACAGCTGCCCAGGGAGGTGGTTGAGTCACCATTCCTGAAGCTGTTTAAAAGACGGGATGATGAGCTTCGTAGGGACATGGTTTAGTAGCGGATAGGTAAGGTTGGACTCGATGACCTCAAAGGTCTTTTCCAAGCAGATGATTCTATGATTCTATTAGAGTAGCCTTCTATCTTTGAATCCATGTTAAAAATCTCCCAGGTTTTTCCTTTCTAGGATGCTATTTGCACAGTGCTGTGAGGACAAACTTTGGTAGTGTGTGCTTTATAGTGTCATACTTATGAAAAGGTAACACAGATACAATTTCATATATGCTTTTGTAGGAAACTACAGTAAAACTGTACGACAGATTTGAAGTCACTTGATTTCAAGGCAAATCTAAACACAGAGGAATAATTTCCTGCCTTTTTGATAGGAACATAAACTCTGAACAGAGTACTGTCACATTCTGCCTGGAAACTGTAACAGCTGCAGGAAACATATGGAGCTGCCATGGAAGAAAAGCTGTTTGGTTTTTGGAGTGAGACCCTAATCAAAGTGATTGATGCTGGATATGATGCAGATATGCAGCAGATACCCCTTTTGAAGGAACTTACTCGAGAAAGAAATACAAAATGCTCTAATACATGGGACAGGCTGGAACACCTGTAATACCTCTAGAACAGATGTTAAAAACACTTTGAATTATATTAGCAATGAATCAATTTCCCTATTACAAAATATAGAAACTATAAAGTAAAAATGAATCACTGGTCCACCACTAACCACGTCATCTGAAATACAGTCATTCCATCTTCCTGCTCTGCATATCTGATTTTTCTACATTTTATCTTTTTGTGCTAGCTGAAATTGATATTTTACTTATATACTGGAAAAAAGATGTGATCTAGTAAGTTATTTTTAATGGGATTCAAAAGGAGGGTCTAGTCCGTGAATCTTGCGTTAAAGGCCAGATTCTGGTAAACTTGCTTGCATTGAGTAATATCATTGAAAAATAACTATATTAAAGTCATTGGACTTTTGCCATTTCTGTTGAGGGAAACATACTTTTCTTTTTGAGTAATTAGAGTAGGAATCTGAAAAGAGAAGGCGAGATTTCCTTGTAATGAATCGAATCTGCATAGATATTATCAGTTAAGCTATGTGTCATCTTTGTTAAAAAAGACCATAGGATGAGTAAAACTAGTTACAATTTCAGAAGTTCCTTAGAGACTAAGAGAAAAGCTGAGAAAGGTGTTACTGACATATTATTTTCACATACAGTTGGTAAACTCGGGGTTGCTTTGTTCCATACATATGTAAACTGAAAATGGCATGTGCTGTCTTCTAAAACAGTACTGACTGCATTTCATGCAGCCTTTTTTTTACCTCTTTTATTTATTATCATATTTGAGGAAAATTATAATTTCTTTTTATTAGATATTCTTTTGACTGGATAGGATGCTATGTAAAACAATATTTGGGACAGTAATATTCAGGAAACACTACTTTTTAGTTTCAAATATTATTCAACGTACTTATAAAATGCTAGACCTTAATCTAACTACAAAGAAAATTATATTAGTTTAAGTAATTGATTAAAGAAAATCTCAAGTGTAATAGAATTATTCTACTGTGTCTCCAACTCTTAGGACAACAGGTGGGTCTGGATCGAAGCAGACAATATTCTGTGAATCTTCAAACCCTCAGAAAGTGCCATGATGATATATCTGTTGCTCTGCTAGCAATAGTAGGCTACAGGTGAAAAAAAGACATTTAGAAACTACTATAAAACCAGATAAGCATTGCAAGGAATGCATCTGTATGACTATTAGGATGCTAAAAAAAATATTATATCTGATTTTATTTTCTATTGTATCTAATAAAGGTAAAAGTGATCTGTTATGTTGGAGGCAGGAAAAAAATTACATAGCTCCCAATAAAAGTTAATCAAGCATTATTAGAATATCATGACAAGAATCCCTGTTTTGAAACAGCAAAAATTTTCTGATTCTCTCTTGCCTTTATGTAGCATCTGATTCTTGCTTTATTGCAATATGATATGGAAACGAGCCTCTCAAAAAAAAAAAAAGAAAAAAGTCCCCTAAACTTTATTCATATGCATTAGATCATGCATATGCACTGAGCAATAAAATATGAAAAGCACACAACTACAAATACATACTGGTAATATTGGAATTTTCAATGAAAGTCTTCTTAACAAAAATGCACAGTAATGGATGTTTCAGTGTAAATAATTAAAGTGAATTCCCAATAGTAAATATATTCCATATTAGAGAGAAAAGCACGTGTGCAAACTTCAGCAAACATATAAGAAATCTCCCACTCAAATAAGTCTCACCACCTTTTAGATCATTTTAGTATACTGCACATCAAGTTTCAAATTAAAATAGTAAATGACTTTAGCTACCACAGGTAAGAACAGACTTACAGTAAATATTAACACTTTCTTAATGCTGCTATTTTTTTTCCAGTTGGATTAATTTTATTAAATTACAGTTTTATTTGGATTACCCGTGAAGAGAAATACCCTTTTTATAAATCTCAGGTTAGTCTGTATTGCTTTGGCAGAAGCTAACAAAAAATAAATATGCATATGTAGATTGGGAAGACAGAGTTGGAGAGACATTCAGAATTAACTGTCTTTCAGGGTGCTAACTTAGCTTAGTTCACTTCATATAACTTCAACTATTTTGTTAAGCATTTAGTCTAAAATGGGGATTTTTAAGTATTGCTACTGTTTAAGGAGGACCAAAAAGACAAGGGAAAACAAAGTTGAGATATCTAAAATGACTAAAAAAATTTACCTAACTTAGAATAGTCAACAAACTTCTAAATAGCTCAGTACAGAGGAGATATTTCCCAGTCACTATATCAGAGTTTTTAGCTGTCTTCAGAGAGTTTCCTATATGGATGAACATGTTTTCTGTTAAAATAGTCCAGCTGGTAAAGTGATTGCCATTAAAATTAGTGCTTCCAGAAACAGCAGATCTCTTTTATATATTTATGGTGTTTGGCAAATCTACTGCTCTTAAAATCCTGACTGCATTTACCTCCTGATGAAGTAACTGAAAGTCAACAATTCTCAGGATGAGTACAGACAGGATCAGTAACTGTAGGACTCCATAAAACAATTTCAGTTAAGTCCTTTCTTCCATAAGCAGGCTTTACCATATACAAAATGAATTTTCTTTCATAAATATTTTAATCGCATTGCAATCTGCAATCAAGATGCCTTTGCAATCAAAAGCATCAAAAGCTTTTTGGGTGACCAGCAAAGGCTTCAATTTTTCTTTGCAATACTTCTACTGTATCCTTCAAGAAATTATATATAATTTAACACATATTGTATTCTGAAAGTAAGTCAATAGTTTGCATATATTCTGAGCCTTTAAACTCTGATGAAAAATAACCAGGAGAATGGCAATAATCCTATATTTGGCCAACCATATATTTAGGCATGAAATTAAAAAAGGAGATCCCATTCTTCAGAAGAGATGGATTGATTTAGTTAGGGATATGCAATTGCTAGTCATGCCCATACTGCATGCGCACACTCACACTATATCCTCACCTTAGCAGAGAGAATAGCTCGCATCCAACCTCCTTCACATTCTAACAGTAAAGGGGGCCCAATTCCATAACTGCTTGGACTGACTTGCAACTCTGGAAGCTTTGTAGTGTCTTTTCACTAATAGGAATATGAACATCAACTAGTAAATTGTATCTATTTTTTGAAGCAACATTTGAAATAAAAAAGAAGCCCCACTGGACTCAAAGGTGGTTCTCCGAAGATTTTTTCTCTTCCACATGTAGTTCCACACTTTCACAAACTGTGAAGAGTGTCTTACTAATAAATGTTGTGTTAAAAGCTTGTTTACCATACACTTATTCTAGATATGCTTTAGACTTTATATATACTAAAGGCTCTTAAAGTACTTGCTGCAGTACAGCCCCATGCCATGGAAGTGGAGTTGCCTCTTGGATCACCATTCAGTAATATGAAGGAAATGCATCATTCAAAACTTCCTTTGTGTATGAGGAAAAAAACCCTTCATTATTTTCAGTTGCTGAACCTCTGAGGACAAAGAATGCAGCAGAAATCACAGCCACCTCAGGAATAAAATAGAATAAAATATTAGATTCTCTAAATGAATTCAATACCTACCAGGATCAATAAAAGTGTAGCACTGTAGATCACTGGAGACTTACATAAATTCAGTTACAAATTCAACAACTTTAGAACAAATAAGCAGAAAAAAAGAAGTAATATATCTCACAGGAGGTAGATTGGGAGGAGTTACAGTATTTGGCCATACATTTTTTCTTCGCTATCTCTAGATGACACCTATATCCCTCTTCATATTTATTTTTGACGTGAGGACTTAAATCACCCTTGTAACAATACAAAGATGCAGGATTGTTACTGTTCTGATACTTAGAATTCCAAAGTCAATAAAACAGGATGCAGTTGTGCAGGCAGGTTAGAATTTCATAAGTTTTAATAGGATGATCTGTCCTAGCATCCTGTAACTTTGATTTTTGTTCTGTGGATCAACAGAAGATATTTGGGCTCCAAATGTATTTCTAACTGCCTTATAAGTAATTCAGTTCTGTAATAGGAGCAATGTGGGGTTAACATTATTTCCTATTCTGAAATTATTCAGTTTCAGTGGTTTGCTCAACTTCCGTAAAAAGCTGAGAAGACAACATGACAGAAGATTATCTTCCTTCTGATGAAGTTATAACAGTTTAAAACTTAACACCTACCCCTGAACAGAGTTCTGACTTCCTCAGTCTACCTTCAACATTCTTCTATTATAAGATTAAACCTGAATCTGTGAGTGATAAGGATGATGGTAAGGAATGCCAAAATTGAACTTTGTGTTGCCTTTTCTGGGGAAAAGGTGCAACACACTGCCCTGGGGCGGACCCACCTTGAGCATTGTGTGCATTTTTAGGTACCTCGATAGAAGAAGGACATCAAACTATCAGAGTGTGTCCAGAAGAGGGTAACCAAGGTAAAAGACCTTGAGGGAAAGACTTAGAAGGAGTAGCTGAGGTCATTTCGCTTGTTCAGCTTGGAGAAGAGAAGGTTGAGGGGTGATCTCATTGCAGTCTCCAACTTCCTCAAGCAGGGCAGAGGATGAGGTGCTGATCTCCTCTCTCTGGTGACCCACAATAGGACAAAAGGAAACGGTTGAAGCTGTTGGGAAATTCAGATTAGACTTATGAAAAGGTTCTTCACAAAGTGGTTGGCCTGTCACTGGAAGTAGCTTATCAGGGAAGTGGTCATGGCACCGAGACAGTCAGAGTCCAAGGAGCACCACAATGATGCTCCTTCTTAGTCATATGGTTTAGTTTCAGGTAGTCCTGCAAGGAGCAGGGACTTGGACTCAATTAACCTTATGGGTCGCTTCCAACTTGAGATATTATAAGATTCCATGATTCTATGTACTGTAAAAAGACATAAGTTGCAAAATACACACTATATTTTGACTGTATACAGACATGACTAGCAACAAATGAATTTGTAAACGGTGGTGGACATGATTTTGAAATAAGATTCATCTTTGCTTGTCAAAGAAAAAGAGATTTTGCTACCTTTTGAGATAGTGTTCAAACAAAATGCTAATTGAAAAGGCAGCTTTCTATTTAGATTTTAGAGAGTGCATGTGCCAGAACTAACTACTAACTAAATATTGGTAGGAGTACTAGTATTAGCAGCAAGCATAGTAGGTGACTGCTATTCTTTCCATAAAAGATAAATATTCATAGTACTTATAAGGTGATCAAGTCTTGTTTAATCTTTCTTTCCAAATAAAGTTACTTTCTATCTATTTCATACAGGCAATGGTTGCTACTAATCTCCATTTCTCAGTGCTGTCGTCTTTTCACTATGTGAACATCTTATTCCTTAACTCTTACAAGTACCCTAAATCAAGGTGCATTTGTTGTCATTTAATTATGTTGAAGATTTAACAGAAATTAATCTGCTTGTTCTTTTAGGATTTAGATTTTTTTCATATATTTTGTTTCATTCTGGCAAATACTATAAAACTATTGCTTTACAGATATAGTCAGAGTTCTGCACAAATCAACCAATTCTGCAAGAGGAAGGAAACATAGACTGTCAAACTGTTAGATATCTAACCTCATATTGAAAAGTCCTATTCCTTTTTTAGTAATATGTCTGCAATAGGTTGTCATAGACAAATGAGGTTTTAGGGAGCTGCATCAAATTCATTGACAGGTAGAAATTACATTTGTGACCCTATCTAAAGTTAAATCCTTTCCTAAGACAGATCCTTCTCCTCCTCCTCTTTATCTTTCAGCTTCTTATATAGGCTCCTGTAGCTTGCATTGGATTGATTTCCTAAGTCCAAGTATTCCCAGTTTTGCAATATAGCTTTTTTCCCTCAGTTCCTGTAGGTTCACCATCTTGATCTGTCCTCATTGCCCTTTAAACATTATTCATTAAGTTCCTTAGCAAGGTTCCTATCTTCATGCAGCAGGAAAGCTATGACGTAGTTGCCATTACAGAAACGTGGTGGGACAACTCGCATGACTGGAGTGCCGTCATAAGTGGCTACAAGCTCTTCAGAAAGGACAGGCAGGGTAGGAGAGGTGGAGGGGTGGCTCTATGTGTTAGAGAGTCTCTTGACTCTGTAGAAATTGAGGTCACCAATGATAGGGTTGAGTGCTTGTGGACCTGAATCAGGGGGAAGGCCAACAAGGCTGACATCCTGGTAGAGGTCTGTTACAGACCACCCAACCAGGATGATGAAGGGGACGAGTTATTCTACAAGCAGCTGGCAGATGTCTCAAAATCGCCAGCCCTTGTTCTTGTGGGCAACTTCAACCTGCCGGATATCTGCTGGGAGCTCAACACAGCAGAGAAGAGGCAGTCTAGGAGATTCTAGGAGTGTATGGAGGATAATTTCCTGCTCCAGCAGGTAAATGAACCTACCAGGAGTGGGGCTCCACTAGATCTGCTGTTTACAAACAGAGAGGGATTGGTGGGAGATGTAGTGGTCGGAGGCCAACTGGGGCACAGTGACCATGAAATAATACAGTTTTCAATATTCAGGGATGCAAGGAGGACCACCAATCAAACCTCTATGCTGGACTTCCGGAGGGCAGATTTTGACCTGTTCAGAAGACTGGTCCAGAGCACGCCCTGGGACACAATCCTCAAAAACAGGGGCGTACAAGAGGGATGGATGTGCTCCAAGGAAAAAGTCTTGAGTGCACAGGAACAGGCTATACCAATTAGCCAAAAGGCAAGTCAGCCAGCACGGCTTTGTGAGGGGCAGGTCCTGTCTGACCAACCTGACTTCCTTTTATGATCAGGTAACCCGCCTGGTGGATGAAGGGAAGCCTGTGGATGTAGTCTATCTGGACTTCAGCAAAGCCTTTGACACTGTCTCCCATGGCATACTCCTGGATAAACTGGTAGCCCATGGCTTGGACAGGTGCACTCTCAGCTGAGTTAAGAACTGGCTGGATGGCCGGGCCCAGAGAGTGCTGGTGAATGGGGCTGCGTCCAGCTGGCGGACGGTCACCAGTGATGTCCCCCAGGGTTCAGTGTTGGGTCCAGTTCTGTTTAACATCTTCATCAATGATTTAGATGAGGGAATTGAGTCCACCATAAGTAAATTTGCGGATCACACCAAGTTGGGAGGGAGTGTCGACCTTCTGGAAGGCAGGAGGGCTCTGCAGAGGGATCTAGATAGGCTGGAGAGATGGGCTGAGTCCAATGGGATGAAGTTCAACAAGGCCAAGTCCTGCACTTTGGCCACAACAACCCCATGCAGTGCTACAGGCTGGGGACAGAGTGGCTGGAGAGCAGTCAGTTGGAAAGGGACCTGGGGGTGCTGATTGACAGGAGGCTAAACATGAGCCAGCAGTGTGCCCAGGTGGCCAAGAAGGCCAATGGCATCCTGGCCTGTATCAGGAATAGTGTGGCCAGCAGGATGAGGGAAGTGATCCTTCCCCTGTACTTGGCATTGGTGAGGCCACACCTTGAGTATTGTGTTCAGTTCTGGGCCCCTCAGTTCAATAAAGATATTGAGGTGCTGGAGAGGGTCCAGAGAAGAGCAACAAAACTGGTGAAGGGACTTGAGCACAAGTCCTATGAAGAGAGGCTGAGGGAGCTGGGGTTGTTTAGCCTGGAGAAGAGAAGGCTCAGGGGTGACCTCATTGCTCTCTACAACTATCTGAAAGGAGGTTGTAGACAGGTGGGGGTCGGTCTCTTCTCCCAGGCAACCAGCAACAGAACAAGAGGGCACGAGCTTAGACTCTGCCAGGGAAGGTTTAGGCTGGATATCAGAAAAAAAGTTCTTCACAGAGCGAGTAATCAGGCATTGGAATGGCCTGCCCACAGAGATGGTGGATTCACCATCCCCAAAGGATTTAAAATAAGACTGAGTGCCATGATCTAGTAATCATGATAGTGTTGGATTAAGGGTTGGATTTGATGATCTTGGAGGTCTCTTCCAACCCAGATAATTCTATGATTCTATGATTCTATGATCTCGACATCTCTCCTAAACCGAGGGGCCCAGAACTGGACGCAGCACTCAAGGTGCGGCCTGACCAGTGCCGAGTATAAGGGGATGATAACTTCTCTAGTCCTGCTGGCCACACCATTCCTGATGCAGGCCAGGACACCATTGGCCTTCTTGGCCACTTGGGCACACTGCTGGTTCATGTTGAGTTTCCTGTCTACCAGTACCTCCTTAATATCAGTTGTTGCTGTCTAAGAGGTGCAAGTCTCTGCAGGCTGTGTGTCACACATGCCAGCATCAGATGTCTCAGATATCCTGGCACACCCCAAATGTCAATAGATGGCAACAGAAAAATCCTACCCCTAGTCAATACAGGAAGTGGATTGAGGCAGAGATTCACTTTAATACTAAATGTGACCAGTTTAGAAGGAGAGGAATTGTTCTTTAAATACATTGATTTTATTTATGAGGTCTCCATGTATGATAATGAAATTTGGAACACATGGCAGAACTATAACTACTCATGTAGACACCTAAAGACAGGTATCTAATCTTTGAATGGTAACTCTGCCTCAGACATCTAGTATCTCAGTAGTCCATCTACAGTCCCCCAAATAAACACCAGGATCAGCAAATGAATCTTAAATGCAGTAACTATTAATGAAAAGTTTACAAGCAGGTGTCAGAAAGAAAAGTGGAATTATATAAATTGGATTTTTTATTAATACCAAGTATAAGTATGAAACCCTAAGTGAATTAAAAAGAAAATAAAAAGCTACAAGAATGAATGATTTCCAGACTATGGATGAAAAATGTGCTGAAAATTATCAATTTAATAGTTGAATTGTGAAGGAGTTGGGAAAAAACACTCTTTCAAGAGGTAGAAAAAGAAACGTTATTTTCTTCTATTTATCTTCGGTAGTCTTACAAAATGTAAGCATCTAGAATTTAAAGGTCAAAATTACATTTCCCAATGCTTTTTCTTCCTCATGAAGGAGAATACAGAAGTTATATCTACCATTTTAAGTCTAAAGGATAACTTAATTTTGAAATATCACATCAGAAGTTCATTAGAGAAGCTCAGTTTCAGAAAAGTAGCTTTGCTGCAATATATCATTAACATTTCTCAAAATAACTGTCTTGAAAAGAAGAATTAAAAAAAACCCATTTGGTTGAGAATACACCAGCACCTAAGAAAAGTGTCTTCATATTGAGAGAGAACTTAGAAGAGCTCTTCCTCTGTTGTGCTAAGAAAAACCTTACGAAACACTTTTTTTGCCAGAAATTAAATATTCGTACTTACCCAGTACTTGAAATACCCCAGCAGAAAAAGGCTTATATTGTTCAAACATATTTACACAATCAGAAAAAAAACCCTGTCCTAATTTATTGGTTTATTGATTTATACAATAGTTTAGCAACTACCAGACTAATGCTTGACCTTTCATCTCATAAAATCACCATTTACCTCAGGTAGCTGTTGTATTTTATGGAATATAAGAAACTAACTAAATAATGCCTCATGAATCTCTATTTTACCACATTTTGCATAATCTCTAATTTCTTTATGACCTGTTAAATATGACTCAGTGTGTAAGCTGTGGAAACACAGTTCTTGTGACAAGTATTGCCTGTGGGTTGTGCAGTACCTCACTTTCTGCATAAGTTTTATCACTGTGTATAATTTTTAATATTCAATTGCAAGTTGTCATAGAAAATGATTGAATGTGTAATCTTGAACATTGACATTATACCGGCTTATTTTCAAAGATGAATATCTTGAATTTTATTTAAAATGAGATGATGTTCCATGGCATATACAACAGCCAGTCTACTGGACAGGTGGAGGAAAACAAAGGCATTCATCATAAAGAGATCCGATTACTTAAAGATAAACAGGAAAAGCAGCACAGATACATACATTGAAGTACACTGGTCCACTGGTTTTGGAAAAGTCATAGATTTGAATTCTCATACCTAAAATGAAATTATGAAGTGGAATCATGATCCAGTGCTCTCTAAGCCTGAAGTACTTCACTGTCCCAAAATATGTGCATTTTCTCAGGAATTGCTCTAGGGTATCTGTCTCTTTATTTTTTGAGAGGAAAGAAGAGAAGGTATTATTCCTTAAAAAGTTAACCTTTTTGTTTCTATTTGAAACCACTTTCTTTGACTGAAATTACGAACATTAAAAAAGAGCAGACTGAGATTATATTGTGCTGCCATAGAGGAAAAACCTAGTGAAGACGAGTAGAGGCACTGTCATGACACACTACAGCATGAATTCAGAATTGATTTTCTTTACTTGCTGGACAAGAGCACATTTTTACACAAAGCTCTTTTCATGTCCTATAGCTATTTAAGGTCTGTAGGAGGAAATGTTGACAGCCTCTTTCTTAAGCCTCCTTGTAGCTAATACTGCAGTCACTGCCAACTTGGCATTGCTACTCTTGAATTGGACTCTGTGTAGGATTTGTAAAGCCCAACAAATCAAGAAAAATACTTGCCTCACAGCAATTACAGGATTTTCTCTTAGGAGATAAGTAATATGAAATGTGTGTTGCTTTAATGATCAAAATTTCCTAGCATTTAGATGGACAACGAATCTATGCAATTACAGTGATTAAAATCTACACTTAAAAATACATCTTTGTGCTGGAAAAATCAATTTTATATTTTTTAATATCTTCAGTGAAAATACTTGAAAATTTGCAGTAAGTGTCAAACAATGATGAAGAAAAAGTGCTATTTCAATATGCTAAACTATTTATTGTTTACTTAATTTTACAGTTCACATTACAGTATAGGTTATAGAGGTTTAACTTTTCATCTTTTCAGTAACTCTAGTCAAATGGGCCTGTGCAACATAGAACAGATAACTCCAGATAATTTTAGATTTTTTCAACATTAATCTATAGGAGAGATACAATTTACAAATACAGTCACTAACAGCCAGTGTGTTGCCTGCATTCTTGAGCTCCACAATGGGAAAGTATTTTGCAATTTGAACACGCACAAGGTTCATGAAGAAGCAGAAAGTGGGGAGAAATTACTGCTATTTTTGCTGCAGACCATTATTAGTCATCTCTGGATTCTCTTTTGTCTCATGAAAAATGCTCATGAAAGATCTGTTCATACTGTACTTAACGTATTTTCGGAAAGTATAGAAGAACACAGAAATGCTTGTGCTGAGTCAGATCAAAAGCCCATCAAGAACAGTTTCCCTCCCACAGTGGCTAAGAGCAGACACCTGAGTAAGAAAAAAGTCACCATAGCATGGTATGTGCCAGCAATCTTCCAGCTACCAACTCTGCTCTTCTGCAAAGAAACCTTTGGTTCAGCTTTCATGAGAAAAGGATAAATGTCTAGGCTGTGTATATGAAGCCACTTAAGTGTTCACTGTCAGAAAATCAGTTCTTGGCCTTATTTAACTAACATCAAGCTTTCCAACAGGTGATAAGAACAATGTTGTTTACTGTAAAGAGGAAGGAAAAAAGTCAGGATAAAAGCTATTTCTATTATGTCAGCAGGTTTTGTAAAAATCCTGGGGAAGGAGCTGCAGCACTGAAGGGAGAGCGCTGCTGCTGGCAGCATTGATAACTCTAAAGACCCTTGTGCCTTTCAAGGCTCTGTATGTTCATTCAGGTGAACTTTGAATGTAATACAGTACTCTTTCTGATCCAGTTTAGAACAGACTTTAATCACATCACTGAAAACTGCAGCATATGGTTAGGCTATTGATCCCCCTCCTGGTATCCTGTGAATATTAGGATGCAAACCTAATTGTACAATCTATTTTCAGCTATGAAACTTATTTTAAAAGTACTGGTCTATTGTCATTCAGAGAGTAAAGGCATTTTTCTGAAATGCTTACCACTTCAAAGAAGTGTTTTCAGTTACACTATAAACAAAGTCTTGTCGGATCATAAAATCCTGTGCAATTGATTTTCCTCATAGTCCTACCTTCCTTTTTTTCTCTTTTTTTGTTAAAGTAGCTGCTGTTATGAAAATGAGATTGAGCCTTTAGGGGCATTGAGATCTGTATTTTGCATAAAAAAAATCAGCTGCTGCTTTTACATGTCCTTGTCCCTTGTTCAGAGTGAAAACCATTAGCAGTAAGATTTTACCACAATATGTACCTCTATTGTCTCAGCAACACAATTGTTTAAAAATTAAAAATGGCAATGATTGGTGAACAGCAACAATAAGCAGAACTGACAAGGAAAATATCTCCTTTATAAGTCCTCTAACCACTCCTGTGTCTCTGTGTATCTTCTGTAAGAGCTTGATACTCTTTCTTTTGGGTGTTAGATAAATGTTTCACAGGTGTAGAATTTGGCGGGGCGGGGGGGAGCAAAAAAAATGGCTTATCATCAGCTTAAACTAGGTGTCTGAATTAGGAAGCTAAACAGAATCATCCATTTCTTTTACTTCCTTCATGGAAGTGATTCTCTTTTTCTATTGTCTGCAGAAAAACTGAAGTGACATTAGACTCATAATTCAGTTACGAGGAATTGGGCGATGTGAATACATAGCACACTGAAACCTGCTTAAACAACTGAGTAGACTTTGTAGTTTCACGCGTCTTACATCCCATTAATCTTGCTCAATTGTACGTATACCTGTTTACAGAAGATGATAGCCACAAAAAACCAGGAAGTTTAATGTCTACAGCATTCTAAAATGGAAGGTTTGACTCTGAACTGTAACTTTATTTTTATATATATGACATATATATATACTCATATGCAAGAAGACATGACTACAGAAATATAAAAATGTATGTTATACTCATGATTAGGCATACCCCAAAAAATAATCCAATGAAAAAGTTCTTTCAAAGTTCCCAATCTAAGCTGTCATATGTAATCTGCTCTCCAAAGACTATAAATATGTTACAGAATGTCTTCTTCATCACCTTGTCTAATAACTAAAACTAATTTAAGAATTATTAAGTAGACTGTCAACAATACATCATAGAGTTTTATTAATAATATCTACCTATCCACCTAATGCAATAATTTCATTGATGGCTTTATTGTAGGTGTGGGAAGGAAGAGATTTAATTGTAAAAGCACAAAAGATACACCTTTTACCAAATTGCTAATTTCATTTATTAGAGAAAAAATAAAATAAAATGTAGGTCAAACACCCTTGAATTCACAAAACCCAGGTTTCTTAATGCTACAATAAAGTATTCGGTATACATCTACATGTCCAATAGACATTGATGCAGACAGTAAACAGTTTGTGTTGTGCACCTGATTTCTACAATTCTAATCTAGCTCCACAGGTGGAACACAGAATTGTGACTGTTGATTTTGGTTTAGTTTATGCAAAAAGAAGCCCAACTGTTCAATCCAAGGCTGTCCAAAGATATGACTCAAAGTACAGTGAGTTGGGAAAATAGGGATATTCACTTAAAAAAGAACCCTCCTAACTTGGACTAAAACACTAATATAGATGCAGAATAATTAATGTAACAACTCTATATTTATTGCTGCTTTAGTACCACCGTAAAAGTAAATATTCTCACTTAGGTATTTAGTTTAGTTTTGGTATTCATTTAATGAATGGAGAATTATTCTAATGAACTACAGTTTACAGCATTTTGTTAAACAACTCGGCTATTTACACCTCTTTCAACGTGACACTTAAATTATCAGAGCAAAGGCTCAGACACAATACGTGAGTAAACATTGCCTAGTTTAAGAATAAATAAGAGCCATATTCTATAAATCTGCAGTGTCTGAAGAGTGGTAAACTTGGACAGAAAAAACTGCAAACATTTTGAAAAAAAAAGTTTAATTTTATTTTTAATTCAGAATTGTCTTTAAAACCCAATCAAATAAATATGAGACTAAAAGAAGACAGTATATGAAAATACTAATTTTTCATTCATGACTTAAGAAAATGAAGTTTTAGATTTCTTAGAACAATTGCTAAAACCAATTATCTACCTCAAACCTATGTATAAAAAAATAGCACCTGAAAATAGCACCAAATTTTCTGGAAAACTCTCTTCTATCCAAGCATATATCCCAAGGCCTAAAGCATATTCCGATGATGCACTACTCCCCTCAAAGCACCCATGCTGTCAGTCAAACCACGTGGGCCTCTAATGGTGTGCACATGCCCTTATAATTTGAAAGAGTAATTTGATATTCCTTTTCTTATTTCACTGCCAAAAATATCACATCTCCCGATATTCTTGTACTAAACAAAAGGTCTGTTTAGGCTGAATAAGACCATGTAAATGTCCAGTTCAGCAGGACAAAAGCAAATTAACATCCAAACGTTTAGTGAAATGAGCCATCATTATCTGAATCCCAAGTCAACATCAAAGACTGAAGAAAATGTTTATACTCAATTTTGCTCTTTTTTTCTACAGACATTAGGATACGACCATTTAAGCAATTTTAGCGCAATCTCATACAATCAAATATGCGTGTGTTTGTTTGGGCAAGAGGAGAAAAACATAACTTCTTTTTGATTTGACTAACACTCCACCTAACAGACAGTACCGTTGGTAGCATTGAAACAAAAAAGCCTTTTAAGAATTACTAGTAGGGATCTGATTCTTCTCCACATCCAGGAAACTTTTAATGACACATAATTAAATATTAGTTGGAGGGAGGGGGAAATGAGATCAGTTATTTTTATTTGACTGAGTAACATTTCAATTGTTTGCAGGTCAGCATATCATTTAGGATAACTTAGAGAAAAAAAAGTTATTACTTAGTTATTTGCATGACGCCATGAAACTGTGCAACTTAGAGTGATAAGAGGCTTTCAAATGAACACAGATTTCATGAAACCCACAGGCTACGAGCTATGAAGGCCACAGTGAGTTAGGAGCTTTGATACAGAATTTTTAGGATCTCTCTAATGGAGGTATGTGCTCAGCCAAGCCTTTAAAATTTTAATATTTGGTATCTGATTTCCACATTTCCTGAAGAGAAGATGTAGTGGACTTGTAAACGCCCATGCTATAAGCTAGGAAGATCTTCCCCCTAGACCGAGAATGTAAGACATTAGAAGTCAAAATATTGACAGCCTTGAATGCATTTCTATTGCCCCAAAATCTTGGGAAGCCCTGCTATACTTGGCATTTTAGACTTACAGTACAGCTGATTTCCTACCCTGTACTTTCTTAACTTTGATTGTAGCAAAAAAGTACAGTCGGCTACTTTCATAACCAATTTCCCCTTCCAGCACAAGGATGTTCTGGAAGAATATTCAAGCAAAGTAGAAAAGGTAGCATGAATCTACTTCTGCAAAATTAACTAAACTATATCATTTTTTTCTTTCTTAGAAAATGGTATAGATTGTGCATATTTTGCTGTCTGCAGCTTTGGAGTGCAATGTATTAAGACTACAATATGAAGCATCTGTTTTGTTCTCTTCTATTTTTTCAGTGGAAGTACTAGCATTATTCAACTCAAATAAAATGTAATAAAGACATAAACAGTATAAAGGTAGTGACACAGTAAAACATACATAAACAACTATTAGTTACATTTCCCTTGAAAGTTACCTGTTCCAGTGCCTAGTAACATAAATCTGCAACAATTTATTCCAGAATATAAATATGCCATTAATTTACACACATGTATCTTTTAAAAAAATAATGGGTTTTATTTATTCAACCAGTCTTCCTGGCAGAAGACTTATATACGTGAATCATTGTTATTGGGTAAAAAGGTACTCAATATAACTCTATTTGATAGACTAAAATTGGGGTAGAATTGCAATATACTAATGTCACCAAAAAATGTAACAAACTATCAAACTGAAATTTTATTTTAATACAGTGCTGAATCACTGTTTTTCTGGTTATTACTTATATTCTATATAATAGATTCTTCCCCTATATTAGACTGTGATTTAAAGATAGAAAAAAACAACATGAAACTTTACCATGAAGAGCCATGAATAGATTTGAAAGATGTTATGAAGATACCATTACGACAATCTTTTCTGATCTGTTGAAAATTTCTATTTATAATGTAACATAGCATTCAGAAAGTTTCTGAGAAATCAATAAAAAAATATATAGTACCACTTCAAGTATCTATCCAAGTATTTAATTGCTATTACTAGGACACACACAAAGAGAGGGGGAAAAGAAAAGAAAAAAAAAAGATTTTTTTTAATCTGGTCTGCCAGTGCCTTAATTGCAATTATGATAATTACATATTCTATTGCTATTTGAAGTGTCACTACTCTCAGACATCTCTTTTTGAGTGCTTACCTTCCTCCTGCAAGGCAGGTATATTGCCTGTCTTTTAAATGCAGTAAATAAACCCTTTAGTCTCCTGATGTTTCATTCTTTTTACTTTGTCTGAGTTCTATATAGACATGCATTTTTTTACAGTAGTCTGATTTTTATTATATGTTCTTTTAGATGTTATTATATAACAGTAGTTTATTTGAATTTGTATGATATGACTTAAAACCCCCAAACTCATGGCAACTGATACTTTATAACACAATGAATTCTGAAGAATTAAGTCCGCAACAAGTTTTGATGATCACACTGTATTTTGCATTACTCTGTTAAATACCCCTAAAAGCTAACTCATAAGCAGAAAGGTGTGTGATGAGAATTTGTTCTTTTTTTTTTTTTGTGAGATGGTACCTGTCTTTAAAGTAGCTGCCTATTTGGAACAGTTTTGAAACAGGCTTTTGCTAGAAAGCCTATTTCCACCTTTAAACTCAGCCACCTTATGTGCTAATAGGAACTGATAATTAATCTAGTGATCCTCTTCCATTCCAGTCAGTAGAATTATTATTAGTGACTTGAAATGGAAATGGATGAATCCCAATTAAACCTGCCGTAGAAATAGATTTTACATGCAACATTGAAACTTATATAATGTTCTGATCCACACTGTGACTAATACAGAAATTTAGAGAACACTACAATCCAGTGATTTGTGCCACAGTATTTAGAAAAATGCCACAGAGAGTTAAAAAAAAGCAAGTTATTTTTTACTCAAGATGCATTATACAAAATCCTACATCATCTCTCCCTTTCTCCTGCACTGTACACTGTTCTAGTACCTAATAAAAATAATATTGCTTTGAAGATGTTAAATGAAGACATTCAGTACTCCAGTTTTTATTTGTGTAGAAAAAATAAGAGCTCGATGCTCTATTTCTTTCCATTTGCAGATGCATAAAGCAGTCACTTTAGAAAATGAACCCAGTTAAATTTATAGCTAGTGTGTTCTCATTTACTCTAATCTCTGCTGGCTCAGCATAACATGCTGCCTTTACACAGTGCCTACTAGTAAATGCACCCTAACAAATACTGTAATGGCTAAAGAAGTAAAGGAAAATTCTCCATTTAAATGTTAGTAGAATTCACAGTAATAGAACGGTGTAATATTTGGACAAGAAAAGTATCATAAAAGATAAAATAAACGCAGTTATAAGATGTCTTTTCATTTAGTAGGTGAACACTTAGCAAAAAATTGTTTATTTCATAGCAGATTGATGACAATGTTTACCTTTTCATATTAAGAAGGGTGTAATTAATTTTGAAAAAATCATTAAAGAGCCCGATAGTATACTGCCAATTGTTTCTGGTTCTCAGACAAAATAATCTGCAAGCTTTAATCCTTGAGCTATAATCCTTGGAAACTTCTTTCTTAGTTCTACATTGCAACTCTGGAAAATTATCTTCATGAATTTACTAAGGTATGTAGATGCTGGATGCCGCTGGTTAATTTGCAAAACATGGTTTTTCTTCCAGACTCAGAACACTAAGAATGTTTACAGTCTAAATGATCTTAAATCACTAACAAACACTTTTGAGAAACTTTTATATTTTAGATGGTTTTACATAATGGAATGTTCGCCTTGCCAGAATGCATGCCTAAATAAACTCATCAGGCAGCAATGACATTTGAAAACAATGTCACTGTCTGGATCAAAAGCAGGTATTAGTACAAATATCCTTAGATCACTGTTCCATGGAGATAAAAAGCTCAGCAAACTTGGCTTGAACTTCAAAGTTTTCTGACTCCTGCCTGTGCGTTTCAGACTGAAAAATTAAGAACTTGCATTCCTGCAAATCTCTTTTCATATAATAAGTTGCTATGAACATCTAGAATCAAGTCCTAGCTAAAACTATGTTTCCTTCTTTATGCCCCAAGCACCCTAAACAGTCTGGGAATTATCCTTCTTCATAAAAAAACCCAAAACAACTAAGATCTGATGCGCACAGTAGATCTGATAAAGTGCAGATCACATTACTAATAAAAATGTATATTAGAGGAAAATTTGTCCTTCAGTATGAGAACAGTATCTTTATTCGTTTGAATATTAATGATATATTTATATTCAGATGATTCACTCGTATGAATCAGAAAATGCAGGGGCTTTTTTCGGATAAATCTCTTTATCTTAATAGTTCATAGCTATAAAAACAAAACAAAAAGAAAGAATAAAAAAATTAACTACTTCACTTAGAAGAGAAAATGCTGATTTCTTTCTCAGGGAACATGAGACTATGAAGTACATACTTGCATTTATCCTTATATTATGCACAATTGCAGATCTAGAAAGTAACCATGGAGTTATAGGTATATGAGTAAGTCAAGCAAGCCCTCACCTCCATTAAGAAATTTACCTGAGGAGTATATTTTTTAAGAAAAGCTTAAACAACAAAAAAAAGGCCTATCTTTCTTCACTATAGAATTTCAACCTTCAAAAAAAAATGTTCACAGGAACCACTACCAATGTGGGCTTTTAGTGTGAGATAAATTCTTCTGGTTTTAAGCAGGCATTATTTTTGAAGTGACGTAGGAAGACTATCTCACCTGTCCCACAGCAAGGAAGGCTGTCAATGACTTTGGATTGTCATTGACTTTGGATTACATAACGAATAACATCTGGAAGGAAAATGTCTCAAAGAGCAAGTTCAGGAAGCCATTAGACAAGAGTGGATTGTCCCATACTGTGGGACAAAATGGAATATTACAAATAACTTTTAAAAACAAACAAAGAAATCATGTATGGTGCTATTACATTACATTCAAGGTCCTCACACAACAAACAAAAACTGAAGTGATAGTGATATTAATAGATGCCTCCTTACTTCAGTAATCTGGCTTTCAAAATAACTTGATCTCTATTCAACATATTTAATAGGGTCGGCTCACCAATATATTGTCTTTGGTTTTCTCTTGTCATGGCTACTAATATAACCATCTGTGTTGTGCATTGGGGATTGCTTCCATGCTGGATGTTCATTGTTTCCTTTTAACATTAGATTTGATAAATCCATAGCTGAAGTAGAAAAATCTAGATATATCTCTGATGGCAGACAAAGAACAAAAAGCTAGTATAATTATTCAGGAGAGATATTATTTTAATCTTATTTACCTAAATTAGATGAAATAAGACCTTTCAATCTGAAAAATTGTATTATGAAGCTAAGTTTCCTTAGTGATTTTAATCTCAGCTCAAATAATGATTATAAAATAGTTTAACAACACAGAAAATACAATCTTATATTTTTGGTCAGTACACTTTGGAATGTGAGATATGTCAGAATACTTGTTCGAACATCAGCAGCCAACACACCATGATCTGTGGATGTATTGGATCTATCATACTTGCTCTGTGAAATAAATTTCTTAATTCATAAATCTAGAAGAAATACTGCAGCAACTACATTATATTTTACAAATAGATTACACTTCTTAATTATATTAAAACTCTAAATGGTTTAGGGAGAAAGCTTTCTATTGCATAACAACTTATCTCTCAGCTACCTAGGGACAGTTGATAATGGCGAACAGTTGCTCTACAATAAAAAAAATGATCAATAGATAACAAAAACTTTCTGTAATGTTAGTTTAGGTCACACACAATTCATTCAATCTCTCAACAGTTCAGTAATAACAAAGCTATTATCAAAAGTATTTGTTTCATTTTAAATATATGGGTCAGAATGTGCTGATCTGTACTTTTGTAAAATATGGTAGAAGTTTCGGTTCAATTCAAAATATTTAAGTATCCAAGCCACAATACTTGGACTGGCAAATACTGTGATGAGTGAAACGAAGTTTGCACTTGTACAAAAGAGAGCTCTGTTACTTCACTAATAACTAGTTTGCATTCATAATTTACAGATGCTAGTAAATACTCATGATCTTTTGGAAGCTAGTGTCAGGAAAAATAATAGGCTAATAAAATGTTTATTTTTCTTGTAGCAGAGTTAATTAAATAAGATTTCTTTTATATGAAAACCTATTTTTCTAAAGCACACAGTAGTACATTTACCAAAAGACAACGTGTAGCTCTTTAAAAATATTGATCAAAGTCTCTTTTCTTCGAAGGTACAAATAATAGATATAGCCTCATGTACAGCTTTCTTCTTCTTTGTTTCTCCTGCAAGACAAACAGGTCTTGAACTCAAACAGTTCAAACAGTGACATATGGAAATAACTATTTAGTTTCATATCTGAATTTCTAGAATTTATTTAGATACGTGCATCAGTTATGATGTGGTGCTCATAGTAGCAACGTGGAAACTGTATTTGTGAAAGATGTTAAGAACAAGAACACTTGCTTTTGTCATTAGTTTTGATTTCTGTATAGCCTTGGGCAAATAAATTAATTGCTTTACATTATGTTTACAATAAGTGAAATAATAAAAACCTGCTGAGTTGAGAGAATATAGGAATCTGAGAGCACTGAATTGTTTAGGTTGCATTCCCAAACTATCACATTGGGGATAGAAATCAACTGAATCCAGACATCACATGTTAGACTTAAATCGTGAAAAAGGGATTCTGTTAATTATCATCAGGTATGAATTCTATAGAAAGTTTGTGGTATTGATATATTCCCATGTCTTTATAGGATTAATTCAATAAAGGTGGTGTTGAGTGCTGGTTTTAGTGTCTTAGGATTTGGAAGACATCTGTGTGGGTCTGGCAGATATGAATAAGTGAAAGGTCTGCACTGGCCTGGAAAAGAAACTAGAATCCTGATAGGATAACCTAGGGCATCCACAACACCAGACACGTCTGAGGGCAGAGATCATTTTCTTTTACACTAATATTTTCTATACCGCTTTTAAAAGTTTTAATTACTCATCATAGGACCTTTTGTTTTAGCAAACATGAAGATGAAATTCACCTAGAAAACTTTTATTTACTATGAATTTTCAATCTTCTTGAACAGTTTGTATGGCCATCTGTGCTCATGCTGCAGGTTATAATAAAACTCCATGTATATTTGAGAAAGACAGCAAATAACATCATGGATCATAACTTATTTTCTCAAGCTCAACTGATACACACACATACACACACATACAAAATCTAAATGAATAAACAAATAAAAATCTAAGTGGCATACATAGCTGTAACCACTAGAAGCCACTGGTATATTCCATTTATGTACAGCAGCCAGGAGTTAGTGGATATAACTTCTGCAGAATGTGTGTTCTGAAGAAAAACATATTATCTAGGAATTTCAAGTTTTGTTATTTTTCCCACATTTATGGTATGAATTTCATCCTACTGATAGCATTGAACTGTGTGAGGCTTTGCGAAAAGGAAAAATGAAAATATTATTTAAATACAATGAGGCCTTTAAAAGGGCATCAAGACATGAAAAAGAATAATGGTAGAAACAGACGTACATATCTGCTCCCAAATTTCAGTTCCACTGAAGTGTGAGACAAAGCTTGCATCTGGCTTTCATGATAGGATGATTTTTTTAGTTCGATTGCAATACTTATTCTCAGGATACAGGTTTCTGAATAGTGAGTTGTCCTGGGTTGCCAAAAGTATGTCATTATTAATATTTTACTCCACTTCTACCTGTTTATGACAACTTACGTTTGAAGGAAATTATGTGTATACAGAAATTAGCTGTACTATCTAAATATGTAGCTATTCTAGTGGAAGCTTTCATTGGTTAAATCCTATTCCTTAATTTCTTTTAGAAGTCATTATTAAAACTAAAATGTCTGAAGTCAATACACTATCTACCATTAAATTATGATTTTTAGTTCTAAGCTTTCGGAAAAAATCAGGCCTTTACATTACGACAGCAGTATACAAATGTATATTTTCACCTACAACATCTTGTTTTCTCATCTGCAGGCTTGCAGATAGCCTTACAGGGTGGAGAAGAAAACAGAAACAGGGAGCAGTGGGATGAATTTAGGACTTTCACACCTAAACCTACAGTTCTGTTTTGTGGCAGCTTCTTTCCTAAGGGGTTGTAGTAAAAGAAACAGTTAGAAACAGAACCAGATGATTTATGAATCCAGGATGTTATGGCTGTTAATGCTCTTAACAGGATTTTTTTCAACATTGGTATTGCTGCAGGGGCACAAATTATTTACTTGTATCAACAGTCATCTTATAAGGACATACTCTCAGTTCAGCTGCAGGAACTGGAGAAACGTACAGACACTGAACTCTTTGGAACATGTTGGAAGAACACAGTTTCCACAAATAAGTGTCTTAATGTTGTGGTTTTTGGGAATCATGCCATTAGTTTAAGCTATATGGATTTCAGACCTAGCAAAATCGTTGAGTATTTCAACAGAGACTGAATTTAGCAGTAAAACAAGCAAATAATAACAAACAAACAAACAAAAAAACCCAAACAGTTTCTTGGCAGTGAATTTGTTCTCAAGCAAGTATCTTGCTAACATGTCCCCTGAAAAAGAGGAGGTAGAATAGATGCTAGAATACGCAGAGAAAAAGGAAGTCTTTATGTCACTAGAAGCAACAAAGAGGGACAACTGAACCTTTAAATACTCCATTTCCTTCTAGATAAAAGGAAAGGACATTCTCTAGCTACCACAAAATAAAAAAAAAATACTGTAGGAAGAGCCACCTGCCAAATGGACATTGGGAAATAAATGTATAGTGGAAGCAGCTGGAGCTGGATGAAAGAAGGGTCTGTGTACCACACTTAGCTAAGGCATTACACCTGTCTCCAGTACTTAACACCTGTCATCAGTTTTTATATGAAGGTATCTTTGTAGGAGCCATTTTTCCACGAACTCTAATAAAACTTTTGTTGTTGTTGTTGAGAATTTTTAAAATTAAACATGTATTGATTGATGGGAACTTCATCTTCACTTCTTAAGTATTTAAGTTAACTGTTTCCCACTTTGATAGAAGTTGTTAAATGATACTCAGTTCTAATACGAATGAAAGGATGAACACATATGAGTTCTCAAATATACAAAAAAAAGTATTGCAGAAATTCATATGACATTTAAATCTGTTTTCTGAGAAGAAAACAAAGTAGTAATATCGATATTGTTAATTTTGCTTCTCAGTTCATCTGCAGAACTGTTGCAATAGGACAAGGAGTAAGGTAGATTCAGACTAGATATAAGGAAAAAATCTTTTACGGTGACTGAGGTGTAACACTGGAACAAGTTGCCCAGAGAGGCAATAGATACCCCATGTTTGAAAACACTAGAGGATGGAGCTCTGAGCAACCTGATCTCGTTGAAGACGTCCCTTGTCACTGCACGGGGGTTTTGACTAGATGAACTTTAAAGGTTCCTTCCAACCCAAACTATTCTATGATTTTATGATCTTATGAACATATAATTAACTGCATATCACATACTTAGAAGGTTTTTTTTTTAAAAAAAATCTGGTCTGTAAAAGTAAAGCCAAGAAACAAGAAGTGTAAAGTTTTCCTAAAAATGAAGAGCAGATAAAGTAGAAACTCAGAGCTGTGCCTACAACAAAAGATCAACTTCCTCATTTTAGCACTTTTTATGAGAAAAAATAATATATTTAATAAACCAATATTTAAAACGGGTGTATGCTTGATCAAAGAATAAGCAGCCCTGTATTTAACACATTTATGTTTAATGCATACATATATATGTATAGCAACATTAGCTATTATAGCTATTTAGTGTAAATTACAGAGGGATAAATGAAATATAATAGACTAATTAACGTCAATCTTTTGACCATTATTCTCTTAGCAGTGAAACAGAAAGTCATAGAGTTCAATGTACAGATTCTTATAATTTTAAGTATTAATAGCAACCCAGTGGTATCTTTCTTTTCACTTCTCAGAACAAACTTTTATATTTTGAAACATTAAAAAATAGCACATTGTTTACTGAGATATTATAATGGTTTCTACTCTCTCCTGTGCCCACAACGCATACGAACTGTTTTGCTAAAATAGCTGACAGTTCACAGGCAGATTCTCTGCTGCAGGTAGAAAAGGTAGTCTGGTTTATGGCAGCTAATTATGTGGCCAAAAGAAAGCCATGTTCTGATAACCATATCATGAGAATAATCTGAAGTGCCTAAATGATCTCTAATCAGATCCTCCTAGACCAAGGGACAGTCTTCCTCTCTTCAGACCTTCTCTCTTTCTTCCAGGTTCTGGGATTCCTGAGTATAGCCTTAGGAGTAAACACTGAAGCAAAAAAGGCAGTCACCAGAGCAAACACCTTATTCAGCAGCAGGCCCGCATTTTCCCTAATGTTCCTTTTACTGCTGATATACTTGAAGAAGCCCTTCTTGTTGCCCTTGATGTCACTTGCCAGATAGAATCCCAAGTGGGTCTTAGCCTTCCTCGTTGCATCCCTGCACAATATGACAGTACTCCTATACTCCTCCCAGATGGCCAGTCTGTTTCTCCTATTCACTCCCTGGTCTAATGAAACTTATCTTCTTCTCCAGCACAAGAGAAATGCACAGAGGAGGTGAAAAGCACCTCTTTTGTACAGGTGTGGAATAAAATCCCTCCCAAATAATAGAGAGACGTATAATTTGAGCCTCCTGGATGAAAGCTCAAGCCATATACAGGAGCTATCTAGATGATGGAAAAAAGGAATTACAGAAATACATATCACATTTGTGTCTTAGTGGACAGTTCTAATAATCAGACTAATTTTGAACAGATCTCAGTCAGCTTTTTGCTGCTTTATGATCCTATTATAACATAGTCAAACTTTTCTGTGTCATACATGGCAGAGTTTTCTAAAACAGAGCTCTGAATTTTGTTCTACTGATTGGACTCCACACATACTGCCAGTAGCTTTTAGGAATACAGAATATCCTAATTATTCCTGTACTGAATGGCATCACACTCTGTCCTACCAGAACTGTAGCGGTCCAACAGCAATTCAGTTAACAGTCATTGAAAAACACTGGCCCAGTGGGATGGGATGTCCATTCTATTTCCTTTCAGCTACAGGACAGAAAGGATGGAAAAGCCAACAGCTGAATATCTCCCTTATGCACGATATTTATCACTGTATTCTTATAGCTCTAAGATGGAATTTGGCCTGTCTGCTGAACAAATGGGACTTCTTCATAGTCTGTTAAAGGATGATGATATCCTTTCTGAAGGTACTGATTCTTCCTCAAAAAAATGAACATCATTTTTTTATGAATCTGTTCCTGATTCCTGTTGCATTATAGATAAACAAGAAATATTTAAAACATTATGGTACCTGCATTTTTACTTTTTTAGGACATCCAGAAAATATATAAGGCCTTCCCATGCACAAAAGCTTAAAAGTATGATTTCATTAGAAGAAATTATTTTCTTTTCAAGTATTAATGTGAATTTTAACATATTTATTGGTTTTGAAGTTAATTCCGAAGTTTACAGTATGCTGTTAGGAGAGCATTTGGAATAGTCCATGCTTTGTCTTTGTCTTCTACACTGTAAATCTTAACTATGTTTCACACAGAACGTAAAACATACATCATAGCCATTAACCTTCCCCTTAGTTGCTGATAAAGTAAAATAGGTCCATTCTTTACAGTAACAGTAATGTATCTGTTCAGACAAATATTCCTTTTGCTGCAATAAAGTGCAGTGTTTTACAGTTGCATACCATCTTTGCAAACTATAAAGTGGCAATTAAAATTGAATATGTACAGAATACTAAGTGAAGATTGAAGGCAAAACTGGATGGAAGAGCTTTTCCTAAAACTGAACAAAACCTGAAGTTAAACACATATATTAACTAGTTTTGCTTATGAGATTTTTGAACTTCCAGCAAAGATGGAATACTGAATTAATTCATGGTAATCCATTTCTGAAGGTTGTGAATTTGATACAGTTAAGCTCCCAACAATTAAATGCCTGATGCTTTTTTATTGCATGCGAGTTATTTACATCAGGAGGCTCTAACTGAAATATTGGCAAAATTTAAAATTTAAGAAGCTGTTTTGTAAAAATATAAACAAAAAATTATTTAACAGTATTAATAACTTAATAACATATATTATGATTTCATAATTGTTCATAATTTTAAGTCGAGCAAGAGACTGAGATTCAGATCTAGCTTTGTTTCGTTTTCCATGTAGTCTTATGTGATAGATAGATATATCTAGATGCATTTTAACATCTCCCAGTCAAGAAGCTTATTTAGGATCAGGTCAAAACTCACTGTGAGGATCACACTCATGCATAAGGGTTGGTTGCTGGCCTAATACAGTGAGATCCATAAAGTTAGAGATCATGTCTTTATTCACATTTATGCTTACAAGGCATGTTTATACATGAAGGATTCCAGATAGAGACTTGTGATGCTATAATATCTGAGGATATATGAAGTATTTGAACTGTATAGTAATATTAGTACTCCCCAAAAAATCCATTCATGGCTCTCATCACATGCTCTTACAGCCACATAAATTTTCCACTGCCATATTACTTGCCTTCTCACATATATTCCTCGTGATTATAACACTGAAGGACTTTTGATTTATTTATTTTAACTAAAAGTTAAAAGATATTCTCGAAAAGAAAATAATAACTTCAGAAACAAAGTAGCATATGGACATATGCCAATTTATCAGTTTGTGAAAGTACTGGAAAAGAAATGCAAAAATACTGTTTATAGATACTTTTCTATACAGATATCACTGTCAGTATAATTTTAATCTTATTTCCATCAAAATCCATTTCAATGAGCCAGAAGATTTAAAAAAAAATATTTATCACAAATTACGTGATCAACAAAGTAAAAAGAAAATTCATTTTTTATGGCTTTCTAGCTGCTTATCATATAGGGCCACAGACCTAATGCCACACAGAAACTCATAGCAACACATTTGATATAAATACATGAACCAAGATAAAGCTACAGGATTAGGGCCTTACCATTTCTCTTCAAGTGTATGAATATGAGATGCTAGCATTAAAGAGAAGGCACAAGAACAAGTGGATGAAAGTAGTCAGTTTGACATGTTCTTGGTTTCAAAGGTTGTAAAATAACTTAAGTTTCTGCACTTGTCCATATGTTTCAGCAAAGTTGTAAAGTTTAAAGCCATACAGAATTCATTGTGAAACAATTCTCTTCCCTTATGCTCTTTAGAAAATGTAATTCCCAAAATTAGAGAAAAAAAAACATGAAGTGAAATGAGATATACACAGGTCACTGCCAATTATGGAATACTGCATATCCAGTAGAATTTTTGGAGGGGATGTATATTTTTCTGAAGTACATAAAAATACTCTCAAGTACTGGTATGGGCATTACTAAACTGTAGATATTGAAAGACTCAAAGTTCTTGAAGTACTTACATAATGCTTCACCCATGATCTTTACCTGATGTTTTTTCCATTACTGTACTTTCAGGTGCTATGCATTCTTTTCTGGTTTAACCATACCCAAAAGTACATTTCTTTATCTGATAAAACATCCCAAACCAAGCCCCAAACCACCCATAAATAAGCAACTTCATTTTTTAAAACAAAATAGAAAAAATAGTGAAAGTAATAATAGTAGTAGTAATAATAATAATACCAACAACAGCAACAATAACAGCAACTATCTTATAAACAACAGGCATCCATGGCCCTGATTGGTAGAGCTTTTCACTACACATCTCTCTTTCTGACTTTCCTATATCATGTGTGAGTGTTGTGGGAACAGTTTTCATCTTTTTTGTCTCATTCTGACTTTAGTTCATTATTGTTTTTGCTATTTCAGAAACAAGAGAAAATAAAAAATAAAAATTGCAGTTCCAACAGCGAATGCTAGTGGAATAACCTCCAGCTTCTGTATATCAACTGTAATTTTTAATTTAAACCTTAAAATATTATTAAATACTATTAAACTACTATAGTAACGGTCACTATAATTTCCCAGAATTGTAATGAAGATTGGAATTTTTAGTTATTAGTTGTTGTGAATTACACTTGAAATAAAAGGTGCCAAGAATTATAACAACTGTCATTCAAAAGCTCATGTTTTGGCTATGTTATTCTGGGAATTCATACTAATTCCAGCTGAGTGACGATTTGCTTGCAGCCAGTCACCTCTGAGAACTTATTGATGGTGGCTGCTGTATTGTTTTAAAGTTATATATACACCTACAAAGTTGTCCAAAAGGTAAAATCTGACTTATTCCCTTGTGCTTGCACAGGTACTTGCACATCTGCCCACTGAGTCAGATTAGAGATTTGACATAGCAGATAATGTTAATTTCTTTTCTATATCTTCTTTAGTTTCCTGTTTAGATTTTCTAATAAGGTCTTTTTTGGACAAATGAAAGTTAAAATGATACCTAAGAAAAAACCCAAATCTTAGCTATAAAGCCTATGCTGTTTCTCCTTCATAATCTGCAAGAAGCTGTACCAGTTAATCCCAGAAAAAAAACGCAACCTGAAAGTTAGAGAACATTATTAAATACAATTTTTTTCTTATTTTTTATGAAAACAGTCAAAGAGAATAAAAATATCTTTACAAACTGGTAAAATGCTTTGGAGTATATTGTTTTATGAAATTACTGTGGAAACCCTGGACATCTGATTGGTAAAAACAAACCATTTGAAAAACGACAGTTGCTGCAATCATAGAAGGAAAAAGAAGGAAACAATTGTGAGCACTGAAAAGAAAACAAAACAGTAGTTTCTGTAGTTAGTACTGTATTTTTGATAAATGCTACCAGCACATCAGAAGCCTTTTTTACTTCTTTTTTTTTCCTAAGATATGCAATTTACCTAACACTCAAGCAGAGGAAATGAATATACAGTATAGTCATTTATTAGTTCTATTGTTGATTGATTTTACTTCTTCAGAACGTTTTATTCTTATGCACATTCTAGCATAAGCAAGCCTAAGGTGCAACAGATAATTCAGTTGTAAATTGTTAATCAGTGATTCACCTATTGCATTGCAATTATTCAAAACACGAGGTTAGAAAGGATCAAGATGGAAGGTTTATTTCAAAACAGAGGCATCAGAACAACTGTTCAACCCCAGAACAACTGTTCAACCCCAGAACAACAACAGTTCAACCCCACAGCTTTCAACAGCTTAGAAGAGGCACGAATAACAACGTGTAAGTTCTTATGTTAGATTTTGCTCATTGTAGTATTTTGTGCCCCCAGTTCTTCATTTTTACATAAAAATTCTACAAGAATAAGTGGCTGTAAGTAAAGATCTAAATTCTCATCTTTGCTTGAATCACAGTTACAACTTGATGCTAGTATCTCACAACTAAGCACATCAGTCTATAACAATAGTATCACTAAGATGTTTGAAATATAAGATTGAAGAAAGACTGCAAGTCTTTAAAAAAATAACTTTTTGCATATTGTTAAAAAGTAGTAGCAATCTTCTGGGGTTTGATTTGTTTTGTTTTGGGTTTTTTTTCAGTACAGATATGGAAAGAGAAGATTTGGGAAGGAAGAAGTGGAAAAAATATAAAACAATATTCTAGTTTCTATTTTCTGTGTCTGGGATATCCTAGAAACCTTCCACCCAGATAGTGGCAGATGAGAGACTGATTAGCTTAGTACAAAAAGGCAATCCTCAGTTGTTTACAATTAAATGCAAATATACAGTAAACGTGGTTGATCAAAAATAAATTGTAGTTCAGGTAGAAGGATTAGAAGGGAAAGATTCAATATAGAAAGATCTTCAAGAAACTCCATCAATGGCATTGCTCTTTGTATGCTGTTACACTCTTGTGTAAGGGAAGTCTGATTAAATGAGTCTCTCAGTTTAAGTCTTTTATATATCTATATAACTGACTATTTTACTACACCTATATTAAAGGTTAGATCTAACTCCATTCCTCAGTTCTACCAATGTCTCCTTGCTGGCTTGTCAAGGAAGGGTCCTTATGCTGTAATTAAGAAAAATGCTGTTTCAAGATTGACTTGACAATGTCAGAATGCTAAAATCACCTCTCCGCTAAGCTACTTGAACAATCTTTTTCAATTTCTTTCAATTGCAGTATTTTAAAATTTCATCTTAATGTATTTAATGTGAGTTTATGGGAAGTGATTTCACCACTGAGGAAGCAGAGAATGCAACCTAATATTATTCCAGTGCTCGGAGAAACAGGAAATTACAGGATATTTTAGACCTATGTTAATTCCATAATAAAATTTTCTGAATAAATGTGTAGAAATAGTTATGATAATCTGTGAAAATATTCCAATATGCCATGGCCAATTTTTAATATTTAACATGACAGTCACAATTTATTTCATGTCTTTCTCAAGGCATAAAGAGATCTGAGGTAAATCTTATTTTTAAAAATCTGAGTCTTTCCTTTTATGAAGAAAAATCTTGAAACACAGTCATCCTTTTGCTGGTAGTGATTAATTGTACATGTATCAGGTTGCAATCTATGCAAAACAGCTATAAAGAATCTTCATTCATAAAGATTTACAGGTCTTTGCATCATACTGAATGATAAAGCATAGCTTTTAATTTGAATTAAATGTTTAGTCACATTTTGTAGGCAGTACTCATAATCTTTTAGCAGCTTGGATGCTTAGTATTTTTTCTCATTTAGCAAGATCCTTTTCCATACTTCACACTAGCAGTGACTGATAGTTGAACAATTACCTAGTGCAAGATCTGCACTCTGCCAATCTGTTTAAGAAAAGCAAAGGTTTTCATTTAACAAAGTCCAGATTAGATTTGCAGAAAATAGAAATGAAAAATTGGCTGATTGATAGGTAATCTATTCCCATGGAAATGCAAAGAAGCTTCATGCTTACTTGTTCTCTCGTGTCAAGGTATACGGTGTTCATGTAAATAAGGATCGTACTTTATTCTCTGTTTATTAGGAACATGCTATTTTACAGAACCTTTCCTATCTCATGCAGTCAAAGAATCTAAATTTACATGAGACTCTTTAATCTGCCCATCAAAAAAATTATTTTTGTACGGTTCTTATTGTTAGGAATCATTTTTTATTTATTACATATTTATGTGGATTTTGATTTGTCTTGCAAAACATTTATGATTCTTAATGTACAAGCCACTATAGAGTTAGTAAATTTTAGCAAAGACTAAACACTATAACGATATATCAAGCAATATATCATAAACTAGGAATATGTCTTTCAGCTTTATATTTCAATCACTTTTTATTTCTAATTCAGCTTTTTTCTTTCTAAGTCACCCTGAGGCTTACATCCTACAATAAAAATCTGATTCTAGAAATAGTGATCAAAAGTGATGGCTATTTGCTTCATTTTTTTCTGTTTTCTCCTCTTTTGCTTTCTCTAGTTGTTGAAAAATGGCTTTGTTTGCCAAAGTTTGCTCTCCCAATAGTACTATAAAAATCTGTTAGAATACTTGTCAATTTACTTTGTTGCAGAAGATAAGGCCTAACTATTCCGAGAGTTCCCTTCGTGAAGGCAAAAAGTCATAAATCCTCAGCCAAAATTTACTGTCAATGCAGTGTTTGCTACGAAAGCAAACAAAATATTAAAATATCAGTAGCATCTACCATGTCACAAAGCTAACGGGACAAGGATAATGGGTCTATCATGAAGTACAAGACACAGAAATATGCTTTATATGATTTCTGATACAGAGCCTTGGCCACTTAAAGTAATCGTAATGAACTGGTCTTCAAAAAGAAATTCTATTTCTGAAGAAATAATACAGTATAAATGCCATTTTTCATGAGGGTTGACGAATAAGCATTCCAAAGATATTTAAGTTATGTGGCAAATAGTAGGGATTTTGTAACAAAAGAAAGCAAGTATTTATAAAGAAAAATTCTAGTTTATAAATCGAAACTGAAGTACCTGCAAGGAAGGCTCCATTTCATATTTAATGTTGAGGAACTTTAATGCATGTAATGCTATGAGAAACTTAGAACTGGGATCATACAGTCCACAACAGTAGATAAAGAGAATACCTGAAGGAGTAACTGGTCAAGCCAACGTATTACCCACTATGGTCTGACAGCATTGCCACTGCAAAGTGGAAGTCCCATTTTGCAATTTTTAGTCCAAGAGTAATAAAGAAAACCATGTGAAGTTTTCTCAGTATTGTGAATAAAGCATATTAAGTATTCTTCTTGAGTGTCAGAAGTATTTAATTTCAATTCACTAGAACTATAAAATGGTATGTTGGTAAGATTAACATATCACAGACTGAAAAAGAAAAATCCACAAGTTTGAATTTTATCGCCACAGAAAGCAGAAAATACTTAAAGGAATAACTTCCTACCTATTTGTGAATAATGGGAACATTTGCCTTATATTTATTGTTATTGTGTGCCTTTATCACTTTTATTGTTGTGCTGTGGTATAGCTCTTTGAAGGTCTGCCAAACCACTGCGGCTTGCTCAAATGCAGGGCTGAATTTTAATTAAGCTTAGTAAAACACTCATTGAATTTGCTGAGCCTGATTAGGGCAGTCATCCTGATCGACGTGCAGAGGGCATCTTGCTTACTTGTTTTAATAACAGAGGCAATTAATAGACTTTTGTAAAATATTTAAATGTGAAAAACACACGCTGTCATCACCTCTTTTCACTGAGAATCTTAGCTTTTTTAAAAAAAATAACATGGCTACAAAAGATTTCTTGGAATTATGAAGTGCTGAGGTATTCATATTTGTAAATAGTAACTCTAAAAGATATGCATTTCTTTTCACTAAAGTATTCCCCATAATATCACAGTCCAGTGAAGAGGCGCTTTTGTGGTCTGCAGGGTAATGTTAAATGTGCATGGAAGTGGATGACTTCTTACAGGTTACTGTTTACTTGTTCATGGAAGTCAAACTAGGACCTCCCTTCAGCTTATGCAGTTAAAGTATCCCCTATATATGTATCTATATCTTCAATCTTTTTTGGCAATTGCAAAACCAAATGTTCTTTACCTTTTTTTCTTTGTAACAGTGACAATTCTATTTCATCAGAAGTCAAGAATCAGGTGAGTTTTTACATTAGGACTCTACTTAGGAATGTTGGTTTGGTGTTTTCTCCTACTTATTCTCACAGTATTTTTAGGGAGAAAAAAACTCTTGATGCATTAAAAATAAATGTACAGTAGCTGTTGAGCCAACCAACCAATTATCCCTAAAACCTTGCAAGAAAGGAATAGATAAAGGCAAAGAGTATGTAGAAGAATAATATGTGTCAGTAAGTTGGTCTAGGTCCTAACTCAGGTGTGAAAGATTAGTAGGATACTGAAGCATCCTAACCTTTTGTATGATGAACAAGACCATGGATCCTCTTCGAATATAACTTCAGTATTGTTGTCATGAAAGAATATGAAGAGTATACCAAAATTAATGGACAGAATTTGTTTCATTTTGGGGACTTGGTATCAGGCTACAAGTAAATATTTAAATATAAAACTAAAGATCCCTTAATGATTGACTCATCGACAGTGATCAACAAAATCCCAGAGAAAACAAGAGTACTTGCAGCAGAAGCAGGAGTAGTAAATAAATTACCACAAACCACAACACTTAATGACTGAATTACAGAGATTGAAGAGTTGTCTTTCCTCTAACTGAAAAGGTAAACCCCCCCCCTTAGAAATGAGGAAGATATACAGTTAAAAAAACCAGTAAATTCATGTTTTAACATCCCTCAGTACAGCTATTAGTTCGTATGCACGGAGCAGAAAAGGGTGGAATAGATGGTGATAGTGCTTGATTGCACTGCTAGTAGCAATTTTCATAAGTTTTGCTGTGCAAATTCTAGACTGAGGGTGCCAAAAACATAGGAGTATTTGGAAAACTGATTCCTTTACATGACTTTGTCTTAATCTAAAGACAAATGCCAAGAAAACAGAGTAATATTTTTTTAAAAAATACTGTTTATTACACACCTTTCCCCAGCCTCTTGTAATTAATATTCTCTGTGATTAATCAATTTAAGAAGACACAAACCTATGTTATCCTTACTATTATATACTATTATTATTATATACTATTATTAAGTAGAATGATTGTATGTCTAAGCAAAATACTTGCTTTTAATAAGCATACTAGAATCAGACAAGAACGACATCGGAAAACAAACAAATTAAAAAGTTATTCCAATGACATAAAGCCGATTACTTAATCTACTGATAGAGAGAAGCCATATGCCAAAGGATCATGTGAATTCTACAGAAAAAAATCTAGAAATATTAGCTGACAGAAAATTTTGCTTGGGATAGACGTATATAAACTTGTTGTCTGGAATTCTATTGTCACATAAAAGTGAACACTTACATGTACTGTCATCACTGAGTTCACCACTGCTATCCACAGCATCTTCACACTGTCATGCTTACAAGGGTCAGCCGTATCCTCAGGGTGGTGTCTTAATTGGGATAAAGTGTTTATTGTTCAAAGGACTGATGAAGCATAGAAAATAATCAGCATATTCTGAACTCCAGCTTTTCTGTGTTGTTTACGGGAATTTCCCTTTGAGAGCTATATCAATGACATGCAAATTCATTCCGGTGTCACTGTCTAGCTTCACTGATATCAATCTGAATTTATAAAGCAAACCATACCATTATTGTTTTTTTATCAAGATATATAAGCTTTATTGAGCTTAGTGCAGCTCATTATTTCAATTTTTTTCATCTTGTATCTCTTTGCCATGAAGATATTACTTTTTTTTTTTAATATATCTACACAATGAAGATAAATATATTGTTCAGCAGATAGATCAAGGCCAAAAAAAAATAGGAAAGGGTAGAAGTGACATTTACCTTCTCAAGAGGCTTCAAATAGATAATAATTATTTAATCTGATGGGGTTTTTTTTCCAAAAATGATTATGAAATTGCTAGTCTTTTTGATCTTTGTCTATAAGAATGATGTCATTATTTCACACATTTAGGATTCATTCATGTAAAAATGTTTGATACAATCATAGATGCTATTTTCAACTCTCATTTTTCCACAAGTAAAAATAAGTATTTTTCTCAAGAGATGTAGTGAATTAATTTAGTAAGTTCTCGTTGAACATTGAAATACCAAATCCTGTTTTTTTCCTAAAGCAGCATTGCTTATTGCAAAATTTTGTGAAATCTAGGCAGCTATCAAGTTATTTGTTCACAGTAGGTGCTGACCCATCACCATCATTAAAATTTTGGCGGGCTTCCAAGGCAGATACTCTCCATCTGCTGCTGTTTCATAGAAATAGTACCTTGAGGTCCACTTGACCTCTGATCTCTCTCACTCGCCAGCAATTTAATAACATTTTTTTCTCAGTCAATTAAGTTGATAAAAAATACTGCATGGAAACATCTCAGGTTCTGCATTTTATTCATCCCCTGATCCTGGGATTTTCAGGACTTCTCCATCAAACTAAGATTTTCAGACCCTCTCTTTTGGCAAGAGTACCCAACAAAAGAAGATTTAAGAATTTTCCCTGAACTCTAAAAAGATATTAATTCAAGTGCTGTAAAGCCTGAGGCTTTCATGATCCAGGGCTGTGGTCTCTAATGAAGAAACGTGGAACTGCAGAGGTTCACAGACTCAACTGGAGGCTTAGGGCTTCTGGGGTTCCTCCTTTACACCCAGAAGCTTGGAGATTGCAATTGACAAGGAGAATAAATGTAGTTTCACAGTTCATGCATTTGTTGGGACTACTTGAGAATTACAAAGTTAGGGAAACTAACATAAAAAATTTATTATCAGAAGCATGAATAATTTACAAGTGTGAGGGGATGTTCTGCTTCCCAATGTTTAACAGAGCACCAAAATTAAGTTTTATTAAATAATACTAATCATGCTGATACATAACAAGAAATTGGAGATGTGACAACATGGAAAATGTGCTTTTATTGTTCTGATAATAAAATGTGTCAGGCTTCTGCATGCTTTACATTTCTTTTGCATTTATCATTGAGAACCTATCAATGAATATATGTTGCAAAATTCCTATTTTCAGAGGAATCATCATGTCACAGGTTCAACTAATGAACTCTATAAGCTGACACATTGACTTGGGACATCCTTATGTATTTTCAATTTGTTTGCAAAGGCCAATTGCTTGATTGTGGCATCATTTGTCAAAGATTGTGTCCTGAGTTGTCTAGTTATCTAATGAACCTTAAAACTCCCATTTACCCTAAAGCACTATATGAGGAAGAGAAAGACAGCAGTAGCAATGAAGGTTGATTATTTCATTCTTGTCTTTTGCTGCTCAACTCCAAAGTCTGAGCAAACATGTTAGATGGGGAAGTGAAAAACAAGGTAGGGAAAGAAAAATAATATGAGAAAAATAAGCTAAGTGTTTCATCTTGTAATTCAAAAATATTTTACACTGCCACCATTACAAACAAATTCTGAAAATAGAATGTCTATTTTTTAGCATGTCTTCTTTGTGCCTTAAGAACATCTGATGTAGCCTAGTTCCAATTATATTAATGAGAAGAGAAGCAGTCACTGACATCTTGATACTGCTCGATACTGTCAGACATCTGGGCAAACAAGCAAAGAGAGTTTGCTTTATTTCAGGATAGCAAGAAACCTCAAGGAGGAAAAGGCTCACACACACACGGACACACAGATACACAGACGGTTTATCTGCAGCCAGAAACTGTATTAACAGGATATATGTTTCACAAGTAGTAAATGCACATCTTCATAGAGAGGACATCATCTGTTGTTAGTTGTTCTGAAAAGGGAAGCCTTAAAACTATAAACCAAACGCTTTCTTAGAGTAATTTTTCTTATAAAGTCACATGGAAAGTTTAAATAAATTTCACAAACATTTCTAAGTGTTTTAATCTACTACAAAATGTTCTTTTACTTACAAAATAATACATGAGTCAACCTGAAGTAAGCATAATAAACAAATTCAAGCTGAAGTAGAAAATACAGTAGAGATATTTTGTGTTATCTATTTTTATATATTTACTTTCCTGAGTGTGCATATCTCCATGCACCGAGAAACAAAAAGAGAAAGAATAGGTTGCGGTAGAAGCTTGTTCCAAGAAGAGATGTAGGAAATCATCACTTACGTTGGAACAGCCATGTAAGAACTTCATCCGGATCTACAAATAATGTCCCCAAGTTCAACATAAACAGAGGTTAGTCTACTTTCTGAGAATGTTTACCCTTTTTTTGGGAAGAGCACTGACATTTCAAAAGTTTACATGGCCAAGTAATAAAACTTATAGGTTTATTTTCAAACATACATAGGAGCTTCATTGAAAAAAAATTCACTTCTGTTACTTATATCAAAGTCCTTTTACTTTAGCTCTCCAAATGTGTTGTTGATCTGGCAAATATATCAGTACTACAGAAAGCAGCTGAGGAATCCAATTTTGTGTAATGTGACTGGCTGTTTTGGCACTTTATAAGGATAAGTACATGTTTCTCAAATTAAATCCTGTTGTAATTCAAGCAAACCCCAAAACGTTATGTGATTGCCTTGTCACCCAGAGATCATGACAACACCCTTCTCTAAAGATATCGTGACTGACCAATAAACCCCTACAATGGAAGAAGGCCCAGAGGAGGAGGGCAAGGAGATGTACCCATGAATCTCAGGAAACAATCCAGACTGTGAATGACCACAGCTGTTGTAAAGAAGCTAACTTATTTCAACACTAAGGGAACCAGAGGGTGGCCTTTGTTTGGGTGAACAACGATCAACAGTTAAGTGGATCAACTGCTGATGTAGATGTTTATCCCTGAGTTCACTAAAAGAGTGTGAACATCTCCCTCACTTAGCCAGATCAGCATGAGAGGAAGCAAATACCTGGCCCAGCCTAACACAGAGTATGAAAACTGAAAACCTAACAAAAGAATTTTGAAGAGAGCAACGGGCTTGAGCTGGCTTCAGCCCACGTGTGCCTTCCTGGTGACTATATACGGCAGCATCATGATGGTGAGCATGTTATAGAGACAGGGAATGGGAATCACACTGCTGTTGTAATTGAACTGTGTATTGCAATTGCTATATATGCATTTTTCTAAGTGTAATTTGCACTGGTAATGTTCATTATCTGAAATACTACTGCTACTTCTTATTTTAGTAATTGAGAAATATTGCAAAGATGACACTGGGGTAATGGTAGCAAATGTAGACATTTCAATAGCAGTTATAAAAACAGGTGAGATTAGGGGCAGAATGGTCGAACTATTCCCTCTGTACTCTATACACAACAGGGCATTTCTATTACTTATGAGTAAATCTAATGTCATTCCTCTTTACTGTGCTCTACAAACAAGGAAAATAAATGTGAACAAAAAAAAAAATTAAAATTCACACAACACAGTGCTTCCAAAAACACTAAAGCTAGACTATTCTCATATCCATTTAAGAAAAATACAAAGTAGGATTAAACATTTATTTTTATTGCAGGTCAGAATAATGATTACTTGACAACTTCTTCATGACAGACAATGGGGCAAAATTTTCCTTGAATTTCTTTGTCTAGAAATAAGACCTAATGAATGTATTCCATTAACTGTTCATTATAAGAGGCCTCTTGACTGTTCTGCCTCTCAGGAAAACTGCTTAAAAATGAGGAAGTAATTTGCAGTGTCATACTTGCCTGTAACACACTCAGTTTCTGTCCTAATCCTTGCATAAATGCACACTCAGTCCATGACTGTGAATGCACAGAATCATAATTGCTTTTTGTTCCTCCCTCAAGTATTTTTTCTGTGCTTGGAGTTTCTGACATGATCATAAAAGTAAAGAAATTAATAGCATACCTCACTCCCCTTTCCAAGAAAGCTTTACTTATGTAGTGCATATATCATCTCAAAGGCAAATAAAAATTAAACCCATTTTCTTCACCAAACAGGGGACAATTTAGTGATTAACTAATTGGTAATGAAGTCACATGTGGTCTCCACACATGATCATTTTCTTTGGTCTTCTGTGGTCAACTGAAAATCCATAACTTTTTTTTCTCTGACTGTATGTAGCAACAAGAACACAACAAGAAAAACAAGCAAATAAAAAGCACACGGGTGTAATCTTCCAAATATTTAGGATGGGAACAATGTATAGAAAGGTAGTGTGAGTAAGAAGAGCAAAAAAACCATAGTGAGGACAAGAATCTGCCTCAGTTGTAATCAAACTTTTACAGAGACATGGTATAGACTTATTTGGAGTCCATGTCAGAGACTCACAAACAGGATAAAGCAGGAAGGTAACTCTGGAAACTGTCTAGTCCAATCCCCTTTGAGACCAGCATCAGTTAGAGCAGGTGGCTCAGGCTGTGTCCACTCAGGTTTCGAGTATCTCCAGGGATGGAGACTCCACAGCCTCTCTGAGAAAACTGTGCTAGTGTTTGTCCTTACAGTATAAAAGCATCTTTTGCGTTCACAAGGAATCTGATGACTTCTGGGTTGTGCTTATTGATTGTCAGCAGGTACCATCTGGTTCCCTCTGTATTCCCTCCCATCAAGCATTTACACACACCAATAAGACCCTTCTGATTCCACTTCTCTAGACTCTCTAGTCTCTCAGTCTCTCCTTGTATGTCAGATATTCCACTCCCTTAATAACCTTTATGGCTTTTCACTGGCCTGATTCCAGTATGTCCACAAGTTCTTCGTACTGGGGAATCCAGTACTGGACCCAGCACTTCAGACGTGGCCTCACCAGGGCTAACTAATGAGGAAGGATCACTTCCCCTGACCTGCTGGCAACATTCAGGCTTATGCACCCCAAGAGGCTATTTGCTTTATTTTCTGCCAGGGCACACTGCCACCTCATGGCCAGCTTGGTGCCCACCAGGACCCACGGGGTGTCTCTGCACAGGGCTGCCTTCTAGCCACCCCGGTTCTGTATCAGTGGCTGGGGTCACTCCTTCATACGAGCAGGACTTGGCACTTCCTCTTGTTGAACTTCATATCACTCTTCACAACCCTTTGGGCCCAGTTGTTCACCTAGTTTTCAAGTCCATCTCACTGCTCACTAATTTAAGCCATACTTCATCAGTGTGTCTATGACCATGCTGAGACAGTCTCAGAAGCCTTACAAAGATCAACACACCACACGCGATTTTCACCAGGGAAAGAGCACAGAAGAAACAACCAAAGACAATTACATATCTGCAATATTTCAAGATGTCCTTCTTAACCAGGTAGTAGTTAAATCAATTAATTATAAAACATTAGTTTTTCCACACATTAACCAGCACTCTAAAGAAAAAAAGTTGCCTTTTTTGTAGTAAGAAGATATATTCAGACTGACTATACTATGTAACAAACAGCCTCCTCTGAAAGAGTAAGCATGTCAGAGTGGGACAAGAAATCTCTCAGCAGCAGGTAGATAGACTCCAATTTGGTAAAGGATTCATCCAGTCACTTTAGCTTGCGCCATTTAAGCACTTTTCTGAATAAGAGAATAACAAACATATATTTTGCTTGTGTTGTTGACTGGTTGGATTTTGTTTCTTCATATGTTATCAGCTGTAAAATGAAAACATATGCCTAGCTCTGTGATCACCATCATTATATCTTAATTCTAACTACTTTCCATGTTGAAGCAGATCATGGTTTAATGCTGCGCCCTTACAAACTCCTCTGGTTTTCATCTGCTACATAATGATTAAAATAAGTGAACTGATTAGTATATTATTTGTCATTAAATAAGAATCATTCATTAAATAAAAATATTAAAGTAAAAAAGAAAAACAAGATAGATTTCTCTTTCCTGGTTGTTTTTCTCTGCCTTGGTATCTCCACTTTGCACATTTTGTTCTCAGGATCACAAGTGCTACTAAAACTGGAAAAACTCTTTAACCTTTGGAGACATGGCAGAGAGAGATTTCAATAGGTATCCAGTCATCTGGGGAGAGGGAATTGGACTGATTTTTTTAATAGAAAAAATAAGATCACAGATGTGAAAAACAGAGAATTAAGTAAGATAATACATTTGCTGGGAAAATTTACTCTGCAAAATGCTGAGATAACAATCTCACAAAAAAAGCCATGTCCTTTAAGGTAGGTAACAGATAGTTTTAATAGTACATCTGTAAGCTTTTATTTATTTACTGACAATATACTAGGATGAAAATATTAAATTTTAATTCATCTTAAGAATTATACATACTTTAAGGAGGTATTTTTTTATAAGACAAATCTTCTCTGCCACACCCATAATGTAAGGGGGAGCTATTACTATCTTTCTACTTGTACTACCTTTTAAATATATTTGGTGTATATATATTTAAAATATTTACTGAAATGTGACTAACACACAACCATTTTTAACATTTGAGGACATGCTAGAGGAGTGATTGGAGTAGGGGAAAAGTATAAGGAAAACAAAAGCTAAGAAGCCATGAAATAAGAAGACTTGATGTGTGTTCAATTGTGATGAAGACACAGGAACGATGAGACTGAAGTAATGGTTCTGTTACCTGGGATCTGTTACCTGGTGAGAAAGAGGTCATTTGAGTGGAGTGCCAGAGATAAAAGGTAGATTGGAGAGGGACTGGGTGGGGATGAAAGGAGAGGAGATCCAAACATTCATTAAAATTAATGTTCCTTAAATTTAAGGGATTAAAGCAACAAAAAAGATGATGTCCTAGCAACAGTATCCACAGAATAAATAAAAGAAAGGGTAGGAGTCCCCTAAAAAAGACAGGAGATCACCAATAATTTCATACGAAAAGTCACAAAAAGGTAAAGGCACTGATTCAAACATTTTCAATTTTACTTAGTCTTTGAACTTGCTGTGTAGCTTTAAGCCTGCAACGTTAGTTTGTGAGGAACAGTGAAGTCAGGCAGAACATGGGTTGTAGAAGGTGTGAGTAGTTGCTGACCAGGCTGGTAACTCAACAACTGAAAAAACCCAAAGTCATATCAGATGAGGCTAGTGGAAATGGGAGATAGGGTATGTAGCTCATGAAGGTCCATCTGAAGTTAAAAGTGAAATGACTGTTACTAGAAAAAAAAAAAAAAGGAATATACTAGAACTTCCAGAATCAGGGCTTAACTGTATATTATGCAAATTATTTTACAAATGCACATATAGGTCAAATTGCTGAATATTCACATTATGTCCCAGTGATTTTAAGTTCCTGCATGGTTTACAAGATAGGTTACTCAGGAGAAAATAATTTTCCCTCTCTCTATTCTAAAGATATAGAAATATATATATAGATAATGATCTTTCTTACTGGAATTACAAATTATTAACAATGGAAACACTAACAACATAAAAAATTAGAATTTTTTACCTGAATAGTACCCAGGATGCAGTCTCATTTATTTAAAATACAAAATGTGCAATTTCTGTCTCTGTGTTTTCACATTCTAAAACCAGCAAGAAAAAGCCTCTCTTGGAATGAATTGATGTCAATGGAACCAAGATTTATGAGTATTAGTTTATAATATCTTATAGAGGCAGTAGCAGTCCCTCTGTTATGCATATATGTTTTGTTGTGTCTTTAGTTGTGCCTGTGTAAGGGAGAAATGAATTTTTCTTCCTCTGAACACAAGCTAGTAATAAAAATGCATTTATTAGATATAAACCAATTATTAATAAAATAACACTTGCAACTCAGGCCTGAATATCCAAACCCCTCTGCACATGCATGTTTTTTTGACACGGTAATGCTGTATTATTCTCCATAGAATACCTACTGCATCCAATCATATAATGGACGGTGCTTGTTTAATGAAAAATTATTTACCATTCTCTTTCCTTCCCATTGTTTAACGATTCAAACCATTTTCTGAAAACAAATTGCAATGTTTCATCATTTTTTTTACTCTCCATAGCTATCAATAAATTAATTTCTGCACAATTATGAGACAAGAGTGCATTACTATCCCACTCTACAGAAGAGAAACAGATATACAGAAATAAAATCAGAAGTATCTTCTAATTTCAGGTGTTTAAATTTACAACAAGCACTTGATATTTTCAGTGATATTTTTCAAGAATTCAACATGTGAAGCTCAGAACTTAAAGGTAAGCCATCACTCATTAATAAATAGAAAAAAAAGCATTTCTAAGAAACTACTCACACAGGTACTCTGAGAGAGATGGACAAAATCTAGTTCTCCAAGGAAATATTGTATTTCTTTAACTGTCTCTATTTTTTTTTAAACTTGTACTACTTTTTCAGTAATAGCCACTAATATAAATCCATAGGCCAGTAACTATCTCCACATTTTTTCAGATGAAGGTAGACATTTTAATTTAGGAATTACTTACTGATGTGCTCCTACTTTGACAATCCTCAAAGTCAAGTGCTTAAAATGCCTCCTCTAAATATCTTTCATCTTACACCTGCATGCAGACTCAGACCATATTAGACCATACTGAACACTCAGATCTGTACAGATTTAATGCTTTAAAAATTCATAATACATATGCAAATGTGGCAGAACTGAACTGTGAGCTAGTAAATGACTTCTGATATTTCTACAATATTAATTAAAATAGTATTAAATCTATTGCTTTAGTACATTTTATACACTTAGTCTCTATGGTTTTAATAACAGTAAGTTGGACAAAATACATCAAATTGATCATGACTAAAAATATGAATTATTCACAGATTTCTGAAACAGAGTAACTAACAACAGTAGCAATTTAATATCTACAAACAACATTGAGACACTGTGCTTGAAAAACATGTCTTCTAACATTGGAAGAATGATGAAACACAGACTTAGAAGCGTCCCCAGATACAGACCCTTCTACCCCATTCTCTCTGACCTTTCACTCCTTGCCTCCTATGACTCAGGTGTTTTTCCTTACATGCGTCACCCAAATACCCCTTTTCCAGATATCACTCCTTCTTCCTTGTTTCTCCCCTTTTCCTATACAGTCATTCCTCCATTTTTTTTCCAAATTCCTTGACCCATGTTGACTTTTTGAGATGCCCCATTCCTGGACACTATTTCCCAAAGCTGGCTCCAGCAGTTACACTCCTGCTCACATCTCCCATTCCAGGCACTGCCTGTGTCCATCTGCTAATATCAGTCTCAGTCCCTTCAGTCCCTTTGTCTGCCTGGGTCTCTCCACCAGAATGCTCTGTTCATCCTCCTGAATGCCCTCTTCCCTCCTCTTTCTCATCTTGCTCAAGTTTTTCTCTCAGGCTTCCAGTGGGATTTCAAGGATGTCTCTCATGTCTCCCTGCTCCAATGGGGTCAAATGTTCCCCATAACCTCTGCCCTGAGATCCACACACCTCCCCTCCCAGTCACACTTCACAGAGAGGTACCAGTAGCTGCAGGAGAGAGAGGAGACAGGTCCCTCCCCACAGCCTTTCCCTGCTGAAAAAAGGAGTTCATGTAGCTCCACAGCAACCCTATAGAGATGAGGTGGGTTACTCTGGGAACAGGCAAGGACAGCAGCAAAATTACAGAATTGCTGTGTTTGCACCTGGGAAGGTACAGCATGAGAGCAGGAGGAATGCAGTCGTTAGTATTTCATTACTAATAGCGTCAATCTCTAATACACCAGACTTTCACTGGTATTATGTACACTGAGAGTGTTGCCTGTATAAAGCTGCCCCTTACTTAGGGTAGGAGGCTCTTACTGCCAGCACAGAAGAGTTTGTCTCCTCCTTTTACTTGCTTTTCATTCAGGTCCCATTCAGGGATTCATTAGAGTCAGCATGCCCCAAGGTAAGCCTCCCTCTGCCCCAGCAGGCCACATTCCAGGCAATCTAGGGACCCCACTTCATCAGTGCCAGCTATGCCGTGTGGAAAGCTCATGCTTTTGTCAGCTAAGCTGTGAAGTCCTGGGGAAGGCCAAGAGTGCCACCCCGTAAAAAATTCCCAGCAGGATTCAGGTGTCACCTCTGTAGCACGTGCTAGGCCTTTCCAACAAACAGCTGCGAGAACTATTACTTTTAAGCAAGTAAAACTGTGCCTTTTTTACTGCTTTTTGTCTCAAAATCTGCTTACCACTTTGAACCGAATTGAGTCAAAACTGCCTGGAGGCAGATTAGCAGTTGAGCATTAATCCCTATACCACAGAGTCTGGAAAGTAAGTAAGAAGGCGAGGAGAGAACTTCCTCTGTACTACTGCAGAGTCAATTTAATTTTCCTTAGGTATTTACCCAGTACATAACACTTGTACACCTATAAAGCATCCATTTCAACAGTAGTGGCTGCATACCGGATCAATAACTGGTAATCCAAAGAGTCTCAAGAGGTTTGCTTCTCATCAACTTTACAAAAAGACACAATGTAAAGTTTTGTGTCTTTGTTTTCACTTAAATCACTCAATTTTCAGGATTAGGGGTTGCAGAAGTCCCTTTTTTTCTTCTTTAAAGGGATATTTGGATTACTCAGCAGAATAAGAGAAATGCCAGTAGACTGGTGTTGGTCCTCCTTAATATATATTCTTCCAAGAGCACAGCATTCCCTGTTTTCATCTACTAAGTGTATGCTATTTTTGAAAGCACATTTTCTCTTAATCATTGCACTGATTTATATCAGTCATTTTGGTACATATTGTTCAGTCACAAAACAAACCTAACCTCTCAACACCACCCTGCCATAGGCATCCTGCTTTGCCTACATGCTCATGAAAAAGTAACTTAGAAATTTCCATATATTTCCATAATTGTCAGTAAATTCTAACTTGTCTTAGAAAAAGAAAAAGGTTTCTCTTTAGACCCACTATTATTTTAAGATAATAGTCAATATTTTTTAATTTTTTTATTTGCAGGTTGAATAATTTCAATTAGTTGTGCCCTATGACTCACTAAAGTTTAACAATTCAAAAGCAGTAATTAATATTCTGCAAATTCCACTGTCAATTCCAATTATATAGCACTATATTCTCATTTTACTATATCCCAGACCATGAAATGAAAGGAAAGGCTCTACTCCTTATTTTGACATTGTTTTGGGCTCAGGAGGAATAAAAAGGTGGCTATATATTTACATCATTGTGATTCCATGACTTTTAACTCCTTGGTTAGAATGTAAAAGATCAATAGGTCAACTTCAGACTTCTCAAATTTTTGTTTAGCTTCCCCATCATTCAGAATATGAAAGGCTATTAGGGACCTCCATATATCATAATATTGTATTGTTCGTCTATTTTCTCAATTCATAAGCCTTTAGTGCTATTTCCACTACCAGTTTTGACACATATACTCTAAATCTGTTGAGATTGGTCAAAAAGAGAATCATGAAAATTTATAGTGGAAGCTCAAAATTCAGAAAACACAAATAGGAAATTAAAAAAGAAAAAAGGTATTTTGACACCACATCTGCTCATTTCTGTTCTGCCGTTTTCCTGGCTCAGCTATTTGTTGCTTTGCTAAGCAAAAAACCCTTTCTTTCACTATTTGAATGTTATTTCAGGAGAGCTGAGACAATTTCGAATTCGAGAAAAAAAATGAAAAATTCTCAAACTTGAAATGTGTTTTATATTAGTTTATCAAATACTTATAATCAATGTCCTTCTTGTAGTGAAGGGCCCAGAACTAAACAGAGTACTCGAGGTGTGGCCTTACCAGTGCTGAGTAGAAGGGCAGGGTCACCTTCCTTGTCCTGCTGGCCACGCTGTTTTTAAAACAGGCCAAGATGTCATTGGCCTTCTTGGCCACCTGGGCACACTGCTGGCTCATATTCAGCCCATTGTCAACTAACACCCCCAGCTCTCCAGCCAGTCTTCCCCAAGCCTGTAAACTGCATAGGGTTGTTGTGTCCCAGGTGCAGGACTTGGCATTTGGTCTCGTTAAACCTCATCCCATTGATCTCAGCCCATCGATCCAGTCTGTCCAGATCTCTTTGCAGCGCCTCCCTTCCTTCAAGCAGATCAACACTGCCACCCAGCTTGGTGTCATCTGTAAACTTGCTAAGGGGTGCACTCGATCCTTTCGTCCAGATCATTAATAAAGATATTGAACAGGACTGGACCCAGCACGGAACCCTGGGCAACAACACTTGTGACCGGCCTCCAACTGGACTTAACTCCATTTACCACCACCATCTGGGCCTGGCCATCCAGCCAGTTTTTCACTCAGCAGAGGGTGTGCCTGTCCAGGCCAATGGCAGCCAGTTTCTCAATCAGAATACTGTGAGAAACGGTGTCAAAGGCTTTACAAAAATCCAGGTACACCACATCCACAGCCTTCCTTGTCCGTTAAATGGGTAACCTTGTCATAGAAGGAGATCAGGTTGGTCTGGCAGGACCTGCCTTTCATAAACCCATATGGACTGGGTCTGATCACCTGGCTGTCCTGCATATGCTGTGTGATAGCACTCAATATGATCTGCTTCATGACCTTCCCCGGTACCGAGGTCGAGCTGACAGGCCTGTAATTCCCCAGATCCTCCTTCCAACCCTTCTTGTAAATGGGAGTTACATTTGCCAGTCTCCAGTCAAGCAGCACTTCCCCAGTCAGCCAGAACTGTTGATAGAAAAGGGTTTGGCAAGGACCTCTGTCAGCTGCCTTAATATCCTTGAGTGTATCTCATCTGGCCCCATAGACTTGTGGATGTTTAATTGGCCGAGCGGGTCTCTCACCAAGTCTTCTTGGAACATTGAGGGTAAATAAGCAATTAAATCCCTCTTTTATTTCATCATCAGATATTTATAATAATAATATTTCAACAAAATTGATACACAAAGTATGCTTTTAGTGACTACTTACTCATTTTTAATGATGTCAGTATTCATATTATGAGGACTATTGGGAATCAAAAAAAACCCGAAACCTGCAAATAACCCAATTTTTGCGTGTCTGCCTTTACTGGAGCTAAACTTCCCCAAATTGATATCTCAAAGGCAGCTCAGTTCTAAAACAATCGTGATTCAAAAAATGCCTGTCAGTGCAGATTTATCTGCTTATATTTTCTCTTTACCTCTATATTGAATTGACTTATTTTCCCATGGAAAAGATATTGAGTTTTTCAGACCTTTGAATAATACAGCAAATAGCAAAGAACCACAATAACTCCCCTTACAAGAAATAAAGTTTTAATTTAAGTCATACCTCTTACAATATTTGCGCGATCTTATTCTATCAAGACATCTCACCTGGACAATCTTTCAGAATATCCTAATGGCACAAAAAAATTCTGTATTAAAGGAGACACATGTGAGTGTAAAAAAAATTATTCCCAGGTTAATTTACATCTGATTGGTCGTTATCTGTCAAGAAGCAGAAAAGACAAGGTTACAATCTCACTACAATCGGCCTTAGTGAATGGGAACACACAGCTAAACTGTGCAGGCAGGACGCTGGAGACTTGAGTGCTCTGCTGCACTTCCTTCCCATGCAACCACACCAGCACCACTACTTCTATTGAAAAATGTGATATTTATTATGTAAAGTAACTGCCCAGCTGCTGTTCATTCTGTTGAATAAAAAAATAGAGACTTCTAAAATCACTTCAGTTCATTAAACGTATGTTTAAAGCCGCTTAAATTTACGTGTGCTCACTTCATATCTTGAGTGTTTAAAATAATTTTAATTAGGCTTATTGACTTTACCCATGAAGGTGATTCATCTGATTTCTCTGCATTGTGGTCTTAGTAAGACCAAGCAGCAAGGTATGTTTACATTTATTCTCCTTGCAAAAGAATATAATTAATCCCATAATTAACCTCATAGGTCATGAATAAGATACAGCAAACTTGGACTATTGGATTTGAGGAGCTATCATGACACACAGTTTAAACCGGTGTCAATAGAAATACATTTATAGAAAGAAAAGTGCATAATTTTATAAAACAATCAAGCATGCACACACTTTACCTGAGGGGAAAATTTTATGCCTCAAAATCTTGTTATTCAAGAAAAATGTTTCCTTCCCAGATGTTTGGAATAAATTGTTTATTATTACCTGTCCAAGTTTCAATTACTATATGTGTCAACTGTACTAAGGAAGACAGAAGACAGAAAATTTGTTTGCTTGAGATTAAACTAATATAGTTTTATATTAGTTTATATTCACAATTTATTCTGAAAATAACACAAAATAGAAAAACTTCTCCCTGTATCAACTATTTTGATGAAATGAGGTATTTGGTACACTAGCAACTGGAGAGATATAGTTCTGTTTTGGCTTAAGAATTCCTCTTGACAATATAAACAATATTCAGCTGGTTGTTGCAACAGATGGCATAAAGAGAGCTCAGTGTAGATGCTCTAAATCATATTATGTATTGAAAGTATAAGAACTGTCTTCAAAGTCAGTAACATCTCAAAAAAGTCCTGATATTTCACTTACCACTCATGACTGATTGTCTAGTGGAAAACCACTCAGCTTCATTAATACCATTAATACTGTGAGAGTCATGTTAGCATTCTACCTGCATTTATAGGGGAAAAAAAGGACCAGTGAACCACCTCCTGAGTACAGCTTGCTAATCAGCCCACTGAAGGATTATGGAGTACTGTGACTGCCAACCAATTCATTAGCCTTTCTCCACATCCACTTTTACATTTAAGTTACAAAATTCCATCTTGGGCCCAAGAAATGATCCTAGCACATAAAGAAACACAATTACATATAAGAAATTGTTTGGTAAAATGGAACTTTTGAATTCCTTGTTTAATTACTTGCTTAATTCTTAACTTCATAATCCTGCTTCCAACCTCAAATAACATATCTTAATCATTTAGTAAGGCTGAAATAAATGTAATATAAATGGATAGTTCCTCTCTGAAACACTTTACAGTTTAATGATTTGTATATAATTTATATTTTCTCTATGTTCTATTATGATAACAAGTATAGAAGTTTGCATGAGCTTTCATCAAATCTACAGGAAGAAAAGGATGTGAAAAATGAATATTAGGAACTATGGGAAAAAATAAAAATAAAGGAACAACTTATCAATGTTTCTGCCTGTTTATTTCATAGAGGAAAGTGCATCCAATTTAAAGACTAGCCCATGGTATCAGGACCAAGTCCTTGAAGTTTATATGTGAATGAAAGAAGGGAGAGATCGTGCTTGGATGTTTGTTAACTATACTGGTATTATGGATCATTACCTTCTGAATTTTCTTTAGGTGTAGGGACCACAAAAGAACTCTAACGCTGGCTCCAAAGTGAGTATCTGAAATGTCTAAAATTTGTATATTCAGATCTGTGTGATCCATTGGAATAAAATATTTGGATTTGCAAGCAAAATTGGACTGAAAGATAAGAACATTATTTCTATTTTCTAAGAAGCAGCATGCTAGAAATACATATGGCATAAAAAGTATGCCAAATGACCTTTTAGTTAACATAAATTTAAACATAAAACGTGGTTTTGTATATTCTTTGCTGACATTTTTATGCATTTATTAAATATCAATATTTTAATCTTTAAGGGTTTTTTATATAGCAGGAGGTACATCAAGTACAGATATAGTAATTCTGGAATGCTTGCATTGCAGCTCATTTAGCTGTGTAAAACACTTCCTTTCATTTATGATTCCTTCTTTATAACTTGCCCAGTAGCCAGCCATCAGCAGCAGGAAGAAAGAGGAGGTAATTTCACAGTTAAACACTAGGTAACAAAACACTTCTAGGGATTTCCCCTAAGGTTTGTATTCCTTTCAAATCTTGCCCTTGATCTTACTCTTAATTCCATAATTACAAAAATTTGCCTACTCTGTGTACCATAATTTCATCATTTCATTATTCGAGCTTTCCAAATTTAGTTCCTACATTTTAATTATTTTCTATGCAATGTCTTCTGAAATGCTTATCACCACTAGTATTTGAACACTTTTATTAAACCAAACAATTTCTTTGCTCAAAATGATGCACAGCTAAGGAAAAAAGTTTTTCAAGTGTACATTTGATCAGAATCTCATAATGAAAACTCCCCTTCTGGGAAGAAAAGACGTCATTTTCTATTTACATGCTGATTATTTTTTTTTTAAACCAGGCTTTGGCTTATTCTAATTCAATTCCCAAACAGACAATAAAGTTCTTTTAAGCTGTATTTTGTTGTAAAAACACGTTTCTCTATGTCCCAGAGGAGGCATTTTCTAAAAGAATAAGGTTTTTGGGAAACTTCTAACACATTCATTCAGTTGTGCCACTGATCTACTCTTTGGCCTTGGACAAGTAGATCTGTCTTGGAATTCCCCATATATAAATCGGATTACAAGCAATCGTGGGAATGTAGTTTTGAGTTTTCTTTAGAATTTTCTGCTGTTTTAATCAGGAGAGGTCCACTTCTTCAAATGGTTTCTATAGCTCTCTTACTTTACAGTGCACATGCTGCTCTAATACAAAAGAAACTCTAATTTTAATTTTAGTGAAGTTATGCCTTTCTAGACCTTCCACAAGCATGTTGGATTTTTTCCTTCTTTTTAATTAAGCCAGAGATAATACAAAATTAAGAACAAAAGGAGATTCACTAGAAAGTTATGTTTACAGGTGCCTTAATTTTTCAAGCTAGATCAATATGGAATGAAACATGCCACTGTCATTCATAAGTGTTCCAGGAATACATCTCTGGCCTCTCCAGAAAGAAAGTATCTGCAGCCAGCCTCATTGCAATCACAGTCAAAAATTCAATAGAAAACAGCAGAAATACAGTAGAGTCAGCTTTAGTAGGAGATGTCATTGATAGCCTTTCAGAATTTGGTTTTGCTTTCTAAATCTTATCCATACGAAAAAGAATGATTTTGACTGAATGAAAAAACATCAGCATGATTTTAAATTCATATTCTATTTTCATTACATGATTTTAAATTCATGTTCTGTTTTTAATCTTGGATTACAAATAGCTGCAGTAACTATATGTCTTACTACTGATGTTTACAGGGAGTTATTTATTATATTTATGCATTTGATTATTACTTACTAACAACAAGACATCTGCATGCTATTAAAAAAATAATTCCTAAAATATAGCTCAGCAGTATACGAGCAGAGGTTGCCAAAAACAAGTTCTAGCAGTGTACTTGACAAATAAGGTCTTAAAATTGCAGGTTTTTTTCAGCAGAGCAGTGGAGATCTATACAAAACTAACAGATTAAGTAGAGGTAAATCCCTACAGGAAAGAGGAATAAGGATGCTTCACCATTTCACAGGAAATTAGTATCATTAAAGAAAAATATTTTCCAATCTATAATTTGTTTCAAATTTATAGTGGTTGAAGTATTGGGAATGTAAACTGAATCACAGATTATAAAGTAACTCAGATGTTATCAGTTTCTCAGTTTCGATCAGCTTCTTAGTTTAATATGTATGTAATACCAAAGTGCACTTATAGGTAACTCTACTCTTCATTTCTTTAAATTTCTTATTTAAAGCTTCTTTGGTTGTTGTTTGGGTAGTGGGGCTTGTTTTCTTTTGTTTTTCTTGTTTGGTGGATTGGTTGGTTTTGTTGGGTGTGGGGTTTGGTTTTGGATTTTTTTTTAATGAGCCGCACTCAGGCCTCCTTCTTAAAATGAAGTTTATGCTTAATTACAAACTTTACAACACTGAGAAAATCTTGCATGTCTAGATTAAACATCACTTGTTATTTAAACCCATTACGTACCACTAGAGGCAAGAAAAGTGAGTGCTTTTTAATGTCCTTTTAATGTCTACTGCATATATAATGAGAAGCAAGCATAACTGAAGAGAAAAAATGTTTTCTTAGATGCATTTCAACTGAAACAGGAGCTTGAGAAGTGCAGTGTTTTACTAAAAGGCTTTTTTTACATATACTTCTTTTTGCATAGTGATGAACAAAAAAGCTAATAAGTTAAGAAAAGAATGACATATTCTAGCATGTTTTCCTCCTTATTTCACTTTCTTTCATTTAATTTTAACCTTGCTGTCTCAAGGCTGATTTTTTCTATTATTTTTGTCGCTATGTAATATATGGGACTATTCGTGCGTGCTTATATTTGGTTTTCCAGGATGGTTCTGAAGTGCCTATGGGCTGTACATTTACTTTCTGTTTGACCTTATGCTTAACTTGTTAATTTGCTTTTCTTCAGGGTCTTTATTCTGCTTTTATTTCTAGTTTATCATAAACTAACTGAAATGAAATTACATCAAGGATATGAAGTCTGGAAAAAATCACCCTGCCTTAAAAACAGTAATACATTCACGTGCCATGGAAAAACTGTGCACACAGAACAGCAAAATTTATAAACTGAAGTATTTTTCCCATCTGCCCACTCCCGTAAAAAAAGTTCACAAAAAACCAAATCCAGAAAGGGCAGAAGAAATTCATAAAACATATGTGTTTCTGTCAATAACTATCAATAGCTCGATATTGAAATTATACTGCAAAATTTAAGAACTACTTCACTGTATATAAAAATTAAACAGGACTTTCTGAAACAGATATTTTACTGAAAAAAAAAGTAGCACCTGAAACAGTATGCAACAGATATAAGTTAGAGAGACAGGTTTTCAGTTTTCAACAATCTATTTGAAGAACTCCATCATAGCTGAAAAAAATAATGGATGAACTGTAAATAATCACATAAAGCTTTATATACAAATTTTCTGAGAAAAATAAGTCACTATTTCTAGAACAAAGTTCATGTGAGGCATTTTCTGCTATGACATCACTGCAAATTTGTTAGGATTCATAACTCAGCAAGAGTACTCTGTCATTAAATGATGTAAAGTTTTCAGTTGGATTTCCCAAAAGCATAGCTCATGGATATGCCTGTAATGTGAAAAGCAACATAAATATTCTTGAATTTGGAAAAGCATGCCAGGGCTACCTGGGATAAAGCTGCTTTCCAAGGCTTTGTAAGCTTCAGCAGATTCTATATATCACTGGTAAAGAGTAATAACAGTGTTTCTGGCTTAAAGACCTCTCCACAGAAAGAACTGACAGGGCTCCAGCAAAGGGGAGGATATGGTAAACCAGCCACACACATCTCATTAAAGAATAGATTCCAGACGCCATATACTGTAAGTATATATATAGCTAAAGTACAGATCTTAATAGTGAGAAATAAAGATGACGTTAAATGTAGCTGGGTTAAACGTATACAGGTGTCAATTAGGGAAAATACATTGGGCATTTTCAAATTGCAAGCATACACAATAAGAACATACTACTGACAGAAAATTTTTCTAATTCTTTTTTTCACTAAAAAGATTGTTTATCTTTGAAACGAATTTATAAAATGCATGAGATGGGAGGAGGGATTGCCAGCAATCACTTAGTAAATCAGGAAATTTCAGCACAGTTTCACACAGTATCATCGGAAGGTCAAACATAATTTTCTTTCAAAAACCATTAACATTGTCTGTTTTTCTTATGCTAATTGTTATGTTTAAATTACTATGAATCACTTAGCACTATTACTAGAACAGGAGACTAGCAAGCCTCCTTTAAGGCTAGATGCAAATTGTTATTTGGAACTACAGATGCAGAGTTGAATTATGGAGAGATATAGCAGGAGTAAGCAATCTCACAAAAAAGCTTTTGACAGGAGAGCAAAAAATCAAATTTCAGAGCTAGACTTTGGACACATCTAAAGGGAAAAGTAAAATCTCTTTGCTTTGACTGCTATTGCCTGTAATACCAATTAGGAGGGAACTCTGAAGGAAATAATCAGGCATAGCAGTAAAGAATGCCTGGGATACTGCATTCTCAACCTTTTTATCAACTTAACAGAAGAGAGCAAAATATAAGAATTTTACCTAAAGGCACCATGTTATTAATTCTTAAAGCGCTACAGGAAAAAAATGTTAAATCTTTATGAAGTTCACTTGAATACTGAGAAATAAAGTTGATAACATTTCATACTGGCCTCAGAAAAAAACATTGCTTTTTTAGAAAAATACTGATGTATGTTTTGGGTAAGCAGAATTCAATCCCAATTCATGCTTTTGGTACACAGCAGTTGAGGTTTTAATACACTGCTCCTTCACAGCAAGCTCTCCTAAATAATATAGGGAAGGTGTTAAAAATTAGTGTGCTTCCTTTCTTTCCTCTAGTAACAATCTTTTCTTACAAAGCTGTCTCTCAACTAACAAACAACTCTCAAGTATTAGTATTTTTAGACTCTCCAAATTATTTGTTTCCTATTTTAAAAATATGATTAAATATAAAGTAAAGCTTAAAAAACCACAAACATTAAAGCTGAAAGCTTCACTGAAAGTCAGACATTGCCATTTTATGACTCAGAAACACCCCCCAGATCCAGTTTTGAATGGTTCTCATTACTTAAAATGCGCGCTATAGTAGTACTTAATGTCCTACATCAGAAACTGCTCCCTATAAAGCAACTAGTATAAAACTGCTAAAATGACAGTCTTTATTCCAAACAGATTCTAATCTACTAATGAACATAATATTTACCAGCAGCTACCAGTTGCTAGAGGGAATGATAGCCTCCTTACCACAATGTCAAGAAATATGCCTCATCAGAGAAGCAGCTGGGACTTTCTAATATTTGCAACCAAAACACCTGGTCAAATTAGTCCAAAGTATCTATTTTTAAACACTTCTACATCATGTATCTTTTAGGATTCATTCAAAGTTATTTGGTAAAGCAGTGAAATTTCGTGCCCTTCCTTGTTGCTAATTTGGAGCATTTGTACAATAGCTTTAATTGGGCACCTAAAAATCAATGAATCATAAATGTTTCTGAAGCATGAGGAAATCAGTTTGGGACCAGTGCTGTTTAACATTTTCATTGATGATATAGACAGTGAGATTGAGTGCAACCTCAGCAAGTTTGCAGATGACACCAAGCTGAGTGGGGCAGTTATCACACCAGAAGGATGAGATGTCATCCAGAGGGACCTGGATAAGCAGAAAAAGCGGACTTGTGTGAACCTCATGAGATTCAACAAGGCCAAGTGCAAGGTCCTACACCCGAGTTGGGGCAACCCATGGTTTCAATACAGGATGGGAGACAAAAGCATTTAGAGCAGCCCTGTGGAGAAGGACTTGTGGGTGCTGATTGATGGGAGGCTCAACATGAGCCGGCAATGTGTGTTCTCAGCCCAGAAGGCCAACCGTGTCCTGGGCTGCATCAAAAGAAGTGTGGCCAGCAGGGTGAGGGAAGTGATTCTCTCCCTTGTGTCCATTTCTGGAATCCCCAACATAGAAGGAAATGAAACTGTTGCAATAGGTCCAGAGAAGGGCCAAGAAGATGATCAGAGAGCTGGAGTACCTCTGCTATGAGGACACACTGAGAGAGTTGGGGTTGTTCAGCCTAGAGAAGAGAAGGCTTCAGGGAGACCTTATAGCAGCCTTCCAGTAGCTGAAACAGGCCTACAAAAAAGCTGGGGAGGGACACTTTACAAGGGCTCGTAGCGATAGGACAAGGGGGAATGGTTTTAAATTGGAAGGAGGAAGATTTAGATTAGACATTAGGAAGAAATTCTTCACGATGAAGTTGGTGAGACACTGGCACATGTTGCCCAGGGAAGCTGTGGCTGCCCCCTCCCTGGAAGTGTTCAAGGCCAGGAAGGATGGGGCCTTGAGCAGCCTGGTCTCGTGGGAGGTGTCCCTGCCCATGGCAGAGGGGTTGGAACTGGATGGGTTTTAAGGTCCCTTCCAACCCAAACTATTCTATGATTCTATGGAAATAGAACTGCAGAAAATAAAAGTCTGGATATTCTGGAAACTTTTAGCTTAACTTTCACCAAATACTCAACAAATGTACACATATTGCTATCTAGAAAATCTCAACAGGAATATGATATTGCCAAATTTCCCTGTACTCTCTGACTTTTCCAACAGCAGTACTTAATGTCCTACCACACATACTAAAGCATATTCTTACATCTTTCACCTTATCTGTTCCTTCCTGCTGGAAACCCAGCACCTCACCCCAGAACTTTCAGGCGTGGAAAAATCCAGCCCCATACCTCATGTCCCATCCTCCCTCTCTCATGATAAATTAGAAGTTCAGCTCTCAGAATGGGATATGAAAGGGAAAAAAAAGAAACTTAAATAAACTGTGAAATGAAAGGATCGAAGTTTTGTGCCGAGCCATCGTCTTATCCCTACTCTCCACACACATATAATAATGAATGTACATCTTCCTTTTTCTCCTGCTACACTTTACCAGAAATTAATCATTTCTCTTTTTATTTTCTATTAATGTTCATGAAAACCTATACAAAATCCATGTTCCTAGTTTAATAACAAAAATTTTTCTGAATATAATTAAATTTGCAATAGATGTAGGTGTCTAAAATCTCCCCTTTGCCTTCCTAGAAGGTTAAAAAAATATTCTGAATTACTGAAATGCTTCCTTTCGTAGTTCTTCTCAAATATTCATATTTACATAAACTAGCTTTACCCTAATCAATGCAAAAAACTGCACCTTTCAAATGCCTGTTGGGGGAAGAAATCTGACCTCTTCTTGCAAATCTGGAAAATATCCATGATAAGAGTAAATGCCTATCATCATATCCTCTACTGAGTGATAGCTGGTTACACCCATGTTTTGAGTACACATGCTTTGACTCCAAGTTCATAGTTAACACAGAAATATATAGTGAGGATTCTTAGCTGTTACAAATCAACAGAGCCCCAAGAACCAAAGCAATATTAGTAGGCGGCTGGGAGCCGGGCTTCCCTCTCCCTGGGTAGGACCACAACAGCAAGGACTCAGCTGGCAGAGCATCCCAACACAACCCCAGTTAACTCTGTCAGCTTCCAGCCATCGGTGGCTCAAGGACATCCCAAGCCAGCGATTATATCATTTAATTTTAATATCCCTTAATAGACTACTCTTTCATGCGATACCTTTTTGCACCCAGGTAAACTTTAACAATGCTCTGTAATTAATTGCTTCCTGTACCTTTGCTCTGTGATAAAACATGTCAGAAGAGGGTGATGAGGGTCTTACGGAAATGAAAACATATTGTATTATGTGGTGAAGGATCTAAGCACAAACTTTATAAAAGCACAAAAAGTTAATTTGTTAGTGTAGCAAAGCAGTGTGAAATGAAAGAAGACTTTGACATCCAATTCAATTATTATGCAGTGGTAAAATTTTAGTAGAAGATAGCAAAAACTACACCAGTTTTATATAGTTACACATTCTACAATGTGGGAGTTACACAGAAAATATTTATGATGTGGCAAAATATTATATGAATGTAAAGATACTTTACTTTAAATGCAACAATGAAGAAACATCATGCTTTATTCTGTGAGGAAAAAAAGTAATTCAATTATTCATTTCTGCCTAAATGTAACTTCATGCAGTACTAGTCGGTATTTAGAAGTAAACTGAAGCATTTTTTAAAATAATTTTTTAATAATTCTGAATTTTAATACAAACTGGCATTTGTATTAAAAATCACTGCACTCTTTCTTTAAGACTGAATTGACGATTTTGATTACTAAGGTTTCCTAAGCAAGGCTTGACATGAGAGATACGAAATAACAATACACATTTTTAAAACTGTCTAACGTGTCTGGATCTATGAATGAATTTTACTTCTTTAAATCATTATTAAGTATGTAATGCTGCATATAACTCTAAAACACAGTAAAGCATGTGCAAAAGAAAGATTCAACTTCAATCTCTGTCTCCAAAGACACATAAATCAATGTATAAAAGAAGATAAAGGCGAGGAGAAAAATGAAATATCAGTGCAAACCCTGCTCTGAATTTCAATATGTTTACTAAATCACTCTTCTACATTTTGATGGGATTACTTCAAGGACAGGTGCCTTTTATTAAAAGCAAACAAGATTCTCTGTTTTAACACGTTACTTCACAGCAGCTCATTGGAGGTAACTGAAAGAATATGTTTATCCCATGCCTTAAATCTGATAGTGCCTCAGTGATACTACTGTAACTACCACATATTGATAACAAGATGATACCAAAGCATTCACAGAATTATGGAATTATGGATTGAGGTTTAAAGTGATCTCTATAGGTCATACGATCCAAGTCCCTGTTCAAGTAGGATCACCTAGAGCTGATTGCCCAGGATCGCGTCTAGATAGCTTTTAAATAATTCCAAAAGCATTCCACAACCTCCCTGGGCAATCTGTGCAAGGGCTTGCTCACCCTTATGTCCAGACAGCACCTCTTGTGCTTCAGTTTGTGTTTGTTGCCTCTTGTCTTGTCACTTGGCCCCAGTGGAAAGACCCTGGCTCTGTTGCCTTTGCACTCTTTCTTCAAGTATTTATATTGACAAGGGCCTGAGCTTTCTCTTCTCCAGGCTGAATAGTTGCAACTCTCTCAGCTTTACCTCATGTGTGAGGTGCTGCAGTCCCTTAGTCGCCTCAGTGGACCTTTGTTGAACTCTCCCCAGTATGTGAATGTCTCTCCTACCCGGAAGCCCAGAACTGGACAGAGTCTCACCAGAGTGGAGTGGAGGGGAAGGATCACCTCCCTTCACCTGCTGTCAATACTTTGCCTAATGCAGCCCAGGATACCGCTGGCCTTCTTTGCCACAAGAGCAAAGCTAGCTTATGTTCAACCTGGTGTTCACCAGCACCTCCAGACCTTTTCTGCCAAGATGCTTTCCAGCTGGGTATGTCCCAGCATATCTTGGGGGCTGGGTTTTTTCCTCCCCATATGCAGGTTTTTGCACTTCTCCTTGCTGAAGTTATTGCATCTGTATGTTTCTATATGCCTTCTAATGGATCTCTGCTTTTGTAGTCCCCAAAACTATCAGCACAAGATACAGGAAATATCTTTGAACCTGAAAATATGAGAGGCCCCATGGCTATACACACAAATCATAAACGGTCAATTACTGGTTAATAAAAGATTTTGAGAGATTTGAGTAAGATGATTTTAGGGTTAACTCTTAAAGAAAGATCAAGTAAGCAGGCTGTGTTACCAGAAGCATAAACATGACCCCAGACAAATGTGCAATGCCCCACAGCCACATCACACTTCCACTGATGAAGGACTGGGGACACAGACCACTTGCTGAAACTTTGCCCTTCTGCAATTCTGCTTCTGAATGGAGAAGGCTGTTGCCATTGTATTTGGGACCCAGAGGAGCAGAAGAAGGGCAAGCATAACAACAGAGAAAGGATGACAGAATCACAGAATTACCCGAGCTAGAAGGGACCCAAAAGGATCATCGAGTCCAACTTCTATCCCTACATAGGACACTCCCAACATTCACATCATACGACTGAGGGCATTGTCCAAATGCTTCTTGAATGCTGGCAGAATTGCTGCCATGACTACTTCTCTGGGGAGCTGTTCCAGTGCTCCACCCCCACTTGGACTTGATGATCTGTGAGGTCTTTTCAAATCTTAATGATTCTATGAGAAAGTTTATCAGCTTTCACTGTACTACTGTTTAGAATTAACGATATTATTAGTTAGGACAATGTGGAATTTCTTAGTTTCATTATAGTTTGTTTCTCTAGAACAGTCTGACATTCACCTGCCTTCTCCTGAGGCCTGTGGCATGGGGATCCTGGCCTAAAGCAGCACTGCATACAGCAAGCACATTTCCTATATGCAACAATTCAAATGTTTTCTTCTTTGCAGTTACCCACCAGCAGAAGATGATAATCACTTATGAACAAAACAAAGGAGCAAATAAAAGAGGAAGAATCTGGATTGATATAAAGAAGTCTGGATTGACATAAAATCTTGTTTACAACAACTTGCAGAACTTACACTGTGTCCACACAGCCCAAAAGGATCTAGGGATTTTGAAGTGCATTTGAAGTGCATTTTGAAGATCCAAATTGTAGATGGTAACATCTGCTTTCTTCCTTAAATACAAAAGAACCTTCACTCTCTAAGAACCTAGCCAAACTAACATTGCTTGGAGACATTTGTACTAATAGTAATTATTTGATTAGGATATCATTGAATTATCAATTTGGCATACGAGTTAAGCTTCTTTTGTTCTCATAAATTAGACAAGATATTTGGTTTGGTACCCTGTTCACAAGGACCAGTTGTTAAACCTGAAAGTTACACCAAGCCACATGGCAAATCCCAATATTCTGCATTGCTTTTTGGCTCAAATAGGCTTTAGCTTTAACATAAAGTGCCTGGATCTCAATTTTAAAATCACTTACAGTCTTGAACATATCTTCTTCAATAAATTTATATTGCCTCATTATTACTACATGTACGCATACATGAACTCAACCCGAAATAACTGTACCGAAGTCAATATAAATACTACAGATGCAGACAGGTATAATTTAAAATGAAAAAAATTCTTTCTACTCCTTTAATAATAACAGCAACTCTATATCCTGTCTCAAGACAACATGTACTAGTTTTAGCAAACACATTACGATACAAGACAACATAAAAAATTAGTGACTGACACAATTTCTGGATATACAGCAGACAGTGAACGTGTTAAACACTGCACATTTGACAATTCAAGCATTTCAAGGATTTGAAAGTCTCTGAAAATAAACCTACTTTTAAGACATATATATATGAACGACATTGCATTTATATTTAAGTTAGGGAAAAATCTACTTTCTTATTGAAATTCAAAGCTCATTTCAAGAAATACATGATACAGATGTTATTCTAAATATTATGTATATTCAAATATTTTGTAAGATACATCAAATGTCTACACAGCTCTCAACTCCTCTTCATATTTAAGTAATCAATTCACATATTGAACACAATACACAGAATAGATGAATTTATATTTTCTACTTGTCCTTTGAGTTATAAATATCATAAAGTCCATTAACTTGAGACTAGAATATGAGGAAGTATGTTAAAAGTACATCCAAACTATATTATTTTATTAGAGCAATATTTATTTTTCCAAACAGGAATCGTAAAGAAGTGTGGGGAATTGCTTTTCTTAGGCTTCGCATGTGATTGTCTTCTTAAATCACTGGAAAGCAGGAAAGTAAATACAACAGGGTTCCAGTAGACTTGCAGGGTAATTTAGCTCATACTAACATCTAAGTTGAAACCACAAGCTATCGCTCTTGCAAAGATCTAAGAAGACCTAGCTTTTCTCACTGGTTTTGAGCAGAAAGTCTACTCAGAGAATCTGAGAAGTTTCATCATGGAACCTTTGAAATTCTTTATTAGGAAATTTTCATTTCAATAAAATTAATTATCTGGTGAAAATTCTCAATATAAAAAACAAAACAGGAAAACTAAAGACAATATTTCCAGCAAAGTCTGTTCAATAGTTTAGAGGCGCAACACCCAACATACATACACTATTCCTCACCTACCAACAATTATAATAATACCAAGGCATAGAAAGAAAAGACTATTTATATAATTTAAACATAAACTACAAAATAGAAACATACATAATGGCAAAGACAGCTTTGAGCAGGACAACTCAAATTTAGTCTTGTGTACTTTACCAGAGCTTAAACTGTCTTTACTCATGGACAATGAAATATGGCACATATGACACCTGCTTAATTAGTTCTTGGGCTTAGATTAGTTATTTTATTATATAAAGTGCTATATGAAAATGTGTTTCATACAGATTTATAGATCATTAGCTAATTATAGTTACTACGAAACATGGTAATTAAATTCTCATTAATGAGAGTTAATTTGATGATATGAAAAAGTGATAATTTTATTTAATTTTAATTCACGAATGAAGCACACTATAGCTTAATTACAGTTATGCAAACAATTACAATAAACTAAGAAGTCAGAAATGTTCTAATAATAGCATCTTTTCCTCTTTTAAAGTCACATTTACAGATTTTGGTCTCCGTCTGAAATTCAGTAACTTGCATTGTGTTTCCTTAATTAATGAATAATTCAAGAAATCTCAGAGCAAGTAGTACCGAAAGCACTGAAGATAAACGGTTCTGGTACAATACACTGCTTTAAGCAGTTCCATATAGCAGAGAATACAACTGTGCCCTCTCCAGTACATTAATTCTATAATCTGTTGTTTGTAAAGGAGCATTTCAAGCAACACTCCACCTCTTAGATAGACAAAAAATAAAAAATACAGAAAACATAATGCAACATAAACAGTAATTAAGACATTCGATGTTGTCATAGTCATTTACCATTCCAGGAAGCTTGCTGATGTGCCATAAAACTTTTTATTTATTTGTTTAGGATCTGATTCTGTATTCTTCTGAGAAGCAATGCATTGCTCCTCCAGTTACCTTCTTAATTTCTGAATTAAAACTCTGTCTTAATCTGAATGTATAAATCAACTTTACCTAAATGAAACGACCCCCAAAAAATCTTTCCCTTTATTTACTATCTATTTTTTCTGATTTTTACAAAGCCATGACATTACAGATCTGCACAGCTCTTTAGTTCTATACAATACCTTATGGAGTCAATGAGACAGACTGCGTGCATGCCTGCTCTAAACACTGATTCCACAAAATTCCAATTTGCAATGCACTAATTTACTTATTTGCAAAAATGGAGACTGAAATATCACACCAGATGATCAAATGTGGGAGAAAACAATGTTTCTATTTTCACTAATTATACCTATGTTCATATGTAACATTAAATCGAATTCCTGGGAATTCACCCCCGAGGAATCTATAAAAAAGGAGTTTCAACACAAAAAGTAACATTTCTTATTTACATTGAACACGTATGATTGATAACATCTGTCAAGGTGGCCTCCATAACATGAAGAGTTTCATAATGAAAGAGGCACGTGTATAATGAATTCTCACTATGTCCCATAATTCAGTAAGTATGCACACTTAATAAAACTATGCAGATAAACAATAAGCAGGAGTCAATAGTATCATTAATTACTATTTATTAACCATGGATGAATGTTCAGTTTTCTGACAATCATTCAGATGATATGAGGAAAAATAGAATTTACTATATTTATGGAAAATTGAAAAATAAATCAAATGTATGTCAGCTGCAGTTCAAATAAAAATTATTAAACATCAATTAATCAAAATATATATGCATTAAAAGAAAAAAATAATTTCTTAAGCAATGTTTTAATCCAAGACTTTGCCTAAGGACTTCAGTTCTGGCTCTATACTAAAAAAAAATAAGGATTAAAATACCTGAAGGAAAATAACACCACGACATTTCTTTCAATGTGAAATAGGCACAAGAGATCCCTATTAACAAAAAGGAGAATACAGAGTGAAATTCAAACATTCTTACCTAAGTTTTCAAGAATAAAGGAGAAACTGTATTCACTAGAACATACTTTAAGCATCATTTCATAATGAAATCTTTTGTAAAATTATACTTGTAATTTTTTAAATGAGAGAATGTATCTATCTTTAGTGTTTGCATTTAACTAAGGATGTAGAGTTCCCTTTTTCACAAAATAATTTTTTTAAAGCTGCTTAATTAAAAACATGTCAGCATTGTATCTCAAATAAAATATTTGATTTTGTGACAATGATGTTTCCATGTTTCTTCAGTTACAACTGAACATTTTCATATAACACAATTCAACAGCAAAGACTAAGTAAGCCTGCTATAGTGTAGTTCTCATCCAAAACCAAATTGGTCAGGTTGGGGGCTGGAAGAGAGGGTACTTTTCTTCCTGAATCATGTAGGGGAGTTCGCACATTTTCAGAGTTCAGGACCTGTGGGTTGCAGTTTTTCTTTCATAATGCAACTTGAACATCTAATTATTTTCTACCTAACAGCTTGAAGCCATGAAGTATACTTAAGTCAGCTAAATGGTGAACAGCGGTATTGCAAACTTATCAACAAATCAAGCATGAAGAGGTTTTCCATGAAAAGCTTGGTCATTGTGACAGAACCAAATCAAATTCCTTGAAACTTAATTGGCAAAGCAGTTGCAGCTTAGCTAATTTTACAACTCTATCAAAAGCTATCATCTGCTGTGAAAGCAAACCCATTTTCAAACACAAACACCACCGCGCTGCTAAATCAGAAATGTGTATGTTGGGTATATAGCAGGTCTTAATGATCTACCAGCTTCTACTTTTGCAGCTAGTTCTTAGAAGAAAAAAAAATAAAATGAAAGCATATTAATATTGTGGCAAGCAAAGGAGAGGAAGAAATTTAAGGCACTTCTGTTTTCTTGAATTTTATCTATTTATTTCCCAAGATAATTTGAATCAAAGATAGATCGGCCACTTCAAATGAGCAGAAAATTTAGTAACATCAAAAGGGCTATTCTACAGAAAGATCCTCTTTCTTTACTATGGCCATGCAAGAAAAAGACAATACAAATGGCACCTTGCCTTACACATCTGCATCCAGAGACTGGTGAGGTGCCATTGTGCAATACTGGGAAGATAGGAATTGTAAGCATTGCAAAGATGGAATAGGAAAGAAAGGGCTCATAATTCATGGGTCTTGACTGGGCTGAGGTACATGAACAGTACTTTAAACACTGCAGAAATCTGTAGATAACTTCTTGGGGGGGAAAAATACCTACAGAAGGAATTTTGACTTCATTTTTCTTTCCCGGACTGAATTAAGTCTACTGTGTGACTACCAGCATATAAAGAAGGCAAAAAAATTGCCATCAATGAATGTCTTGTTCTGCGCAGGAAAAAAAGAAGTCAGTAACAGATTTTTGAACACAAATCTTGGAGGCACAGTTTAGGACTATGTTTACACAGTACACTCAGGTCCAGAAATATAAGAATAAACAATAATTTTCTGAAACGCTTTGTTTTTCTTGCTATGTTTACTTTCACAACCATTCTCTCTTTGAGTCAAAAGATTGTAAAACACATTTTAAAATAATTAAGACTAAATTAATATTTATATCATGCCATTGTAACTTTTTGTGCAGTGTTCATGTTAATTTACTAAGTTAAAAGAGAAATTCATTAACTTATCATTACGTGAAAACTAGATCTGTCACAGTGCAATATTTTCTGAAGTTAGTTATGCCCTCATGAAATGTACAACTGAAAGTCATCTAAGAAATGAGCTCATGAGTGTTTAAGTGACCTTGAATACTTCCACTTATATTCCATAATGTTCTTGTCCTTAAAGACAAAATAAAACAACTCTACAATGAATGTATGCACCGTTCTATAATTTTTGTACACATATTAACATATACTTCCTTCTTGAGTCATTTCACTGCAATTGTTTCTTTAATTACACAGATTCTAGAGGAACAAGGGCAGGATTTGAAGGATATTTAAGCACTCAGTGATGCAGTTCAGCCATCACTACGTTTTTCAAAGTATGAAAGTCAGATTCCTACATGTAGATACGTGCAGGAAATTGCTTTCTAATAGACCATGGCATTTTTACTGTTTCCATGTGAAGCTTCAGGTGTCTAAATCCTGCAAAACTACCATTCAGTGAGCTTCCAGTTATACCAAATTGTCCTGCTGAAGATATATGCCCCTTACCAGCTATGAAAATACGGATAAGCAAACATGCAATCTAGGGCTTTTACCAGACTGACCACTAATCATAAACCAACTTACTCAAAGGGGCTTACAGACCAGTAGAACCAAGGCTTCTTAACCCTATTTAAACAGGTTTGATTAATAGAAAGAAATCCTAAAGATGCAGAGAAAGGAGTTAAACTGTTTTCAGTAATAAGCCCAAATCAAAGTCATTTTGCAGAAGTATTGTCTCTTAATGACTTAGCAGTAAATGATGGAACCACTAGGGGAAAAATGAAGAAGCAGCAAATATAACGATAGAAAGGTGATATAAAAGACTACCTTAAAATGATATATTACATATAAAACATACCTTGGGCATTACAATTACATGATTATGTGGTTTTTTTCATATTCAAAAAAATCTGGATAGTGCAATTTGTCTCCGAATGGCCAGGAAGTTTCAAAACATTGTTAATAAACTTCAAAATAATTAGAAATAATAAAATTAGTCAGCCAGTGAGATTTAAATTTACTTTAGAATCTACTCTGAGTACGGAATGGGCTAAGAGTGAGAACTATTTGCAGCACTAACATGTTCTATGTAAAAGGTACATTTGATAGAAGTCCTAATAACAGTGGTCATCAGTGGGACTGGAGTACTTTAACTACCCTTTGCAGTTCTAAAAGTTCTGGCTTTCTGCTTCAGTGTTCACTCTACTTCTAAAACTGTAATATTGAAGTTATAAATATTAAGTGATTTTTCATATAGTTTGCCACATGTTTTTTTCATTTACTTAAATATAAATATACCTAGGAAGTCTGCTTTGAGGGAAAAATGTGGATAGCTTTCGATATACACCTATCTAGATTTCATGTATTTGTGATGTTTTAAGAGCAGACCAATTAAAAAAGGGATATATCTGAAGATGAAGAATTACAGAGACAAAATTGGAGGAACCAAAATTGGTTTAGGGAGTGGAATTCTTTCAGATTTGCTCCTCTTGCCTCCCAAGCTGTCAATGGTTTAATCTCGCTATACTTATTTGTCATTAGAGCATGACATTTTAGAAGATATATGCACTCTTCACAGGAAAGAATCATAGTAAAGCTCTTGATAATTAAAAAAGTCAGTGTTATTTTATCTATATTCCATGAATCTATTATCTTTCTTCCTCTTCCTCTTCTATTTTTTTTAATTATAACATTAAATTATTGGTATAAGCCCAGGAAGAAAATCTGTCATCGGATGTATGAATACACAAGAAAATGTGCTTAATGTATCGATCTACCCGCTGTTCTAAACTGTAAACCATAATACCAGTTCTACAGTAAGATTCAGACTATGCTCTGGTCTGAAAACCAATAAAGAAAATAAAATTTATTTTCATGAAAATATATGTCTTATGGGTGTCATAACTTCCTTAAACTTATCAGTCTGTGTACTATTGCAATGGGGACACCATATTTTGTGGTCAGTCATAATGAAAAGGTTTTTACTTCTCATCCATTTCCCTTATGGATTTATCACCTGGAAGACAATTATTACTAAGATAAAAAAAGTATTGTATCTTGCAGTGCTGTATAACATGTAGCAAAATTCTGGACAAGATTCATAAGAGTTCTGATGTTTTAGCACATTCCAGGATCAATCCTGTGTGGAAAGAGCCCAGGTCTTCCCTTAGGCACTAGCATTTTTTCAGTTTAGAATTAACTGTGTCTTATGGAAATTTTGATCTGGAGAATGAAGTTTTTTTAATGCTAAATATCTTAGAGAATCCGCTCTGAACCCAGATACTTCTCATTCAGTGAATGGGAACTCGTATATTTGTTCATGTGTCAATAATTCTAATGTTTTCACCTTCATTATCTTATTCTCATCAGGTAAAACTTGGTCTATGCGGTAAAAATGTAATAATGTTCCTCTGTCAGGAAACTTCTTTCTAATTTATGCAGCCGTCAGAAATAAATTACATTCTTCCTGAATTTGTTTGTCTTTTACAGGTGAGTACAAGTCTGTATTACTGATGGGACTTTGGCATTTCTCTAATAGGATAAAACTTGATTCTTGGAAATAGGTAGATCTTGTCAAGGCCTTAAAAAGAGAAGTGATACACAGAGACTTTTAAAAAGTTATTGTACTTTGAAGATACTATTATAAAAAACGATAAATCAGCAAGGCTACTTACACTGACAGTCCTTGGCCCTGACAGCAGAACTTAATTAATCCATCTAATTTATTGATCAATTTAGATGTAAAAACCCTTCAGAGCTAAAATTAGTCTTTCAGTCATTCTGAGTTATGAAGTACAATTTATTACATAACCTCCATAAGAAGGAAATTAAAAAGAAAAAAAAATCTATCAGTTATCCAAAAGGTGCTAGTCAGGCTGGTAAATTTATTTCTAAAAGCTAGACTGGACTCTGAAATTTCTATACCTTATAAATGGTATGGTAAATAGCTAACAGCAATGTTACTTGGGAGTTTTCAAAAATCCATGAGTTACGGAGGAAAATCCATGCTCACGGTGGGAGATGAACACCCTCCTTGCCCACCCCACCTTCCCAGGTGCCTTTTTACAACAAGTATCCGGCTTTGGAACTGGAAGGTCAGTCAATAGATGATAAGGATGATGGGAGATGACATCAAGGTCAGAAAGGTCTACCCCCTATCACAACCACATTCAGAAGGAAGAAAAGATGGGATATGGTTGTAGGCAATTTCCTTCTGAGGGAACAGAGGTTCCAGTATGCCAGACAGACCCTCCTCTTAGGAAAGTCTGTTGCCTCACTGAGGATTGGTTTAAGTACATTACTAGGAAATTTCCTAGCCTGGTATGGTCCTGGGACTATTACTAATTACTGCTCGTTCATGTGGGTGGTGATGAAGCCACAACATGTAGTCTAAGCTAAGGGCAATCAAAAGAGACTTCAGGTAGTTGGTGAGGTAATCTGGAGCGCAGGTTATTTTTTCCTCTCTCTTTCCAGTCATGGGCAGTGACACTGGAAGACACAGACAAACCGAATCTATTAGTCGATGGCTCAATGGCTGGTGTCACTGCCACAGTTTTGGGGTTTAGATAATGGGATGGCCTACACAGCACCAGGCTTGCTGACATCAGATGGGGTTCATCTTTCTCAAAGCGGGAAGGGGGTCTTTGCTAAGGAATTTGTAGAGCTCATTGACAGAGCTTTAAAATAGATTGAAGAGGGAGAAATAGTATCAGGCTCATCTGTGACAAGCTGTGGGATCGTACACTAAGGTTAGAGGAACAGGGTGCTAGCAAGGGCCCTTAGTCTGTTGCTCTGACACATACTGGCTACACTGCAGCATACTTTAAGACTTACGATGAGCCAGGGAATAAGAGCCAACAGGGAAAAAATGGTGAAATATCTCAAAGGAATGAAGGTGTGTTCCTCTAAGAAGATGACATGGCTGATAGCCCAGATGATATCTCTACAACAATGCATGCAGCACTGGGCAACAAACAGGAGAATTAAGAAGCCACTGGATTTCTAGAAAGCTACGGCCTTGTTGCCATTACTGAAACTCGGTGCGATAAATCCCGTGACTGAAATGTGGCTATCAGTGGCTCCAGGCAGTTCAGAAAGGACAGATGAGGAAGCATGGGTGAAGGTTTTGCTCTCTATGTCAAGAAATGTACAGAACATGAAGAGCTGCCTGTGAAGAATAGCCACAAGCAGTCTGAAAGCCTCGGAGTATCACTTAGAGAACAAGGCAACAAATGGAACCTTGTGGCTAGTGTCTACTACAGGCTGCCTGATCAGGGGAAGCTTATTAATGAAGCCTTCTTACTCAAGCTACAGGAAGCATCACATTCACGGGCTCTTGTCCTGCTCTGGGACTTCAATGACAACAACATCTGCTGGAAAAGTTGCATGTGAGCTACAGACAAACCAGGAGACTCCTGGAAATAATTGAGGAGAACTTTTTAAGCCAGGTAACAGAAAGCCCTACCAGAGAGAATGTGATTACAGGACCCGACGGTGACATCAAAATGGAGGCAGCCTGGGCTACAGTGATCATGCACTGGTGGAGTTCACCAGTGGGTCAGGTAAAGAGTAAAATCAGGACTCCAAATTTTAGGAAAGCAAACTTCCAGCTTTTCAAGTCAATGGGACCCCCTGGAAAACTGTACTCAGGGATAAGAGAGCATACTGGCAGAGCTATAAAGATGCTTTCCATGGAGCACAAGAGCTCTCCATCTCCAAGTGTAACAAATCAGGAAAGGAAGGCAAGAGATCAACTGAGTAGAGACCTGCTGGTCAAACTAAAGGGCAAGAAGGAAATTCACAGCCAGTGGAAGCAGGGACTTCTACAGGAATGTCAGCCAGACAAGAAAGGTCAAAGAAAGCATATCTCCCCCGATGAACTCAACTGGCAAACTGGTAACAATGGACAAGGAGAAGGCTGAGGTACTCAACAATGTTTTTGCTTCCATCTTCACTAGCAGTCTCTCTTCCCAGACCTCTTGAGTGGATGGACCACGCTACTCTCCTTATAATTGAAAAGTCATGCAGTCAGGGGAAGTCCCTGGTGACTGGAAAAAAATGAAACATTGCACTCATTTTTAAGAAGGGTAGAAAGAAAAACCCTGGGAACTACCAATTTTTCAGCCTCAACTCCATACCTGGGAAGACTATGGAGCAGATCCTCACAGAAGCTATGCTAAGGTACATGGGGGACAGGGACGTGATTTGAGATAGCCAGCATGGCTTCGCCAAGGACAAGTCCAGCCTAACTAACCTAGTGGTGTTCTAGGATGGAATGACTACATCAATGGACAAGGGAAAAGCTATGGATATCATCTATCTGGACTTCTGTAAGGCTTCTGATACAGTCCCCCACAACCTCCTTCTCTCTAAATTGGAGAGACATGAATTTGGTGGTGCCGTGTTCAGTGGATCAGGAACTGGTCGTATGGTTGCATCCCGAGGGTTGTGGTCAATGGCTTCAAGTCCTGTGGTGTCCCTCACGAGTCTGTATTGGGACCAGTACTGTTTAATACCTTCATCAATGACATTGAGAGCAGGATCAAGTGGGTGCATGTGAACCTCATGAGGTTCAGTAAGTGCAACATCCTGAACCTGGGTCAGGGCAACCCTTGATATTAGTAGAGGCCAGAGGATGAAGGGATTGAGAGCAGCCTTGACGTGAAGGAGAAGGGGACACCAGTGGATGAAAAGCTGGACATGAGCCAACAATTTGTCTTAACAACCCAGAAGGCCAACCGTATCCTAGGCTGCATCAAAAGAAGCGTGGCCAGCAGGCCAAGGGAGGTGATTCTGCCCCTCTATTCTGTTCAGGTGAGACCCCACCTGTATTGCTCCATCCAGCTCTGAAGCCCACAGCCCAAGAATGACATGGACCTGCTGGAGTGGATCCAGAGAAGGGCCAGAAAAATGATCAGAGGGATGGAACACCTATCTATGAAGAAAGGCTGAGCAAGTTGGTATTGTTCATCCTGAAGAGGAGAAGGCTCTGATGACACGTTATTGTGGTCTTTCAACACTTAAAGGGTCTATAAAAAAGGTGGACTCAAACTTTTTAGCAGGTCCTGTTGCAATAGGACAAGGGATAATGGTTTTAAACTAAAAGAGGGTAGATTCAGACTAGATACATAAAGAATAATTTTTTTTATGATGAGAGCAGTGAAACAACAGAACAGACTGCCCAGAGAGGTGGTAGGTGCTCTATACTAGGAAACATTCAAGGTCAGGTTGGATGGGGTACTGAGCAAGTTGATCTAGTTGAAGAAGTCCCTGCACACTACAGGGGTTTTTGACTAGATGACCTTTAAAGGTCACCTCCAACCCAAACTATTCTAGGAGTTTATCTAAAGTTTTAAATTGTATAATGGCATCTAGCATTTGTTTAAAAATACATGCAACTTCCAGTACTTTGATTTCATTCACAGAATTTTTTCAGCCCACACTAACACCTTAGTCATCAACCTTTCTCATACTCTCATAGCAACACCTAAATCTCTGCAAGTCCACTAGCAGAAACTTGAGTCTGAATTGCACTTTGTCAGTTTTTTATGCCTTTCTGTGCTGAAAAGCAAAAGAAGAGTCATGTTATTTACTTCTCTCACAGATATACTCTAAAAGATACCTAAAAGCTTATTTAAGTCTGAATTTACCCTGTGTCAAGACATGACTCTAGCACCAGTAATGACTCAGATTCCTTTAAAATAAAGCTCGTATTTCTCCCACACCTGGAAAAAATAACTTTTTTAAAGCACTGTGATATTTCAGATTTCAGTGATGTCAAGATTATGGAAATGCAAAACTGTAGATATATCACTCTCCATGTGATGTGAAACCTTAGGTTTTTTTTATACTAGCAGAGTATTCAACTTGAAGAAAATTATAGTATAGTATATAAAAATGTTCTCTTTCCGTATGCTCTCTTAATTACTTCATTATTCTTTTCAAGATCTATGAACAAAACAGAAAGTGATATGTTGCAAATTTAAAAATTTGATGATAATAACCGTTGTGAACACAAAGTGAAATACTGGTAGCACGACACTGTGCAACAATAAAGATCATTGCAAGTTAGCAAAATGTCTGAAAACAAACAGGAAATAGAGGATAACAGTATGAATGCATACAAGCACAACTTTGTTTTGTGTGTTGGAAGAACCAACCAATCAGAACTGTCAGTAGATTTACCCTCTGTTAACATTTTTACATGAAATTATGCAGAATTATGATGAAATTAACTGAAATAACATATAAGAGATATGTTTTTTGCCAGTGGGAGAATTTAAAGCAGTCTTGTTAGATATTGCTCAGTACCGTCCCACCTTACATCACTACAAGTCAAATCAGACCACAACTGATCATCAGGAAAGGACAGAACTTCTAGTGTCTACACATGAGCAAGGCAGTCTCTTTCATTTCAGATCATCTGTTAACAGCCCTTTATTTTCCTTTGGAAGCTATTTGATTTAACTTGCCTTAAGATGATTGGAGGAAGAATAAATGCTGGCCACTTGAAAAAACTACAGAAATTGGAGACAATTTAGCATGTAAACTAAGGCTAAGCCTGATATTTTTTTTTAATTGAAATCTACAACAATTTAGATTGTTAAAAAAATTGATTTCTCTGACTTATAAGCACCTGCATTTGGAGAGTGGGGAAGTGAGGAGGGCATGGCTGTGTAATCATTTAATTAAATGTATACGTACTAGACGTAACAGTAGAATCACATGCTGTTCTGTCTGCCCCATCTACAATAATCATCTGAATTTACTGAATACTTAAAATGAGAAAGAAAATATTTTGTTTTCTTTTTCTTAATAACTATACTTTGACCCACAATTTCAGCTAAAGCAGAATAAGCAACACCTTTTACACACTAGTTAGCACTCTTCACGAACAGGTAGAGAGACATTTAGCACTGTGCAGTTTGTTGAAGGATTTCCTCTGCTCTAGGAAAAATGCAGTTATATGACAGAAAGTAAAGGCCAGAAATAGTTTTCAAAGGCATCCCGAAAAGAATTAGATGGCTTTGTACTTCTTGTTACATAATAGATTTACTTAACAGCCTTGAGCACATGAGATTTGATGAAATTTTGCTTTCTTTGAATTGTTTACAGAGAAACTACGAAGAAACTGTGGGATTCACCCATTTGAGAGGGATGAAAGGTAAAAAGGAAAATCATTCCAACAGAGAAGGTAGCCAGGAAGAAGGAACTTCACCTTTTGAAGGAAAGTCCTGCTTAGAACCCAGCCAGGGGAGTGCCTGTGTGGTTCTGTCCAGCCAAGACCCAGCCATACCTGTTATGTGCTCCAAGGTGTCCTGGACTCGTACCAGCCTCCAATGGCAGACTGCACTTGGCATAACACTACACTTAAGTTACAAGTCCTTCATATTTCAATATGTGTGCAATTTACTACATTTTAATAACATAAATGCTCAGAAAAAAACCACTGGGGGTGTGGAGGAGTGAAAACCCAGAGCAGAATGTCAGAAGCTGGGTTTCAGTTGTGTGTAAAGCAAAGCAAAGGTGGATTTTACATCTGAAACCTTGCCATCACAGGTGAGTCTTCTAATCACTTTTTTAATGGACTGTGTCTCTTCCTTTTCTTCCTTTATGTTGTGCATTTCTTTATCTAGTCCTCAACTTCCAACCATTGCCAAATATTTGTTCAAAATGTATGCATTTCTATATGAAGCATCAGGCAAAGCAGAACTTGCCTACAGAAGCTGGTCAATAAAAAACTTTCTAAATCATTAACAAGAGCAATTGGGTATATTTGCATTACTCCATAAAACTTGATTTAACTGTCAAAGTTGTTTGGATATCCTCTGAAGTCAGAGCAAACCACTACACCTGCGTCCTTTTAAACAATATGTAGAGATTATCACAACCATTTAAAAGGGGATTCTGAATTCTGCAATAAAAGATGGAGAGCTCTAGAATTAAAATATTTTATCTTAAATAGCCAGCATGTCTTTCAGAAGTCAACAATTCAAGTCTCCGATTACTTTGCCCTTTTACTTGGAATATCAAGAATGCAAGGATGAGGAGCTGAGGCAGAAAACAACCAAAGGCAGGGAGAAAGTAACATCCCATTTTGGTTTCAGAACCCTTAGGTGATTGCATTCTCTCAAAAACACAAGACTAATCCCAACAACTACTGAGTAACTACCACCTATTATTATTGTTAACATATTACAAACCAAAGTTAAAAATACTGGTTCAATTTTTATTGTAACAGATGAACTTGGAAATATTTTAAGGCAGAGGAGAAACCTTTCTAATTCTATCATGCTTACCAAAATTTAGAAGATTGTATAATAAATATTGCAAGATATTAAATTATTACACTGATATGATCCAACAGAAACTCTTCTCGATATTGAGAAGAAAGCTATTTAAGATCTAAAGGAAAAAGTCACAGGCAAAACAGAAACTGAATTTCTATTTTCTAATAAACCCTCAGTATTTCTAAAAACATTTTTAAAGTGACAACAAATAAAGAAAATTTTCAAATTCTGTGTTATACAATGTAAAATATTGATAATAGTTCATTAGTACTTTGGGTATTGAAAAAAAGATAATATTTTACTCTTCTTTTTTATTTTTTATTTTAAACATTAGAATTAACCCAAATACTTCTGTTGGACATGAAAAACTTCAAACCACAATTTGTCAAAAAATTGCATCTGGCCTTTTTAAAGTTAATTCTATTGTTAAAATTCTCAGGCTTGACAAGGAAGTCGTGAGCTAGTGGAATAATTTACAACCAATAGAAAATCAAATTTTGTTTTTATGGACAGCAAATCTATTTAAATAATGCCTTAGCTCTTGTTTAACATTAATTTTCTGTTTAATTTTTTATCTGTGATCCATGCATATATAGAGATTTTATGTGTCCCCTCACAATATAGTAACACCTGCTTCCAGCTCTCAGTTGTGAGTTTTGATAATACAGTTCTGGCTCGTAACAACATTCTGCCTCTTTTGCTTGTTACTTAAAAACAGTTTTTGAAAAACCAACCAACCAAATAAAACAAAACCAACCAACTCCCCAAAAATAACATTAACAGTTTCTATAAAAAGTGCTGTCAAAAAAAAATATTTCTGAATGTAATGAGATGAGATTAGGACAATCAAAGAAGTAGTTAATATAGTTTTACACATCTTCTTAATTTCAAGTAACTAAAAAAAGTATTTAAGAAAAGAAGGTAGACAGAAGAACTTAATAAGGAATTCAATAATCCACCTCAATATAACCATCATTCTGTCATAAATATCTAGAAATGGGAGATCAACTCTAGTAAATGACAAAGTTACATTGTTTTATCTCTGTGTCAGAACAATAGCTTTAAGAAGAATTCTTATTTAATTTTATTTTTATTTCATGGTAAAGAAAAACTTCCCAACTTTCAACAACTCATTTTTCTGTTTTGTTTTTGCTTCAAAATATTATGGTAGAACATATTTTGGCATGAATTTGGCATATGAGAGCATCAAAGTTCTGAGTTTCTCCTTTTCATCTCAAGCACTAATAGGAATGACTAACATCATAAAAAAATATCTGGTGTTTGTAAAGATCTGAACATAACGCTTATCTCCAGAAATATTCAAGCATATATTTTTTATTGCCTAAGCTATTTGGAAAAAAATAACATTTGAATCTTATTAACAAAGTTGTTATGAAGCATCTCCTGCACAGCCATCTCACCAAACATGTTTCTGAGGCATTGCTGTCATTGCAAGAGATTGCTACAGGTCTTCATCACTAACATTTCTGGAAAGGCTTCTGTTGAGTGTGTATGAAGCAAAATGAACAGTAGCAAATGACAAGCGGCAACTGAAGTTTATTCTTCACTGAAGAGAGATACAGTTGGTTTGCATGTTTTACTGACTGCTAACAACAGACAACAACCAAGAAATATTACATAAAAAACTTGGAGGAATAAAGATTCATTCCAAACACGATCTTGAGTTACTTGTTTCTTCCTAACATTATTAATGAATAAACCACAACGTCAGACGTATCACCTAACCCACTGCAAACAGCAAAGGCGGCTATAAGGAAACACTCTATCACTATGAACTAGCACAGTGTAAGAGATCATTAGTGTTTGATAGGCACGCTCCCTAGAACATAGTTTACATTAGATATTCTTTTGCCACAGTATTCAAGTCCATTACTGCCTGAATATAAATGACTTTCAGTAAATCATCAACAGCAGTGATGTATCCCTAGAGCTCTGATTCTTGTATTACAAGTCAAATTGTCAGTGGTTCTGTATAGGCTTAGCTGACTTCAGAGAACAGATCTTTACATCAAGGGTTCTATTTTCTTTTCCCATTCTCTTCATAATGTAGTCCTCTACATACATTTTTTTCCCAATATCAACCTGAAACAGAATTTACTTTACTATTTTCTCCTACATTTATTTCTCTGTCAGGATATATTTACAGTAATATTTAATAACTGAAGAAAAATAGTACTAATATTTCTTTCCTCTGTTACTATTCTAGGGTGCTTATCAGCAATTGTAGAAGCCTGGAAACAGGAACAAGAATGTTTCCGTTATGTGGTTTGTAATCCAGAATTACACAAAACAAAGTATCTTAAAACGAGGTGAATTTTCTGGTTGTATTTTTGACACTCAACATGATAAAATTAAAAAACCCACAAAATATGAGTAAAAAAATAAATATGCTTTCATTTGGCTATGATAAAGCTATACGGGGTCAGTGATAGTTTAGGCTTACACCAAGAACATCTAAGAAGCAAAGACTATGAGAATTACTCATCTGTTGCATTTCCAGTTTTCAAGATTTCAGTGCTATGGTAAGCAATAGTTAGACTGTCCTTTTCACAATCTCTTGGAAACCCCTCATCTTTACAGTTGAATCTGCCTCATTGTTTTCCTTAGCTACATTATAAGGAGAACACTAGTGTTTCATTTATGCTTTTCCTTCTCTTAAGAAATATACCACGTTAAATACAGGAATTGAGAAAAATTAAGGAAACTGAAACATAAGTACAGGATTAAAAAAATACTCAGGACTATCAGAAAAACACAATTCTGTCACAGATAAGCTTGCACAAACAATGATGACCTTTCTCTTCATGCTGAGGTACTTCATTGTACAGTAGAATACCACACTGTGCTGTTCCAGGTTTGGAATTTTCATCTTTTGTTTTCCAGATTAAGTGATTTGTTTGTCCTGGTGGTGATGTACAGTGTTGGAGTACTGCATTCAATTAATTCCAGCAGCTATTGAGCCCAGTCTTATGTCTCTGGAATTTTCTTTTTAGTAATTTCCCATCTAAAAAAATGAGTAAAAGTTTAACTTCAGGAAAAAAATGTTAGCCAGAAAAATAAAAACTGACTGTCCTTAGAGAAGAGATAAATCCAAAAGGTTGATTAGTGAGGAAGAAAAGAAAGGCAGAATAAAGAGAAGCGTAAAGGCAGGGCCTAATAATGTAACAGGTCTCTCAGCAAATCTAATAGTGGAATAGAGGCTTCCATAGTTTTGCATTTATATTTTTGCATTAGTTAAGTAAATATAGACCCCTGTTATAATGTGGTGGAGAAGAGGTTGCAGAATATATAGAATTAAATATTTCAATTAACAAACAAGCCTAAACATCACATGAAATTTTGAATTACCTAGTTAGAGGACTAACAGTAGTTCATCAAAAAGGTTTTCAAAGACAAACAAAAAAGAGTCTGTAGAAAACAGAGTCTCCTCACACTGAAAGAATATGAGGATGAACAGAGCTTTTTTCTGTTCTTAAGCTTGTTTTTTGTTTAGGACATCTGTGTCTAGTATAATAGGTTGCATTGAAGAGACTTCTTACTGTAACAGAAATTTTACAGATATAAATGAAATCCTAGGCTTGTGTGTTATGTATATGCTTAGACAAGGTACTAATCTGTTATCAGCCCACACACACACATATCATACACAAGCTTGTCACCAAGATGGTGATTAACAGACTGCTTCTTATTAGCATTGGACTGCTAATGTTTTCTGACTCCTGTTGGCAGGGGTTCCTCTATTGCTGGAGGCAATTGTGATAAAGACAGGGAGATCTAAAAGAAATCACTGAAACAGCCAAGTTTGGGAATCAAATCAGAGATCTGAAATCTGTTATTATAGAGATGAAGGAAATAAATCCAAGCATGTGGGTCTGAACTTTTGCACCATGCATCTCTTTTCGATATGAGAATGCAACCCACTCAGTTTGGTGTTTTCACACACAGGCATTGTGAAGCTTTATTGGCACTTTTGATAGCACAGGGATTGTGAGACTCATGGCTCTGCCCCAGAGGCAGCTCTCAAAAGCCCTACTGTCTCAGCTATGAGTCACTCAGACTGCCTCTGGCACTCAGAGTGGCTCAGCAGTGCTGAAGATACCATGACTCTGCCATCCAGATGAGATCAGTTTTTCAGACTGATGCAAAATGGAAAGAATGAATGAAATGTATTTTCACCAGTACCCTCCTTACATCTCACTTAGGCAGGAAATGCCAGAAACTGGTGTGGATAAGCAAATGCAAAGCAGAAAACCAACCACTTTCAACATGAAGTACGAAATCACGGTTAGCAATAAATGATCTACCTACAAACCACCATGTATAAGCTATTAATAATATTCTACTCTTATAAATACATAGGAAAGAGACTTTCCATGCATACTGAGAGAGAATATCTCTCTGAATAATTCAAATGCCAAGTTGACACATAGTTGCCCTAGCTGGGCACAGGAGGACTCATTTCGCTTTCAGAAGACCAATCATAGGAGCAACATCTGGAATTCACATGGAGTGTTAATCCCACAAATAGTAACAGATACTACCAGTCTGAGGGTTTTTTCCTGCAAGATGAAGCAGACTTCTGGCACAACAGACAAAATGGTCACACTTCTCACACACTCAAGCTGCGCTTCACAAGTCACATTGTAATGAAGAAACTTTTTTTATTTTTTACTGTTCAGGATGACTTCAGGATTTAATGTGCAAAATACGTTCAACAGAAACAGTTTTTACACTCATACAAAAATTTCAAACGTATGTCAATTATAGTCTAAGAAAAAGTTTGAATAGAAAGTTAATTTTTAATTCATTCTTTTTTTCCCATCGTACAGGAAGGATAGGAGTGCAAACTTTTTTTTTCATTTTGTCCTTGTCCAAAGACAAAGAAATAATCAAAAGCACTAGATGGATAGACTTCCATTTACAACCATCAAATAAAAGCCACTAACAGTTGCTCACAGGCATGAAAGACACCTTTGGGATTCGCACTTTGTAAAATTCTTTTGGCTTAATAGGCAAATGTCTGTTTATATACAATATACATAATTTCTTATTCCTCAGGCACTTAAATACTTTTATTCAGAGAAAAGGCACACGAGTTGTGATTATATATCCATTGGTACACTTACTAAGCAACTAGCCATAATAAATCTGGGAGAGGTGGAAGGCTGTATTTCAGGCTTGTCTATGTAACCCAGTTTTGGGGCTAGATTTCAGCCGGTTGTTCATACTTTTTTTTCCCCAAAAATATCTATTTGTTTTAGAGAAACTGATTTTGTGTCCTATATTTGGCACTGAAACCTCTTTCCACTGATATCTGAAATTAAAAAGAAAAGGAAAATATCACAAGTTTCAATCATCAGGGTTTTATCTGAATCTCAGACTCTGTATTCCTTAAGTCAAATGACTTGAAAAGAAAAGGAAGAATAAGGATGATGGACCACTAATCTGGATGAATTGGCCGGGAAGAGGATAAACCTCTAGTCCAAGGCTAACAATGCATTTAGTCACTTGCATTTGGAAATATGGAGGAATGTAGTGATGAAGATGAAAAAAAGCAGAGAGAGATTAAATGTATTCAGCCAAAAAAATCCAAATAGAATAAGTAGAAAAAGGCAGTTTTATTTTAAGCTTCATATTTCTAATAACAATTTTAATTTCCAAAGGTCTGTAAGATAATTACAGAGCTCAAAAAAAATATTGAGTACATCGGTGTAGTATTTATTATGCATCTTAAATATAAATATACTTTTGCAAAAGATAAAAAGACTGAACCAGGAACCAAAAAGTGTTCTTTGGTAATTAGATATACTTGTACTGAAAATTCAGAAATATAGAAACTATTTTGTCAGATATACTGAAACTCTTCTATGCATCTCTGGCAGAGTACACAAAGCAATGGCATATTCATTCTACTTTTTTAAAACTAGTATATTATAAGAAAAATATATTAGGGATTAAATTTTACTGGAAGAAATGTGTAAATGTAGTTTTGTAATACTGCAGAGTACCATCTTCAGTTTTGAGAACAATCTAAAACTGTCAGTGTACTGTTGTACTGTGTTTATTGACAATTCACAAATCCTGAAACAAAAAAGGTCCATTAATATGGCAACATATACATAAAACTAACTACAGGACAGTTTGGAAATAATTCCTATTTGAACTGGAAAATATTTTTAGGAGGAAAAAAATTGCTGGGGTTGACATTGGCTGCCAGGCACTCACATAGCTGTCTTTATTAAAAAAGAGAATCCACTGCAATCATTCTTCCAAAGGTTAAACAAGCACACTATAAAAATGTCTGCTTGATAACTAATCTGTCTTTCCAGCTTCAACCTTCAGCAATGTTGGAACTTCAAGTATTCATAGGTTTCACTGCTACATCATCAATATTTGTATTAATAAATGTCAGGGCGTATTAGAAAGAATTATGATTCAAAGATTCATTTTCATAAATTCATTTGATATTCACAGAAATAGCAGTAGTCAAAAGAAATTTGTTTTGCAGTAATGTGGATGTCATATCTATTTTCAAAAAAACTTTGTTCCAATCTGGCAGTATGATACTATCAAAATTAGGTGCCACCAGACACTTCAATAAAGATTTATGATGTAAATGTATAGTACAAGCAAATCATTGCCTGATTATTAGTTAAAAATGATGCATGGAGGCTATGTAGGTCATCTCAAAATTTACCATCACAAAAGTTTAACTGTTTATATTCTGGAGTATTTTCCTATATGAAATAAACAACCTGGAGTACTCAAAAATCCGTCCCTGACTACTCAGCTTCTGTCTAACAAATCTGTAAGTCTTCAAAATGTACTTATAGATTTATCAGCCTGTCAGCTTTGAAATATTAAAATGCAATACAACATCTGCCCTTTCCTCTGTGATGTAACAAACTCCAAAAATCTCTTATCAAAATGAACATATCCATTTTAATGAAGAAAGCTCTATTTTGCCTCACAAACAACAAAACAAGCAAACAAGAAAGATTCAATTTGTTTAAGAAAAAAAGCTGAGGAAAAAGGAATAAGGATCATTAAAACTCTTGTCTTAAATACCACAGAAAAGTGATGACAGATCTTTGAGATGTATATTTGGAGACTTTTCTGTCTTGAAATTTCTCCCAGTACTTGAACATTTTTTTTTCAAACTTTGTCACTTTTTTTTTTTTAAAAAAAAGATTAAGTGGTAGCAGAATAGAAGGTTTTGGTTGTTTTTTTTTTTAAAATACGTAATTACCAGTTCTTCAGAATGATTTAAATGTCAGTGCCATGCTTGTTTTAACTAAATCTTTCACCATGACAGAGTCAGTGAAGAAGAAATCAAGTTGTAAAATAAATGAGGAAAAAACCTGCCCCCTACCAGCTGTTTCAGTGATTCACTGATTAAAGTCTTTTAAAAAAGAGCAAACCAGAATTTCATGTCATATTGCTCAGGTTAACTAGTTTCTCTGAAGAATCAAGTGACAAAATTTAGAAGTATGAGTTATCTCTTTACCACAGTAATCATTAGGTCACAAAAATATACAAATCTCATGGATGATTAAGACAGAAAGAAGTGGTAATAATTCCACTAAAGGACTGATCAGTGCTTCATGTCCACGCAATGTGCAGTACAGCAGAACAAACGATAATGTACTTCAGTGACCCAAACCATTATCAGGATTAGATAGTGGGGTAGAGGACATTCAAAACAGTGTAAAAGTGAATTGTTTACAGGGGTGAAATTATGGATCTGCTTTCATGGGTAGTTTCCAAAGCTGAGGACACTTCCACTGCACAGGAAAGCTACTACAACATGCTGGAAGCAAAGCCTTATACAAGACCCTTCAGGAACCCTTCTTTTACTACAATACACTTTGAACATTTTTGATGGACAGCATATCTACAGCTCTGAGAATGTTTTTGTTGTTGAATTACAGGTATTCATAGAAATTCATGTGAACAGAAGATTTTTCTATGCAAGCATCTTGACTGTGAATCTGGTTCTTCCAATACTTTGGAACACCATATATTATTATGATTAGATTTAATGCAGCCCACGTGTGTGAAGTTGTTAATAACCAATGACCTTCATAAATGTCTAAAATTTAAGTTGCATAACTTTAATACTAAATTTCCACTATTTTGGTATTTTAGCTATTGTGCATTTCCATTCAGAAGTTTTGTAAACAATCCATAAGCTGTTTCATGGATGAAATATAGAACTGAATGGTCAGACTAAATAATGTTGGTTGTCTTAGAAATAATGATGAATTAGGGTTTCTATTAATGGTAAAAGCATCAGGCTTCCCACATTGGGCACTCTGCTCCCTGCCAAAGCATGAAAATTGATGAAATAAGATGTTCGGAATACTAACACACCCTATGTCTCGGATTACAGCAGAGTTTTATCAATCCTATAGGAACATCTGCTTATTACTATATGCTAATTGCAAGAGCTTGGGATTTTGTGTTACAGTTGATTATCTTTATTTACAGGTGAATGAGATTAAAAGTTAGGCTCTTTCTTTGGTGTTTGGGTCTGTTTGTTTGCAGTTTTTATTTATCTACAAGCACAGCAGTACATGGGAAAGTTTCTTCTTCATGGTACACATGATCTAAAGCCAGGCTCCTACGATGTGCAATGTTAAAGAATTTGGACAGGAGAGATGCATCAAAGACCTAGGTAATTTCTGTATAACAAACACTATCAGCAAATTAAAATAATACTGGTTAGTGTAAAATATTGAAACAAATCCATATTAATGTCAAGACATTAAACAATAAAAAATATAAACAAATTAAGAGTATTCTTATTTTAGATCTATTAGGACCCTGTATGTGTTAGAAAGGAAAATGTAGAATATAAATTATATTACCTTTAATGAAGATAAGTGCTGTTAGGTTGCAATGTATTTTTATGAGGAAAGGATCTATTTGATATGCATATACATTTCAGACTTCCAGTGGATCTCTAAATAGCATAAATTCTATTGAATCTATTGTATCACGATTAACAACAAATCTATGGATATTACTTTCTTTCTACCTGTATTTTGTTTACCATCTTATAAAAAATAATTTCTATGACATGTTCAGTTCTTATGAGCCTGAGTATCTTTCAAGGATTCAGTTACAGGTGACACAAGCCTCACCTAAATTCACAAACTGTTGCAATATGAAAGCCTTCTGCTTAAAAATCACTAATCAATAGCGATGCTTTCAGACTGCCAAACTGAAGACATTTTAGCACACACAAATGAAACCTAACCAAATGAGATGTCAAGCCTTGATGCATTTGTCAGAGAGAGCGCATGATTGGGCTACATAATTGACAGACCTTGTAGTGATCTGAAAAAACATAAAGAGTAAGACAAAACATTGGAATATGAGCATATTTTCTTTGCATTCTGCTTTTCCTCCAGTGGAAGTTAACATTTGATAAGCAACTATCGCCTTCTAGTGAAACAATAAACCACAGAAATACTGTCTGACTAGTTTCTGATGAAGAAATATCTTATAATAAATGTATCTGTTGCAAGTTGAGATGCCTGGAAATATTTTTTACTATTTTTCAACCTATATTTTTAACATTGCTGAAGGTGCTCTATCTCTTATCAGGTATTTTTTGTAAAACACCTTTTCAGCACCTCCGGGATGGGGAAAAAAAATCAGCTTAGGAGTGTGCTGGAGAGAGAAAGCTGTGGTCCCACTTAAGATTTTCTCCTTAATTTTTAGGAAGAAACCTGGAAAAAGAGAGAGGCATAACCGTTATGCCAAAGGGCTATACTGCTATCACATTTATAGAATCAGTTTACTGCTTACTAGGTACTAATACCTTCCAGAGGAAAGAAGTCTTGTCTATGATTTGTCCTGTTTCTCAGGATAAGTACCTCACTTTAAACTGTCATTGCATACACAAACTCCAAGCAATTACTGATTGGGTCTAGGTTATCCAGAAATCTAAATAACACATTCAGCTTTGTTTTCAGTTCAGGTGTTTCTAAAATGAAAGCTTTAGGGAAGATGCTGAAATATTTTTTATTTTGTACGCCTGTATGAAAAACAACTAACGTTCAATAGACCCCTATCATGGGACTAGGTGGAAAAAATGGGGAGTCAGAACTCTTTTATGCTGCTGTTTATACTGAGTTAACTAACCCTGTGGCATGATCCTGTAAATATACCCAGAGGATTTGCCAGAGGATTTGTTATCTCATAACAAGGATTTGGAACTAAACTTCTGTCAGAAAGCAGAGACAGTCAGAAGCGAAAAATTTTAGTCTACTAGAGACATTTCTCTCTTCCTCAAGAGAGAATTCCACATAAAAGGAATATGTGCATGAATATGCACGGACTTAGTCTCATGTATTTTCTTTTGGCGTATTCAATTATTTTGTCTATTATTTCCAACAGCACCTAGGCATTTGCTCTATAACATCAAGTCTGAAAGCAAAGACTATGCAGGTAGAAAAAAAATTATGCATCTCTAGTAGTATGTGAATTATTGTCAAATGGGTCCTAGATGAGAAAAGTTAATATTCTCACCTAGTTAAACTACAGACTGTGAATCTTAACTTTCTTCTTGATTTTCTAATCTAAACAATAGTTCTTGTCCCAAAGAATCTACACCGTAATCAGTGATTTTTATAGTGCTACCTGTAATGGCATTAGTTGCAAGCTGATAATAATTCTGTTTAAAGCCCAAGGATTTTGGTAGGACTTGCTCCCTCAGAAATGTAGAAGATTTTATAATTGCCACCTTCACAGCAGCAATTCTATGCATTGGTAATGGTATTAATATTCAAAGGAGAAAATAACTGATATAAACCCATCACTCTATATAGACACATATTATGTTGCAAAATGTAAAAAGATACTAGGCAGACAAAAAGGCTAAGGATGCAGATTTCCATTTGACTGGAGTTCTACAGAAAGCAGAAATAAAACCCAAGGGTTATGTCACTGTTTAGCAAAAGCAATTTTTTGGCCCATTGGCTCTGTATATTTTATTTTAGAGTTCACAACTAAAGAACATACATTTTTCCTCCTTCTCAGGCTGCCTTAATTCAATTTTTTTGTCTTGGTTTTTATGCCTAAGTAAAATAGGTTGGTAATTATTAGTAATGGAAGAAATAATTATATGTTCACAATTACTTCAGTGAATAAACTGTAATCATTGAGCCTTCTGTAAAAACACATTGGACATGAAGTTCTTCAAATGTAAGTTAAACTTCAAATGTAATCTTAAACACATGATTATATTTCTTTCTGAACGAGTAAAGGGAAGTGTTGATTGGATTTACAGTCTATATCTTATACTATTATGCTCTATTTACAGTTGAAGGAAGGCTTGCTGACCAAACCTTAGTAATATAAATTGTCAACATTTATTCCAGTCAATGAGTACAGTGAATTTATACCAACCAAAGATGCATTCTCACTTTTTTAAAGGTTGATTTATAATGTAACATATAAATTAATTGAGATAATATAGTTGTAAACTTGTTTTAATGCTTTGAAAATATACCAGATTGTGAGGAAAAAAAAAAGCATTGAAAATTATCAGGAAAAACAAAATAGAAATAGTGATGGATATTTATAAACTTTTTCATCTGAACCATAATGTAGTAAAAGATGGGTACCACTTTAGGAATTTAACTTTTTAGTAAGAAGTTTACCTTTGAAGAGCCAGATTCAAAGAATCATATTTTTCACCAGTTTCTTTTTTTTAACACACTCTCCTTGCTTCAAAAATACTTTGTATATGAGTATTATCTTACGTCTGCTCTGCAAGCCTATCCTTTTCCATTTTACAATGTGAAGAAAAAGAAACTACTTGAATGCACTCAATTAATTAAAGACATCCTCTAATACCCAGGAAACGATACCCTGAGTAAGTTTCTGTGAAGCACATGCTCTGATAAATGTTTTTACAGAGAAGAAAATATTATGTAGACGAAAAGTGGATAGTATCAGACCTTGGTTTATTACACAGAAAAATCTTAGCTAAATGCTTAAATGATATGAAACTTTTTTCTGCATTAGGAATAAGATTTTTTAGACTAGGTTGCAATGACACAACAGCAGTGCACTGCAAGCATTACTAATTTCATAAACTGTGTTTTCTTAAATCCTTACAATGAAGAAGCCCTAAAATCCAAACATCCTGATCACACCCGTACTTAACCCAGCAGTTTGACCTTAGAAGGTCTTTCTCCTCTGAATTTTTTCCATTCTTCAGACAGAGAAAAAATGCAGGAAATAAAAATATTGACTTCTAGAAAGCTGCACTGGGCCTTAATTAACAAGTATTGCCACCAAGATGAATTCACTAAACACTGAGAAAAACTGGGAATTTTCTTGGCAGTAGAAAACATTTGGCTTACATTCATCTGCTAGTCCAAAACCAAATGAAAATGGAAAGTATTGCTTCCCCCCCATCTCTTTTTCTAATTTTATTCTTCCTTAATCTCTAGTAGTTGAAATAAAATTCTTATGTTTTGTTGATTTACTAACTTTCCCAAAACCAAACACGGTGAGTGTTATTTGTGCATGATGTGCCTTCATAATACAACGAAAAGTATAGATTGCTTTCTTGTATACTCATCCTAGGTCTACATCACCGGTTAGACAACAAAATTCTCTCTTTGTATTTTTTAGAACCTGTTTCATTCAGTATATTACAAAACTACACACACATTAAAAACAGGTTTTAGAGAAAATTATATTTTCGTTTTCCCTTAAGTATAAAATGGACTTTGTCAATTTGTATGATATGTATGCATATTGCACTAGCAACTGTATAATACTGGCATTTTACAGAACACATCAAGAAGACAAGGATATATTAAAAAAATAATTGTGATGTGGATAGCTTTTTTTCACCCAAACATCTTTCACCAAGTAGCCAGTTAGACACCTGTCATTCTTTTTTTCCTTACTGTTAATACTGAGGAATTCTTCCATGCAAAACTAATACATTGATCCATGGAATATATTTCTTCAAATGGGCTAAAATTCTCTCAAAAAATATCATAAAATAACTTCATAAGGTTTTTATTACTAGTGGTATACGTAATACAAACTTTGATGTCTATCATTCAGCAATGATGTGCTGCAATGTACTGCAACAGAAGCTAAACATGAATATAAGCTCTTGATCAAACCTTTGCAAACCTAAGGCCTTCTTAAGTTTATAGTTAGGAAACACTGTGGTCCAGATTGGAAGATCATGAACAACATGAGCAGAAAAATGTTTGCAGGAACCACTAACACCAGCAGTTACATCCTTCAATCTGGCATTCAAGCAAAGACTAATAAGGCTCACACAGAATCTTCCCTGCAGTTTGTTGTATTGGCATAATAATACGCACGCAAGACTTAAAAGGAATGATCTCCTACTAGGATGTGTTAACAGAGTGTGTCTCTTTCCACCTTTGCAAGCAGTCCTCTCTCCTAGCCCTCTCTGTATTTTCCATATAATCATCTGTACCAAACTTGACCTGCAAGCACCATAACGAAAGAGACAAGCACCACAAAATGATTTGCTTCATCCTAAGATTAGGGAAGTCTCCACATCTGAATGGAATTTTCTCTTTCCAGACTTCAAACAGGAAGGAGGAATGACTTGCTTAAACAAAAATTATGGGAGAACAGTATCGCCACACAGAAACATCTGTTTCTATGGACCAGTCATGAGACACCCTGATTTAATAATTCCAAATTAATGTACACAGTTTCAAATATACATTTCTGGAGATGATCAGTCTGCAATTTGAATACTTTCTTTACATTTTTATTTTCATTTCAGTCCTTTCCAGGATACTTCTCTGCCTTGTTCGTACACCTTAGGGTTCATTCGTATCAGCCATATTTGAGAGGAATGTGTGCATCAGTGCATTTGACACAAGGTTTCTGCCTCCCTTTAGAGGCAGTTTTTAGGATGCCTGTTTGCTGGGAAGTTAGCTCTACTCATTTTATACATGCCAGTAAGCCGTTGTCAGTTCTGAGGCATCAATAACCCAGATACAATTTGGCTTCAACTCTTCTATGAAATATGTGATCTAAGATTATAATATTTAACTTAAGCAGCAATAATTTTATTTTTCAGACAACCTGAAAGGAAAAAAACAATAGAATCTTTGAGCCTTTACCATGCATTTCACTGATAAAGTTAAACCTATTAGGAAGTAAAAGTTCATGGCTAACTCCCACACCTTCTTTGTACCAAGACAGTGAAAAAAAAATACATCTACATTACTGCCACAGTAGGATCATCTGTGAAGTGAATGAAGAAGAATTTATCAGACCCAAAAACTGCAGCATGTAATAAGGGCTAAGATAACATTCCAAGCACTATTATCTCATTATCTTTCCAATATCTGCACTTGCTTCTTTCTTCCTACAAAATGGGTAAAATTCCCTTAAAATTTCAGGGTCACATACATAAGAAACCTAAATAGCAGTGTTTATTACTGAACCACTGAAAAGTTTGCTTGATTTTCTTTCTTCAGCTACATACACATTTGATCTCAGCATATTGTGCATTTGTTTCATCCCCCGTGTATAAAAATTTGTACAACAGATATCATTTATATTTGTCCTCTCAGCTCAGGGATATCTTTAAGTATGTAAATGGATACCACTTCGTGGTGAAATTACTGGTAATATAAGGTTCTTTTGTTAAATACTGTATTTTCATCAATGTTAGTACAGACTCTAATAAACATTTTGACAGCCATCCCTAAATACAGCCCTCAGAAGTATCACAAAACCTCGGAATATCTTCAAAAAGCAGAAATCTACCAACAGGCCTCTATTATTTTTGGATCCATAATCCTAAGGGCTTTTTGGCACAGTGATTGTCAACTGCCAATATCCAACTGATGAAAATAAAGAAAAAATGGCTTAAATTAAGGTTTTTTTTTCAAAAATCTAAAGCAAATCTGCAGGACTGAAATCCCTAGTTATTTAATGAATACACTCCACAGGACATCAAATACTGAACATTGAACTATCATTAAGTAGTCATGTTTAACACATTAATTTTTTACAAGTCAATGCCAATATTAATATTGATATTAGTGACAATTTCAGTACACATCAACATCAAAGCAGGATGCAGAAAACAACTTGAAAGGAAAAGAAGAGACACAAAGCCTGGCTGTTTTAACTGCTGGCACACCCATCAGGACGTGCCAGGTTTTTTTTCCTTACTGATCTTTAATAACTCTTAGATGGAGATAACTTCAATGACTGAAATCAATAAAAAATGTTATTTCTTTGACAGATACATATAACAGAGAATAAAGATAGAGAATTTATTTTAGTTGAGATCTTTTCACTGGGAAAATTGCTTCTCGTATTTACCTCAAAATGACATATTTGACTTCAAAGGGCCTGACCAAGTATCCACTGTTGTGTACTACATTGAATTTCAACAGACTTGAGCTTGGCTCTAGAAAGCCAGCAATCTGACCAGTTTGATGTACTTTGAGTCATAGTTCCTACGTAATAATAGTTCTAACTATAATTTATCCTTAAAAATTCATTAGTTTACTTGCTTCCAATAAGTAGCACCCTAAAAAAGTTAAGTATTCAGTCATCTGTAAGGACACTGCCGAGCAAAATGCATCACCAGTATTCAGGTACTTGTTTCAGCAAATAAATCTTTCATTTACTTGGATTTTTTTTAATTGTTGCTTATTTTTTTCCCATTTACAAATTACTCTGATCTATAGTAAAATGAAATAACACATCCATTAGAAAAAAAATGTTAGTAAACACCAAATCATATCCATTCTGGTGTGTCTACCTTATTACGTTGACTTATTTATATTTAGGTGCCAGAATTTCAGGTCAAATAGAGAACTTGAGGCCTCTACACTTCATAGAATCATAGAATGGTGTGTGTGTTATTTATGAGCTGACCACAGGGCTGAGTACTGCTGTTCCCTTTCTCAGACAAGGATGAAAAGGGAGATAGGGATGAAGTAATGCACCAAATGCAATCCTGCTTTGCAGGGAACAACTCTGCTGAATTTGTTGGGTATAATGAGAGAAAGAACATATGGAAGTTATCATAAGGGAGTGATCATTCTGTGATGATCAGATATTAAAAATAAAAATACCTGCACTTCAGGGATAATGGTAAAACACCAAGAGAAACATTTTCTACTAGCTCTGAGGAAAAGACTTATACAGAGGAATAAATTAATGTAAAATAGAAACTATTAACAGCTGTGAAGAATGCCAATGCTCTGTTAAAAGTAATTTTCAGCATTTAAATGATCTGGGTCAAAACAAAGATTTCTAAAACTCTATTGTTGTCAATTAGAGCTGGGATTACCAGATTACCAGAATACTTAGCTATTTCAGGCTTTTTCTATGGTTGTTTTCCTCAGATATTCCAGTTGTTTCAATAATCCAAATACATAATACAGCATTTTACCCTAACTGAAAGACCCTGTTTTTTGGCTGGTTGGGATTTGATTTTTTGTGTTGTTGCTAAAGGAACAACCACATTCCCAATACACAAATTATTTCAAGTTCTCAGTTTTCATCAAGAGGAAGAAAAACTAAATAAAAATATTCAGAAAAATAATTGCTATTTAAAACCAAAACTGAAATTAAATATTTGGGTCCAATCCTTACAAAAGCAGTAGACTAGGAATGCAGAACAAACAGACGAACAAAACTAGCAGACTTCCAAATGGTCCTTCGCTGATAGATAATTTAAAAGAAAAAAAAGTAGAGGTGAGTGAAATTTATTATAAATTTCAGCTTAACAGGACAAAAAAGACAAGTCATTGCTTGCAAGATTTTGCCTTTATCAGGTGTGCTAAAATAACAGTATTATGCACAGTACTTTGCCCTAATCTTTAGTTTTATATTTGATTAGAGGTTATTCTTAAGATAGCTAGGTTTCCTGTCCTAAATATAATTAGATGCTCACACTAGATTTAACAACCTTGCACACTTGCAGAATAAACTACAATAATTTCCACACCTTCTTACATACCAAAGTTTGCAAAACGATTTATCAGGTATACTGTTTGAACTTCTGAGTGACTTTAGCAGAAAACTTGCTTTTGGAAGATTTAATCAACAACTTCAAACTTATTCAGATTTATTTGCGTTGTGAATTATCATGATGTCAATTTCACGAGCTTTTTCAGGAATGAGAATATTAACTCTTTCCTACTAGCTATGTTCCAAATAACTATATTAATTTCTTTCTCTTCTTTACTTGACAGCTTATTCACATATTACAGAGTTCTTCAGGGAAATTACCCTGAGCACTTACAGAACACCCTGGCAACATGAAAACCAGTCAATTGCCAATGCATCGCATGTCCTATTATCAATGTAGTTTATTGAATACAAATATTCATTGGAACTGAATATGTATGAATGATAGGTAAATTCTAAATTAACTATTTCAAATGCTTAAGTCTTAGTAAACCACAAATTCAATATTTTTTCAGGCACTTCTCTGAGTTAAAGTTCTTAATATTTCTCTATGGGAAGGATTCTACATTTACATAATTTTTGGCATTCTTTTTGCTTCCCATACTCCTATTAGACCAAAACAACTGGCCAGATGCAAATGCATCCAAATTCCACTACACCTAAACTAAAATCAAGAAAACCCACATATCAATCATTATACAATAGGCTTTTAAACTAACTTGCCTGTCTTTTTAAGAGGTTTTTATTAAGACATGAAAATAAGTTTCTTTCAGAGAAGTACGTAAAAATGGATATTTCAGTCTGCCATTAGAACGAGAAAGATGATAATACTGCCTCACTCTCGGCCTAGATCTTCAAAACCTTTATAATTTTCTCATATTTGGAGAGAAACAAACTGTTTTGAATGAGCTCAATAATGTTATCTTTTTGCCTTACCACCTTTCTCATTTCCTCTTTACAACTTTGAAAAATCCTATCTGTCCTATTCAGAAAGGGGATGGGGGAAAAGTAGGTACAAAGAAGTTAATAATTTTATTGAATCTTGATAAAAAAACCTGTATGACAGCAACAGTTAAGATTTTAATTTTAGTTATTTTATACACAATATTTTAAATTAAAGGATAAGCATCTGAGTATATGCTTACTTAAGACTTTGGCTTGGAGACATTCGGAGTTCTTTTCTATCTTCAAAGCTGAGACTCAAGCCATAAATTTGACAATACTTCCAAAATTTTTATGCAGAAAGACCTGTATTCTCTTCTCTCTTTCTACACAGTGAACACGGTTTTGGATTCTTTGTTCCTAGCATGATGACAGCGAAGATAAAATGAGTAATCAAGAATAATGTGAAGATAACTCTAAAACTGAATGTTAACATGCAGCTTCTCTGAGGAAACAAAAGGCACCTTATAGCCATTACTTTAGCATATCTACTCTCAAGGGAAATTGCTTTTGCTTTTTTTTTCCATAAGAGAAGACTTCTGTTAGAAACGTAACAAAAAAAAGTTCATATCCAAATAGTAGCTTATCTGATGTACGTTACAGTCAAAAGGAAAGTCTGATTCATGGAAGATCAAACAACTCTATAATGCTTTTAAATAATCAGTAGCAGAATTTAATTGTTGTTAAAATTAATTTGTACAGTATTTTTAAGATCTTAACCTCTTGGGTCAGTGTTTTCTGAAGTGTCTAAAGAAAATCATAGCTATAAAATGCTAGAGTCTCATAATAAAAATAACAATGCTTTCCAAAGAAAAGAATTGTCAGCAGTGTATTTCACTGCTTGTCACAGACATAGGTTTAAAATGTGCTCAGTTTAATTCAGAAGATACAGTGTCAGAAAGTGTTTTTAAGTCTTATACTAAAGGCTGGCAGCTCTTTGCAGCTCCTTAGTAGAGCTTACTAGCCATATTTACTAGCTAGCATACTAGCGTAGCTGAACAGTAAGCAAAAGAATGCACAGTATTTAGATTCCTAGTTGGAACTTGGCAATGCAAGCAAGAAAGTCTTCAGCAGTTAAAGTTTATTTCCTTTAAGGAAAGATAGCTCAGTTGAAGTTAAACAGGTGTTCCCTTGACCCAGTTTTCTGAAAAAGATACCTCAAGCCTAATAATGAAGGCTTTCAGAGTATTCTAAAGACCTCTACCTAAACAGAATGGAAAAAGGTTCTAGAGGAAACGTAACGATTTTAAGAGAATTTGTAATTCACAGATGGTGCCAAAGTTATCAATGACTGCATTTGCATGTCACACAGTTAAATATTAGAATTTCTCGGATAATCATTAGCTCTTAATTTCACCTTGGAATCAAAGTGAGACAAATGAATCATTACCTAGTTTCCATAGCAATAGGAAAACCACACAGACACACTCCCACAGCAATTATTCCTGTCTTCCTCTTATTTCCAACAGTTCTGAATTTTTTTCTATTTGAATACCATGTCTATGATTTAAATATTTTATGTAAATTAGAAGTTAGCAAAAGAGAGAAAACAATCTAGTTCACAAATTAGCCAGTCCCCAGATCTCTCTTATTACTCACTTCACTGGAAAACGGATTGATTTTATACTTTTTTTACTGCTCCCTTTTAATCCTGCTTTCTTATAATTCAGGAATGGGCAACAGGAATAAATAAAACTGCTGAGGCTACAATCCTGCATATGTGTGTAGCATTTCACTGGTTTTAGAGTGATTTGTAAATGAAACTAGTGGAAAATGTGAGAATTTGTGGTATCAAGCTGGAAGTTATCTAGATCAGTAAGAGCTATCAAGATTAAGGAGGGAAATTAAAATCTTTTCTTTTGAATACATCAAAAAGCTGTTTGCATTCTAGCTGATCAAAGAAAAAAGCAAACAGGTTATTTTTTTCACAGAACACTGATTATAAAATGTAAAGTCTCAGTCTTTCAGCCATCATTTCAAACAGCTCTCCTGTAAATATCACTGAATCTTCATTTAGTTTCACCACCGAATAACAATTTGAACCGAATCAACTAACTTATTCAGTGACAAAAAATTAATATAGGAAGTTTTCATATAACGTTTGTTTCATAAATGCTGACTCTGCTAAAATCACAAATACACATAAATATCAACCATCACTTAAGGTGATCTTAATCACTTTGTAGTCAACATATGACTGTTCATTGTTTCACTTATATTCACTGCTGACGACCTAAACCAACAGAGAGATACCACAGGGGATAATGCATTGGTTTTGACGGATGGACCATTTCTTCAAAAACTTACTTTGCTTTTAGTCATGAAGTGGGTTAAGATATGTCATGCAGAGGCTGAAATATTAATACATCATACAAAACAACCTGAGAGAATAAATGTCATAATCTTTTCAATGGGTATCACTAATGAATTAAACTACATATTCTATTCCAAATTAAGTGCAGTTAAAGCATCAAAAGACAACAACTGAGTATAAAAATTACACAAGTAAAAAGCGTATTTTTTTCTTTTTTTTTTTTTTAAGTTTGTAAATCCAGAAGAATAAATAGTGTTGAGGAGCATGAGCAGGGAATCACCACAGAAAAGAGATTCAAACTGTTCCTAACTCTGAGGAAGACTTTTAAGACCTCATAATTTTATTTCCCAGACTTAGAATTTCAATCATTATAAATTATTTTCGTTGGTGGATGTATAAAAGAATCCATATACTAAAATGATATTTGGTCAACATCGAGGATGACTGAGTAAGACTAAATCACAACCCCCATATTGTGTCAGCAATTCTATTACCCTGAGGTAAATTACAAGTAAATATTTTATAATACAGCTATGAGTAATCTGCAAAATCTATGGATCTTAAATCCCGTTTCAAAGCATTTAATATTTTTTCTACTTTTAACATCTGAACAGTACCTCTTGGTGAAATCTGTAGGTTTTGACAGTAAAATTACTGATTGTAGATTAGTATTCTCTGGGGTGATTCATGCTTGCATTACACTCTTCGTTGTTTTCTCAAGCTCTTGTTAAACATAGTGGTTACAAGATGACTCTGACTTTTTCAGTTTTCCTTCTAAGAAAGTTAACTCGGTTTTACAGAGGCCTCACTGTGAGAAAATACATATTTATCAAACACCTGTACTTCCTTAGACCTTTATGCAAAAGAACTGACATCAAAAAAATCCCTGTCTTTGTCAGCCCAAGAAATAGCGGGTAGATCCTCTGATGATTGCAGTGGGCTAAGGGAACCATTGCATGCTTACATCACTGCAGGTTCACATCCAGTAATGAAGCTAGATCCTGATTTTAAATACACACATCCTTCAGAGGTAAGTCACAATGTGGATGAAGAAGGGTTCACTTTACAACTCATAGTCATACTAACTGAGTCATGGAAGAAAGCAGTTGCTGTACTTTATTTACATTTATTCATTCTCCTATCAAATTCCCAGTCTGGAGAGTGAAGATTTGGCAGAGCCTCCCTTCCACATTCATCAATGGTCTGAGCAGCTCAGATCTGCCTTTGAGGGAAGGAGAAGCAAAGGTCAGAATTTTCTCCTAAAAATGGTTATTCTCTTAATAGTGAAATAAAAAGGAGTATTGCATGGACAAAGACGGGCTTTGGACACTTTCACGTGTCCATATTGCAGGATTGCATAATGTGAAACTGTCAACCTTGAGTATCCTCAGGGTGTCCTTGCCTCTGACACAAATTTTGAACTGCAAATTTTGAATAAGTAAATTTATCACTCAAGAGAAATGAATTTTGCTCTGACTGGCTATTTTCTTCCAAGAATTAACACAGACATCCAATCTGTAACAAGAAAAATACTTTTTGTAGGATGAAAGCTAATAACCAAATATTATATTTCTTTCCGCTAAGTTACATGGATCTACTCTTGAGCATAGATTTACTTACATACTTCTAATCCATTTATAAGGATCTAAGTTCAAGCACTAATAAACTGGACAAAATGAGACTAGTAGGAAAGGGCAATGGATTATTCTGTATTTTTTCACCTCTTCCTGCTCTCTTCAACAACAGTACATTTATTTAGTATTTAATATTTTCAAAGACCTTTACATCTTTAGTCCTTCCTACAGCATTACTTTTAAGAACATCTGTATGTTGTATGCTTCTGTTTTAAATTCAAGGTGCTGAATTTGAACTTTAAATCCAAAGAGAAACGTAACAGGGAAATACTTTAGTCAGTATTTAACTTCAGAGAACTTCAGAAATGAAAAGACTGTCTTCCTGCTTGTGTTTCATATATAACAGAAGCTAGTTAAAGGAATCAAAAGTATGCACAGATTACATTAGAATAACATTACCTGGATTGTGTCTTCATGATGAGGGTATATCTAAGGCTAAACAGGCTAAAACTGACTACTAGAGTGAATGAAATTGTAGATTTTCACTGAAATTGTGTTACAGAAATACACCTAAATTACATTACTAAATTAGTTAATTGGCATATCTGTTCTGTTTAAAAGTAACCAAAGGTAACCACAAGTCCTACGCTCTAACTTAGAGTTTGTATAAATGAATAGCATGAAACTCTATCCTTAATATGAAGATGAAATGCCAAATATTTTTTCTATTAGTTCCGTCAAGATTTTTTTATTAAATGTCAGCATTCTTACACCTTCAAGTATTAACTTTTCAGCTATAAGGTACCTAAATAATCTTACTGGAAATACACTTTGAGTTCCAAATATTCTGTCTGTATGTAGATCCATTTGTGTTTTACTCAGAAAGAAATAGGTATCATTACAGCAAAGTATATATTCTCCATTCTGATCTGTAGAAATGCATTTGTGACGTGTTTTGTATATCCCACCATTTAATCAAAGATGTTAGTATTCAGGTAATGGAAAAGTACAGTGATATAAATCTATGAAGTAACGTGTAAAAATACCATCTGACTAAATGACAAGTCCTAAGAGGTTACGTTTTTGCTCCTGTACATTTTGAGATAAAATTTTACAAATGTTTGGATGTCATCTACCTGTGAGCTTTCTTCTCCCTATTCCCAGTCCCTGGCCATGTAATCCCATTCATTCCTTGTGTTATATTTTGGGTTCCTACTTCCTGTCAGATTAGTCATCCTAGATGACTTTCTGCAAGGACATGTAATTGCCAATGCTATTACCAGAGGTGACAGGTGAGGTAAAACCTCCTCTTTCAGCAGCAGATCAACAACAACAAAAAAACCCAAAACAACAAAACCAACTCATTTTAGCTGTGGCATTGGGGATAAAAGAATAAGGCAGAAGAAACTTCAAATTATCTAGGACATTTGTAGAATCTAATCTAGGGCAGTATGACCAACAGCCATTATAATGTCTTTTCTATACAACAAAAGAATGACTCAATATACAACGTATTCTTTCTGCAGAAAAAAATGAGTTATATTTCAGAAAGATTAACTTTTATAAATAAATCTCTTACATAAAAATCATAAGCATAAATCTGAATTCTGAAAAGTTTATATATAAACACATATAAAATTGCACGTAAAAGTTAAACACATACACATATATGCAAGCTCATTATATGAAAAAAATGTAACTTTCCTATGAGCTGTATTTGTAAATTGGTAGCTAATTAAAATGTTCATGCAATGTAATACAGGAGATGTCAGACTTACCTATATCAACCTTCTCCCCCAAATTTTTTTTATCCATTATGCCATGCCAAGTGGTCAGGCAGAGGCTCACACATTCACAGTCACTCAAACTTTCCCACCTGCATGTGACTGGCAGATGTGATGCAGGAGGGAAAGGAAGCTCTGCTTTTCTGCATGGACAGAGGGTTGTGTAAATGGAGTTAAATCCAGTTGGAAATCTGTCACAAGTGGTGTTCTCCAGAGTTAAGTGCTGGGTCCAGTCCTGTTCAATATCTTTACTAATGACCTGGACAAAGGGATCGAGTGCACCCCTTAGCAAGTTTACAGATGATACCAAGCTGGGTGGCAGTGTTGATCTGCTTGAAGGAAGGGAGACGCTGCAAAGAGACCTGGACAGGCTGGATCGGTGGGCTGAGACCAATGGGATGAGGTTTTAACAAGACCAAATGCCGAGTCCTGCACCTGGGACACAACAACCCCGTGCAGTGTTACAGGCTTGGGGAAGAATGGCTGGAGAGATGCCTGGGAGAGAAGGACCTGGGGTGTTGGTTGACAACCAGCTGAATATGAGCCAGCAGTGTGCCCAGGTGACCAAGCATCTTGACCTGTATCAAAAACAGTGTGGCCAGCAGGACCAGGGGAGTGTTTGTGCCCCTGTACTCAGCACTGGTGAGGCCACACCTCGAGTACTGTGTTCAGTTCTTGGCCTCTCACTACAAGAAAGACATTGAGGTGCTGGAGCGCATCCAGAGAAGGGCAACGAGGCTGGTGAAGGGGCTGGAGAACAAGTCCTACGAGGAGAGGCTGAAGGAACAGGGGTTGTTTAGCTTGGATAAGAGGAGGCTGAGGGGAGACCTCATCACTGTCTACAGTTACCTGAAAGCAGGTTGTAGTGAGGTGAGTGCTGTTCTCTTGTCTCTCAAGAAATAATGGCCACAAGTTGCACCAGGGCAAAACAGGAAAAATTTCTTCACTGAAAGCATTCTCAGGCACTGGAAAAGCTGCCCAGGGAGGTGGTTGAGTCATCATCCCTCGAGGTGTTTAAAAGACAGGATGATGAGCTTCTTAGGGACATGGTTTAGTAGTGGATAGGTAAGGCTGGACTCGATGATCTCAAGGGTCTTTTCCAAGTAGATGATTCTACGATTCTACTATAGCAGTCTTCTATCTTTGCATCCATGTTAAAAATCTCCCAGGTCTTTCCATTCTAGGATGCTCTTTGCACACCTTGAGTACTGTGTTCAGTTCTGGGACCCTCACTACAAGAAGGACACTGAGGTGCTGGAGCACATCCAGAGAAGGGCGACGAGGCTGGTGAAGGGGCTGGAGAACAAGTCCTATGAGGAATGGCTGAGGGAACTAGGGTTGTTTAGTTTGGAGAAGAGGAGGCTGAGGGGAGACCTCATCACTGGCTACAGCTGCCTGAAAGAAGGCTGTGGCAGAGCGAGTGTTGATCTCTTCTCTCAAGTGACAGGTGATAGGACAAGAGCAAATGGCCATAAGTTGCGCCAGGGGAAGTTCAGAGTATATATTAGGAAGAATTTCTTTACTGAAAGGGTGGTCAGGCACTGGAACAGCTGCCCAGGGAGGTGGTTGAGTCACCATCCCTGGAAGTATTTAAAAAAAAGATAGATGAGTTTTTGAGGGACATGATTTAGCGGATGATGGGTGCGGTTGGACTCAGAGGTCTTTTCGAACTGGAGGATTCCACGATTCTATGATTTTATGACAGCTGGAGGCCAGGTTGGAATTTTCAGGATAACTCGAACTGTGCTACACATTCATATTTAGGCTCCTGAAGAGAGGGTTAAAAGACTTCTCCATCAGTAATATCAACTGAAAAAAGGTTCTTCAGTTTATTTTAATAAGAAAGGTCTCAGAGACCTCTTGTTTTTTCAGCAGTTAAAATAATCAAACTTCATTTTCTTTACGGAGAATCATAGTCAACAACACCCATGGGAAAAAGGGAAATTTACAATACATTTTTCTAAAAGTTATTTTAGCACCACTAATTACAATTAAAGTTGTCTAAACAGCTTTTAAAAATCACCTTTAGATTGCTAGATATGCCACAATTCACACAAACAGCCTGGGAGAATGAGGCAATCAGCTCCAAGTCTCCCCATATTCCAGGTTGGTTCCCAGTTATGGGTTCCCTCATTCCACTTCAACAGTTACTGTGATAAATTGGCACTCTTAACTCATCTTAACTCATCAGTGCTGATTCTTAGTGGTTGTGCGAATGATTTAGCAATAAGCGAAGGGTGATACCAAGAATGTCAGAAAATGGAAACCCCTCCCTAACAATTTCTGTTTCATAGGTGTTTAACGATGAAGTGGTTTGTTTAGTTTAAGAAAAGGATTTTCAGAGGAGAATATTCATTTCCATTTTAATACCTGCAGGTAAAAACATGGCTCAGACCCATGATTCACTTCTATGATTCATTAAGTGCATTTCAGTTTAACCTTCTCCCTATTTCAGTATTGCTTTGGTTACATGTACATTGTCAAATGCTCATTTCCAAATTATAACTTTTTAATTATTCATTTTCTCTATTAGTAAATGCAAATATGCATCTGTATACACAGTGTTTATAGTAGTACATTATTCAATCTCTGTACTTAAATGCCAAATAAAACTAATAATTATATTAATAGGAATATTGAATAATATTAATAGGAATATTGAATAAGAGAAAACATCAACAGGCAATACAGCATACCCACTAAAAGAAAAAAGGCTATAAACTGGGAAAGCTGAAGAGTTTTGTAGCATCCCACCCTTTTGGCATATTTTCTGACAGTCTCTAATATTGACTCTAGTTATTCTGAATTGCCTTCACCACACTCAAGTAAGAGTTACATTCAGGTTCCTGGATTCTCTCTAATCAATCTGAAAGCAGTGGCTTTTAACACCCTACTGATTCTTAGTTGCAAGACACCTAAATGTTTTTTTTTTAAAAAATAAAGCTCCTTGAAACTCAAATACCTACGTGCTTATAGTTGTTAACCTCATAGTAGCATTTCTTGAGCACTTCTAAGAGTATCATCCTATTCTTATCTTGTTATATCATCATATAATATTCTAAATTAGATTGCGAAAGGTCAAGAAAAAGCGTAACGTTTAAATAAAGAGCTAGTAAACTAGATAGCATGAAACTCTTACATTTTACCTAGGAGCTTTCCATAGTCAGAGCACCATTAGTCACCATTCTGCTGAACTAGTACCAATCCCACAGGAGTCTTCTATGACATGAAAGAGCTCAATAGATAGTAACAGGAATAGAGTATTAAGGAACAATGCACTGAAAAGCAGAAAAATATATGCAGAATAGACACAAGGTACACAAGCTTTTGTATTAAATTATCAAAGTATTATATTTGATATGACTATTGATGAGAGGGAGTTGACAACTTTTCTAAAACATCCATTTTAATGACCCAAATGTTCTTTTTTGTGCAACTGCAATGCAGACATGAATTTATTAATAAATCTTTGCAGTGTGAAGCCAATGTTTATGATAAAATACCTGCCTATAATTTGCTTGGTTTAATTTTTTCTAAATAGATGTGGCTTCAGGATAGAGTATAAAATGATGATTTTTCCTGCTCTCTATGTTACTGAAATATTCTCTAAATGTACATGCTGTCTACCTAGACCAATCAAAAAAACTGAGACTGAAAGCCTTGCAAGGGATTTAGTATGCATGGCCATTCTTTTTATTTCTGTAGAATCCTCAAAAGCACATTTTAATTACAGAATTTTAAACATGACCTACAGCAAGAAATTTCACCTTCATGAATCAAGTTCAAACAGTTATATGACAGAGGAAAAAAGTCATATATAGAAAAGCAGATGTTACTATGTACAGGATTCTTGTCAGAATTCCCAGTACTAGCTGTTCTGATTCAGCTAGAAAAGTTTTACACAATTACTTCCTTTAATTTTATTAGTCTGTGACTGTCTATATGGATTTTGTTCATTTGTTTCAAAAGAAGCATTTGTCCTTTCCTGTCTCTGAGATGACAGGTTCCCCATGCTCCTGTTTAGCTCTCCAGCTCCAATAACCAACACAGCTAGTCCTGCACAGGGGACTCCATAGCTATCCATAGCTATCCAGCTACTCCATAGCTAAGAAAGAAAAAGAGTTGCATGTCCACTTTTCCTGTGGCATTCATTAGTTTGTCTTTGTCAGTGTAGTTATACTTCCTACATGGAATTCCTTTTTCATTACAAGGTGCTTTAGGGAAGCATAGATATTTTCATATGGTAACAGGAACTATGCTGGCACATTACTCACTTCTATGTGTGAAAATCCTTCAATATATAGGCTTATTCAGCATGGAGGAAAATTACATTACACCACTGTTTAAATTAAACAGCAGTACTTCAAATATAGACACTTCATTTAACATAAGAAAAGGAAAGGGAGGCAAGAAGTTGATATGTGAGCTAAGCATTGAAGTTATTACTAGGATTTACACAAGAGCAAGAATTTTTTGTCAGGTCATTTGATTATCTTAAGTATACTATCTTTGTAAATGTGTAATTTTATTAACTGAGTTCAACCATAAATAAAAATGCAGCAATAAGTCTTCGCTTTATGTTTTTAAAAAAGCGGAAAAAATGTCCTTCCTTTGTAAAAAAGAATATTCTTCGCTTAGAAAAGACACCTTGGATAATATGACAAACAACTCTCTAGCTCTGAAAAATCTGTTGGAGACACAGATTATTTCAGCTGCACAACTTTACACAGATTACTTAAAACATCTTCAAACCGACTGTATATATTTTTAATCCTTCCAGTCTTTGAGTTGAGTTCCCAGAGAACCATCTCTCATTGTCCTAATCTGCATAATCTTCAAGGCACGAAAAAGTAACAAATTCAAGTTTAGTTTCAAGGAGCCTAACAACAGAAAAAAAACAACGAAAAGAAGACTGATAACAACATGTCCATGAATGACATATAACCTTTATGCATTTGGTATTGACTTATGCTCTTAAATTCCCAGTCTTTTTTTAAACACTCAAATTTCATTCCTCTTTATGCTATTGGTAGCCTTCTAGATAGAAGATTTCACATAATTTTCTGCAAAACATTCACAAAACCCCCAAAACTTTTGAAAGATAAAACCCTAATTTGGCCCAAATAACCTTCAAACACTTAGGTGAGTATGATGAATGTAGCAGTGAAATCTTTTACGCACAATATGCTAAACAAATTAAAGAATCTTTAATATAATTTCTTGAGGCAAAAAAAAATCATCTTACAAAGCTTTTGAGTAAGACCACTTCTTGTGAGCATAAACTTTATAATTTTGCCTTCTTTTTAAAAAAAGAAAACAACCTTAACTATCAGGCACCATATCTTATGCTTTCGAGGTTGATTAAAACATTGTCATAATTTGTTTTACAGTAAAAAAAGCAATTATTCCCTGAGACCACTATCACAACACATACTGAAGACAGAACAAGCACCAGTTCTCAATCAAAACAATTACTTGTAGATGTTAGGGCTGAAAAAAAATCAGTCTGTACTCTTTCACAAAAAGCTCCGTTTCTTTGCCCTTTCACGGCCACCTCAGCAGTACTCATAGCTTGTCCTAATAAAAATAATTCTTTACAATCATTGTGAGTGAAGTAATGCATGTTTCATGAAAAAGACTACATAAATTAAACAAGCTCAGTTATGTTATCTAATCTAACTTAAATCAAAATATCACCATATGGCAGATTTGAAATATTTTGAGAACCTCAGAAGTGGAGCATGAAGGATATCCCGTAGCTCCCAAGCACTGCCAAAGCGTAATCTCAGTGCAGAAAAGTCACAGTTTAAAAACACTTGATCTATTCTCAGCAATTATCTCAAAATTCATCTAATATGACTCTGGGGGAAAAGAACAATCCAGAATGAAACATCAAACATACCTAAACAATGCTCTCTAGTAGAGTGAAAGATCACAAAATAAATAATTTGGTCTTACTGAAGAGCTTGAGAAGCGTTGCAAAGGTGACAGGCTGAAAAAGTTCAGTACCTTTTGGGAATGCTACAAGTCACTTCTTTTCTCTGACTCTTTTACTTTGGTGTTATACAAGTATATAATTCTGCTCCAGAAGTCATACCCTGACACAAAGTCATACTCTGACAGTACATTCAAAACAAGTGTATTATAGTGTTTCGGGAACTGCCTCAAGTAGTTGCAAAGAAAGAAAATTAAACCCTTCATTTTGTGACAGTTTTTTGTGACAGCATTTTTGACAGCCTATGGTGAGAGTTTATGAACCAGCAGTGAATTTTTGGAATTTAAAAAAAAATTAGTTTCACCTCCTCAGCTAGGTCAAATTGGTTTAAATGTAATGATTTTAGGACTTCAAAGTTTGCTAGTACCATACACTGTTTCCTAAAGCCACATACACATTAAGAGAAAATACTAAGAAAGACACAGTTTCAAAGTATTAACTAAGTACACCTCTCACTAAAGTGATAAATAATAATCTGCTATTGCACTTACAGGTTAACATTGTGGGGTTTTTTTCTCTTAAGAAAGAATTTAAAAATAGGCAAAGAGAAAGATGGATATGCATGAGTAGACCCATTAACAATCCTACAATTCTTGTATCTTTTAAAGACGTAACTTTTTCACATCCACCTCATGCGAGAGTGTGCTACCTATCCTAAATTGAAAAACTTTGGGATTATCAGAGGGGTTTCTGTGCTTCATGCATATATTAGGGAAAAGAAGGCACCTGTACAAACGTAGTAAGAATTTTCAAACAATGGAAACATGTCCAAGTTCAGTTTAAGTATTTCATAAAAAATATCAGAAAATACAACTATAAGAGACCTGAAGAGGCAATCAAACTCTGTTTTATCCAAATGAAGATAAATTTTGGTAATACTAAAAAACATGCATAAAACAAAATAGAACTTCATAAGCACCATGGCAACATTTATATTCGTTAAATCATTCAACATGGCCCAAGCACTCAAATATGTGTATAGCTTAAAGAAATGATATGTACGCCTTAGCATTCCTGGATCTTTAACTCAAGTCTTGAGTCTATAAGCTTTCCCATCTAGTATCTAATGGACTTAGCTTTCATAGGTCTGGACATAGACCAAGGTACTTTACGAACGTATGGGAAGACAAAAATGAGCCTTACTTTTACGTTGAATGTTATAAACACATTTTAAATTACTCATATAGTATTCATTAAGCATAAAACCATAAAATATTTTAAAACATGACCAAGCACGAATTCTCTAATTTTATATCTACTGAATCTAACTAGAAATGCCTAAAATATTTCCAGTTTCAGAAACGTGTATACTAATTTGACACAGCAATACTATAGATAACAGCCATAGAGTAAACACTGTAAGTTAAATGAATCCACTTTATTCTGAAGTATAATTTACTTGCCAGCATCAGCAAAAATCTTCCATATGATTTGGGAGTGGCCTAGGGTCCTAATGAAAAGAAAAGCCTCAACCATCCTCAACAACTAAAAAATAAAAAAGGTGCCACAAGTAGTTTATATTGTCCTTTTTCTCTCTAGCAGTAGATGCTAGGATGCACAAATACTCTCTGGTAGCAGGAGCTCACACTTGTCCTACTTGTCCTAAAGCTGAAAATAAAGACCATGCCTGACTTCTTTTCATGAAACAATTTCCTGATTACTGTTGCTCACCATTCTCCGAAAATTAGAGTCCTGAAAACTGATACATATGAATTACTCAAAAATGTATGATTATACAATATCTCCAATAAACACACAGGCTACAGATATTTTTATTGCAGCACCTCTTGCGGTCCCTTAGGAGTTTGAGGATAGTTTCAGAAATGTCTTATTTTGCTCTGATTGTATTTTCAATGCACTTTCCAGTGATCTGATAAAAAAATCATACAGTATGTCAAAAAAAAATCCTTCACTTAATTTTCCACAGCATAGCCTTAACAGCTTTTTGGAACGTGTGGCTACACAGCTGTAACATAACCAAGAGAACTAAGCTTGTACTCACACTGTACTCATGATCAAAGTAAAGGAACAGGGAAGAAGGAATTATGTGAAGTATGAAGAATGCATTCAGTTTCTATTTTCAAATTTTATAAGGAAAACTACTATGAATTTTATAATAAACAAAGATTGGAAATTGGTTTTGATGATGACAACTATGGATGGAATTTGGGAATCAGAACAATTTAGATTCAAGTTTTGCCTTGTGATATTAAATTTTACCCTAAGTTTGAGACCATCTCCATTTATTAAAGGTAATCTCGAAAAAAAAAATCAAATAAATGAAGCAAATTATTAATTCTATATTCCTTGACTCATGCTAATAAATTGATTTCATTTTATAGTAAAACGATACTCATGTAAGCCCTTTCTAGAGAAAGAACAGCTTCTTTAAATGTTTTGCCTTATGATCTGAAAGAGAAGAAAGCCAGATAACTAAGATATCCTCATTTAGTGACTGTTTTATAACAACTTTGATATAAAACATAGTCTTGTGGTGTTTTTTCACTCTCAATATCCACGGATCTGAGTCACAAACGTTTTTTCTCCCATTAAATGTTCTCTACCTTAACTGATACTCTTCAGAGTGTATATATATATATATATACATGAATTATATTTTTTCCTTTCATTTTTTCTTCATCCCTTTCATGTAGTAAAAAAGCTCCAGTAAAAATTACAAGATACACTGGTAGCATCTATGAGTTTTGAGTCAGCTACAAATAACAGAACTGTATACTGCAACGAAAAGGTGAAGTAAATCTATCTGGAAAAGTAAAAAGAGACATAAGTATTTTAGATCTTGTATTCACCAACATAATACTGTAAGACTTAGAAAGAGATTTATCTTTCTTCTTTTCTCTTTTTTCACTAGTAAGCAGCAGTATGAGTAAGACCATAGCCAATTTTCTGTCCTGTACTTCAGTGGGTAACGCTTTACCTCCAACTCTTTATTCAGCAATTTCCTCCTGCCCCTTTTAAAGTTAAGAAGCAAATAGCCGTGTCAAAACAAAAGGTTTTGTTCTGTGCTCGTGCACAATCAGCAGTAAAACTCATGCCCTATTTCCAGAGCTATACTACCAGGATGTAAAAAAGCAAAAAAGCAATTCTAAATGACTGCTGATTTACGTTCCCTCAGAAAAAAATATAATGAAAAAGATCACAGTTTACCATATCCGGAAGCAAAACATTGACATGAATAAAATCTTCAGAGGTTTTAAAGAAGGTACTATCAATAACAAAGGACAAATTCTTTTTTTTTTTTTTTTTAACAAAAAAGAAATATAAAACCTCTTGGTGTGCTGTCTTTCAACTAAGTCACAGGGTCTGGAATTCTACAAAAGATTGTAAGCAAGGATAATTATTCTGCTGTTTTTCTTTAATATATTGAATGAGCACTTAAGCTTTCAAAAATAAGGAGTGACTAGTATTGTATAAAACAGAAAAAAAAGATACCATAATGAAGACTACATGTTCCTCCTGTTATAGTCACATGACAACGACATGTAAATTTTACTGATTTACATATAGATAAGAAGGAGAGGTTATATATTCTGTTGAAAAACTCTGGAAGAAAATGTTTTCCAAAAAAGTGAACATTTGCTATTTTCAGTGTAGAACTGAACAAAAACAGATGCAGAAAGAGAAAGACTTTGAATTCAAACATCTTGACAAAGCAAGTAGCAATTAAAAATATGTATTTTATAATGTTCCTGTTTAAATGTCTTTCTACACTTACGAAAATCATAAAAAGAATGAACAAAAACAAGTAATAGGATGAGATTTTATGTATACATTCAAACAGGTCTTTGTTGACTCAACAAGACTGTAGCAGGTTCTCCATATACTGTGTATTAGTGTTATCTGTTGGCATGTATATTTGTCCTATATAGCAATAGTGACTGAGAAAGGTACTGACATCAATACGGCCAGAAGTGTTTGAATCCTGGATTATTTGTTCAAATATTGTTATTTTAGTGGTCAGGAAATACTTTCTAATAACAATACTATCTGATTTTCTTTGGGTTTATTTTCTTTCCTTAAAAGAGCTAATTATCATTATCATTACTTATCTTTTCTAACTAGGTACTATTTTTATGATTAATTGCACTTCTAATCCCATGGAGGGCAAATAAAGTTAAGTTCTATTTTTATCCTTTCCTTAAATAATTTCCTAGGCCTAAGTATTAGTATCTAAACACAGAGCCTGACTTTTCAAAAAGTTGCCAATGACTAACAGCTCATTTTTACTTTCAATTCAGTTACTGACTACAAATGAAATGCTGAAAATTAAGTGATTTACATACTGCTCTAAAGTCATTCATCCTTTGTTTACAAGTCTGGAGTAAGGATAAAAGCCAGAATACTTTATTCCATTATTCCATGTTGTTCTTCAATAACATGACTAGCATTCAGAACAAAACAAAAAAAAATGTTTATTTATAAATGTGTAGAATCCTTTCTATCAGTTTATGAAATGCTAAGGGACGTTTTTGTGAAAGAACAGCAAACCTTCCAGAGTACTTAGGCACCTAATTTCCTGTCTAGAAGACATTCACTGCCTTCTAGAAAAGATGTTATTCAACAACTGATCATTCTTGCTGGGTTCCTACTCTTTGGGAAAATCCTGCTCTTTGGGAAAATCTTTCTCTACGAAATCTGAGAGGTCAGATTAGCAGATAGATTATTCAATGTTAGGGTGCTTCCACCAAATTTTGCACTCTTTCTCACTGTGTTGAAAGAAAAACTGACAAGTTGCTTCTCTCTTTCTTATAGACAACTGTAAAAAGCAACACACAAATAAAGCCAAGAAAAGTTTTTGAAGTGTTTTCAAAGAGTTTCAGGAAGGTTTTTAGCAACATTCAGTAAATGATCAGTGCAGCTCCAAAAAAACAGTAAAAAGATTTTACTAATTTCAAATTAATGATCCACCAAAAACAAAAAGAAATCAATAGTTTCACAGTGTAATACTAAAAAAAGGCAGATACTTCTCTGAGCGGAGATCTTGTTAATAATACATAAATGATTTATAATGATTTATGATGTTTTGTGTTTCTCATTAAAAAGATAAAGCTGAAATTACAAGTTCATACTTGTTTCGTACTCCACAAATGGCACATCCATAAGGCTCATATTTAACTGCGTTTGCATTAATTTTCGATTTCCTTCCATTTCTCAAATGCTCTCCCTTTCACTGGGACAAAGAGCTGAATTCTACTTTGAAATATGAACATTAATTATTGATAAAAGAGTATGCTTCCATCACTAGCTATTCAGCCAAGTCCTGAATTGTCCTACCACTATTACAAAGATTTATATTTGTAGGCAAGGAAGGAAAAAAATCTGATTTTTGAAAAAGGGTAATTAATCCTATTATTTTGACACCCAAATTATTAATATATTAATATATCATTTTTCAAATACAGCACTAGTTTATCTACTCTCAGGAATTCACTGTGAAAATAATTATACTGCAAAAACTCTTTTACTCTTCTCTTCCCCTTAATCTGTTTTTTTTTTATTCTAATCCTTGAGAGGAAACATTCCTATGAAACATTTTATGAATTATACAAATGGCAGAGTGAAAAGCTCAATTTTAACAATCTCTTTAAAAACAGTAGAAAAGAGAGATAACAGACTTTGGATTTATCCTCACGTGCTTTAAAATTCTGCAAACATGTCTGCTTCCTTTAGGTGAGAAAAACTATAATATTTTTATTCATTCCTCAGTTAATAGGATCTCATCATTGGGTATAGAACAAATTGGATTTATTGCGAGACTGTTTTTACTATTATTAAGAGTAAATTATTTCTATTGTCAAAATTAAACCCAGAATTAACTGTCACAGGAAAAAAAAAATCTGACACATCTGTTAGTGGATGGCTGAAATACTACTGGTTGTGTAACCTCCCATGTTTCCAGAAGAGGGACTTTGAAATGAAATAAATAAATGTATACTATAATTACCTTAGGAAAAGAAATTAAATTAAGCATTTATCAAAGCAAATATGTGAGTTATTCTTCCTATGAAATAATCTTTGCCTTAAATATATAACATGTAAATGTGCTGCAGAATTTTGTTTTCCAACTTTTTTTAGTTTTGAAAGACTAAAAAAGTCATTCTTTTGTAAAAAAAAGCAATGAAGTTATTTTACTCTATCATCTTTTAGTTCACTAAAACATGAACAGCTGAAAAGCACTACTGAAATCTGTTGGAAACAACAAATTTCACACTACTAAAGATTTCATGTATAGTAAGGAAATATTTATATTAAGATATTCTTTACAGACTTTAATTTTTTCCCTAATCATTATGTTGCTTTCAAAATCAATTCCACAGAATAATCTGTTGTTTGCTATTTGTATTGCATTTATCCTTGTTGAAAAGGTCATGAACAAGTATGCATATTGTTCAGTGTTTGATTTAGCAAGAACCCACAGTTCCTAGAAATTAAAAACAGATACACAGATTAATTTTATCATGAATAATGTGGACAGAAATGACACTGGAACACAGCTCTTGTAAATGTTCCTGAACACACAGAAGTAATAAAGTCTTTTGTTTTTTTTAAAAAAAAAGTAGTTCAATTAATTTGCTGAACACTATAATCAAGTTCTATTAAAAATCTACTCTTGATTTGTATTGTTCAGCAGAGGAATTACTCAAATTTTATGTGCTGCAGAGGGTATGCATGAAAAACAGAAACTGAAAAATAAGGTAAAGACCCATCTAGAGAATGGATCAAGCATGACTGAATCTGTATATTACAAGTCAAAGTTGTGCCAGGGATCATGCTGTAAACGATAACATTTGCTGATGATACTAAGGCAGCACTCACTCCAAGAGAGGAGGCACTGAAACACTGAATGATTTACACAGAACAGGAAAATAACCAGCTCATGCAAATCATCTTAAAGAAGTTTTAAAGAGACTGGGGCAAAAAGGGAAACAAGATGAATGCATTGTTCATGCTGCAGACAGATACTGCAAAACAGAAAAAAGGAACCTGGAAACAGAAGCAAAATTCACACTGAACATTCTATTTTAAGACTCTAAGAAAGAGTAGCTAAGTAAACCAGGAAATATTGTGTTCCAGTTTTGGTGTATGTATTTATGCAATTTAAAATGAAAATAGTAGAAATAACATGGAAGATAGAAACTAGAGGCTTTTAAGTAACATAAGTTTAAGTAAGAAAATAGGATTTTATAAATAGATTTTTCAGTTTTTCTAGAAATCTTGAAAAGTTAATGTAGTCACTAGAAGATTCTCACAAGAAATCCCAGGGATTACCACTAATGAATAGAAAAACACTTGAAGTGCACTGGTTGCCTCACAGTGTCATATCTGCATTGTACGCATTGTGAAAAAAAAAGTAAAAGAAATAGACTAATAAATCGAGATTTTCTTTCCAAGACAAAAGGTAGAAACACACAATGCAAAGTTCAAAAGATACACAGAAAGTATCTCCAATCTATGCCATCCTGTAACCATAACTAACATTTCTATAGTAGAAAAGTTCCTACAGCTACTGTGCTTTTACACCATAAAAGGTCTTTGATGATTTTTGACGGTTATGAAGAACCGCCTTCAGCCTGGCCCATCCAGAGTGAACCGAAGCACACAAACACAGGATCACTCTTCACATACCTTTTAAAGCTCAATAATATGTTTTAGGACTGTGCTTATCTGATTGCATTCAGTGTTTCCTGAGAGCATAGGATTAGTCCTCTAGGATAAGTTTTTTGATTACACAGCAGATAAATGCCTAGAATCAAGCAACGGGATATCAAAAAATTGAAATAATGGTAACAGTTTCCCAAAGGATTTACACAAGCATCCAAAAGGAGAAAAATTAGACTTCAGCTAAACTACAACATAGAATACTTGAGTAATGCTCAGACTCTCTCTATTAAAACACTCTTAAAAAGTAGCAATAATAAGCAGAAATGAATATGTTAAAAAACCTTGCTCTTTATTTCAAGACCATGTCTTACATATGCATATTCCATTTTACTATTCTATTTCTTGTATAATTTGCTCCTCTGTATCTCAGACAAACCCTTGAAATGCACTCTGAAATGCTTAAGTTACAGTTACTTGAACATTATTTGATTGCAAGCCATTCCAATTCATTTCAAACCCCTAAAGATTTAAGTTAGACTTTTATTTTTCTTTTTTTTTTTAATCCAAATCACTGGTATCACAGCAATTTTCATTTACTCGTCTCTAGCACTTATTAAAATATAGAATATAACAATTTAACTTCTTGTTAGCATTGCCATATCAGACTTTTGTCTGAGCTTCTGACTCATGAGTAATCAGCAGATAATAACTCTATGAGAGTTAGGAATGTTAAATTGGTGCAAATGAGGAGAATTGGACTAGATTAGACTGGTCTTTTAAAACAAGTCTCAATTATTTTTCTTTTCAACTGTCTGAAGCTCTGAGGGAAGCAGAAGTCAGACTAAATCTGGCTTCCACTATAGCAAGATAAGAACCAAAAATCTCCATGTGTTGAAGGAAGAGGAAAAAAAAGGGAATTAAAAAATTACAAGAAATATAAGCAGAAATGATTGAAACTTACTAGAGTGTTTTTAGACATATAAGTAATCTGCATAACTGAAAAACAAAGTGTTCAATTATTTTCAGTGAATGTACTTAAGTGGAAGAATATGCTAATACTGACTGTTTCCATAATACAGAATTGAATACAACAGCATGCAGAATCAGACATCATATAAAGTAAAACTCATTTTCCATAATGTCGACAAGTTAAGGAAGTAAAATTAAACCTAAAGAAATCATAATTCTGTGAATTTTCTTATACTAATTTTGACAACAGTGAGAGAAATGTGTACCATGTCCTCTTTAACATTTGGTTTACATCTTTAGTATTCTTCCAAGAAGACTGAAAGGAATTTTTCAATGTCTAAAAAATTAACTAGGAAGAACAAGGGTTAATTTATCGATTTAAAGTTGAACCAAGAAACTTCCTGCTTTCTACTGTTTATTAGCTAATGAATGTCTAATTAACTGCAAAATATTATTCCCACAGGAATAATACTGATGAACATTGGTTTTGTGATGAAACTAAATTGGCTAAAGATAAATTTAAAGACTTTAATCAGGTTCACAAGAAGTTAGTGGAAATTAATATGGGTAGTGTCCTCCACTCAACATCTGAATGGAAGGTTTCTGCAGAAATTGTGACAGCATTGTAACCAAATCAACCATAATCTGTAATTTCTGACTAAACGTGCCAAGTGGTTCTCTGATGAATCCATCTGTAGCTTCCACTTTTTATCTCATGTATTCTCTGTGTTCCCAGGATAAGCATGCATCATCTTTATTGAAAAGATTCTTGTTGCTTTCATACATTTGGAAGTACACAATCAGAGTCACATTTTACTACTTTCAGATGTCACTAAAACTTGTGTTTGGAAAAAAGCTAAATGCATGCCTCCTTTTCTAAGGGGAGAAGGGTAAACAAAGCAGGAAGGGAAGGCAAAGACATAGGTGAGCATAGGCAAAGGTGAATATAAATCTTTTACTGTTCACTGTTCTGAATCATTATAGGACTGAATTACAGGTGTTCTATTTATTCCAAAAACGGGTGAGAGAGGACTGGACAGATATTCCCAGAATAAACCAAAATAGATATGATTAGGCAACATAATGCACAGGATGAACAAGTGACAGGAATCTGGATTGATTGTAAATCTACTAGAATTTTATATACAGCAGTGCTGTGTGAAGCTTCTTACAGTACTTGGAAGTAGAGAGAAAAGACACTTTTTGTGGAGGTGATTTGTTTCTATTGCTCAGATGCAGAATTTAAAGCCTTATGTTGATAGAAAGATATAGCTTGTAAAGACAGTTTTTTTAGATATGTCTACTTCAAAGACAGATGAATTAAATAATATAAAAAAGTAAGTATTAACTTAATTCCTCTGCTTCTTAAAGAAAGCCTGGATTTTAAAACTGAAGTCAACTTCTAAGAGTTTGAATAACTGATAGTTAAAGTTACAATCAGATATTTACAGAAATGTGGAACTTCACTTTGTACATGCTTCATTTAAGCAACTAGGAATGGATCTATCTATTACATAATTACAGAACAGGAAAATATTTTAAAATAATATCATATATTTTAGTAAGCAAACACAGAGAACAGCAGCTGAAAAAAGGACAGTCAAATATATTTAATAGTCAATTCCTGTCTGGGGAAAATGCAGTTGGGAGGTCAGAGTTAAAAAACAAAGGTCTGTTGGTTTGTTGGGTTTTTTTCTTGGAAAACTGAGACAAAATATTTTATCCTATTACTAAGAAAAACATCACCTTCATTAGACCACTCAAGTTTACTCATGTGCAATGAGAGACATGTTACATGTTTTAGAAAATGCTAGTAGGGCTCAAATTGCTGATGAAAGATGAAATATAAGTTTGAATAAACAGCATTGGGTTTCTGCCCTGCACGTACCCCATGGAAGATGTGCCTTCTTTGCAGAGTATCAGATGGTTACATCATCTGACTAAAAATTGGAGGGAGGGAGGGAGGGAGGGAAGTGCCTCAAATCGTACATGGAAGTCTATGATACTGGCACCAATGAAGCTTAGATTTGTTACAGGATGTTGGGAAGCCTCTAGGGCTAAAGATCTATAGAGATGTTCCATCATAGTCCCTACTGAATGAGATGCCTCTTGCATGGCTTCTCTTAGCCTTTGTGGAATTGAATGTTAGTGTCAAAACTGGTTCTATGCTCCTGATGCTAAAAATAAAGAGCTTCCACAAAACCATTATTGCATAGACCTCAGCTAGTTTTCTCTGCATTTCTGAACTTTATCTGTTGAAATGCGGATAAAAAATTTGAAAGGTGTCAAAACAGTTTCATATATATCATAGCAACGCGCATTATGAAATAGTTCCTCATGTCCAAATCTAAAAATAAAATTGTTGCCTACTCTTCTCTCAAAAAGTCAAAAATGTATTTTTGTGTGTATGAAGCCTCCTTTACTTAACAATGTTACATTAATTTTAGTGAAAGTTTGTAAGTAAAAATTGCTATACTACCTCCTTTACTTTTTAAAATTAGAACCGATAAAATTTATCTCTAGAACAAAAACAGTCCACATCCCAAAATGCTAGCAATAACACATAGAGAAGTAAGGTATTTCTGAAATATATAAAAATCTTCAGTGGAATTGAACAAGACTTTTTTACTTCATGCATTATTAGCTTAATAAAGTAACGGTGTCTGTTGGTTTTAGAAAAATTTTGAAGATTCCAGCTTTGTACGGGCTTTATGCAGACTGGGATAGAGCAATTTTTTCATAAGACTGTGTTTGTACTCAAATCCATGTTTCAATGTTTTCTTCTCTGTTCTGTTGAATACAAAGTCCAAACTGATCGCCACTTTCATTTTTAGAAATTACTATAAGTCATTCTTTAGCTGATGGCAATTGACAGGATCACTATTGTATGAGTTCCCATATCGGAACAGGATTGAAAATAGTTGACAGGCATGTTCTAACAGAAATACCTAAACTGAGAAGTACCTGATTCCAAAACGCTATCTAACATGTACTTTTTTTGTAGAACCAACTTCCAGCTGAAAAATGTTTGCTTTACTTCATTCCTTAGTAAAATAACACTGCATGGTCACGGCTTTGAATTATGGTAGATTTATAAAAGAGAAACATCAGAAAATTACTCCTCCCCATGATCATATCATAAATTTAAAAGTGAAGCCAAATTTTACGGGATTGAAAATGATGTGGCTATTAATTTAATACACTGATTTTGTAGACATGCCAAGCACACGAAGTAGACCGCCTGACTGCAGCCCCGCCAGTCCTCTCCACCACGAATCGAACAGATTATCCCATTGTGGTTTTGATCTACTAACATATTCCAGACTAGCAGGCACGAATGTACTCTACGTTGGACAGACTCAGAAGAAATAAATGTGATGCTATATAATAGAAACTCTCCTAGAACCACAACATTACAGGAACAGGAAATGGTTTTATTACTTTAGAAAAAGTTCTCCGTCAGCATCTCAGGGATGTGCAGAGCAACACAATAAAATAAATTAAAATGTATGTTAACCACATACAGAAAAAAAGAAACAGACAAATACTCTTTGATAGTCAAAATGAGAATTTCAGAAGTCAAATGCTGACTTCTGGCATTTGATAGCTAAAACAATATTTTGTTTTTAAAGCAGTGAGTTGGACTCAGTTCATAGATACACTGATTTAAATCTGTATGTGCTATTTTGTAAACATTGAAGAAACCCTAGCCTCTCCCTAAAGATTAGAAATTGGTTTTAATCATTAAGTAAACATATGAAAAGTGCAGTTGTACATTCATCCATATATAATGGAAATGCAGAAAAAACTAAGTTAACATTACTGCTTTATTATAATTTTTTGATATGGACTTATAAATGTCATAACACAATAAAACTCATACTATAAAAAGATGAAAATTGAATGACTCAACTCTTACTGAACCAGATGCTTTCTTAAGACCAATGCAATGCAACGTCTCCCCTCATTCTTTGTTCACTCTGCCAAAACCTTGGATCAGGGAACATTTCCCAGACAGAGAATTGAAGCTACACAGATAGGAAGAGATGGTAGAGGAGAAACTGGAAACTGTGCTAGTAAAATTAGGTCAGCAGCAAATTGCTACATTCCTTGTCCACTGCAAGAATGACACAGGACCTGTGACTCAGACATGTGTTTGAATTTTGCTGTCTCTGGGGCAGGGATGTCAAACTCACAGCCCCCACTGTTCCTATGCTCCTGCAGCGTAACGCGCGTCACACGCTGCACATGTGACCAGCCAGATAAAACAAGGCAGAGGGCCAGATTTGGCATGGAGGCCATGAGTTTGACAATCCTGCTCTAGGGCATCTCACAAAATACTGCAGTTCACAGTGAAACACAATGCTAGAAACAATTATTTGGGGAAAGTATATAAAAGTTCACACTATTTTAAAACGTATGGATGATTCTTTGGAGCTATAATTGAGTAACTTGCCATTTTTTTTCTTCTTCTGAAGTAAAAGAACAAAGTGGCATACATACCTTCACTGAAAATCTACTGAGTTTTTTGCAACTGAAAAGACTTACATGTTATGAACCTATTATGAATATTTTTGACAAATTTGGTTGTTAAGAGCAGCAATCTTGAAAAGCAACTAGAGGAAGTACTTCTTATTCCCAGAGATTGTGAAGTTAAGAAGCTCAGTAAGAACTCAAAAGTCAAGAGGGAAACTTGCCAAAAGACCTGGATTGTTCGACTGAGCTGTTGTTGGATAGAAACAAGTGAGTATCCAGAAAGGAGGAAAGAGTACATTCAAAAAGGTAAAGAATATTAAAACGCATTTAATTAAAATCTAAGAAACTATTTCAGTAGATACAAGATTGAGATTTTTATGTTCTCTCTTGGTTTTGTGGTTTGTTTGTTTTTCTTAACTCTCTTTAAATACAGGTAAGTTAACACTAACTTACATTTGGTAAGTTAACATGTTCCTCAAAATATTTTGTGTGGGAATGCATTTGCCTTGTTTAACTACAGTGTAGTCAATATATGTTATATATTTTACTTGTGCAGAATAAATAATGCTTCCCAGATATTCTAACAACTGAGCTAAACTAATGTAGGAGGCGTTAAATACAAATTGCTCGGCTGTTATACACAACTGATTGATTGGAATGCTGCACCTTCGTGTGTGTCTCTCTCTAGAGCTGCAGCTGGTTCATCACATAGATCCTCACATACACGAAGCAGAATCACGCCACTGATGCTGTGTGTGTGTGACTTGCAATTCATTACAAGTTGAGTTGAATGTTGTTCACCTGGATTTTGTTTTAAAAAAATCAGCTCTCCCTTCATCTCAGAGTGCAACATCTCTGCATAATCCCATGTTAGCTGTATTCAGTCAAAACTGAGAAAAAGTCAGTAACTGAACACTTCTAGAAACCAGTTTGAAGACTCAGCTTTAAATACAAACCACTCTGTTTTAGGAATGTTTATAACATTTGTATTTTATTTTAAATCATCCTTTAGCAACTCTAAAACTGTCTTGGGAACTGAAGAAAGAATTAAAATGCTGTCCAAAAGTGAATGGTGGCCAAGGAGATTTATCTACAAATGTATTAGTGCTTACCATGAAAAAAATTGTCCATTCATTCCATCTAGGACAGGCAATGTCCCTAACCATGGTGCAACTTCTCTGTCCTCTGACCTCACCACAGTTTCCACCAGTCTGCATAATTCTGTAGTTTTAAGCTACATATTGAAAGAAAGGAGCCTAGGCATCTAAGTAGAGAAAATATTTATTTGAAAACTTGGGATATTAAGAAATGTAATGTGCAGAAGAATGACCTTCAGATATATTAATTCTTCCTCGTGAGATGCAGGTAATTGTAACATAAATTATACAATATTCAAGGTAACATGCTTTTACATGTTGAAGAATGGGAAAACTGTTTCTCAGGGACATCAAAGTCTTCCTTATAGTAACAATATTTTGTTATGGAATTGTAAACTTGACCATAGTTACTTTTAAAAAAAAAAAAGCCCAACAGAAATGGAATGGTTTCATGACAGTCCAGCTTAATTATTGCCTCTACTGAATTTGTGTTTACTCCTTAACATTTTTTTTTCTGTATATTCCTGAATTATATACACTCTCCTCCAGGTGATCTGCTTCCCCCACGTAACCTGACAGTGACAAAGACAACCTTCATCTAAAAAGCACCCATTCATCTAATAAAATACACCATGCTTCCTAACAAACCCTTCCTTATCTATATGCTTAAACAAACAGTGCATCACTAAATTTACTAAAATTTACATGGGTTTTTAACATATTTAATTAACAGTTATAAGGGATTTCTGAAAACAATAACCATTTGTCCTGTTATACATACTGAAACAATAGTAAATGATGCTGTTGATACAGTTCTAGACTCTAATTATAACTGGATATTTTACTGACAACAACACTGCTGGATTCCTATCATGATAAGGATGAATTGTTCTGAATTATTAAAAATGTGTGCTTTAGGATTTTCGTGCCTATTTCATAATTAAAATTAGCAACATAAGTTTTATATCGCCTAAAATTGTATTTTATTTAATATTTATATAGGTCAGTTTTTTCCAAAGACAAAGTATAACAATGTTTATTATTACCCTCTTTCAGAAAGTCATATAAGCAAGCTAATGAAAACCTAATCTTGTTACTCAATAATTAGTGTAATTCATTGTTTCAATGGGGTATTCTAGTACACTAGAAAAGTATCTACTTTTTTTGATAGTATCTATTTTTTGATAGTAGAGGTTTTATTGGCAGAGCTAACTACACTTAATGGAATTAAACCCAATATATTTATTATAGTGATCAAAAGAAACATGAAATTTAAAGCATTTTTGACAATTATCTAAAATTCTTCTCAGTCACACGATCTGTTTCAAAGGTCTTACTTTGTCAATCAGAATTGTGATTTGTTTAAAACCTCTACATTTCATATAATAAATTTTGAAGTTATTACAATGAAATTAAATACCTTTAGATGTCAATAAAATAAAAAATTGAGGAGTCCATCAAGTTTTTATTCACATCAGGAACTTAATTTCCACTAGTCCTTAACACAAGAAGTAATTTGCCTTAAGGAAAAGAAAGAAAACAGAAGAGAAGCACGCATATGGAAAGAAATAATGCAGAAAGTTGAACTAATCGAATATTAAATTCACTCTTTTGATTTCATCATGGAGTTCTTTTTAAAGAAAAAATTAATTTACTTCTTTTTTATTTATATTGATTGGGTTTTGGTATTTTACTGCAAATTATTTTTATCAATCAAACTGTTAACTAAATAATTTTGCATGTTTTCTTGAGTTTTTTAGGGTTTCTTGGACTTGAGGGCATAGTTTTTACATCAGGCATAATTTTTAATTCATGCATTAGCTTATTCTGAACTATGAGAGAACATTCTGTAATAGGAGAGCCTTAGCAGAAGGCAAGAGTCCAAAAGTAACTTAGTCAACTTTGTGCAATCTCTATCCCTTGAGGTTTTGAAAGACTCACATGAATAAAGGTCTGATCAACCTGGCCTGATCTCAGAGCTGACTTTGCTTTAAACTTGAGACTTCAAAAGGTCTCTTCCAACCTGAATTATCCTACAAAAGAAACCTGAAAAATCAAAAATATTACTTGACTTGACCAACTTCACCTCATGACTAAATCTTTGTGATCACAAAACCACCTAAACTTGAAAAAAATCTTCTATTGTGGTCAAAAAGCACTTCAATATTATTCTACGAACAGCCGTAGCACAGGAAATCCACACTAGTTATGTATCTCACATTTAGTTGCATTTCCTCACAGACCTATCTTTAAATTATGCTGTTTAACCATATCCTCATGACATAAATATAAAGATGCATTGTGCAGACCAGTAACACAACAAATCACCTCTTCTTACACTATATGATAAACTACTCTTCTGTAAGCAACTCCTCCTGATGTTTTAATCTACTCAAAATTAGTAAACTTGGGAATATTTCTACACAGTTAGCATCATTATATTACCTTGTGGCTGTAAAGCTTCTCAAAGAGTATTTCAATAGTTTACTTAGGCATCAGTTTGGTTTTCTCTTTAACGTCGTTGTGACTCATATTGAGAAGACAGATACTTTAAAATAATAAAAAGAAGTGCGGCCAGCAGGCTGAGGGAGGTGATTCTCTCCCTGTACTCTGTTCTGGTGAAACCCCACCTGGAGTATTGCATCCAGCTCTGGAGCACCCAGAACAAGAAAGACATGGACCTGTTAGAGTGGGTCTAGAAGAAGACCGTGAAAATGATCAGAGAGCTCAAACACCTCTCCTATGAAGACAGGCTGGGCAACTTGGGGTTGTTCTGCCTAGAAAATGGAAGGCTCCAGGGAGACCTTTTTGTGGCCTTTAATATATAAAGGAGGCCTATAAGAAAGACAGAAAGAGAATTTTCACCAAGGGTGACAGTGACAGGGTAAGGGAAAATGATTTTAAAGTAAAAGGGAGTAGGTTTAGGTTGGACATAAAGGAGAATATTTTTAAGATGACAGGTGTGAGATCCTGGAATGGGCTTTCCAGAGAAGTTGTGGATGTCCCATCCCTGAATCTGTTCAAAGTCAAGTTGGATGGTGCTTAGAACAATCTGATCTAGCCCCTGCTCATCGCAAGGGGGCTGGCCTAGATGATTGTTTAAAGACTCTTCCAACCCAACCCATTCTATAATTCTATAATTAAACTATTATTTTTATTTCCGTAAAAGTGTTGTGCATATATAAAACGTGTAAGCAGTGGCATGTATAGATATACAACTCCTTTTAGTCTGAAATACTAAAAGTTGTACAGTTTTATAGCAAAAAACAACTTCCTATTTTTGTATTCTATTTTTTCTTGTCTAAAAGAAGGTACAGTCACAGTATTTCAAAATACTAAGAGATGTTTTCAACCTCACCAGGTTTAAAGATATTGAAATAGGTTTCCATCCAACTTCACTAGCTTGAGTACTGGAATGCACTGAATAATGCACTGTAAAATTCCTAACAAGTATTAGGAAAAAAAAAATCCTCAGGATCATAACGTGGACCTCTTGCTCAGGTTAAGTAGTCACCTACAAAAGATCCTAGTGAAGTTACGTAATACCTAAAAATAATCTAATCGTAATAAAGGTATCAGACTGTAGTAAAAAATACCCAAGTAAAAAGATTAATGATAATTAAATTAGTCTGCATCTATTAAAATAAAAAGCTAAATAACCAAAGATGTCTAAAAATGCAATTTTTTTTTATCATTTTGCCCTAAATCCTGCTGTATGAAATTTTTCTTACTCATGACTTAGAATTCAGGTCTTAAAACTACTACACAGTATGCATAATTTATCAATAGGCATGAGATGACTATTTTAAAGGGAAGATGCACCTTAAATTGGAATTAACCATTACTAACCAGTAAAAAAAAAACTTACACAAGAACCTGTAATGTCACTATTTCAGTAACTACAAACTTCAGATTAACAGTGGCTAAAATCGAATAATTTGTGATAGATTAAGTATTTCCCCATTTTTTACTCATTCGAATGGAAATTATCAGCACATTTGTTTACTTTTCATATACACAGGCAACTTCAACAATTCATATTTAAATTAGGTTATTATGCTCCTGTAAGTCAAACAGAAACTTGTTTAGCAGGTATTACAATTTGCCCCTAAAATGAACAATATGTACAACATTGTATTACTTACACTAAAACCACTGTAATAGAAAAGAAAGCCAAAACCAAAATGTAACTCACAAACACACATTAAAGCCAGGCAAGAAAGAAATAGATCTTCAAGAAGGGGGAAGGGGGAAAGCAAGATGTTCACCTTTGCTTTGACTGAAGCAAGTCGAAACAGAAATTACTCTCACAGGTGACGTATCACTGAGAATTCATCACAGCAGTGAACAAAGTATGCATAATACATTATTCTGTTCTCTCAAGTGTGATGGAACTTGATGCCAGACCTTTCCTATAAGTCTTCATACTAAATTTGGTCTAGAAATTAAGATCAGGCGAATGGGAGAGAAAATATAACACCTATATTCATGGAATATATCAATGAAATCAACCTAATCAAACATAAATTAAATTCAATTATTTTTAATAATTTTAGGTAAAAAGAGACAGGAACTGTGACATTTATGGAGTGTAACAAAGCAGCTTTGATGTAAGTAAACACTTAGAGAATCAGGTAATTTTAAAAGTACATGGCACAGTGTGTCACAGTAATTCACTTCCAAGAGTTCCTATAAATTAATAAAAGTAGCAACTGCCTTTATCAGAATCCAGTTTTCTGTGATTTTGAGTTTAAATAAAATTAAAGTTCTGACTGACAGAATTCAAACCTTGTACATGAAATCCTCAACAGCCATGTTTTTGAAGAGAATGTTTGTTGCATTGTCTACAAGTATGCAGGAAATTATGTGCGGGAGACAGAAGCCTCTCTGTTGATCTAATTGTCAATACTCGAAGTTGATGAATGCATCCTGGCACAGAAAACCATCTTTGAAGCCACTTCTCAAGTTTCTCAGCCCAGGAACATCTAACAATTTGTTGTTCAGTGATGGGCAATTACCATATCTTGCTACAGGTTTCACGTTGTGTATCTATACTGAAGGAAGGAAATGCAAAAAAGTCTTGAAGTACCATGGAACATGCATTTCTTCCACATCTAGCTTTTAGTGAAAGACTGAAACATAGAGAACAACTAAAACCAACCAATCAACCAAGCAGCCAACCCCCGCCCCCCCCCCCCCCCCCCCCCCAAAAAAAATCAAGCCTATTCTCTCCCCAGAGTTATTAATTCTGGAGACTTGGCACAGGACTTCAGTATTTGGATCTCATGGCTAGACTTACCAGAAAATAAAACTTCAGGTGTTTCATACATTGATAGTGAGAAGGAAACTCTGCTGAATGGTCTTTTCAAGCACAGTTTGAAATGAAAGACTGATTTTCCCCACTGAAAACAATAGCATTTGCAGGTATGAGCTATTGTGACGCCTAAGTGGAGCACCTGCTCTACATTTCATATCAACAACAGCTTTTTACCTTGTCTTCAATACTAAACACATGCAAACCATGCTGACTTTGTACATGTATAAGAATATCATGATCTACGTTGAAACACAGGTTTATTACACATGCATTACTTACAAGTGACAAAGCGGGAAAAAAGCCATAAATGAATAAAGCAATCCACCTGGTTAAATATGAATAAAATTTCGGTTCTATTAAGTTTGCCCAGATGGCCTCACACTATTCAGATGACAGCAAGGACAGCTGCTTTTTAGTGCAATCTTATTGTGAAGGAAAGCTAACAGCTTCTCTAGGCACTGTAAAATCACACTGGAATTCAATCATTGCATTACCTTCTAAAAATTATTCTCTGCTTTTTATAGCAAATTAAGTCTTTGGTGGGGGCAGGCAATGACCTCTTGCATAATGATGTTCTTTTACAATGATAAATTTTTAGGTTGTTAAATGACAGCATGTCCAAACAATTTTTTTAAAAATCATCTTGTTATTTTTATGTCATTGTACAGACCTGTGATAATTTTAACAGGAAATGTAAAAAAAAAAGTTCAGATGATAGTAACAGTTGGCAGTTGTTTTGGAAACAATTAAATTTAATAGACTGAACTATGTCTGTCATGGATATGTTTTCTTTGAAAATTTGAGAAAAAGAAGTGTTTTCCATATCTCAAATATTATATATGAATTATTTGCAAGTGGATTTATGAAATACATTTCAAATATACATAAAATTCATTACAATTAAAAAATATAAGCCATCCAATTCTATCATTCCTATTAACCATAAGAAATTTATACCACCTCTCCTTGACATTACAGCTACTTTTCCCAATAAAAATGCATTTTTTGACAAACATGGTTTGCCACGATTTGTTCCCAGACTTCGTCTCTGCCTGTTTCAAGCTTCCTACTTCATCCATTAACAGTCCCATCTTACTAAAACTTCACAGCAAGTAGCATACATTAAAATGAATGCGATTATATTTGTGGCCCAGCAACCCCGATTAGAATGCTGTTATAGATCCTTATTCAATTTCCTAGAAAAATACAAACCTAAAATTTTATTTTCTTTCTCAAATTATAAAATATATAAATTACAGTTGTAGTTTTGCCAATGCCAAAAATAAACTGATAATAGGAAAACATGCTTTTGTTGCAGAGTGCTTGAGGTGGCCTGATGCAGTCAGTAGAATGAAAGCAGGGCATTCACTGGCCTTCAGGAGGCCCCTTGTGAAATCACAGGGTATTCATCATTCACTTCTAGGAAAGGCAGCTGGACTCCATGTCATACTTGGCTCAGTCTGTTTATTAGAAAGGGCTCAGAGTTTGACAGTGTTGCTCCATGTTCTCCTTCCTCCTTTGCTGTGCTGCACCCAAGCAACAGCTTCTGCAACAGCTTAACTGCATCTCTATAAGCTCCACGTTTCCTAGGAAGGAATTGAGCCTTCCCTCATAGCAAGGATTTGATGCCTACATATGTATAGATTTTGCATTGTCCATCCCATCTCTCTGTTTTGCCTTCAAGATTCACTCTCGGTTATATGGTCAATGACATTGAGCTGAAAAATTGGAGTTTCAGACAAGCCAGCTTTGTACTTGTTAAAAAAATAGCATTAACAGCTTTACTTCAGACTGCATTCTTCTTATCTAGGCAAGTCCTGTACATTGATGTTTTTCTTGAAAGTTGTTGACTTTATAGCCTGCTCTTTAATTTTGATACTATGACAAAACTCTTTAAAAATAGATCATAGTGAATTATATAAAAGTACATAAAGGTAGCATTATGCAATTATTTATCCCATAAGAAAATACTGTTTCTTTTATAATCAAGGATATTGACTATGGATAAAAGTGAGGTGGCAAGGCAATGGTAAACTATACAGTATGGACACTCATTTTTCCACGTAGCTTAACACATGCTTCATTTATCGGCTTACATTTTGATAGAGTTTGAATACATTTGTAATTTCCAAGAAATAAATGATCCCACAGTGAAAGAATCTGAACATCCTGAACAGGTACCAAGTAATTTTAGTTTATATTACTTCCAGGTAGGTAAAATTTTAGAATGCAACATGACAATTGCTCCAGTGTTTTGTTGGAATGTTGCAAGTCCATATTAGAGCAATTCAGAGCTACCATCCTAAACATGCCACAGTTTCCACTGGGAGATGAGGAAACCTATTATGAGATAGATGTCTAGGGAAGTTATAATCTGGAAAAAATGAGGGTCAGGGACTATTGCATGTACATATAAGCTATGAAAGGTTTGCCTAAATTCCTTTAAAAAAAATGTTTAAAGAACAGTCCGGAAGTCACTTAATTCAACTGCATGCAGTCCTTAGCAACCTGCTGTAGGCTGGCATTGCTTGAACCAGGAGGGTTGTACTAGATGATCTTAAGAGGTCCCTTCCAGCCTAAATGACAATGCAATTAAAGTTAGAATTATTAATTTGAACTGTTTTAATTGGAATGAAAATTGATTTAAAAGAGAAGAAAAATTGCTCCTTTTTTTTTTCCATTTTACAATCCTCTCATTGCCAAGAGAGTCATTTGTGGAAGTGGGCTACTCCAAATGAATTTGCAGATTGCTTCAACACAAATGTCTGCTCTGCATCTGTACACCTGACAATTTACTGAAATGAGTTAAGCCTTCAGCGCAAGGCAATAAAATTACAGGAGCACTCATCTTTTAAGTAACACAACCATATCATAATTTATTATACCATTATATCAGGGTGATAATTCTCCTTGTAAATGCAAAAAACTGTTTAGAAAAACAGATAAAACAGCAAATCTTAAAGTAACAATGAATGATGCACATTTTGCACTTTAAATAAAGACCACAAAAGCAAAACCAAGTCTGAGCAAGAATGGCTGAAGATTTTGATACTACAATCTCAAGGACGACCTTCTCATTTTGTGCTGTTATTTCACATATATCTGCGTATACAGCACTATTAGCACTTTCTGTCCATATTTCAGAAAGAACAAGTCAGTAAACTTTTTAATCGACAACGGATTTTATCAACTTTAATTTGTTTTAAGTGTAACAACATATTCGAATGGGCAAAACTTAGTATCACGGCTTATTTCTATATTTTAATAATACTTCACCACTGAGTACAATTAAATAAGAGACAAATCTATCAGATGGTTATTACTTGTCCTTGAGGGGTTTTGGTCTTATTCTCTACAGTCATTATTCTACATAAAATTGACAGCATAATAGTCAATCAAATAAATCTTGTACAACAGCTATTTCTGATCAAATATCACTAGTTCCTCTACATCTTCTTGGCCATCTGCCAACAGACACCAACCAGCGAAACAATTGCTAACCATTCCCCAGGGAAAGCAGGGATGGTGGAAGCAGAGAGTCATTCTAAAAAGCTACTAAAACTCAGTGACCAAAGACTATCATTAGTTATTTCTCAATATGTATTTCACACTACAAAACATTGACCCTTTACTACCACACAGACAGTCTTTTCACATACCGTGGTATTATTCACCATTTCCCAGGACTCTGAAAAGTATAAGTATGGAGCCAAGCAACAACAAAAGGTCATATAACTATTTTTAAAATGGCAGTCATCCTGTCATAAATGGTCACAGGACAAGTAACAGTTACTGCTTTCATAGTGTCTCCAAAATAAATAATGTGTCACAAACGATTTATGCTCGCAACGCAATTGTTCCTTATTAGTCAAATCTTCTAGTGGCACAGAATCATGTCTTTTTCTTTCATAATAATATAGCCCCCACCCCCACAGGAAACAATACACATCATTGCTGTTCATCTGACACATTGAACAGTGTCCTTAGTATAAAGTAATAGAGACCATTGGAGCTAAATCACCTCCGTGGCCAAGCATCTAGTTAAACTCACTGAAAAAAAAAAAACAGTGATCTTTCCAACAAGATTATTCTTCAGGGTTTTTTCAAATGACAACTGTAAGTTGAAAACTGCTCTATAGCAATGCAACATATACAACATTTTGTAGCTAAAGAAGTATTGTAAAGGATTATTCTTTTAAAGACAAATACATGCTTCCACTGAAAAAAAATAATGTGCTTTCTGTACATAAGAAAGTTGTCTGTGAATGAACAAGGATTTCTGTTTAACTCTATCGTGGTTTTAACTGTAAAGGTTTCCCCTCATCTTTTTCTCTCTTCTTCAAAAAGAAAATGTTTCACAAAGTTCTCCCCATTCAGTCCCACAGCTACACCACAAACAAGGCTGCATATTTATATGTCAAGTCAAAACGATTTTTAAGAACCAATCTTCATATGAAATAAGGTGCACTTCTTAACCAGGTCATGATGTAAAAATATGCCCATTCCTCCAATGAAATAAGGTGCACACGTCTTTGCTTAGGACTGACTTTCACTATACCTTTGCTTCTTGTTACCAGAGAAACAGAAAAAGATTTTGATTGCAGTAACAACAGTCTTGACTGTTTCAAATTAAAAAAATCCTTGCTCATAGAAGTTAATTATGCACATCAGATAGACATAGATTAGACTTGAAATATTATTTCAGGTTTTGTGTAATCACTCAACAAGCCACAAGCATCAATAAATACTGGCAAACTAACACTCTAACAATGAAAATAACAGCTAGAGACCAAGAATATCAATTGACAAACTCCTATGGCTTACAAGAAACATATCCTTTAATTGCTGTAAATGCTTTACTCCAACCTCAGTGTACTAGGAGTACTGTCTATGAGAGTGTTCTGTCTATAAATTGTATAAGAAAAAGAACAACAGATATATGTCTATACATTTATTTTTTGAACCATCTGATTACTATTCAGTGTATATCAGACACAACATGGCATTCATCAACTAATTACCTTTTGACAAAAATCCAAAAAGAAAATACTTAAGCAATCAAAATACAGACAGAATGAAAAAGAGAATGGCACTACTGAAGGAAAGACACTTGGAACAACAGGGTGATTTACTTAGGACTACACACTTTAGACACTAAGTCTCATCCAGAGGGGTCATAAAATATTAAATAAATAAAAACTACAAATACTCAAATACTGGGTACGAAACCTCTGCTAAGCTTCAGCACTTAATTGTGTGCAATTTCTCAAATCATTTTTGACATGTAAGCTGGATACTAGATACATATATTAAATTATTTTGTGTAAAACAGTGGCAATACAATTATTAGGCACAAATGTGGAAACAAATTCAAAAATTCTTCCTGACTGAAAAGAGTTCTTGAACTGTCACAGGTGAAGAATTTTCATTTCAACTATTTTTTTTTAATAAATTCTTCAGTTCTCATTATGACATTTGTCATGTAAAATCGTAGCTTTGCTAATGTTAAGGTCTACATTGCATAGATCATGTGTTCCTTTTCCATTTAAAAGAAATGTTTTTTAGAAGTTCAACTATCTTGTTTGTGCAGCGATATTGTTTATACACGTGATATTATTCTCGAAAATACAATAAAATAATTCATAAAAAAGTTTAGAATGCCATAATTTAGAAAAACGTCTGCTTATAGTTCTTAAAGAATATGGAATTTTTCAAACAGAATAATTACTTGACATTTTAGTATATATTCCCAGTCTGTTACTCATAATTCCACTAGTTTTAAAACCGCAAACAAAAATCTAGAATTTTATCTAGCTAAAATTCATATTTTGCTCCCATAAAATAAATTAAAATTCAGAAATACCCATCATAGTGTCAAAGCTCTTTACTTCCTTTTTTCATAATATTGATCTTCCATACAAGTCCACAAATAGAACCATCCATATTAATTCGTCATAACTAAGGCATAGAAATACTAGACACCAGAAAAAGAAATAATCTGCTACATGACAAGATACTTTAATCTCATCATAATGATATGAAAGGTCTCATAGATATCCTAATAACCCATCAAGGGAAAAAGATTGTCCTTCCAGTTAAATTATTTCATCATAGAATAAATTTGACCTCAGAAAGAAAATTTCCATTCACAATGGCAGAACTGAACACAGAATATTAATTATTTAATTTATGATGCATAAAAATCTGTAGAAAAACAGATAACTGCAGACAGTAAACAACACTAACCTTTTTTGATACAAGGCAACACCAGATTGCTATTAGACAATGAGTGTATACTATGCCTCTAAATTAATATTGTCTAATTATACTGAACAAATCATAATTCCTTCTGTAATAAAATATTTTCACATATTTTTCCTCATTCTCCATTTTAACAGTTTTGGGTTTTAATAGAAAAAAAAAGTCCTTTCTTTCCTTTGTCTATTCAGCAGCCTCGGAAAAAACCACCAGATGGCAATGCAGTGTTCAAGTATTTCATTTAACATACATGTTATAGAAAAAAATCTATATGGATCAGCGTGAAGCTCTCTTCCCTAACCTAATTCCCCGTTGATGAATATTAAATAATTCATAGGTAAAAACTCTGTTCACCACAAGTAAGTGATCAAATAACACTCAACCAGAAAAGAACAGACTTTAAAACCTAAGTTTCTAAGGCTGTTAAACCACATGGCTAAAAAAAATATGTACAATTTAGTTCAAACTATTTCAGGAAAAATCACTGAAAAGAAAACATTTAGAAATGCACTAACACAAAGTTATCAAAACAATATCAAAGTCTACATTGAGCAATAGACACCCAGTAGATTGCAAAAAAGTAAAACTATGCACTTTTTAGACATATTGTAAATATATATGAGGTTTGGTATCATGCTTAAAAACAGGCATTATTGCCTACAATTTTGAGGTTTAAAATAATTCCAGTAATATCATGAACTGAACAAATCAAAATACATGAGTTTTAAGTATTTATTATTCCTTTGAATCAATTAGGACATAGTGATCAAAAAGAGGAATTGTTTCATGAAGTAAGATGCTTTGAGATATTTCAAAAATCCAAGTAGTGCAAAAGTCTGCATCCTGGTTAGTAGATTACATCTGATAACCACTATGTGCCAAGTGAAAGTTCAACTTTGCAGTTAACTGTTGTAGACTCAAAAGTCTCTCCAGAAGCTCCAGAAGATTTCATTAAATATCTGAAGTACCCAGTTAACAACCATTACTTCTGCTCTGAATTCAGAGGTTGGAATGACAAAGCCTAAGCCAAAGGATCTTTTCTTTTTTGCTTAAGAAGGCATTACAACTTGTAGGTGTTGTGCCTTCAACTATAAGTAACAGAAAAACTTTAACTGTGCTTAAATCTAATTGAGTTTCTAGAGAAGTGGATCTAGGAGAAAGTTTCTTACATCAGTTTATTTCTTAACGGAATTGTTACTGGAACTGCTCATCCAGCCATTCTTACATGTAACAAACACAATTATTATGTGTTCTAAACATAAAATAAATCCATTTTATGTTAAAGAGTAATTTGAATCTTGTTTGTTGTGTTACAGAAATGAATTAAAATATTAACTGAAAAAAAAAGACGTATCTTCTGTCAGATAGAAACAAAACCATACATAGAAGATAGTGTTAAGTGTGTACCTCACACAGCTGTGAGCAAGCTGATTTAAAGCATGTTTTCCTGCTAATGTAATAAATATTTGATTAATACTATTCCCTTTGTACCCTATAATATAATACTTAACTGATGAATAGCACAGAGTGGTAGAAAAATTCAAGGACTCACTTTAAGTATTGTCATTTAAATACTTTGCATAATGACAGCTCTCCTGATCAGAGATTTAATACAATGCAGCACAATTTAGGTTTTCTATTCCAATGTTTTTCTAACTTGCTTTTCAATCAATACACAGAGAAGAACACCATTCTGACACTGTTTACACATATAGATTAGCATTTGATATAACTTAATTCTTGAAAGCCAATAAACATTTGGAATTGTTATCCATTTTTAGAAATAAACCCAGCATTTGAGTCTACAAATTATTCCACATTTTTGGAATGCTGTGAATCCTCACTGACTTTTTGAAGGTAGGTTTATATGTTCATGAGAGATCAGAGTAGCGGTTGGAAATATATTTCTACCAGATGAAGAAACTTATACTTTTATTAATCACTACCTTTTTAGCACAGGTGATAAAAAACTTGTAAAAGAAGAGAGGTGAACTACTCTAGCAGGAAAAATCCAACTGACAGTATAGAAAAAGACATATTTCCAAGAACAGATCTATTTTTATATGTAAAATACGGAATGGAAATATAAAAAGAACATAAGCTTTGTTGTTTTCATGTTTGATACTTAGAAGCAAGCTCAACAAAAGTGAATTAGAAGGAATAAATCACAATTAGGACAACTATTTAGCATATTAATGCAACAATTTCTTTGCTTTTAATATATTCCTTTAATTCATAGCAGAGAAGGAAGTACATAAAAGAAACACATCTCTAAAAGGTGGCTGATACTACTCCATATTTATAGTTATAGCATCTCATAAGTATAAAAATATGACAACACATTTATTTTGCTATTCATTTTACTCTAATGCTTGTATTTTGAGGACAAAGTGAACTCACCAGTAGAACTGACTAAAGAGATGTAAACCATATCCTCACCATCCTCTGCCTCTGGTTAACATGTTCACATAAAACTAAAGTTTAGTTTTGCAACTTTTCAAACTATAAGTTGCATTAGTTTTAGTAAACTATTTTTTAACAGTAGAAATAAGTGAACCTTACTTTGCTAAACCTCCTGTTAAAGTAAATAAGGTTTTCTTTGTAGAAACACTTCAGGATTGCAAAAGAGGTCTCCCGAGCCCCCAAGGGTGGGAAAAAATCAAAGCAAATCAAAACCAAGCTGAAAACCAACAACTACAACAAAAACAAACGAAGCATCATCACACATGCTATTACACTGCATCTACTTCTGTGGAAGTTCTTCAAGTCTAACTTCACTAAGCAATATGACAAAATGTAGCAGGATCAGTAAATCAGAGATTTTTCCTTTGCACATACAGTGGGACAAACAGGTCTTTTTGGCAACACAGTTAACTGAAACTATATACTGGATAAGCAGATCCCACGCAAGAACATCAAGAACCAAATGTCACAGTAATGTATGATCCAAAGATTTTCATTAGAGTTTTTCTTTTTTATTACAGCATCAGGATGAGGACACATTTTCTGCATCTTAAAAAGTATTGTATGCTCTTTTCTTTTGCTGGACAGCAAATATATTACTTTCCCAAACAGAAATTAAAATTTATATTTACCGCCTTCCCTGCATTGGTTAATCAGAGGAAGAGAATACAGGCAAAAATGATGAAATAAAAGGCAAAGACAACCCAAGTCATCTTATTGTCACATTCAAGTAACAATTACCTGATGACTAGCTATTTTCTATCTATTAAAAAGAGATGCATTGTAAAAGTTACTTTAAGATGATCAGTAATATTTATATTAAATATGGACTATGGGACCTCAACTTAAATCTTACAAGCATTAAATCTTAATCAAACAGAACAATCTCACCCAGACACATTCAAAGGATAACTGATATCTATCTAGACTTCAACGTCATATTACAAACACATCAACCCATCACCAACTCCGTCACCCTGCACACAATCTATACATTCTTGAGTTGAAATAAGCCCAAATATATTTTAATCTCAAGTCTTGGTTGAGGAATATCTTCCTTTATAATGATACTCCCTATTTACATCTGTATTTCCACTCACTGAAATATTGGAGACATAATCAGTTTCATAATGTTGTTACAAATACAACCCACAGAAAACACAAGATATGTTTTAAGCTGTTGCTCAAAACGTGTAAAGACATGTGTGTGTCCCCGAGGCAAATACCAACCAACTCCTGTTAGAAACATATTTTAAAATATACAAAAAGAAATCATAGCCAGACTTCTGTAACTGTATCACAAAAGCTACCTGAAATCCTCCAATGGCAAAAGCAAAATGACTGGTGAGTACAAACCAAATTTACTAATTCCATCAACATGGGAATAAAACTTCAATGGAGGATTTAATGTCTTTTAGTGCCATACAGCACGACGGTTTGCAGAAGTATCTATTTTTTTTCATTATCCAATGAATAGCAAAAGAGAGGAAAACTAGAATTTCAGGACAAAATATGAACACAAAACCACACAACTGTCTCAGTACTAGTGCTCCCTTTATTTACATATGACGATAATTCTATATAAATTTGTATGAAAAATGTTTGTTAAACACACCACTGTCTGCTTGGTTTCTGAAAAACTGCCTGTATTTTCTTTTCTGAGTTAAACTCTTCAACCATGTACCAGGTAGCCCTTTCAAAAACAGTTTTTGCTGTTCACTTTTCATGGATATTAATGTGCTTGATATATTTGTTTTATCACAAAAATCAGTAGCCTATATCGATACTGCATGATCTTCATACCCAAGAGTTTCCTCACCATAAAGTATATAGTCAAACAGATAAATCTAGTAGCACATATTAACAACACTGGCTGCAACAAGTGTTTTAAGTAACTTAAATTGTTCCAGGAATAACCTTCCTTCAACAGATGAATTGTTACAATGGTTTCACATAACATATCCGATATTAATATTTAGGGTTTTTATCAAGTTCATATGATAAAATATGGTATAAAAATACATACAAACTACTAGAAATTTTTGCTGCAGAATGTGAAAACCTCTTAACTATGTTTCAAATTACCACAACAACATCTTAGTGTATATAAGCAAATATTAAGTACTTTTTTCCAAACCAAATGGTAAATACAGAAATAAATATTTACTTACCTGATCCCCTTTTGGTCACAACCTTCAAGCTCTGAGTTAGAGTAGCATACAAGAGAACCAAGTTGGGAATAGGAGCTTTCATCTTGTGTCTTTCCGTGGCTGCTTCCTACAGTATCAAAAAGAAGAAACACTGATTTTATATTGGTGAGGAAACAACCTTGAAGTAAATAATCATAATACTGACATTGTCCAAAAGCTGAATACAGTGTTTGTGAATTATTTAGAGCATCAAAATTATCTATTGTTCCTCAAAAAACATGCATAAATTAAAATCACCATAACAAGCACATATACACACTATATGTTACCCTGGAGCTAAAGTTGCAATTTTTTCTACACCTTGACAATTCACTATGTCCCTGTGAAAACTTTCTAACAGATATCCTGAATGAAACAACTTTGATCAATTTATTCTATGAAAAAAGTATGACCTTTTCACTAAACCTGCAAAACAACATCTAGTTCTTTCTTATCACATAATCTACTCCCTCTCTGCAACAAGAAAATGAAAACAATGCCTTTCATTAGTTTTGTTTCCATTTATTAATGCCATAGATTGAGCACAAGATTCACAATCTAACAAAAAATTTGTTAAAAACAAATCTGTTTATCTTCCTAGGAACAGCAAAATGAGAAACATAAGACTACACTATAGGAACCAGCGGGCTCCTGTAACTTCCTTTTAGATGAGCCAAAATCCCAGAAGCAAGTTCAAACTAACATATTCACTACACTCAAGGAGAAGTGAATGTTATTAGGATGGGAGACAGGTGGATCACAGGTTGTGGCTCAGCCTTCACCTCTAAGATGTGAATACATGATTTACATTTCTATTTCTCATGTCCAGTGGCAATTAAGTTTTATAAGCTGCTGCTGAAAGCAGGGACTAAACAGTCTTTTAATTCCCCATATAACTAAAAGGGTGTAACCTAGCTTTGCTCTGGAATGGCTTACAGGGCTAACATCTCACTTTCAATGTGTTAAAAGAGGAAAGGGAGACCAAATCTGTATAGTCAAGCTGGGCAGTAGAGTCTATCTATGCTATCTATATTTATTACAGTATTTTATGCAAAAATATTTTTATGTAATGGGAGGAAAGAAGGGCTGTGATCAATGGATAAATAAGTACCCAGATGAAACCAATGTGGTTTTGATATGGACCTCTGTTAAATACAGACTGTACAGCAACTGAAAAAATTCTAAAAAGAAATCACATAGTACAAGCTTTGACTTCAAAAGAGACCATGAATCTTTTGCACTTTCATAGACAGTCAGGTTACTGAGTACCCAAGACATTTTTTGAAAGCAGTATCTTAAAATATCTTCCACTTAGAAGAGAACAGGTGGGGGTGAAGAAGAAGAAATACTGGAGGTGTAAAAGAGCACACTGCAGAAAGAATTAATTAAACAATGATGACTTCATATAGAAGCCATCTTATGGCTTTATGTTCCAAGACATTTGAGAACTTGTGGCAAGCTTGTGGCATTAATGATTAGGACTTTATTAAAGATGAGAGAGTGAGAGAATAAAGTTTGCAACAACAGTTTGTAATACCTTATTTTTTATAACACTATTTATACTCACACAAAACCACACAAGCATTAGTAAGTTTGCTCATTCATTGTCTGTGAACAGACTTTAGCATTTTAGCACCACAGGTGAAGCACTACCATGTAGTTAAATTCACATGCAACTTCAGAAAATCAGGCAATAAATTGCTTACCAACATGGAAATTAATCTATGAAATACAGGATTTCTGTGAATTAAATTTAGTGCAATGCTACTATTTTTAGTTAAGTTTAAAGTTTAACTAAGTACCGTGACCACTGGAAGTTATAAGTAATAGAGATCTTTAGAATTTTAGAAGTTAGGAATGAAGGTTAATTTTCCAGAGGCACAGTGAGTAGATAACACGAAGTATTACACCACATTTTACTGTAGACTTGAGTCAAGCTTTCTGAAATCAAAATCTCATTTCTCAGTCACTGCACTAACTGATGTTGCCAGAAATCCTGAAGCTGATATCGGCAGCCTCCAGACTATTAGCAAGAGTCAGCTCCTTGCTCTGTGTGAGCCCAATAAACACTGTCCAGAGAACCACGGGATCTTACCATGCAATTACAAATTCACTAAATAGAAAGTAGATCCAAACACTTTTTTTTGACCATATATCAAAAGATGATATTGATGATTAATGTGAAAGAAATATATACATACATACATTTGCATATGTGTATGTATTCATATATTTTTGTAGGGAAACAATGCCGTAGCTATAAAGCTTGAAGTTACCAAAGAAAGCCTCAGTAAAAACAAGAATATCAATAAGAAACAGTTCAAGTAGTTCAAGTAGTTCAAGTAGTTCAAGCAGTCCTTCTTTTGGTCTATGCATATAGCATTCATTTAAATTGTCGAGTCAACAACAAGAACTATACAGCAAGGATTGCATCTTAAACATGTAATGCCACCATGGAAGTCATTCTTTAATTCTCAGAGACTGTAGTCTAGTTTAAAGGCATAAGCAAAATCGGCTGTTGCCTACTTTGCTTGTGGTAAATACCTAGAAGGTAAAGCCTGCTACTGTCTTTTGAGACAATAGAAAGCAGTTACTGTTGGGGGGAGGGTGGAAAAGGTGGGGTTGCTTTCAGCAGCAGCCATAGCTTCCTTGCAGCAAGATCAGCAACAAATCAGATCTTATATGGGCTCTCCCCAGAGCTTTCCAATCCTTCTCTTCTGTTTCCGCTCCCTTTCTTACAGGATGAGAACTTTTCCTGGTCTTTTATTAGTTTTAAAAGTCAAAAGCTCAAACAAAGAAAATGGAAATAGTAAAAGATCAGTATAGTGGAGCTGATGCCTCATTGCTTTGGAAGTTTTCTGGGAGGATAGAAAATCTGCCTCACATCATTGGTATGACTGATAAAAAACCAGGTACTTAACATCTCATGTTCTCTGTTCCAGGTGAATGCCTCAGCTATTGACTAGTCTAGAAAATGTTCCCCTAGTTGTAAAAACAAAATATGAAAGTCAGAAGGAAAAAAAAAAAGAAACTTTCCAAGGTGGGTCCCACAACAAGTCCACAATCCACAGAAAATACTGAAAAAAGAAAAAAAAAAAGCATAAATTTGAGTAGCCACACTCTTCACACTAATTTGTGTGATATCTCACAAATTGAAAACAGCCTTCTTTTAGCAATGAATTTTTTAAGGGAGAAACTGTTTTACAAGTCACCTATTTGTATTTTTTTTTAAACAAGAAGAAATTTTGATTTTAACAAGCAGAACAAGTCTGCTGTTCCATTAAGCAATAGGCAGGTAAACAGCTTACATACAGACTCCTTTTTACTTTTTTTTTCCCTTTCCAATTTTCTGTTACAACCACCAGAAAGCTAATACAATGTACCGTAGTTATAAACTTAATTGTTGCTATTTAAGTTGTATTAACATTAGGACATTTTACATACTTTCTGGTTATTAGATTTCTAGCCTCCATTGGTGAATAGTAGACCAACAAAATCTTTGAGAACCAGGGATTTTTGGTTCCTTTTTCTTTATACCATAGCAAGAGACTAAAATTTTTCATCTTCAAGCAGTATTCACAACTTCAGATTTTCAGTTGTGGGTTGTTTGTATGAAACACAATACTGAAAACATGTTGAATATTCCTGCATAAATATGTTCCACACAAATTTTAATTGGGCATATTATTACTTTTTTAAAAAGTCTTTTCTATAGAGAGTGTCATTGCTTGACACAAAAATGACATTAAAAGCCTGTAGCATCTGTATCACCAAGTATCTCATTTTCCAGTTGAGGCAGAAATAGAAATACAGCTGTATCTCAATACTAACTTTCTTTGGGGATATGCCAAATATGTTTTTTTTCTTACATTTTCATACATACTCACTGTGAGGAAAACACATACACACTTGCTTCCTAAAACAGCTCAACAGAGCTAAGTTAACAACACTAAACCAATTCTTTATAAGGCAGGAAAATGGAAAATAAAATTTTCATTTCCTAATTTTACTTATGTTCATTTTGGACCTTTCCCAAAACTTGAATTAAAGTTAATTGATGTAAGAAATTTTCCATTGGCTCAGTCCCTTAGAATAACTTTAAGGGTTGATTCTCAGTTAGCCTATAAATGCTAGCTAGCTTCCATTACCTAATTATCTGAAAATAACTTTTCTTCTCATACCGCCTTTCTAACTTTGAAGGATGTTCTCTTATACATATTCAAAACCAATTCATTATCTTCCTCTATCACAAAATCTTCACAGGAAAAAAATTAAAATTGCAGGACCCTATGTACCCTGCACAACACTTCATGACTGTTCTGTGGAAACATCATGAAAGTGCTGTTAGCTATCATGACAAGTATCCTTTAAACAACAACAAAAAAAATACAAAGAAACAAACAAAAGCAAACGAAGAAGTCAAAACTAACTCTTCGCTTAAGTCTGTGTAGTTTCATGTAGCAGAAGACCTTTTAAACGGCTGTAAAAATCTCACAAATGTCAGATTCCCTTCTTGACAAATGACAAATGGAGTAAGCACTGAAATTTTTTGTCTTGGTTCTGGTACTGTGGAACCAGGCAAAAACGAGTCCCGGGTAAAATATGAACAAGTAACAAAATTACAGAGAACCATCACCTGAATATATAAAAAACAAACAAATAAACAAAAACGTCTGTTCAGTTACAGCCTCTTTTTTTACGTGGCAGTTCTTTACAAACCTCTGAAGAGTATTATTGACATCACAAAAAGTAAAGGACTGTATAAAACATTAGTATGGCATTAGTATGTATCTTTGGTACTTCCAGAACACAACTCAAACGGTTTGAAAATAATTGCTTTAAATTCTTGAATTGCAAGGAAAAAGTAAAATGCGAATCAGTACAATTTCATAAGCAAGTGTCCATTAATTGTCATGATCTGCTGTTACCGTTACAGAACAGGAGAGCCCTGACAATACTTAAAATGTTTGCTAGAGTTTCAGATACCAGTTTCAAACACAAAAGTCCATAAAAACAGTCCTTTCCAGAGTTCCAGAAAATGAAGATTCAGCAATCAAATTTTAAAGAACTTATGAGAAATCAGTCTTAAGTACCAGGAAGACAGTAAGGTACTGGGTTTCCTTTGCAGATCACCCCTGACCCTCCATGCTAAGTAGCACTCCTACATTGAAGAAACTTGTGAATGTCATGATAAAAACCCCAAAGTAGATGATTAGAAAAGCAGGCAGTAAGGGTTGAAGGAATAGTGACAGTGTTTTAAGCAGCAATAACCAAAAGCCAATATGCCACCTGTCCAGTGCAGCAGGCTGTGAATAAGGAAGTCAGCAGAGTCCTTTGGAGAGATTTCCAACCAACTGCATCACTACCTTCCCCATTAAACCTGGCACTCATTACTGTCTTCTGTTAAAGATACTTTTTTTTGCTAAGATTTTCATCTCCTTAAGACTCCATCCATCATGCAAGGTACAGTACATATGGCAATTTGACTGGGAAAATTTAGGATCATCCCATGTATCTCTATATATAAAAGTATAATCTGCTATTCCTAAAAGTTTCTGTTAAGAAACATGCATCACTTAAACATATAAAGTAATTTAAAATAATTCTACAAGGAAGAAACCTTCTGTCAGAACTAGAAGAATTCTGATGTCTGGCTTACTTTAATTTCTGAGTCTTGTAATGTTAACAGTCACATTTGCACTTAATGTGATGGACTAGCAAACATTCATATTTTTCACACTGTTTGCATTGCTTAATGTGTCCCTGATTATTTCATTAAATGACTTTTTTGTGTGGTAGGTAATGGGTAAGACTTCTGGATAGTGTATTTTTTAATTAGGAGACAACTGCAGCAGACTGCAGCTAACTGAAATGTAACACAGAGAATCCGCTACTGCAGGAACAGTTGAACACCTCATCCCTTTGAACCATGGATTAAAATAGGTACATAGCTGACAACTATCTCAGCCATACTTTGGGCAACTGCTGTGGCTAAGAAGAGAAAGAGAACTTCAAGAGAGACATAAAAAAGGGAGATGCTGGTGGCTTTCCAATGGTCTACTAACATCTTATGGATTCCAGGTCAGCAGGGCATCCTTCTCAGTTCCAGATAATTCATCAGGGTTGGCTCAATCAGCCAGAAGTGCTGATTCAAAAAGGGCTGGGGAGGAATGCCTTGGATAGTGTGCCAGTGAGTTATTTATTCTTGGAGTAAAAGAACAATGGACAGGCAGGAGTCTCTGTTCATTCCTAAGAGCCTTTACATGAGACAAAGAAAAACACAGGTCTAGGTCTAAAACAAATTAGTATTGTTAGTACAAGTAGATGGCTGCTTCTTAAGAGTTCACAACTCATGATCACAAAAAATAAGACTCTCAAACTTAAGAAAAGTTTTTGCAACAAAGCATCCAGAACCAAACTGGACTGAAATACTTGGTGGAAACAATATATCTAGTAGAATACATAAGAAGCCTGTGCTCATGATGCTAATTAGCCCAACGAGTTAATGGAAAGTTTGAAACCATAATTACCTTTACTGGAAAGAAAAAAAAATTACATCAACCTGGCAGCAAAATTACACACTGTACTCAAAAAGTAAGCTCAACAGCTAACAAAGCTAGTTGGAAAAATGGTTGTACTATTACTCAGTTTCTAAAGGGAGATAGATTAGCAGTGTAGAAGAAAATAAACAAAACACATCCCACTTCTTATAGTCTTAAGTGCATAAAATTAGACGAAAAGGTAAAATTCAAAGAAGACCTTCTGCTTGCTTTGAAACACTGGGCTTCTGTAAGGAAAAAAGCCTTCCTTCCAAATACAGAAGTTCAGAATTTTACCCATTTCTTTATCTATGCTAAAACTATTTTAAGATGTCAGCCTACTATAGGAAAGAGCATCACATATAAAAGCATTCAGACAGCAGCAACTCAGGAATTCTATGTGATTTCACAGACAAGCTACCGCCTAATAAAGACAAAAGAATCTATATGATGAATTTACCATCTGTATAAGAACAAAAATGGCCTAAAAAGACACATACAAACAATATCAGCTTTACCATTCAGATACAGCATCATATGTATAATGAACAATTTCTACAAGGACTATCATCATTAAAATAGTTTGTAAAAGATTCAAGCATTGATGATATATTACATAATCACAATATATGCCTTTGCAGTTTATCAAAGTTGTAGGAAGAAAACTTTAAGACCAGCTATGACTAAAATTTGTTACATATGCATGGCAACTTATCATGCCACATGGGACTACCCAACACAATAGCTGGATAATAATTTCAAAGGAGAGGAAGTTCTCAATTTTGGGGTTTTTTTCCTACAAAAATGATGGATATAGCCATCATCATAGCAGCTTTTTCTGCTCTGTTCCTCACCCTATCACTATCAGCCAGCCTTTGTACAGCACTGACAATCACATCACAATTTTGTAAGTCCTGATGTTTCAGTATAAAAAAGAGTGGAAGTGCAAAATGAAGGATTGTAAACGATGTTAAAGCTTCTCCCTTTACAACTGGAAAATATTTAGCTGCACTGACACAAGATAACTTTGAAACTACCCAAGCCCATCATTCAGTTTGGAATAACATTCCTTAATCCTTCTTCATTTTTAGTGTTGACATTGTTACTTTGTTTGGCTAGTTTTTGAAAAGCATGTCTTGATGCCTTTAATTTCTTAGACAAACTCTGCTTGCCAATTAACTGCCTTAGCACCACCTTGTTACCTACTAATCCCAATGCTAAAGAAACTTTCAGTGCTTGAGTAGAAAGTAGCAGATCTACGACTCTAATGCTTACTTTCAGCTCTGATCTAAAACTATACTGAGATCCAAGGTCAGAAAGGGGTGTTGCTGACCTAACTAACTATTAAGTGCTGCTGAATAGTACCACTTATTACATGCTGCAGTTTATGATTTGACAGTAAGAAGAAGAGGACATTTTCAGAAGAGACATATCTCGCTGTTCAAAAATGATATATTAACAACGTGTAGCCATGAAATACATGATATTCAAATTTAAAGCTGCAGCTGTTCCAAAGTCTTCCAAAATTATTTGCAGATTATGACAACTGAAAATATAAATCAAGTAAAGATTTACATATATCCAGATCACAGACTGAGTTATACTATAATTGCAGTACATTCAGTATGTTTCTGGCAATTTTCATGGCTGGCAGCTATTATAATTACATTCAACACCTTGACTTACGAATAATGACCAAAAATAAAACAAAGCAACTTTAAAATAATGTTCCTGTGGAAATCAGGGACATTGCCTTCCACCATGTCAGGTGGTCATGTACCCTTTCAAAATCAGGATTTCAGACATTCATGGATAAGGAGGAGACTGAGAACCACTCTGGTGTCAGCTGTCATAGATCAGACCTGGGACTCCAAGCCCCTAATTCAAAGCTTTTTGTATTAAAATGGATGAGTGGCATAATAGAAATGGAAGAAGAGACTGAAATCCTGAGACTCTTCCTTTCCTATGGAAGTGTTAAGCCAGAATTTGTCTACTTTTACTTCTTTTTCTGGGATCCTGAAATCAGTACGCAAAGCTGCAGAGCACCTTCTTTCCCCAGAAATTATAGAGACTGCTGTCATCAAAATAACTTGATGAGGCATTTGGGAAATGTGGGTTCCAATCCTTCAAAACTACAAGACTTACAAAATAATGCTCAAATTTCCTGAGCATGTGCTGCAATTCCATAACGTATATACACATTGCGTGCTTTCAAAGAGGTAGTTTGCACCAAGTAAAATGTTATAGTGTAAAATACATGCAGCAAATGTTTATGGGTAGCTCATTCAAAACTATTCACTTAATTTCTACCCTGTTGTACAGGGTAGAAAGATTCTCATCATATTCACTAAACATAAAAGTAGAGTATTCCATTAAACTTTATCAGCTCCTTTTGTGAAAGCTCCCAGGAAGTTTTAAAAGCTGCCTAGAAATGCATCTGGTTTCCACAGAATTCAAAACTGACCATAAATGTGTTTGTCCATGAACCCATGCCATTGACTGACTGCTATTACTGAAAAAAATTACACATACAAATCCTATATCCAGAATAACACTGCTGAGGTTTTACTTCTTTGAAAAATAGATGTCTAAAATGTAGGTGCATTCTAAAAATATATGCATCAACACCTGATTCTTGTATTACTTTCACAGGATTTTGAATTCAAGCACACATTCCCCCAAGCACATTAAGAAATAACATGATCTCTCACTGTCTAATTTTTTGGGTTGCTGCAGAAGTAGCAGACGAACCACAAGAAGAGATAGTCATCTGCCTATTCCTGACTCTTGATTGTTCAAGGCTGTCATGTTCATCATTAACTGGGAGCTTAGAAGTGAATGCATGTGTAAGGTAAATTTACAGGAAGTGAATTTGGCACCATAGATACAAATCTTATTGACTATTCATTGGTTATAACACCAGGATATTAATAAGAGCTTTTACAGGTATTAAGTAAACTAGAAGTAGAACAGCTGATGGAGTTCCAGTCCTTTCTTTTTCTTTCTTTTCTTTTTCCCTTTTCTTTTTCTTTATTTTGTTTTGCCCTTTTCTTTTTACATTTATTTAAAGGAGGATATTCTGATGGAGGGGTTTTACCCAGGGCTTCCAAAAAAAACAACTCTGGTGTAAAAACCTCTCGTTGTTTCATTAGGATGATGACAGGGCAATAATTTGAAAGGTTAGATACCACATGGACTTCTACATAGCCTGTAGTTAGCTCAGTATTAGTAATTAATTATTTACATGATGGGAGAAATATTCTGCTTATTACATTTCCAGATTAAACAACGTGAGATGAATTGCATAAATGTTTGAGGTCAGGGCCAGTATTGAAAATCATCTGCACAGATCACAGAAATAATATGAAGAAATAGACAGATCTCTAGAGAAACAAGTGCAAATAATCAAATTAAGAAGATGTAATCAATGAAATACAGAAAGGATGCAGAAAAGCTGTCTATTTATTTTTTCTGTAGAAAAGGATTTATCGATTATAATAGATTAGAAGCTGAATACCAGTCATCTACATTGCCTAAAAAAGCTAATTGACATCCTGGGATGTGCACAAAGCAGGGTAATTGTGGAATCCGTATCTTTAAAGATTTAAGGATCTTTTTAAAAGTACATTTAACGCTTACGCACCTTGCCTTAGTACAGCTGAGGTTGACATTGGGCAGTGGGATAGTTTTATTCCATGCTTTTAACTCTGTGAAACTTACTCTGAAAATAACAGCGGGATGTCTACGAAGTGAACATGCTCTGGAACATACTGCTTCAACACAAAGTAGCAGGGAACAAAAGAGCTGTTAAGAGAGAGAGTGCAAGAGTGTAGAGCATAGATAGCAATCAGTTCACCAGTACTGACAGTAGCCACTAGACAGAATGTATCATTTAAAAACAAATTATGGTCCAATAAGGACTCATTCAACAGCTAGTCCAGCCAACACAGACTGAAATACTGGTTTTATCTGACCTGTTATGTTTGCCATTATTCAAAGACAACAAGAATTCCTAGAATAGATATTGGCATTGCTGATGTTTGCCTACAGTTTTGGCTTAAGAAATTTTGAGGTGGATCTAAAAGCTACATGTGTGCTTCATTTGTTATAGCACTCTGACTCATGATAGTGTCAAGATTTTAGAAAAGGAAAAAGGAAAAAAGAAAATGAGAGAACACTGGTAATTCTTTGTTTAGAAAACTACCTGTCTTTAAACGAAAGAATGTGGAAATGAAAAACGTATTCAATGTCTGGCCTTCCTGCAAAATTAAAGCCTGTGAAACATAGATTTTAGCTAAAGCACCATGCCTCAGCAATATCCACCCCATGAGCTCATCTTGTATTTTATGGTAGGAAGCTGAGAAAAGAATCAAAAGAATGGCTTAGAAGAGATGAAAAGACACACAAGGAATATCTTTGCAACAGTGTCATTGGTTAATGGTAAAGCACAGAAATGTGGCACTGTGAGTCCAGAAATCATAGAGTGTAAGGCATATAAACTAGTAGGTGTAGGCATTTAGCCTGGAACTGTGAATCGGGTAAAAAGTACCAAGGAAGAAACATGAAGTGTGGAAGGTAAAGGAGGGGAGTGAAAAAATTAGAAGATCTGCTAAATTACACATGAACAAAACATCAGGCTTTTCTTGTGGGCACTGAGTCTAGAAGAGATCACCGTGCTTGAAACACCCCACAATAACATCCATCCTTAGTCACACTGGAGATAATATAGGGAGAATATAAGAATTCAAGGTGAGGTGCTCTGCAGGTCTGTATTAGAGCCACTTTAAACAAAAATGTAAGCATAACATATTTGCTCTTTGTTAAATTACATGTTGTAGATTGATATTTACATCTAGTCATTGCCTATTGTTTATTGCCTTGTATATCCTGCTCACAGCTGTACACACTACACTGTGTAATGCCTAATAGCTGCAATCATTACATACAATGGTGCCACGCTAAAGAAGTCAGGAGAGTACATTCCTTACTGACTTTTGTCCATTGAGGAAACTTATTTTCTGTTTCATTTGCATGCCTTGCTAATAATTGCGTGTAAATGACTGTTGATGGAGAAAACTGTTAAAGTGTAAAATTCTGAAGGAACCAGGTTTTAGCATGTGCAGAATATTGGCACAGATTTAATGGAAAATGTATTATACTCATAGAGAAGCTTTTAGCTTTATTATAGATAAGCCATTACATGCGGTCAAAGTTTTTGCTATCACCTTGTATCAATCAACTAACTTGAACTTTAATTTTTAATACAAATATTTAATAATACATGTTTTGGTACCGTGTGAATCAATTCATAGAATCATAGAATCTTTCAGCTGGAAAACACCTTTGAGATCATCAAGTCCAACCACACCAATCATCTGCTAAACCATGTCCCTCAAAAACTCGTCTACCTGTTTTTAAACACCTCCAGGGATGGTGACTCAACCACCACCCTGAGCAGCTGTTCCAGTGACCAACTTATGTCCGTTTCCTCTTGTCGTATCACCTGTCACTTGAGAGAAGAGATCAACACTCGCTCTGCCACAGCCTTCTTTCAGGCAGCTGTAGCCAGTGATGAGGTCTCCCCTCAGCCTCCTCTTCTCCAAGCTAAACAACCCCATTTCCCTCAGCCATTCCTCATAGGACTTGTTCTCCAGTCCCTTCACCAGACTCGGTGCCCTTCTCTGGATGTGCTCCAGCACCTCAATGTCTTTCTTGTAGTGAGGGGCCCAGAACTGAACACAGTACTTCAAGGTGTGGCCTCACCAGGGCTGAGTACAGGGGCACAATCACTTCCCTGGTCCTGCTGGCCACACTGTTTCTGATACAGGACAAGATGCCATTGACCTTCTTGGCCACCTGGGCACACTGCTGGCTCATATTCAGCTGGCTGTCAACCAACACCCCCAGGTCCTTCTCTCCCAGGCATCTCTCCAGCCATTCTTCCCCAGACCTGTAACACCGCATGGGGTTGTTGTGTCCCAAGTGCAAGACCTGGCATTTGGTCTTGTTAAACCTCATCCCGTTGGTCTCAGCCCATCGATACAGCCTGTCCAGATCTCTGTGCAGTGCCTCCCTTCCTTCAAGCAGATCAACACTGCCACCCAGCTTCGTGTCATCTGTAAAATTGCTAAGGGTGCGCTCGATCCCTTCATCCAGATCACTAATAAAGATATTCATCTCCTGCTCTGAAAGCAGGGGACATGATGAGGGTTTAGCATTTTCCAGTATACTCTGTTTTCTGTATCTGCTGTCAGAGAGTCACTGAAATCTTATATTTTATATGGAATCTTCTCAGCACATGCAGTATTTCAGGATATTTCATACAGTCTGCAATATTTAAAAGACATTAATCTGCCACTAGGATAATTTTTTATTTGAAGTATATATATTTGGACAGGCACAGTAATTCTCTTAGCTTTATACCGTATACAAGTTTTAGGCTTTCTTGTGAACTTGTTCAATGAACAAAATGACAAAAAACATTGCTGAAATACATACTGGCTTGAGCAGAGGAGATATGAAGAAGTTGCCTACCCTGTTAACAAAACTTTTGTTGTAAGGTAATTTTTAAGCAAGTGTTAGTTCTAAGTGTGTTGAATATTACCTAGGCAGGTAGTTGTCAATACTAATTACTTTGTCCTGAGAATGAAGGGGTGGATGAGAAATGTATTCCTCCTACTTATTGAGAGCACTGATGGCTTATGCTGGGCACTGCTACTGAATTTAGGAGAGCAACGAAGATGGTGAAGGGGCTGGAGCACAAGGCCTATGAAGAGCGACTGAGGGAGCTGGGGTTGTTTAGCCTGGACAAGAGGAGGCTCAGGGGAGACCTTATTGCTCTCTATAACTACCTAAAAGGAGGTTGTAGGCAGGCAGGGGTTGGTCTTTTCTCTCAGGCAACCAGTGACAGAACAAGAGGACATGGTCTCAAGCTTCATCAGGGGAGGTTTAGGCTTGATATTAGGAAAAAATTTTTCACTGAAAGGGTGATGGGCCATTGGAATGCGATGCCCAGGGAGGGAGTGGAGTCATCGTCCCTGGAGGTGTTTAAAAACAGATTGGATGAGGCACTTAGTGCCAAAGTTTAAATGATGAGTGGGTGCTAGTGTTGGGTCATAGGTTGGACTGGATGATCTCAGAGGTCTCTTCCAACCTTGTGATACTGTGATACTGCAACTTTGATGCCCACACAAAATACATGATGGTAATTTAATTAGCTCAATTCATTAAGAAGTGCTAAAAAGGTGTCTTCTTCCATCGCCTCCTGTCTCTGCTTCCCCTCATCATGTATATGCATTTTGTTCTATACACTTGAAAATATTTTCTTCACCATCACTCCAGTGTATCCACAAAGATATGACAAGTCTTCACCAGATGCAACTGGAATAAATGTGGTGGTGTGTAGGCAATTAAGAAGCTTTGCAGAGAGGTCTAAAGAGAGGGTGGAAGGCAGGAAAGTCAGGTTGCAAGGTCACACTTTAAATGAAGTGGCTAATTAGTATTGCATATGACAGAAGGCATGGCAGAAGCCAATGCAAGATGCCACGCAGACTCATAAAGCTTGAAGCACAGTCTTAATATGGTGAAACTCTGCAGCATATTGACAGGTGTCCACCAAGAGAAATTTCACTTAAATTGTCACAGGTAGATTAAAAGATTGATTTGTTAGAGTAAAACAAGTCGTATCCAACATCAAGATTATAGTGTAAATACATCTTTATGATTACTTTATTAGTCATTTGTCTTTCAAGCATGATGTTGACGAGACCCTAAGCTTCTGTTGATTTTATGTCTTAATATTTTCTTAATTTGATTCTTCAGTTGAAGAATACCTACTTAACAGTTCTACTTCCATTTTCAGCCCATGACTTTGTGCCAGCATTTAACAAAAATTTCATGGAACTGTCTGAGTGTTCTATTCACTTTTGCTGTGGACAAGGAAACTTCAAGGAAGGGTCAGATGATCCGGGAGGGAAAGAGGAAATGGAAGTAGGTAGAACAGCTACAGTCATCAGCACTTAGGTCTGCTTAGACTGTCACTGAACATGATATCAGGCAGCAATTAACTCTCTACATAGCTGACAAACCTGAAGTTAACCTCAGGCAAAACAGTCATCCCAACTTACTGAATGGCCCAAACCACCTACATAAAAAAGAGCTCTCTCCAAACATCCAGCGTTTGTCAAGTGCTGTTTCTGAAATTAAAAGACCGCTTTGGGACTGATTGAGTAAAGCCCTTTAGCATGGATTTGAGGGCATGCTTAATTAGACCATTAATAAACAAACTAAATAATCTTAGTTCAACTAGTCTGCAGTTTTTCCACTTTGTAAGTAGATGAGACAGTATTTTTCAATAGGTGTGACAATATCAGTATTACACTCAAAAAAGTCCTCCCTTTGGCAGTGGCTATTGTAAAATTATTTGGTTTACAATGTTCTCAACAGATATAATTCTCCTTTTGTTGTGACTATATCTAATTGTCAATGAGAGTTTTAGGGATAAAAGCAATGACTTGCTTCGAATTGTAGTCTGTGTTCAACCCAGTTACTTGAAAGTTTTGACTGAAGAAGAGCACACTGCAGCTCTCATTTAAATTCATTAATATTGTTATGAAATCATTTAGCTGTTTTATGTATTACAGCAGCTGCTAGTGTAGTTTAAAAGAAAATGGGAAGGGACCACTCTGCTTTCAACACAACAGTCTTTACGGGCTTGAATTTGGTAAAGACATCATGCTATCTTTTTATGACTGTTCCCTGGATGACTATCTCCCTAAGAACAGATGATGCTTGTGTAATGTTGTCTGAAACAAAAGGGCTTCATTTTGTAATCCTACTCTCAACACAGTTTGATTACCAAAACAGGCAAGACAAAGAGCCAAATTATGCAGAAGTGTCACCCTCTCACCATGCCCCCACAAGAAAATCTGAGGTTCTTACTCAGAGGATTATATAACAGTTAAACCACATCACTTCCTACAATACAAGACAACAGTTTTAGGATTAACAGATCTCTCTTGTTGCTTTGCATTACCCTTTTTAAAGGCGAATTGTTTCAAATAATCCACACCAAAGTCTCTCAAGACAATCATCTGTATAAACTGCACCAGCAAATACTCACTCGCTTTGGGTGAAGGCATAGACATAAGATCTAAGATTTCTTCACATTGATTTTATTATCATGATCAACTTTTGGAATTAATATGTTCTCAAATGCATCTGTTTCCCAGGTCTCTTACCCTTCATTTAAATCAGGTAAGGAAAAAAAGCTTTTAAAATATAAATGACACACATGAATGTTTTTTTCTGAAAAACTATGTTTCTTTCACTCATTATGGTTCATATATATCTGAAGGTGTACCCTCAAGTTTCCAGCTCATACTTCTACTGCTGAGTAATATTCCCAATAAATATAACTATACCCATATTTATGATTTAGTACTAAAAATGTATTTTTTCATTTCTATAAGGATTGCACACCCTCTTCTTTATTATAAATAGTAGCCCCTATCCAGAGCACAAAGGGCAGACTTGAAAAGAGCATGGAAATACTCTGATAGCTAAACTAGAAAAGGTAAATTAAAAAGAACCCAAAAAAAACTTAAAACACCCCTCAAAACCAGTATTTGCCAGCTTCACACTTATTCAAAGGTTGTGAAAAAAAAGCAAAGCTTGTTTATTGAATAAATTCCCAATGAAAGCCCTTGTGGGGGACTGAAAGGAGTTCATGAGATTTAATCATAGAATCATAGAATGGTTTGGGTTGGAAGGGACCTTAATGATCATCCAGTTCCACCCCTCTGCCATGGGCAGGGACACCTCCCACTAGACCAGGCTGTTCAAGACTCCATCCAACCTAACCCTGAACACATCCAGGGAGGGGGCATCCACAACTTCCCTGGGCAACCTGTGCCAGTATCCCGCCACCCTCATTGTGAAGAAGCTCTTCCTAATGTCTAACCAAACTCTGCCCCCTTCCAGTTTATAGCCATTCTCCCTCATCCTATCACTATATGCCCTTGTAAAAAGTCCCTCCCCAGCTTTCCTGTAGCCCCTTTCAGCTACTGGAAGGCTGCTATAAGGTTCCCCCAAAGGCTTCTCTTCTCCAGGCTGAACAACTCGAAATCCCTCAGCCTGTCCTCATAGCAGAGTAAGATCCTGTCGAAAGGGATATACTCATCACAGATGGTAATGGCTTTGAAAGCATGTTTAACTATCTGGTATACAGGTAAGAAAAGCTACATCAGGACAAGCAGAATCAAGTATAAAAGCTACATCAGTGCCACGTGCCTCTGTACCATGTACATTACACATTTACATGTTATTTAATTTTTGTCAACATGGCAGTCCAATCTGCATAATATAACATTGTCTGTTATTGACTCCTTACCAAATAGACTTCATATTCTAAGATTTATATTTTAATGCTCATTTTTCCAGTAGAAAACCGAAAAACTACATTCTCAAAATCCTTTTGTTCCTATCCATTCCCTCTCCAAGCACTGAAAGGAAGGACTGCAACATCAACTGTGATGTAAGGTGAAACACAGCACCCGGTCTTAGCACCACAGTTTAGACCAGAAAATCACCCTGATCAAGCTGTAGACATAAAGATGATATTAGGGGGATGCACAAGAGGAGACACAGCAAGAGACACCTGAGCTGATACAGGCCCTTGAAGGGACTGCAGTTGGTAGAGGAAAACATTCTGAAGGAGTTGAGTGATAAACAGGGAGCAGCAAAAAGCAAAGGAAGCACAACACACTGACTCCCACCTTCCGCGCTGCCCATCACCTCATCAAAGAGATGGCGGGATGGAATGCGGGGATGGGATAGGAGTCCAGGAACTGGGGAAGCGAGATATCTGGATTGAAGCTGAGGGTTTCTTTTTCTTTAAGTGTTTAATTGTTTATCTATTTATTAATACCAGAATCAAAAATCAAAAGTTTATGGTAAATAACAATACATTAAATTAATTTCCCAGTTTAAGACCGATTTTGGCACACAACAGGTACTATGAAGAAGAAGGCTGAGGAATATTTTAATGTACTTTATTTCCTGACTTTTTTTACATTTGAAGAAAAAGTTGCTAGCTTGAGAAAACCTGTTTAGTTCAATTGTAGAAAAAGAAATCACTAAAACCAGACTAAAAATGTTCATAAGTATTTGGAAAAAAATAATAATTGTCCTTTAATAAGCACAACTAAAATTTTTTCCCTTGCACTTCAAAAGTTACAGGGTCCACTCAATAAATGCTCAAATCGAAATAAAGACCTTTTATCCATTGTCTTAACTTCTATGCAGTTTAATATTCCTGTTTAGGAATATTAAAAAAAATAATAAAATAAAATAAAAAATATTTTTAAAATATCTAAAACAAAGAAAGACAAAACATAGAATGAAGAATAGGGCAAGGGGAAATAATCTTTCTTAAATTATTCTTGAAGGTCTATGATATTTATCAAAATTTTAAAGGTAAATAGAGATCAATATGATAACCATTAAAAAGATGAGTATTATTTAGGTGAAGCTATGTGGCCAGCATTCATTAAAAAAATATGCTAAGACTGCTTAATTCATTCCACTGGTCACAGAGCTCTGCAAATTACATTTTACAAGCTATCTAGTGCAGATGAGCCAGAAAAAGCTGTCAAATGATTTATCATACACATAAAGGACTCATATTGAACAGACAAAAAATGAATCCAAGTGAATGAGACCTGATGTATGCAAACAATGTAGTTCAGTTGCCTTTATACAATATTATATCCTATGTTAAAGTCAATTTTCTGACTGTTATAATAAATCCTTCATGAAGTAAATAAATAGCCAGAAGCTTTTAATTTGTCATTTTTTAAAAAAAGAGTTTAAAACAATAAAACTTACATTTCTGAATTACAGAGCACAGTACATTTCACCTAATGCAGATAGGCTTTATCACACTAAGAAAACTAAGTTAGTTTGTGGGCAGGTGAAGGGAAGAGAAGGGTAATAGTGTAGCACGTGACATGGAGCAGGAAGGTGTATTTTTCACCATTGCCTTTATTTGTAAAAGGAAATTTTGTCTTAGGAAGATTGTTCCTAATGTGTATCAGCATGAGATAAGGATAACGCAAAGCTTCAGTGTTTAGCATTTACACACACATGCATACATAGACAAAGAAAATGTAATTTGACAGAATTCAACAGTAGAGCAGCTGCACTCAAAACAGACTAGCAAGGATCATTAATGATAACTGAAAAAAAATGATGCTGTGTCAGAAGTTTTGTGCTTGTTCAAATAACAGAAATTGAGAATCACAATGGTCTCTGCCATGGAAATTTCTTTTTTTTTCTTTTTTTCTATTTATTTGGAGGAGGGAAATAAGTAGAGGAACAAGATACTAGATATTTTTATCTTAGGTCAGTCTTCATACATACAGCAGTATTTATATAGCCTGCTAAACAGCTACATGGACTAAATAGTAGAAAACATGCTGCAGCCAGATGATATCAAAAATCCACATTAGAAAGTATGCATCTAATGAAACAACGAGTACTAGCTTAACAAATATTGGGATCATAGTGTTACCAGTATAAATTTGCTCTATTACACTGTCTTGCATGGATCTGCAGAAATTTCTGTGAGCTAGAGTGAGAGCTAAGGTACAGGCTCATTTTACAGTGAAGTAATACACAGTTGATTTCTACAGCCATGCAAAGACAACAGATGCTCTATAAGCTGACTTTACAGAATACCTCGTAAGGCACTTAATTAAATCCATTTCCACAACATTTTGGTCTGATGTACATCTATAAATTTGTTTGGAATTGACCAAATTGGGAATGGTGTTTAGATATCTCAAGATAACTCCCGTGCATCATAAGATATCCTTGCAATGTAAGGACACAAGACTTTCCTCCATCAGCAATACATCTGTGTTTAATACCAAGATCCCATATGCTCCTTGCTAGCTCCTGCCAAGAATCCCATTGTACTGTGGAGAGAAATTCAGCATGGAGAATTGGGAGTTCCCAAAAGACAATGCTTATTACAATAATGCTCTGAGGGGAAATGCTCTGTAGGTTTGGCTGGCAGAGTTAGATACTTGTGGGAAACCAGTTTGCTCAGACAAGAAAGAAGACACCCCCACTCCCAGCATCACTCCCTCTCTGTCTCACACACACCCCTGCTTGCTCACTCACAAGCACAGCTGTGTTCCAAAGACTTCGTGACAATATTTTTCTAAGAATCATTTAATTGCATTCAGTAGAAGGTGAGGATAGGGGTAGGCATTTAAGTAACTGAAAGGGGGAAAAAGTAAACTCCAATTCTTCTTCCATTGGCAGCTTTGTCTAAAAGTAAGGCTGCAAGAAGCACATTAAAGAGCCAGATTATATAATTAGCTAATAGCCACTATTGACATGTAAAATCGATTTATGACAGCTATACTTGCAAAGCCAAGTCAGTTTAATGCAATAGATTGTGCACCATTCACTTTTAAGATTTAATCATTGTTAGTATCATAACGAAGATATATTATATGTATACTTCCACTATGCATACATACAGCAGGTACCCAGAAGTCATGACACAATATAACCTAGAACACAGTCAGCCTACATATTGTCCTTGAGAGATTAAGAAATTCAGCTTTGGCACAGTGTTTTGCAAATTATTGTCTTTAGTTTTTAAAGTAGAATTCTTTGGTAAAGTCTATGCTGGGACAGAGAAGTGTTGCAGAACAGTTTGGTGCTAAGAGCCAAATATGACCTCAGTTCTTGTCATTGTTAAGACTAGTATTGACAATGTTCACATCATCTTACTTCTTTCTCCCACCATCAGCAAGAAATCTATAAAAAGCCATGTCTTCTTTAAGAACAAAAGCTGTAAAGTGAGGTAAACAGCAATGTTCTTAAATGTTGAAGAGAGTTATAACATTAAAAACAAGCTAGATATGCTTTTTCATAAAAATTGTTTGCCAATCTCCAATTGGCTTCCTGCTTCTTGAGCCATACACTTGTCAGCTTTCAAAATACATATTCACAACAGGGAAGCATTCATATGGAAGGTCTCATGATGAAACTCAAACAAGCCCTTAGCTGGGGGACAGAACAGAACTGTCAAGATCCATGCAACCTTGAAGTATGTAAGCAATTGCATTGTATCTGGGAGTTTAAACTTCAACAAGATTGCCTGTGCAAGTAAAGATTACACAAGTGAAGAAGCACTGGTAAGTCAGACCTAGTATGCATATTATTTAAAGTGTATTCCTTTCCAGAATAGAACTGGGAAAACATATCATGCACGCAGAACTACAATATGGGGGTTTGTTTTTCAACATGGAATATATGCTAATGCCAGAAGTTTCACATTACATTATCACTTTATCAGGAACTGCATCACAGAGCTATTTTTTGAAACATGTTAAAAATATTGTCTTAACACTTCACTGTTACAAATAGAAAAAGTTATCGGGACAAATTTTGTACTAGATGATCTCCAGAATTCCACCTATTTCACTGAGATAGCAGAGGATATAAACCAGCACAAAATACACTCTTCTCTCTTCAGTAGACACAAAATGATAGTATCAAGGAGACAGGAATAAAGGTTTTGAAAGCAACTAGGAAAGTGAAATAGACATGTATCTCTGAATATCACCAATCTTTACGAGACTGATAAGATTGAACAAACATGAGTAAATCATTTGATTTTCTATGTGTATTGATTTTACTCAACTTTCAGATGAGTGTTGATAACAAAGCAGAAGTTTTCAATGAAAATTAAGCTAAAGATATGGTGTCCCTCCAGCACAGAATAAATTAGTGCTTTTATTTGGAAAAGCTATATAGCATTCAATGGAAAGTAAATTCCTCACCTTGAAACAGCAATATAAGGTGAGTACAGAAAGGTTAAACATAGGAATCGATACAGTCAGACAGGAGAATTCGATCTAAAATTTGATGAACAACTAGTGTGCATTGGGACAGAACTCTCACCTTTTCCACTAAGTCCTATTTTCCCTTGACTGTTGAGAAATAAAACCTGCCTGTGTTTTTTTTTAAGACTCATAAAAATTTGCATTCTTTCCTCAGAGGTTAAATATTTTTCATGAAGCATTTCTACAAAGGCAAATGAGACAAATATTTGTCTGTCAATGACAGTTATTCTTCCTGTGACCAGGAACATCTCAAAGGATGAAAGTACTTATAAATCTCTTCATAGGTACAAAAGGCAAATAGAAAAGTATTTCCTTAATCAATTCTTACAAATCCTGGAGAAAGTCTATCTCCAGACCACTACAGAAGTTTTAAACTCATATTCTGTTTATCGTTTCATGTTTACCCAATCCATCACTTTCCCAGACCTCTCCCATTCTCATATCCCCCTTGTGATATACGCCTTGTCACCTCCATGGCAACTCCTGTCCAGCTTGAAGCAGCTGAGAAAGAGAAAGGCTGCAGCTGAATGGGGCACAGGGGAAAGTACTTCAAACTTTTAGTATTCCCTAACTTGTCTGAGCTGAGCTGAGCTCGGATATGGCTGGCTGAGAAATTCAGTAAAGCTTAATTATATGTTTTGTATTCTAAGGACTGGAATACCCTAGAGTTTATCTGGGCATCCACAGATGGGTTTATCAACAGGTATCAAAGAAGACTGTTACTTACAATTCATGAACATGAGCTCTGAAATGAATATTAGAAACAAAAGAAAAGAAGAAGACAGGAGAACATACTTGTAGGCTTTCTTTAATTTTAATCTGACCTTACTGTTTCAGCATTACCTCTTGCAGCTATCTGGCCTCCCTACAATATCACTCAAGCTCCCACCAGAGCAGCCCTGCAAGTGCTCCCTTCAAAGCTCTCAAGCGGTAAAGCAGATTGGAAGCATTGTACAAAATGTGTTCTTCCTACTTCAGTGGCTAGGCTCTCAAGAACTGTGTAAATGGAGCTTGTAAAGCAAACTCTGTATCTTATCCAAAAATTGTCTGGAAACATGTAATGGAAATTTTTTTGTCATGATGGATATAGGTATTAGATACAAATGAAGATTGCACAATTGGCTATATTCTAGAATAGTGTAATATTTTAGTTATTCATGCTAAAAAAGAAACGTCAATGCTTTTTAAAAGGACTTTCAGGACATAAAATTTATTATTCTCTGTTTTAGGTAAAATCAAGTAATGACTTTGTTAGCATAGAAACATCCTAACCTTGAATAATCAGGTCAGTGGACTTCATGTCACTTTGTTCACAGACATCTGCTGGAGTGCCAACATGAGTTTTGCTAGTACACATGACAGGTCTTTAAGCAAGCTATTCACAACCCAGCATTTCCAGGACTTGCAACTATCAGTGATCTATTATTTATAGAAAGATATTCTTCAATTTCCTTCTCCCCTAGCCTTTTCTGACATCTATAGCTCCTGCCTAGTCTGTCTCATCCGTACTTAGTCTTCTGTACTTCTGTCCATATTCCCAGATATACTCTCTACTGATCTCATTTCTGTCTCCCTCTACTCTCTTCCTTCTGCTATCGGACAATTCATTTTTTTAATTTTTTTTTCTGTGTGACCACAAATATCTTTGACTGGATCTTCAAGCAATGCAGGACCCCCTGGAGAGAACAACTGCAAGGAAGGGCTGTTTGACTCCCACAGTTATAAGCCATGTGAGGTCAGTATAAAAAATCCTGTATAAACCTGAAGCATCAGCAGACTTTTCAGAAACTTTTAATTATAGAAAACTGTGTAGCTCTTTAGTATATGCAGACTGATTAAATGTAATATGTACTTTCACTCAAAGTATGTTCTATACAAGGATACCACAAATATGAAATTTCAGATTCCTCTTCCAAAGCATGGAGGTACTAAAACATTTAAAAAATAACACAGATTTTAATTTTTCTTTTAATTTCAAATTTCATAGCCTTAGTAAAGATGATTTTCATTATCAAGATAATCTAAAAATAAGTAATTTTATAACTACTTTTATCTAGGCTATCTGATATGACTGTTGCATAAACTGCACATGAAAGTCACACTAACAAAGCAATCATATGCAGAGGTGACATGCAAGCAATATCAATAATTCATTAATGTTCTTCGTCACCTGTTTCTAAAATTAGCATTCTAACGTACGCTAAAGCTACAGAGAGTTTCCTCTCCTTTAATATGAGAATAAGCAGCAATAAGGAGATTAAAGCAATATGAAATATTATGATTTCATTCAGTTTCTGGAAGCAAAACAATTTTTTTTCTGGTACATGCAGAGGCACATGTACTCTAAGCATTTGCTTTAGAATACTTCATGTTGTACCTCAAAATATGAAACCTGGAATCTGAAACCATGCAGTGGATGATGGAGACAGAAGTAGTTGGAAACACATATACACAAAACAGATTGCACATATATATATAAAATATCTGTTTTCCATAAGTCATCCACAAATAGACTGGTAGTGCTATAAGGATAAGTTTATGGAAAAACGAATGAATGCAATTAAGTCTTCTTTCCTTATGGCTGAAAAGCTATTGTCAGATTTTGATAAACATAGTTTGGCTTTACAAATCTTGTTTTTTTTAGGATAATCTCTGTTCTCTACATACTGTTTTCCCTCTTCCAGAACCTCACAGGATTTCAAGTTACAGGTGTAACTGAAGATAATTCAGTGAGTTTCAAAATGACCTCTAGGCCATATTTCCCTTTTCCTCAAGCTGGGAGCTGGGTGGGAGGAGGAAGAAGGAGGAAGGAAGAGAATTTAAATGTAATGCATTTTTTCCAGGTCAGTCACCATTCATGATCTTTCTCAGTCATCAGCACATGATTCCCCGATGGCTTTCTAAACAGTTTTTTTCCCTGTAGGGAAGCATTTTTCTTTTTATCTTCGCCATTACTTCCATGCTTTCTTTACGCTAAAAAATACTTTGTCTTGTAACTGAACTTGAAGGTTTTGTTGTTGCCCATCAGCAACAACAAAAGGGGCTAAGGCCAGCCGTAAGATTACCCACGAGGCTATGCATAAGGCTTTGTGCACTCTTTAATAACTTCCATAGGTGTTTGCACACATCTGGATGGATTTGTAACCTTAATTCTTATGGATAAGGCGTGCTTAAAAAAATTTCTTCTTTAGCATTTTCCTGCTGTACAGTGTCACTCTCTTTTGAGTGACTTAGAATAAAAGGGTTTTAGCTTAAACTGTGGCAGTTCAGCATACATTGCAGAAGCAGGGCAAGGATCAGTAGACAGTAATAGAAATGGTGCAGCATTTATTTGTTACTAGAGCCATTCCTGTGATTCAATACAAAACGGTTATGAGAGGGGGAGGCTTACACACACACCAGAGAGTGAAGTTCTTGAGAACAGATGAAACAGCACCTCAACAAAAACACTAAAGACAAGCAAGGAGAGGGCTTGTTATTATCTGTCAGATTTTTTTCACCCAACAAATATCGACAAACATGAGGGACTGCATTTCATTACTTCTGCCTTTGAAAGGGCTGAGTCATCGCACTTCCTGAACATTTACTTTTTTCCTTTTGCTTTCTCCTATCTGAAAAGCTCTTTTTCTGTTTCTGAGGTTCAGGAAGGAGACAAGAGCAGGAACCCAGCAAGTCCTTAAACTTATTATTAAACATAACACAGAGAGAACAGAGCACACAAATGCATCCCCAGTTCCCACTGAAACCCTACATTTTGGAGTACCTTCTCACAATTTAAGACACCCACTCCAGTACGAATAGAAGAAATTGTTTCACATATTCTCTGAGCCATTCATCAGGAAAACATGGTTAAGAGGGGCCTGGTAAATGGAGAGTGCTGGCTGCCTCTGGACCTGCTCACTCCTAGCAAGGCTTAGCCATAAGTGTGCAGTGTTCACAGGCATTTTAAACATTAGGTCTTCTAAGATGTCAGTGGGGAGGTTTAATTCTGAGATGATATATCAATCAGCTTTATAAACAGAAACCCACAGTGAATTGAACAGGACATGTAATCTAGATCAGATGGTACGGCAATTGGTGTAACAAGTCACTTGCTTACAGTTCACTGTACCTCTATTGTATGTTGCATTCTGCTGGAAAAGACGCAAAGAGCAGCACAGCCGAAGGCTGGCTGTTGGTTTGCTCCTTTTATTCTGCTCCAGTGGTAAAGAACTGAACTAGGCATGCGATCTAGATCAGATGGTATGGCAAGTGGTAAAAGAAGCTACTTGCTTACAACTCATTGTACCTTTATTGTATGTTTCATTCTACTGGAAAAGATCTAAATGGTAGCACAGCCGAAGAATGGCTGTTGATTTGCGCCAGTGCTAAAGAGAAGAGGTTGCCTCCTTGAGAGCAACTGTACGTGTCTGTGCATCCTTTCTTTGGAGACACCTGCTTAGGTGGTGCCATAAGCAGATGGCCATAATTGCAGGCAGTACTACAGTACAACAGCAGCTAGAGTAAATCCACATGTACTGCTGTTTTCATTCTCCTAACACTGCGTTATCTTAACTGGGAGCCTTCTGAGGGAAACAGGATACTGCTTACAATAGGGAGTACATTCACAGCAAATTTTTAGAGGCAATGGAAAGAAGGTGTGATCCTTAAGGAACTAGAGGCATGGAACAACATTTGTTGCTCATAGCAAGTTTTCAGGCTGAGATCAAGACTGAAGGAATGGAATTTCCTCGCCATGACAAAGTCGGCACAGGACAGGCTGATTTTCAGACTTGCTACTATGTACAACAAAAGGAGAAAGCAATGCTTCAATAATTTCCCTGCTCCACCAAAATTTTAAAGCTAAAGCAAATGGAATGTTCGCATCACTGCGGTACTAACCACTTCATTGCTATTTAGGTAATAACAGTGCCAGAAGAAAACCTTTTCTGATTTATCATCAAGTTCAGACCTTGCAAAGAACTGAAGAAACAGAAACAAAACTGTATTTTCCTTCCCAGAGACTAAAAGATCCATTATTTAATTATGACAGTTGCAGAATTTCTTATTGTTACAAAAAAAATTCAATATTTTTCCTCAATGGTAGTAAAAATATGGTCACAGTGGTCCTGATTATAAACACATAAAATATGCTAAACTATTATTTTCTCCTAATTAAATACAACTGTTTCAGCTTATAGCTTTAAAGAAAAAATGCAACTAGAAGACTCCTGCACTCCTTCATATCACTCCACATCACAGGTCCGTAACAGCTCATCTACTGTTCTAGTTGACAGAGGCGAAGCCAAAGGAAGACAAATAATTAATAAGTATTAATTAATTCTCAATGATCAGGTAGTTAATATACTGTAAAATGTTTCCCAGGAAAGCACGACATCTGTGGAATACAGTAAAAGCAGTATGGTGCTTTCACACTATGTTATACATTAGTATTTTGAACGACTACATGAATCAGTTGCAAGTTCATTAATCTTTTCTGCAGCTGGAGTGTTAAACATAAATTATTCCAAAAGTGAAAATTAAGTAACTAAAAACAGTTACAGTCCTTTTGTGAAGAAAACAAGTTAAAATTAGTACTATCCGTATCCTCAGTAACTTGGGTATTTTGTTAATTTATTGATAATTTACACTTTGTGAACTATGTTTTACAGTTCCAGCCAATGGATAACTGTAGCCCACTACTGTATCCCTATAGTACCCCAGGTGATTTCTTTGCTACCTTTTAAAAATAATTGCTGCAGATTATTATTTTTATTGTGTTTTATTTTAACTCTGAATAGTTTAAGTAGCCCAAGTAACCTATAAACAGCAACGCCATAGAAGAAGATGAGAATTTATGACTCAGCTTTCCAGGGCCAAACCCATCACATTATGTTGCTCTAGGCAGACTTCACAGGTCTGGCTTGTTCAAGGCTATTTATAAGTGCACAGTGTTGGTCATGTAATATAACAGAATTCAGATCAGGTGTACAGGAGAGCTGGAAAGCTTCTGGGAAAGAACAATGTTTTGGCTTGTTTTTCTTTTTTTCATTTTCCCATGTATGAACCATTTTAAAACAAAGACTAAACAAAATTAATAGACCAAAATGTGCTACCCTCAATGGTCCCACATTTAAATAGGCAAATCTCTGTAGAGGACATTATGATGTTTATTAACCAATACTGCTACACAGGGCAGGGTGGGGGGCAGGAAGGAGAGGTTATGGAATATCTTCTTTTTCTTTATCTTGATTTTTATACCCAGTACTTCTGTTCCTCCAGTTCTCATCCTGGGAAATCATACCACCTGACTCTCTTCTTTTGTACAGGAAGCACTATGCTTTCCTTATTAAAAGATATCAAATGTTTGAAAACACTTGTTTAGAGATAACGATAATGACTTGAATAACATTATCAGTATATGACACATGTAGAGAAAGTCTTCACAGAGGCAAAACAGATGAATTCATATTTTTTATAGCCACTTTCAAAAGTGCTACACTGTTATTCCTGATTGCTATGGGGGAGGGAAATAAAGCGTTTTTTTAAAAAAGAGACCCTTACCCACCCTTGAATTTTTAAACACAAACCAATCTTGATCGGTACTGAGTTCTTCTGTCTCTTGACTGGAGTTACTGTTTGCATTGAATGCTCAGAACCTCCTGAAATCTTCAGAAGGACTGGGAAATTTTGGTTGAGAACTGAGGTACTGTCCAAGCAACATACTGTAAATCCAAATCCATTATTATTATGTTTCAGCATTAAATAGCAGAATGTTTTATGATTGTATATGTATGTCAAAATCTTTTAATAAGGAAGCTATATCTGATTTCATAAATACAGAATTTCCAGGGTGCTGAGTGCCATCAGTTGAAGCCAAAATATAAGGAAATTAATTGCAGCAAATCAGTGGTAGCAGTAGACATGTTTGGTTTTGTCTTATAACAACTTTTAAGCCATATGCAGCTATTACTGGATGTTTCAATCTTGTCAAATTCTTGTCTGAATTTTCTACCAACAGATTTATGAGCTTCAGACATTTTTCTTTTCTACAGCTGAATGTTCCTATAAATCTTGATTACATTTCTTTAATGTTTGATTTACATTTAAAAAAAACAAGCCATAAACAAAACCAACAAGTGTTGCTGCAGTCCAACTTCCTGTAGAAATGTGTGTTGTTCACAACAGTTCTCTCCCTTTCTCTCCTCATGTAGACTTATTTGTCATGCTAATTATTATTGAAAAGCTAAAATTCATATATCTCTGTTATCACTTTGCTCCCTAGTAATATACATACCTCTTTCCACTTCACCCTCTCCATACATTACTTTTTTGAACAATCTATGACAAAGCTGTTCCAGAAGTGACTTCACTCATACCCACTGTTGCATAAGAACGGCAATCTATAGCTAATATGAAAATGTAGTTTGTTTTTCAGAATCCACTGAAGACATGAGCATAATTAAGAAGACTAAATTATACTCAAATCCTGAAACATACTAATCCTTTGTAAAAATAACACCAATACTATATTCCTTTCTTTTTGTTGACTGTGATTCCACTGCAGACAAGCCTGAAACTCAGCACTGAGCACTTCAAATCTGAGTATAAGATAAAATTTGAATCTAACCAAACCTAACCTGTATTTCAGTTGCCAACTATGCTTGTTTAGCTATTCCAAAGTTGATGCAGCTTTTCTTGCCTTTCTTCTGAAAGGTAAATGATGACTGTAACATTAATTCTTTTGACATTTCACGAGTCAACTTGCATTTTCTGCAGTTGGAATACAATACAGTTTTTATTCAGAAACACGAATTAAATATGTCTCCAATAAATTATACACCTGGGTGCATAACAATTCATCTTTGATATGATACTTACTGGCCTGGCACACAAGCCTTTTGTGCAGCACTGCATCAGTGCTTTTTAAAGCCTGAGCACAATCTGTCCGTGCTCTCCTGTGCCTTTCCTCTCTTTTCACATGCACACACATACACCCACAGAGACACAAGCTTTGTTAAAAATTAGTCTCTTAATTATTTTACCTCTTCACCTTAATTATATCCTGCCTTTGGCAGAGAGTTGGAATATTGTGGTTCCTCTATATGTCTTTACTTCTTCCATTGTACTGCAGGTAAAGGTTTTTGTATCCCTGCAAAATCTTTAATTCCGGTGAAATGTTATATATATCAGTAACTTGAAAGGTTACTGTACCTTTTTTACCATTCTGAATATGCCTCATCTGTCTTTGTCAGTCATTAGACGTTTTCTTGATCAACTTTCTTCTTCCATGAATCTGATTACTGTAATTATTTTCCTGTACTTTTCTTGAGTTAGGTATTATCTCTTTTAGTATATGTCACTCACCAACAAAATATCCAAACACCACAGCAAATAACTTGCTATTTTTATTCCAATAAATAGATGTTATATTTACATGAGAAGAATTCCAAAGCACTCAGTCTTTAAAAAAAACCACAAGCCTGCAAATAAGCATATTTCCTTACCCACTAGACAAAACATCCATAGAAAATTATTCATCTGCTGTCCATTCTCCCGTTTCTCAAAGACTCAAGTTTTATTTGAAAAATAAAATGCTTTAACATAAGTTAACCACATCAGTCATGTCCTTTCCTCTATAACATGATTCCTACATGGTAATGATTCCACTGTTATGTGCCTATGACACTTGCTTTGTCTTCTTTTCTTCTCCTTTCTATCTTGTATCCAGAACTGCTGTGCTAAATTCACGTGATTAATTTTAAACCCTTTCCTGAATAAATATCTACATGAGGAACATTTCTTTCAAAAGTATAACTGAAGTAAACTCTCAGAATTCTTAATTTTCAGGGGAAATCTGAAATTGAAAAGCAGAATTCAAATTTTGTAGGTGATTTTACAATATATTATTACATAAATTAATCATAATTTTGCAGATCACTAATTTCAGGCTTGGGTTTTATGAATTACTGGCATTTAACTGAATCAATGGTACTTTTTTCACACATGTTTTTTGTCAAGTTAAAAAAGAAAAATGCACTGAATGATTGAAACTAGGAGACAATTTAGCAATGTTAAATGTGATTAATAGTTTGATTAGGACCATCTTAGGACCATCTTAGAAAACTGGAGATGCCTAGCAGTTTGGATCAAGTAACTATCTCCTCCTTATGCTGTATTAACCCTGAATATTAATTTTGTCAGCAATCCCACTGACTCCTCACAATAAGTTTAAACTTCTAAATTATGATAGTCGAACATCTCTTTCTTAACATGCTTGCTTAAATGTATGTTGATCACTGACTAGTTTGAACTGCAAATTCACATGTCCATCTGTTACATAACAGTCACAGGAATTCAAGTAATGGTCTACCTGATTTGGACATGTAAAATGTAAGTTCAGTACTTCATAGTAAGGAATTTATACTTGACTGTGACTGATTAAAAGATGAAATACTTGAAATCTCTAACAAAACGAGTCCAAACCTCCTTCCTTTGCCTACTTTCTTTGAAGATACTCTTCTCTGACGTGGTGTGTTAAACTTGGCTGGCCACCAGGTGTCCACCAAGCCACTCTATCACTTGCCCTCCTCAACAGGACAGGGTGAGAAAATACTACAAAAAGTTTAGAGGTCAAGATAAGCATGAGATATCACTTATCAATTACAATCCTGGGAAAAGCAGACTCAATTTGGGAAAATTACTTTAATTTATTACCAATTAATAAGATAGTAAAATAATGAAAAAAAAGAACAAAACTAAAACCACCTTCCCTCTATTCCTCCTTTCTTCCCAATGTCAAATTCACTCCTGAGTTCTCTGCTTCCTCCCCCTGAGCAGTGCAGGGGACAGGGAATATGGGTTGCAGTCAGTTTGTAACACGTTTTCTCTGCCACTCCTTCCTCCTCATGCTCTGTCCCCACACCAACGTGTGGTTCCACTTATGGGAGACAGTCCTTCACAAACAAGGTGAATCCTCCCAAAGGCTCACAAACTGCTCCACCACGGTTCAATCCTTCAGGAACAGACAGCTTCAGCATCCTTCCCCCAAGAAGTCACAAGTCCTAGCAGAAAACCTGCTTCAGCGTGGGCTTTTCTCTACGCTGGCCACAGGTCCTACCAGGAGCCTGCTTCAGCATGTGCTCTCCACAGGGTCACAGCTTCCTTCAGCACATCCACCTGCTCTGGTGTGGCATCCTCCATGGGCTACAGGTGGTTATCTGTTCCTCCATGGGCTGCAGGGGGACAACCTGCCCAATCATCTTTCACAATTTGGCAAATTAAGTTATCTTTTTGCAGTGACAAGGGCAGGAGTCTTTGGGGTTTTTTGTTTTATTGTTATCAAGTAAAATAAAACAGCTTATTATCTCATACATACTTCAATCATCAGTTCCATCCTGTCCTAAAAGGAGGATAAATTAGAGATGGGTATCTTCCCTGATCCATCACCTCTCCAGCCCTCATACAGAGATCAAAATAAGTCATTTTCCTGAACACTGTAACCCAGGAAAATTATTTCTGCATTAGAGCATTACAAATGAAATGTAAAATTCTAAATTATATTGTGATTTGCATTTTGTGATTAAATTTCATCTCTAGAACTCACACACAGAAGTTAGAGGGTTTCTTGCAGCAAATTTTAAAACTGTTCAAAGTCAGGCAACGCAAAGTTGCACATATAAGCAAAAAACCCATAAATATCTAGCATTAGAATAATTTCAGCCCACTGCTCCAAAAAACTGACATTAGCCATTGGGAGACTCTAAGAAAGTAATTCACCATTGATCAAAGCATCAGAAATCTTGGTATGACTTCTATAAAGCAATATGGATCTACTTGTCTCACTTCTTTTCTCTATTAAAAATACCCAGCATCTTCCCACCTGGCACCTTGCACGTTGTACCTCTGATGATTTTAGCCATAGACAGAGTATCATTTAATTGCATAATGTGTTATTCTTTATTTCTCTGAAAGTTCTACTGAGGCATGTTTGCCTTCAAATACTCTTCCTAATTCTTGAGTTGAATAACACATCAAAGATTTCTCTCAATGTTTCTACCCAGGGAGCATTTCTGTTTTCTAGAAGTCTATAAAGCATATATTATAAAGGTACTATATACACAATTCCACAAACACATTTTGAAATACTTAAACTACAGCCGCAGAAAATGTGTAAAATGTGTAAAACACATACTAAGCATTCAATAAAAGCTTGCTATGTAGAGACAGATAAGAAACACCCCACTGTTTATCTAATTATTTGAAAATTAGTCAATGCAACATGTTACAGATCTTCCTTGTTTAATCAGTACCTAGAATGGGCAGGTTGACATATTAATTCTTAACTGTTCTTAGTTTCGAAATGTAACAAAGATGGGCAAAAATACAGATATCACATTTATATTCTTTTGGAAAAAAAAAATGAGTTCACTTCTGTGGTACTTATGATAAGTCCAGTCACTGAATCTTCAGATAGATGATTTACTCACATAGGAACAAGTCTCAAATTCAAAAACAGCCTAATGAGAAAACAATATCCATATGAAGTGTTGCACCAGAGGACATTTTGCTTTCTGTTCTCATAAATGCTCATCTTGTTAGTAACCTTCTATTCCACAAGCAGAATAAATGAGTTGCTACAGAAGGCTACACAGAATACAAGTAATAGTAGTCTAGAATTATAACACTTCCCCAGTTGAAATACATTCATGTAAATGTTTAGATACCCATTTTCAATGCATAAAAATTTGATCATGTTTACTGAACCCCATGATTTTTTAATATATGGCAAAAATATTTCTTCCCTCCAGTGCGGGAGACGGGCTTGCGGAAAGCATCAGACGACTCACTATGAGCTAGCTGAAGCAGACGTTTATTGCCTTCTTTACAGCGAATATATATGCTTTTACGGTACCATTTGTCACATCATCATTGGTCAATGAGGGCTGTTAGTGTACTGTTACCTGACACCCTGCAGGCCCTCTTCTCCTGCAGCTGAAACCTCCTATTTCACATTCTCTTTCTTATCTATCAGCTAACATTCCGCTTTCTCTTAACATGCCAAGGTCACTGTATGTAGGCAGGGTTGTGCATACAGGCCTCAAGGATCACAAAATGCCCTGATTCTTCTAAAATACTTCCTACACTCCAGGACTTTCACAAGTGTGATTTGACCAAGATCAGGCATTATGAACATTGTTTGTGTTTGCTCTTAAAGGAGATGTCAATATACAACCCTCAAACATTGTGTCTTGGGTTTGTCAGGAGGTATATTTATTATTAAATCCTTCTGTTTGCCACAACAGAAAAGCTGTACTCACCTCAGTTTTTCTGTAGATCTTGTAAAGGTATAAAATTGTAAAACATATTGAATTAAGTTCCAGTGAATGTAGTGGTGCGTACAGCATTTCACACTTCTTGGAAATACAATGATATAGAAAAGATGATTACTGTCAAGTTCCCTTTCCTTACATTCACTGTGCATTCATTTTACACCTTGTATTTCATAATACCTATATAGTATCACAAGTTCCAAGAGTGTGAAATAGTTATATCGAATTTGATAGAAGCTTAACATTAACCTGTGTATTATTCCTGAAGCCCAAAGTGAGCATCTAATTGAATCTGATCTGAACAGGCACTCAAGGGCGCATATATTTGAACTCTGAGAAAACAAATAAATGATTATGAGATGAAGATATATGTGTGTCAAACATCTGACATGTTATGCCACCAGCTAGAAAAAAGTCTTAGTCTGTCTCCAAGGTATGTTGTTTGACATCAGTCAAACAGATACAAAAGGGAAGAACTGTTTCATTTAGCATGGCCTAGGTTCAAGTGTCATCCCTAAGATTTCCAGGTTCACTGAGGATCACCAGCTCAGCAAAGTCAGTAAGAAGCCCTCTCAAACAGCTGGTACCAGTCTGGACAGGGGACACAATTTAGAGAGTTTTGAGTTGTTGGAGTTTTTTTTTTTTAACTAAAGCCAAAAAATAAAAAAAAAAAACCACAAAGGCAACACAATGTGCTGTTCCCTTCAGGACAGAGAGGCAGAGAGGTATCTTTAAAAGGTGGTAAGAGGAAAAGATGATAATGTTGGCATAACAGTGATGGCATTATGAAATATAGTGTCAGACTGAATCTGAAAATCTGAATCTAGACAACTGCTAACACTGTACTATTCAGATTTATTCATTCTAATAATACTTAATAAAATATTTAAAATATAAGAATCTCACTTACTTTAAATTTTGTATTTTCAACATACCTGCATGAAAGAATGAATGATTCTGGCTTTTATGAAATGAGATTATGTGCAAGAAGTTTCAAACTACTCCAGATGTGATACTTGATAGAAAAGAGTGCTTAGTATTATTTTTATTTCATCTTCTAATCTTTGAGTACCCTTAGTCAGTTGATTTGGAAGTTAAATGTAGAAATTAGTGCACAGTGGTTTCGTTTCAGAAAACACAAACTCAGCTTTTAATTTAGGTCACTTTATCTCTGCTTCCTTCCTGTGTACTCACTTTCAGAAGACTGGAACATAATGTGACTCAGCTTGACTCTTCTGGCAGCGTCTCCTCAACAGAGGTTGGATGTTAAGACATTTGCAGGTCAGGGCTGATGTATATACTGGTGGAGCATTTCAAGCATTAGTGTTCCTATCTGCTTGCGGTCAGAGCTATTAGTGCTTTGCTTTTTATCAGGAAAAAGATCATTCCTTTTCCTATGCATATATTCTTCCAATAATTAACTTCGTAGTGACATTTCTATTTGTTTAATGGCCCTTTTTTTGACTCAATTCTAAATATTCTTGCAATCATTAACCCTTAGCCTATGTTCCAGATTAGTGCACGTAAGACTTTCTGCAGCTTACTGCTTTAACACTTTACCATTTGAATTTATTATTTCTGCTGTTAGCTGGCTGTTTTGCCTAGAAGTGGGTCATCTGCATCTACCAACTTATACTGGTTTTATGCAAACATGCATGCACAAATGCAGTTGCATTTGTGTGTCTCTGATGGTTTTATTGTGGAGCGAAGGGTTTTGGATAGTGAAATTGTGATTCAGGTCACTTTTGAGAGCATTCTCTTCTGTGGCAGGGATATAAGGAAATATCCAGCATGTCATTTTCACAGCCTCCTCTTTGTAACTTTTTCTGACATGTGCTGAAAGGAGTGATCAAGATACAAGTGTCTCTGAGGAGAAAAGTAGTAAAATGACATAAGTGAGAAGAGGGAAAAGAGACATCAGAAAATACATCAAATAGAAGCTGAAAAGCCACACAGACTCCAGCAGCACAAAGTAGCATCGGTACATGGTTTCCCTGCACTGAAAAAAGAAAGCTTCAATAGAACAGTGACAGCATGAAGTAACAAAACAGAGTTTGCACTGTAATGATTTTATGATTTCCTTTCAACTTCACTCAGGGACAGAAGACTGCACTCTCCAGCCTTTCAAAACTGAGCACTCTGCATCAAGAACCTGTCATTTCTTTTTCTTAACACATTAATTTAGTTTCTCATTCTGAAAGATAATCTCAGCAAGATTTTTATTTTTTATCTTTCCTTTTTTCCAGTTCTCTTCCTATAATGTTTTTTCCTCATTGTAAAATTGTAACTTATCTTCTTGCCTAACACACTAAAACATCAGCAATTAAAGAACGTTTGTGCCAGCAGGTATATAAAAAATCTAATTCAAAGTTTTCTAAGTTAAACCTTGAATATTATTTATTTTTCTTAATGTTGAGATAATCAAGTTATAGTAGTTTGACACTTTTCCCTTGAGATTCCTCTACTAGCTTGTTTTTTAGATTTCCTGTGTTTTTATGTATCATCACAGGTTACATCAAGCTATAAAAGTCTTTGGTTACATATTATATGACTTATCTGCATGTTCTTTTAGAGTGGGGCAGCACGGCCACAGTAAGAAGAATAAAACAGGGCCTAAAACACACATATATCACTGCTGAGAGTCAGCAGAATGAACCTACACATGGAAAGCTGTTGCACTGGGTTTTTACAGTGCTGCCTCTCTTCACTGGCAATTTGCTTTTTTAGACGTCTCTAGGTTCATACTATTACTCATTCTCACTAGCATGTCACTATTACTCTTAACGGTATCCTTCCTACATTTCTAAAGCAAATTCTATGTTCTTATTCTTGATTTAGTTATTTACCTTATAATTCTATAGAATAAATACCCCCACATTTGTAGCATGCTAAGCAAACTGTTTTCATTAAAACTATGGGTTTGAAACCAAAATGCGTTGAGTTGTCTCAAAATATAACAATGTGCTAATTGTAACAGCAAAGCCCTGTGATCAGAAGAAAGACATTACCAAAGGACCCCTGTGTGATAATTTAAGTTTATTTACTAAAGGCAATTAATTTGAAGGCATATTTTGACAAAAGAAACTGCAGATTGTTGATACATCCATAACCAGTGCTGCTAAAGAACACTTCAATAACTGCAATATAAACTAGCATCACACAGAGCAATTAGTTTCAATGAAAATAAAATGTCGTGAAAATCTAACACATATTCAAATCTTTAAAAAAAAGAACAAAATCCCCACCAAAACCAACAATCCAAAGAAAAAAAAAAACAAACCCAGTGCAGCGTGTTAGTGAGCACCATCACATCTCTTAGCTAATTGTCCTTTGCAATACTAGTCCAGTGGAATTCACATCTCTTCTGCTCATTGGGCAGGTGTAGCCTTACTTCATCTATTTAAGGTTTATTGTGTATTTCTGTGTTAAATCAATTTTCTTCCAGTGTAGAGACCAAAAGGTGATAAAAGCACAAGCAGAAGCTTCTTCACAATCATTCTGATAGCCACAGTAGTCTTAAATCAGGCTGACATTCAAGGAAGTGGGAAAAAATATGGTAACCCTAATCCCGAGCTATGAACATAAATTAAAGAGGATCTAGGAAGCAAATGATATTTTTTTACATCCTTTCTTTCTTTTATACTTAAGAGATTTGTTTTAGAAATAGGCTCCCAAAGACTATGTTTGCAAGAGCATTTACTGTAGTTTTAAAGGCTATTATAACTTGTAAATAGGCAAGGTAAAGCTCGTTTCCTTGTGCTCAAAGTCTTGCTTGCATAGATGTTTGCAAAAAGTTACAGCCTCGATTTCTGTATGAACAGTTTGTAGTTGGTAGTTTTCTGACAGACTTAATATGGAGAATCTAATTGCTTCAGTGCTGTAATTGTATCTTTCTGGTAGGCATGGTTATCTCTTAATATCATCCTTTATTATAAATACATAAGGGGTTTTGTTTGATTATTTGTTTGTTGTTTGGGTTTTTTTTCTGCTCTGTTAATAGGTGTAATAAAGAAGAACAGTTTTAAAATATTTTTTAACCAGTTTAGCCAGTCTGTAATTTAATAAAAATCTCATTTGAAAATTGACTGAGGAAAAAACACATTTCTATATGATTAGATTTAAGCCTACACCTACATTGACTCAGACACTCAAACACTGAATGACAGAAGGTAAGGTGTAACTATAAAGTCTGCAACTTTAGAATCATATACATATAGTCAAGCAATCGTGTCTTATGCAGTGCGTGTAGATGATGACCACAGCTGAAATGCTGGTCTGTGTGTCTCCGGAGTTTTCCCTCCTCTCCTGTCCTCTGAGAAAAAGTTTAAATCCCCATTTCCCAACATTTTATGATGTTGTCTGTATATATCACGGCTCATAAGCCTACCTCTGAATATTTTACTTCTTAGGGCTGGCCCTTTGTCATTGAGCTGAAATACACTGTATACCTCATAGAAAGCCCTCCTTATTGATATTATACTTGGACAACGTATTAGTTTTTTTCCTTTTATATAGTAAGTTCATTTGGTCATTAAACAACTTAAAGAGATTTTTTTTTTGCTTTTTCTTTAACTGATAGATGAACTCCATCATTACTAAATTTATCTAGTCAGCCACAGTGCATTTCCTTGCAGAGAATTTTCGTACTCTCAGCCATGTTTTCAGTATAGTATTGTGTGTTTATCACACTCCAATGATGAATCTTTGTCATCCAGCACAGTACTTAGCTCTCTCAACTGTATCACCAACTAGATCAGATACTACAACACAAATGTAACCCATCCACATCAATCCAGGAAACTTCTTATCTTTCCCACTCAATTTCATCCCAGTTAGCTTTCTTAAGTTTTTCTCATCTCATTGAAAATCTATGTCATTTACAGGACTTTATAGCAGTAAATACTGATGTTTGTCTAGTAATCCCACGAGGGAGGTACAACTGTGATCTCACCAGCCCCCTGTAGCCATATGGCAACATTAGTATTCTATGTTCAAGAAAAAAGGGGGCTTTTTTTTAATTCCCGTTCTTCCTACCAAGGTATCCCTGCTATCAAATGGAGAAAAAAAAAATCTCTAATTCATGTGCTTTCTAATAGCCTTTTGCGAGCACCCCATTCCTCTTTCAGAAATTTAGAGTCCATACTTCATAGCTCTGGTCACACTGAGATGACAGTGTATCCCTGTGCAACAGCAGTAGTCCATAATTTTCACAGACTGTCTTGCTGAAGTGACACTACCAGGCAAAAGCCCCAGTATTACTGTAGCTGGCAGAGAGTTTCCTAGCTAGTTTCCACCTTGAAAATGAGTTGTTTAATTTGCATCATGAAGGAGATGGGGTTTATCCAGTGCTCACTGCAACCCTGTTCTTGCATATTTGCTTCTGTGCTGGCTTTTCAAAGTTGTCATTTTCTCTCCCTGTTCTTCCTCCTCCTCCTTCAGAAGTGCTCTAACTGGCCCTTCCCCCAGGATGCTAACTGCAGGCCTGACATCCAAACAAATTAAAACCAGAACCGTGTTTGACTTCTGTAGGAAACAGAACAAAGACTTAGTGCTGCACTTTACCAGGATCAGACCTCAATTACTGATTGTAACTGTAGCCAAGTCAATGAGTGATGAGTAATAACCTCAAACAGTTGTAAAGCAATGCTCTCATTTACTGAGAATATGTAGAGGCAAGAAATGGACATTGGCTCCCCTGGAAATCAGAGCCTTGTAACTTTAAAACCTTGACCAATTTCCCTCCTTGTGGGTACCTCTCCAATACTCTCTCAGTGTCCAATTGGTTTTAGTCTTTCCATTGAGTGCAAATCTCTAGCCATAATGACTTCTTAATGTTACACTGTACAAAACTGTGTCAAAGCCTACCAATAGAGAGAAGATCTGCGTATCTGTTTTTGACGGAAAATTTGTAAGAGACTTTAGTCAACACTTCTTCCAGTACATTGTTGTTTTCGTCTTATATTCTCCTGGCTCTTAGCCCTTCCAAACCCTACGCAATTGCCATTCACCCCAATTCTCTCACATGCTCACCTGTTCACTTTTCCTCTTCCTGGTGGTTGTCATCCTGCCAGCATCCAGGGAGAGCTCTGAAACTGAGCCTTACCTGCATTAGCTCAGTACCTTATTCCAACTCAGTGTTTTGACTTCCTGTTTATTGTCAGACTACTAGTTGGGGCAGAAAAGAGTAATTTCTCATCCTAAGGAGGAATAGTTCGACTAGGCAAACAGCTGTCCCAGTAAAGGTCTGGGAGTATGGGGGAGGCACATTCAGATGGCTATATATTACTCAATTTTACTGTGCTAAATTCTACAGTCATATTGGTGATTGGCCATTGGAACGCGTTGCCCAGGGAGGTGGTGGAGTCGCCGACCCTGGAGGTGTTTAAGGGGAGATTGGATGTGGCACTGAGTGCCATGGTTTAGAAGATGGTTGGTGTTAGTGTTAGGTTATAGGTTGGACTTGATGATCTCAGAGGTGCTTTCCAACCTTGTGATACTGTGATACTGTGATACTGTGATACTGTGATACTGTGATATTATTGTTAACAGCAATTACAGCAACAACATCATCTAAAGTGCCATTGGAAGAACATCCTCCTGTTATCCTGGTCAGCTGAATCTCAACTGCAGTGCTGACCAAGTCAGAAAGATTTGTGAGCCTTGCTCCAAAGGTTTTATAGTGTCAAATGAGACCGGTAATACTGATGGTCTTGATCTCCATATTCCTCATGCACCATGTTGTGTCAGCTACTCTGACAGTGCTGACCCTGGCATTAGCCCCAGTGAAATACTGCCACATATCAGCAGTCTGCTTATCCTCATAAAATTATCACTACAGAGTTACTGAAAGTCTCAGTCTCCTGAAGAAATAAGAAGTAGCATTAGTAGCCATGCAGCAAACATATGGCGCCTCAGAGCAGCTGGGGAAACACTGTGCTCCAGCTTTCTTGATGGAAAGCACTTTTCCTCTGCCAACTGCATTTAGTAAAACAGTTCAAAGGCTTTTACCAGCTTTCAGGGAGCTGCTTGCCACAGTGAAATGCCTGTGAAAGGAGTGGGCAGGCAGGCACCCAAACAGCAGAAATCATAAGATACCTAGCGACATCTCCCATCTTCTAGCTTCTTCACAGAGTGCTGGGAATAACTGCTGAGAGTGAAAATTACTTAAGGTATTTGGATACAAGTCAGCCCCCTACAGCCACAAAATGGCCAGTTCACATGATCAGATAAACTGAGTATCAGCTTTGTAAACATTCTCTAGGAATGGTATCACTAAGTCTCTTCCTGCCATCCAGCTCTTTCAACTATGCCTCTTTCAAATCCTGCTTCTTTTTGGCCCACCTTTCTTCTTTGAGGTCAAACACGTCTCTTAGAATCTAAGAGCTCCCTTTTATTTTTTCCTCCAATGGCAGCCACTCTATCTTCATTTCTCTAGTAGGTTGTATCAAAACTGCAGTTGAACTTCAGTTAATGGCACTATCTGTCCTATTTCTTGTCCTAGTTATTGCAGGCCTCCTTTAGACTTGGAACTACAGAATGACAGAACAGCACGGCTTAGAAAGGACCTCAAAAGATCTTCTGGTCCAACATTTGTGAGAAAGTTGGAGGGTCACCACAGCAGGGTCCAAGCAATCCAGGAGAGAAGTTCCTGAACTGTGTTGATGACAACTTCTTTCTCCAAGTGACAGAAGAAATGACAAGGAGAAGTGTTATATTGGACCTCAATCTCACCAACAAGGAAGGGCTGGTAGGGAATGTGAAGCTCAAGGGAAGCCTTGGCTGCAGTGACCATGAAATTATGGAGTTCAAGATCCTTAAGGCATCAAGGAAGGCATGCAGTAAGCTTGCTGCCCTGGACTTCAGGAGTGCAGAATTGGTGTCTTCAGGGATCTGCTCAGTAGAATATTGTTGGGATAAAGCTCTGGAAGGCAGAGGGGGCCAAGAAAGCTGGTTAATATTCAAAATATTCACCTCCTCCAAGCTCAGCAGCAATGCATCCCAACAAAGAGGAATCTAGGCAAAAATACTTGGAGACCTGCATGGATGAACAAGGAACTCCTGGACAAACTTAAACTCAAAAAGGAAGCCTACATAGGGTGGAAGCAAGGACAAGTAGCCTGGGAGAAATACAGACCATTTTTTTCCACAGCCAGGGATCAGGTTAGGAAAGCCAAAGCCCTGATAGAAATAGATCTGCCCAAGGAAGTCAAGGACAACAAGAAAAGTTTCCATTGATACGCCATTGATAAAAGGAAGACTAGGGAGAATGTGGGTCCTCTCTGGAAAGAAACAGGAGACCTGGTTGCCCAGAATATGGAGAAGGCTGAGGTACTTAATCTTTTTGCCTCAGTCTTCACTCGTAAGAGCTTAAGCTATTCCACCCAAGTCGCAGAAGGCAAAAGCACAGACTGGGAGAGTGAAGAACCACCCACTGTAAGAGAGGATTGAGTTTAAGACCATCTCAGGAACCTCAAGGTGCAGAAGTCCATGGGATCTGATGAGGTGTATCTGCAGGTCCTGAGGGAACTATCGGACAAAGTTGCTAAGCCTTTATCCATCATACGTGAGAAGTCATGGCAGTCCAGTGAAGTACCCGCTGACTGGAAAAGGGGAAATATAAATTTAATTTTTTAAAAAGGTAATAAGGTAAACCAGGGGAACTACAGGCCAGTCAGTCTCACCTCTGTGCCTGGCAAGATCATGGAGCAGATCCTCCTGGACACTCTGCTGCAGCACATGGAAAATAAGGAGATTACTGGTGACAACTGACATGACTTCATTAAGGGTAAATCACGTCTGACAAATTTGGTGGCCTTCTACAATGGGGCTACAGCACTGGTGGATAAAGATGAGTAGCTGACATCATCTACCTGGACCTGTGCAAAGCATTTGATATTGTCCCACACAACATTCTGGTCAATATACTGGACAGATATGGACAAACTCAGCAAATTTGCCAATGACACCAAGCTGTGTGCCACGACTCAAATGCTGGAGGGCAGGGATGCCATCCAACGGGACATTAACAGGCTTGAGAGGTAGGCCTGTGCTAACCTCATGAAGTACAACAAGGCCAAGTGCAAGGTCCTGTACCTGAGTCAGCACAATCACAATCACAATTACAGGCTGGGCAGAGAATGGATTGAGAGTAGCCCTTGAAGGGAAGGGCTTAGGGGTGCGGGTGGATGAGAAGCTCAGCATGAGCTAGCAATGTGCACTTGCAGCCTAGTGAGCCAGCTGTATCCTGGGCTGCATCAAAAGAAGTGTGGCCAGCAGGTCAAGGTGGATGATTCTGCCCCTCTACTCTGCTCTCACGTGACCTCACCTGGAGTACTGCATTCACAACAAAGGAAAGACACAGACTAGTTGGAGTGAGTCCAAAGGAGGGCCAGGAAGAGGATCAGAGGGTTAGAATACATCCCATACGAGGACAGGCTGAGAGAGTTGAGGTTGTTTAGTGTAGAGAACAGAAGGCTCTGGAAAGACCTTATAGCAGCCTTCCAGTACTTAAAGGGGGCCTACAAGAAAGTTAGGGAGGTGCTCTTTATCAAGGAGTGCAGTGATAGGACAAGGGGTAATGGTTTTAAGCTGAAAGAGGGGAGATTTAGATTAGATATTAGGAATAAATTTTTTACTCTGAGCATGGTGAGGCACTGGCATAGGTTGTCCAGAGAAGTAGTGGACGCCCTATCCCTGGAAGTGTTCAAGATCAGGTTGGATGAGGCTTTGAGCAATCTGATCTAGTGGAAGGTGTCCCTGCCTATGGCAGGTGGGCTGGAACTATATGATCTTTAATGTGTCTTCCAACCCAAACCATTCTATGATTCTATTAAAATGATTCTAGAAAGAAAGAAAGACTTTAAAAAAAGCAGAAAATGTTATGAATATCAAGTCTCTCAGCAGAAGCCATCATACACAGGATACAGAAAAGCTAAATCATAGTCAAAATATTTTCTTAGGTCCACTCACTACAAAAATTTCTCTCATGGGGCACCCAGATATGATTTTACTTTCCCTTCTCAGAACAAAGGAATCATATGACAGATGCTCCCTCAAAGATAAGAACAACTGGAAAAAATACAGGATTACCCAGAGGAATCGTATGTTCTTTACATATGCTTAGTTAATGTTTTCCCATTCAGGAAAGGAAACCATACTAAAAATTCTGAATCCTTGCTAAGCATAAAGAAATTCTGTAAATCCCAGTTTCTCCCAAAATAAATGAATAGATCTCATGGGAATAAAATGTCACTCTAAAATATTGCAACAAAATCAACATCTTTATCAAACAATGTATTAAAATTCCTCCTCTGTCTCGAAACATTAAAGAAAAGGAGAAAAAAAGGAAAAGGTACTGCCAATTCCTACATATCAACAGATACAAGAGATTCAGGGAGCAAATTTCTTAGAAACCCTCAAATAATAATGATTTTAGAAAAGATGGCTTGCTATCAACTTATCCTTTCTTAAGCAGGGAAATTAATTTCAACTGTGACTGCATAACATGGATACCACTAAAACCAGGCCCTAAATCATATCAGGTTCTGTAGGTCAAGATCGGTATCTATCCAAAATATAACTGGCAGTCAATGAAAGCTACACAGCATTCTATGAAACAGGCCTTAGAAATGAGCTTTCTGTATTCTCTGCTAGTTCTATTTCCTAAACAGTGCCAAGATGTTATCTAATCACTTCATACAAAGGAGAGAAAGGTGATACAAGTATATTTAACTGAATTCTTACAATGGAAAACAGCTATCTTCCTTCAATAACTCACAGATCATAAAGTGTATAATAACACATTTATTTTTTTTAAAATCTGGTTATTACATTTACAAATTGTGGTCAGAAAATCAAGCAGCATTATTTCCTGCTTGAGCAACAGCTACTCTATTTATACAATTCAATGTCATCCTCTTCTAAATGTTCATATGAAAGGAAAAAAATAGGTGTTAGTGTGGAAACTTCGTTAATATGACACTTAATTACATAAGATAAGGAATAATATCTCACTTCGAACCATACTGTCTCTGAAAAATTAGCAGGAACAAAAATGTGTTATTTGTCCTTGAAATGAAATGATAGGACAGGAAGACATCTATACAACACGATTTTTAGAGAAAAAGTGCTCTTCAATAGACAAATTATGTCAACGCCTACACAAGTAAAAGAGTAGCGAGTGTATAATGAATTTCAGTTCCCTTTAGCAGTATTAGCATAGGAGTCATAATTCAGGTAAGCTACAATAAGAACACCGTAAGAGAATCGTATAGTAAATCTGTGAAAGATTTGTCATGCATGAGCATGCCCAATTGTCACATTTAGTTTTTGAGTACTGCCAACTACCAGGAGAGCTAGACTGAGAGGTACACAAGAGCCATGCTGGAAATATGATTATGCTATATACTGACATTTCACGTATCTCCTGATCTGTCTCTTTGCACTTCCTAGAGCACTTGATTGGGTCACACCTTATCCCAGTATGCATCGCTGCAGTAAAACTGTAGGTTTCTTGTTTCTTTTACCACTGGAAAATATATATGAAAAATAAAATCAATACTATGAATGGACAACAGATTAAAAAATGTAATGGATGACAGTTTAAAGTTGTGTGTGTGCAAATGTGCATTCACCTCCAAGAACACACGTATCAGCTAGTACTGATGACACTAAAGATTTGTGTGTCTGATTTGGCAAATTCCAACTATCTTGCATATAGACTCATAATGTCTTTAAAATCTTGTTTAGTCAAATAAGAATACAAATTATCTACAATTTGTCTTTGTGAAATAGGCCTGAATTTCTGTTAGAAGAAACAGAAGGTATCTCTTTTGCTAAGAAAAGGTGAATCGAGGTTGTATTACTCCTACAAAAATATCGTGCTTTTGTAACCCACTCATTGTTCCACGATCCCCAAAACAGCCAATAAACAGTCTCATAACTACAGTGTTGCAAGGAGCTGTATTTGCTTAAATTCATTGCAATGACTGCATTGAGAGACAATGCCATTGTTTCAAAGAGAACAAAATTCTCCAGCTTTTGTAAAAGGGATGATATCCAATTCACATAACTGAGGAAATGAATGCCAATAGAACATAATTTTCTGACACAGTAATTGGTTAGAGCAAGCGCTATTCTTCTAAAGCATCCCATACAATCTATAATAACAACTTGAGGGCACCACTTTATTTTCGGGTCCTTTTAAAAGACAATAGAGTTCAGAAGCAACTTAAGAAGAGATTTTGGTGCTGAAAATATTCAAAGGAAAGACTGCCACCTACTGAATCTTTCTATCTTTTTTCCTCTAAGTCCTGAGAACGCTTGCCATCCTTTAAGCACTGGAAAGTTCAGCCTTCTCCTTGCGAAACATATTCATTGTGCAGGATAACACCACCAAAGGAAAAAATAAATAATTAACTTCCTATTTTTACTCTACTGAGACTTGTATAAACAGTTTAAAAGTAAATTTGGACATGTGACATCGGTTTTTATTCACTTTCTCTTTCATGATTAAAAATACTACTAACATACTATGTGCTAAATATACGTACTCTTAGTTACATGAAGCTAAAAAACCCTTCCAAAACTATAATGCTTCCAGAGTAACTTCAAAGGTTACCGAACAAAATAACCTATTTAACATCTGTATTTATTTTCCTTCATTTAGTTTTCAAAATTAGCCAAAGGCCATTTTGCAAATAGCAGCCTGGCATATTCTTCACTTTGCATGCTTAAAAAGCACCTAGAGTTCCAACAGAAATTTTACAGTCCTTCCCCTCAAAAGAAGTCCAGTCCATCAAAGAGTTCTGAAACCACACAAAAAAGGAATTTCTGAGTGTTCTGATAGAAATGGACTCACAAGTTCTTTTACATCTCTACAGAAGAAGACACTTCTTTTGAGTTTCTCCTTTATTACAGACCCACATATTTAGTACATAATGATTTTGAACTGAAGTACATTACTGTGGCTTTTTAACAATAAAGCCCACTTTCTTCAGATTCCTGACTAGGTAGCATGTATTAAGTTGTAGAGAATAATTTTGTGATTCTTGCATCAGAAATATTCAGTGAAATGTTCTGAAAACAATTTCTGTGCTTAGCTAGCTTTATTTTCTTATCAGTCACTTTTTTTTTCCATCGCTTCCTTTGCAGGACAACTCTTGAGGTTCAGACCAGCTGCAGATCTACGTTCAACTCACCTAGATGCAGACACTTCCAACCAAGCATCAAGTTGCTCTCTGTCAGGCACTGACTGTGTTGGCTAGATCTCTTCTGACTACACTGGAAGCACAGATTTTCAACCTATCTCAGTCTGGAGTTGAATCCCACACCTACTGTCCTTTCTTTAGTTGGCTTGCTTTTATACTATTGGAGGAGGGGAGGGGAGGCAGGGAGGGAAACAGTCTGACTGGCCACCTCTTAGCCACCATGAAGATTACTCAACTTAGTTAAAACTTTTTAAAAAGCTAGCATATTTGTATATATTCCCTGTCATAGCAAGATATATTGTTTAATCTTAAAAGTCTAAAATGTCAAAAATATCACATGTCCCCAAAATTTGCTTCTGCAGTATTATAAATGACTTGTAGATAAAAGAATGCAGTTCCATTAATTGACTGATCCTATATACTTCTACATAAGTACACTAACACATAAGCAACACTGTAAAACTCTGGCAACTCTGTCAAAAGGCCATCAAGTTTACATAAAATAGAAAAAGACTACAGTAGACCCTGTACACACATCACGATCAGCTCATGAATATTGTTCCATTTTTATCACAAACTATATCAAAGAGGAGTAAGCAAGGTACACACTTTATACTGCACCTTGCAAATGCTTTGTTCATGAGGTCAGAGTTGGTATCTGGAGACTGGCTGATAAGAGCTGGAAGATGTAAAGAGCTGGAAAGGATTTTAGCAGTGTATACTCAGAGAGAAGGTAATCATCTTTAAACAATGACATACCAAAACACAAGAACCAAATCGGATAGAAAGCCCAGTCAACAAAGATATTCAGTCACTCTAAACGAAGACTTAAGGCGCTTCCAATTTGGCAACCTCCTGCCTAGCAGAGTTTGCATACCTGACTTAAACAGTTCTTAACAGATGTAGAGAGATACTTCCAGCATCTTAAGTGTTGCATATAGTAAAAGGTAAGAGGAAGGTAGTATTCTTAGTCTGCTTTTGGATTTAGGGGCTATAACCAAAATAAGATATTAAAGCTGAAATATGGAAGTAGCAGTTAAAACCTGTGAAGAACCAGGTTTAGATCCCATCTCTGATTAAGCTGGAAAACAGATTGAGTTTACATCATTTTCCTTCCAGATTAATGGTTTAACCACCGAACTGTTAGTGTATTCTGACCATTTTCCCCTCAAATACTCCCATATTGTTTAAAAAGTTCCATATCTGACCCACTGGGTCTGACAGTATTTTTTTAGTCATTGCATGCATGTGTAAGCCCTGGATTTCAGTTCTTGCTACAAACAATACTTAAAAGTTTTATCCAATGAAGATTAAATCTAACAGGTACCACTAAGCAATTACTACCTGGAATATCATGCTATGCAGGCAGTTATTTAGGATACCAGTGATGAAGTTCAGCCACTTGCTCCACAGTACTTGCTCCTTTACCTATGCAGACGGGATATGAAATGTTCATTCTACATGAGTGCCCGTAGCAAAAGATTAAGAAATTAAGAGATTCAATGTCTACCTCTCTTGAATGTTTGGATGAGTCATGATCTCCTTCAGGGGCTTGCAACAGGAACAAAATGAAACACAGGAAGTTCTTTCTGAACATCAGGAAAAACTTTTTTACTGTGAAGATGACTAAGCCCTGGTACAGGTTGCCCAGGGAGGCTGCAGAGTCTCCATCCTTGGAGATACTCAAAAGTCATCTGGACATGGCTCCAGCTCACCCTGCTTGAGCAGTAGAGGTTGTCCCAATGACCTCCAGAGGTCCCTTCCAACTTCAACATTTTGTGATTCTGTGATTCATTACTATTGAATTTATCTCCTCTACAGTTTAGATGAAATGGAATGTCTATTTTAGGAACTTTTGACACTGGACTTTAATGCTAGGCAATGAGTTTCACAATCTTTTGTTCCAAATTGTCACGTTACTTTCAAACTATAATCACTAGACTAATCTTTTGAAAATCTTAGAAATATGTAATGTTGCATTAAGGGGTTTAATGTGACTGCTATCCATAAAGTCTGTAGTGGATTTATCCCAAAATGAACGACAAAGAAATCAGAAATATTTGTTAAACTTCAGTCTGCACAGCTAACAGACATATAAAGAATTATAAAAGAACTGGATGGAGATAAGAGAAATGGAAACTTTACCTTCAAGGACTCTCTAAGATGTAACACAAAACACAATAACAATTAAGCATATTGCAATGTTCAGAGTAACCATGGCCCCCTTATATGTCTCTATATTCTGCTTTGATCTGCTCAGTCCAGAATAGATTTCTCTTTGATGACAGCAGGCAGTGCTGGTGATGTCATACTAGAGTCATTTCTCTATTAGAAAACACCTTAACGTTACAATGAGGATTTAAAATGAATTTTCAAGTCAGACAATTGTAAGGAACAGAGACATTATTACTTTGGTCATCCTCCATTCTAGGACCATGAAAGGCTTCTGCAGACCTCACTGTGATCCTTCCTTCCTTTTAGTTTTTCACTGTCTCAGAAATACTATTCCATATAAGTTAACTAGCAGAAGCCGGAATTACCAACAACAGAATGTAATTGCCTGCTGTTGTATTCTGCTCCCTTTGCATTACAAGACAAGCAAATTAAGTCTGAAACTTGAAGGTATCTGATATCTTGATATGAGTACAGGAGAGTGACAATGTTTTTGCTGCTCACCGTCCAAATCGTTACTTGACCTGCCAAAGCTTCCTTTCTTTTCTTGCTTGCTTGTTTTCTGTTCTTTCTTTGTCTCCTTTTATTTTTCGTTTCTTTCTTCATTGCTTTCTGTACACCTTGATTACTTAAAGGATATGCAAAATCACTGCATCAAGCACTAAATGATCCATGAAAAAGAAATGGAAATATACTTGCCCTCTGTGTGGTGCTATGCAATCACTGCTCTGCCGCTAGGCACTGTTCTATATGTGTATCTCCAATACGAAGCAGGAAAAAGTAAGAGCCCTCAAGACTCATGTTGAAAGAAAATGTCTTGTCTCTCACAAGCAGACAGCCTAAGCTCAGTCTGAAGCATTCCAAGCAACACAGGAGCATAAGACACATTTTTTGGAAGAGAGTACATAAATCCAAGATATATTTCTTACAGGTAGAAAAGGCAGAGCTACTTTCTACATACTGGTTAAACATTCTGAAAAGCACTGTATTTTGAATTTGGTTCCATTCCAAACAAATGCTAGAAACATCACATTTGCTTGTGTACAAGGCTAAACAGTGACACAGAAAAACCGTTTGGCTAGTCTGCAAAAAGGGAGCTTTTAACACACTTATCTGTTCATACATTCATCCATTGCCAGCTGACCTGTTTGATGAGTATAAACTGAAAACACCTAAGATGAATTTTCTTTATTTTTTTTTTCAGAAATGCAATTGATGTACCAACATTTACTATTCTTGATTCTGACTGCAGTCCATATATAATTCAACATTATATGCATTATTATATAATAATATGCATTATATATACATTATTATACAATAATATGCATTATACACAAATATACATGATGAGAGCTCTAAGAACTTCTATAAATTCTCTAACACATATGTAAATCTAGCTTTGTCCTTGTCTTCTTTACTTTAATGTGATGAAATTTCTTATACTTGTACTAAGAAAACTGAATTTAAACCAGGATAGTAAGAATCATGAGTACATATTTAAAAGTTTGTGTGACACAGCAAAAAATGTCCTATTGAATGGAAAAATGAAAATTTTGCCTCTTGATTCAAACAACATTTTCTCAATCCACTTTCTGTATTTTAGCATCCACCAGAACACAGCTTGTTTTTAAAAACACACGCATTCTGTGCTTCTTTCTTTAGCTTCAACCTGAAGTACAAAACACCAGAGACGTACATTTCTCATTTGCTAACTAGACCAACAGAAGCAGAATGCATTAGTAATCTAGTGATATACCCATGCAATTGGCAGGTCTAAAAGGCTTTTGATAAACTTTGGCAATGGGTTTCCCAAAGATGTGCATGAATAAACACAACCTTTAGAAGTTCAACTGTATCTCAAATATGCCACATCCATTACATGTACTTGATAAATAAAGTCAATTTGTAACAAGTACTTAGAAAAAGAAAATAATAGATGTGTGAGGAAATACAACACATGAGAGTAAAGAAATATCCTCTCTGGGTTGATATTCAGATAGCTGTTGAGACCTGTGTCCATACAGCAAGACATGAAAGACAGTGAGTGTTTCTGTCATCTCTTTCAGGAAGAAAAAAGTAATAATCAGGCAATATATTTTTATCATGAGAGAAGGATGAGGGAGAGGGAGCTGGCTGGTTGTTTTTCTTGTTCATTGCTGCTGCTGCTGTTGTTGTTTTTACCCATAATTATCTCCTAAAACAAATGTGGAAAGTTCAGTACATTCATAAAGAATGTGCCTGTGTAGCACAGCCTATATTTCTTAAGGTCTTGCCAGGAATTTCTCTAAATATATAATAGAGCACCCATTTCTGGCATTATAAATGCACTAGAAAATCCTCTGGGAGAAAAAAAAAGAAAACAATGGTCCATAAAGCTCCTCTTACTATGTGAAAATAAAAGCATCTGGTAGTATAACAAGTGTCTTGTTGACTCAGTGCAGTTGATCGTCTCTGTTCTCACAAGCACATGCATTCCAATCAATGGAAATTACTGCAGGAAGTATGTGGGGATACAATGATAATTTGTCGACTCAAAATGTGTATTTTATTCAATAAAAAGTAAATGTTATTAGAAAATATCAGGGTCCTTGCTAGAAATTCAGGTTTTAAATAACTTTGACAGCTGGAATAATTGACATTCTCACAATTATTGGTATTGACAGAAAACTAAGAAGCTGAATTTTGAATGTTTTAAAAATAAGAAAAAAAATGTAAAAATAAATGAATGAAGAACACAAATCAGGTAACTCAAATTTACACCAAACTTTGGAACTCAGTACAGAAAACTGTAGCTGTGGGATTAGATAAACATTCTTACCAGTTTAGATGGAGTTTACTTTATTCTGCTTCCAATTTAGTGTAACCTGGTAATAGCTGCTTGTATTTGCAATTTATGTATCTCTCCAGTTTGAAAAGTGATTAAAATGGTGTAATATAATTTTCTTATCAATTATTTTCATGTCAAAAACTCTCAGATTTAAACTAGAAATATGTTTTTTTTGAATTGCTAGCTCTGCATACACGTTCCTGAATCTGAGAGTCAAATTGCTGCTCACCTCCACATGTCCTTAACATAATTTTTTCCTTTCCTTACTTAACTTCTTCTGCACGGACTTTCAGTGGACTAGAACAAAACCTTGCAGTTTTACTTGAACTATACTGAATCCTTACAGCCAATCAAAATGAGAAGCAGTCAGAATTACCTCAGTCAAGTCACCAGAGGTGACACACATAAATGCAAAGGACAGTCCTGTTGTAGGATTCACTTTTTGTACAACAACTACCTAAGGGTGATTAAAATATTTCCCTAGAAGAACATCTCCTGTTCCAAGAAAATTAAAACACATGATATTTGTAGTACCAGATGCCTGACAGATCTAGGAGGTAAATGCCTGTAGATAGGGTATTTTATGCTTGCACAACAAACACAGTTTAATCCAAATTTAAGAGTAAGACCAAACTGATTTAGCTTAAAGATTTCTGGAAAAACTACATAGTAGTGAAATTCCTCTACTATCTAAGCAATCCTTCCTTATAGCAGGAGATCTGAGTCGAAGCTGTCAATAAGCAACAAGAATCACTTTGATACATTCCTGTGCACAAGCTGGGCTTACCAAGCAAAAAACACCTTCATTTATTTTCTGATCCTCTAAGTTATTTGTACAAGGACACAAAATGCTGCTCCTAGGAAAAGAAGATACAAAGGGACAACAGTTTTAAACCAAAAGAAGCTAGATTTACATTGGACTTAAGGATACAAATTTTTACAATGAGAGTAGTGAGACACTGGAACAGGTTGCCAAGAGAAGCTGTGGATGTCTCGTCACGGGAAGTGTTCAATGTGAGGACAGATGGAGTTTTGAGCAACCTGATCCAGTGGTACATGTCCCTGATCATAGCAGAGGGGTTGGTCTAGACAATCCTTGAAGGTCCCTTCCAACTGAAACCATCCTATGACTCTATGATATCAGGATTTTACCTTTTCCCCAAATGTTGTCTCTGCGATCACTAGCTGTAGCCACTGATTTTTACATACTTTAAGTTTTACCATCTACCTATTTTCCTTCACATTCGCGCTAATGCAGCAGAAGGCAGAGAAAGTTAAGCACATTTTGCTGGATCTCAGGCATAACTCTTTTACTTGGCTACATGAAAATACACCTTTCTGCTAGAGAAACCCTTTGATCAATAGAAGTCGAATATTTTATCTTCACCATCTCTAAAAGTGGAGTTCTTACGTACAGGTGTAATAAAATATTTCATGTTTACAAATTCAAGCCTTAGTGGCCATGAAGATGACAACTGCAATGTCAGAAAAGGATTCTGTAAGATGTTTACCAAGCTACGGGTATCCAGTCTTTGGAGAACTGCCTTTCTGTACAGAAGCATGCAGTCCACTGGCTCCTCGGCACAAACAACAATCAGGTCTGACACATCTATGAAGCCTTATTCCTTAATGCAAGCTGTAGAAATTGCACTGAAAACCTGATGTCCCCATATGAACAATCATATTTGCTCAGTGTGAAACAGTATCAAGCAGGGCATTTTAATATGTTGAAACCAAAATTAGCCGTAGTATGGTCAACAGGAAAATGTTAACAAATGCAGTTTTATCTAATGGAAGACAGTTCAATATTTGTAATTTATGCATCCAGGTATGGAAAGGTAAATAAGGTAAATAATTAGAAAAGTCAAATAGCAAGCTGGTTAAAAAAATGGTGAAAGAGGGAAACAGACAGCAAAAACCAAGCACTACATGCAAAATATGTATGCAAATAAGAAAAGCTACATTATCTCCTGGAAAATCAGTCTATAAATGTTTGCATTTAGGGGAGGTTAATTCCCAGCTTCTGTAAGCATGTCTTGAAAATCATGCTATAACTGCCTGTGCTTAGCACTGGCAAAAGCATCTCAGTATTTTAATTTTCTTTTGGTTTTCATGTGATCTGTTTAACCCAGAGCAGCTTGGAGAATTCACCTTCCTTTCCACTGAAGGAAATGATTTAACTAGTGTGGGCAACAAGTCCCTGCTATTATTCACACTATTTCTGTGAAAGTAATACTTATCAGTACCAAACAGTGCTAGCTAGATTCGTTATTTTCTAGGAAGACCCTCTTTACTCCAGAGACCTATTCAAAATATATATGATGGTGAAAGAACAGGAGAAGACTACCTAAGTCCTGATAAATTATATGTCATATGTTCCAGTTAAAGTACTGCTCTAGAACAAGGCCATTAACAAAAGACAACTCTTCTGTCTTTCCAGGCCTTCGTATCATCAATGTTATGACACTTCAGCTTCGTATGTACGATTGCTTTGCTTTATACGCTTACAGCAAAACGTATGAAACACTGTAGCCTGTAATAGTTCACATTTGATGTTTTGAAACCATTAACACAAATATCTAGGAATGGGAATAACAGAGATATTTCTCTTAAATTTAATAAACATATACAAAAAGATTATGAAATAGCTTACTTCAACACCATTTGTAAAGTACCGTTTAAAAATTACATGATTTTAGGTGTTTTTAAGAAAGGCAAGGCTGAAGCCCCATGTTGCCCATGAAACACTGTCTATGTTTTACATCAGTTGCTAAATATTGGTCATATTTTGGATGAACTTCTATTAAAGATAGGATAAATATGCATATTCCTGGACAGGAACACTGCTAAGCAGCAGTATAATTAAGCTGGAACCAATGAAGAAGCATGATTCATTATTATTTCAGTGTATGTTACTATAATTTCTCTGTTACAGCATAGATATTTTGACCTGCTCTGCTTTTTCACTATAAATTTTCATTGATAACTCAGCTGTAAACATATGCTGTAGAATAAAAATACTATGGAGATCACTGTTAAGACTCCTTGCGTTTTCCTTATTTGAAATTTTACATGAGCATATTTGAATGTTTAAGCATCTCAATTAATGGTGTTAAATTTTTGAAATTATAACTTTCCCTATTTTCAAAATTTACTGATAACAAAGCAATAGCATAAAACCACACATAAACCCATCTTATTTCTTCAGATGTAATTATTTTCATTATTAGTGCATAAGTTTCTACTCCACCATGATAGACTCTATACAAAGAGTCTGCCTTCATTCTCAGTTTTTTTTTACTCTGTGCATTACTAATTTGTGCCTGAATGAAAGAAACTTAAATTACAGTGAATTTCAAGTTGGTTTGGGAACACAGCTTAAAAAAAAAAAAAGAAACTAACCTGTAGAACTCTCTGCCATACTGTTGCAGTGCTTGCAGCCCAGTTAAATTACTGGGAGGTAGGAACAGCCATCTTTATGTTTCTTGTTTTTATTTTTTATTTTTACCATTGATACAATCTAACAGAAGCTCACTGAATACAAAACCTGTATACTGCACTCTTCTTGATTTGTACTGTATGAAAATAAAAGAAAATTTCTCATTTACTCAATGCCATCAATTAATAAATTAATAAAATCAAATATTTTCAGCTACAGTATATAATCAACTGTTAAAGCACTTAGACTGGGGTTATTGTTTCTGTAAGTCACGCCATTGAATCTCTTTCGGAAAGCCTTAGGTGTTTGTAAAAACACCTGGCCTTGGCCCCATAACCACTTATCCCCATAAATAACCTCAGTTACATGAGCATCCCTGATGAACTTGGCAATGTCATTAAAAACTCACAAAACTGGTTCTGAGCCAACACATGAAAGACAAGCTGATATTCATGTTAACAGTAGTGATCCTCACTAGTTTTCAAAGACATCAAATGAAAAGATGACATATTTACCCCATCTCTAAATACATCATATGTAACAGAGAATTTCTTTTAATTAAAACACTTCTGTCATTTTCCAAAATCATCTAAGAGCAAGTTCCAATGAGTTCCTATGGATGCTCCTGCTGGAGTGGGAAAAGGAGTGAGCCTGGTCTGGTATTCTTCAAGCTCAAAGGCACTGTTTGCTTTTAGTTCTTTCCATCTTACTATCAAGGCACACTCAACATGGTCCTCGCTTCTTCACCTCCCATTTTGCCTTCTACTACCTTGTTTCACTGCCTCACTGTCTCTCCGGAAAGACAGAAAATACAATATCAAATATAGATACATCTATTAGAGTTACATGTGTGGCAAGCTGTGTTGCAGTGCAGAGATGCTAGAACCAGCATGAAGAACTAATTGCAAGTGTATTGAGGAATTATAATAACAGGATATGCAAGTGAAAAGAAACTGTCTACAATACTAAATAAATAAGAATAAAAGCTTCAGTGCTATTTAAATAAAGATATCCTGCTCGTACCTTAAAGGTCACAGATCTAAGAAAATTTTCTTAAGGGCCAGGTGCAAAATAAAGTCATTTGTCCTATCTGTAAAGGTAATACGGGTTATACACAATTGTGAAACTTTCAAAGAAAGTGAAACTTTCAAATAAAGTAAAACTGACTAGGGTTGTTAGTTCCTCACCAATATTACCCTTCACTGCTTTGCAGTGCACTCAGACACCACAAAAGAGCATAAGAAGCAAGACCAGACCCTCTATCCCATCTGAAACACTTCAGCGGCAGTTTGAGTGATGGGATAGTGTGCCATAAACAGTATAATTTGACTTTACCATTTTTTGTAGAGTTTCTTAATCATGACACTATGGATTACCCTTTAGTATTAGATGTTCTGTTACTTTACCACATGAACCACGTTAGTGTCCAATGAAATTAAACAAAAGCTAAGGTTCACCTAATTCAGCCTTAAAAATTTATCAAAATGAAATACAAATTGAAAACAGTATCAAAACATACAAATGTATGAATCCATAGCCTGTAGACCCATCAGCCACAAAAGCATTCATTTACTCCATTTTCAAATAACAAATCTTGACATTCAGGCTCTTCTCATTGAAAAAAAATCTTTTTTTTAAGCCTACTATTCAAAACTTACTTTCACTCTTAACTCATTTTAAGTTAATTACATGTTAGTTCTCAATGCTGTTAATTTATAACAGATATTCCAAAGCACTGAAAATAAAAGTCATAGCAAATAAAATCAGAAGAATTGTCAGGTCTGGAAAATAAAATGTAAAATAAACTCTGTAGTTCTGCAGAATGTAAGTCACTACTAATTTTTTCATATTTTCTCGAGTGATCTATTTTCATTGTCTATTATGTATTCAAAGAAGCAATAAAACTTGCAAAATAATATACTCATATAAACTTTCAGCAAGAGACTAGTTTTTTGAGTGCGTAAACAGAGACAACTAACAGAAGGGCCCATCAGCTTCAACATAAAGTGCATCTTCAACATAAAACGCAAAAACTACTTGAGAGTGTCTTTTATGAGGTATTTCCAACCTGAACACAGGAAAAAAACTCAACCAAATGTACTACCGAATCAGATACTGCAAATCACTTCCTCTGCTTTCTCATAGTGCAGGGCTGTCAAACTCACGGCTCCCGCCATTCTCCTGCTCCTGCAGCGTAACGCACGTCACGCTGCACATGTGACCAGTGCTGACATGAGCGCAGGGGCAAGGAGGTCAGCGCTGCCGCCAGGTAGAAACAAGGTGCTGGGTCGGTGGTAAGATGGAGGGACAGATTCGGCTTACGGGCCATGAGTTTGACACCGCTGTCATAGTGGGAACCACCAATCATATCCCCATCCTTGACTAATTAAAGACAAAAAAGTGAAAGTGATTCTGTAAAATGACTCATCTTAAGGAAAGAAAGTAAACCAAACAAGCTTATTTTAGTTTACTAACTACACAAAAAATATGTTAAGATTATGATTTGAGATCTTTTTTCATCTCTCCATCTAGTAAAATTCTGCTCCGTCTGCTTAATGCTAGCCACAAAGAACACCTGAAGGCTTGAGTGAAGCCATTTATTGACTTCAGCATGTGCTTTGTTGCATGAAAGCTAGAGCACTGGGCAACCTGTAGAATCACTCTTCCACATTTAACAACTTCAAAGTCCCCTGTTCTACTCAATAGTTACAATCAAGCTCAGGCACAGTTAAAAACCAGAAAGAGTTAACTAGAAATTATTAACCAAAACATGCTGGCTAAGTTCAGACTGCTGCAGTATCATCTTTTGTTTCAAGACTGTGAGCTATTCATCAACTCATTCTAGATTGGTCATTTTCAAGAATAATGAATATTCATCAACCCTCTTTAAGAATATTGATCAAGTACTGCATAGTTTTCTTCGAATGGCTATTTAATATGCAACCCCAGATTCTATATTTTTCATTTCTGAACTAGACCAAAACAACTGTTTGTGAAAATGATTCTGAATATTTTGTGCAATACTCAAATACATATGCTATGCAAATTTCACATACTTAATTTTTTTCATACTTTTGTCTAAATTTTTATTTTACCATAGATTTGCATTCTTTAACTCATTAAAATGATTGTCATGGTTAAGTTTCCCAGTTGGAAATGTATTATACTGGAGATCCCGAGACCCTGAGAGTACTAAACAATATACCAATAAAAAAGGCTCGAGAGCTTATGGTCTACGTAAAATTACTTATTTTTATCCAGTGTAAACACAATTTAGCTAATGCAAAATATTCTTTAGAAACCAAACAAAAAGAAATACACAGAGAATCAGTCTTGCAGATTTTTTAGCTCCTAAAGCAATGCCATTTGTGTGCAAATTTGGTCTCCAGCAAGAAGCAGCAGGGCATGCAGTGCTAAAGGCAGGCCTGCTCACACAAGCTCCTGCCTGTTCCCACGATGTGCAGGGAGCACCCCTTTCTTCCTGGGCTGCATGGGAATTCAGACTTCTCGGTACTGGGTATGAGCAGGACCTACCTTCTAGATATTTTTCTTTTTTGGATAAGTTATACGTAGTTGCTTAGGAATGTGTTTAATGAGACTACAGAGTGTCTGGAAAGCAACAAAAAATGGGCCAAAGAAATCAAGTGTAACTGAACAGACCACTTAACAGCAGAATCGGATGTTCCATGCACACAGGGTATGAAGTGCCAAGAAACTACTATGTACTCGGGAGCTCAATAGCTTTTATTAAGGCAATAATAAAGTAAGCCTTGTTTGTCTATGCAGCTGGCGAAGTCTCCTCAAGTTGCTGTCTTCCAGTTTCTACTCTAATATCTCTTCCCCCTGCTTCCCTTCAGTAAAGGAATGACCGTCAACTAACCTTATTAAGACAAACAGCATTTTAGAATTTATATAGTGAGCAGAATTTATGCCATAAATTCTTGTGTATAAAATACCATTATAACAACATAACTGCATCTGGACTCTACTTATGACATTCAATAAGGCAATTACTGCAATTAAAACAACAGCAACAACTGACATTTGAAAAAAGAATATATGTAATATCTGTCTACTAGAGAAAAGATAAAATTTAATGTAAGCAAGCATTGTATTTTTAATATTAATATATCATCTGGAACTAAGATGGCATTAAATATTCACTAATTCTTAAATTCATGTGGACCTAACATGACCCATCTGCATACCAATTTAAGACTCTAAATTTAAACTTGGATATGAAAAATATAATGCAAAGAAATGAAAAATTATACAACTGCATACACATCTTTAAAATTTCTTAGGTCTTTGTAAATTCTAGTAAATGGTGCTACTTGAAAAACAGAAATAAAAACAAGCAGATGTAATTTTGTAAGTAACATATTAATTGCAAATATAGTTCAGCTGTACACAGTTTACAGGTGCCAAAATCTGTTTTTCTTTGTAATGCTGTTATTCTTGTTGCAGGTCAAAAACAGCAAACTGCTGTTCAATATCTGAGGATGTTACTAAATAATGCAAGACTACACAAACAATGGGATATGTACTGAACCAGCCACAGAGGAAAGGAGAAAATGGGAAAATAATTATTTTTAATCCTGTTATGGATTAAAGGGCCATATTAAATAATGAATTTCTTACTAAATATGACAAAATAGTGCTACAGAATGTGTAAATCTCTTCTTCCTATTTTTTTTCTTTCTTTTCTTTTCTTCTTGTGCCAAAGTGTGATTTCAGTTGTTTTAAAACTATTTGCAAAACTGGGTCAAATTCAATAACCAGTTTCTGCTTAAAAAAACCCCCTGGTTGTCAGATTTACAAGCCAGTTGAAGAAATGGAAACCTCCTTTAACATAGGTGGGCAGGTGGGGGAGGTTTGAACATGCATACAAATAGTTGATGATACTGTTTTAACATGAGCAATGGGAGATGTAGAAACAAACTTCAGGCAGAGCACCTTAAAATTAGTAGCCCACATGGCAGTACTTTGTTCAAGTTTTAGTTAATTTGTTGACAGGATTATGTGATTGGTAAAAGCACTTATTAACTATTACTCATTTTCATCTTTCACTAGGAAGCTCATTCCTTACATAAATGTAAAGGTGGTTCTTCATTTGACTCACTTCATTTTACCAGCTGACACATATCTTTCATGTTATTTACCTGTATCCCCATATATTACCTTCTTTTCACTTATTCTGGTTTCACATCATTGGGCTTTTCCTCCTTTTCACAAAAAAAAAAATATTCCTATATTATCAGCCAGTTCATGGAAATAAAAATGAGACATTAATTTGATCAAATCATGCGGCATGGAAGCCCATATTTGTACACTGTGCAGTAGACTGTACTTCAGAATAAATTTAATCTGGTCCTTGAAACCAGCTCAAGGCTGTTCAGAGGTTCAGTCAGGGGTTTTGATCCACATGTGCCTGATGGGCATCAAAACTCTCTCAGCACAGAGGTGGAGGGAGCCACTTGTGATTCTCCATCCTCCAAGGCAAGCTGCAACGCATGCTACAAAAGCTGCCTCGGAAACTGTGTGGGAACTGGAAACAGCCAAGGGATTTGCTTCAAGATTGTGCTACTGCTTCAAATCAAACTACAAATGCAGACAGAGCTCAATGCAACTGATGGAATTGGGAACTTTTTTGTGATATTCAGATTAATTATAATACAGCCTGTAGCAACACTCACTCTGACCCAGCTGTATGGGGTTTGCATAAGGTTTTGGTAACAAAAGGGCTATGGGGTGACTTCTGTGAGAAGCTGCCGGAAGCTTCCCCTCTGTTCCTGAAAGACTGCACACCATAGAAGAGACCCACACAGGAGCAGTTCATGAAGAAATGCAGTTTGTGGGAAGGACTCGTGCTGGAGAAGTTTGTGGAGGACTGTTTCACATGGGAGGGGACCCCAGACAGCATCAGGGGAAGTGTGAGGAGTCCTACCCCTGAGGAGGAGGGAGTGGCAGAAACAATGTGTGTGATGAACTGACTGCAACCACCATTCTCTGACCCCCTGCATTGCTGTCAGGGGAGGAGGTAGACAAAATCTGAATTAGTTAAGCCCGGGAAGAAGACAGGGGTGGGGGGAAGTTTTTTTTAAAGATTTGGGTTTATTACTCATTATCCTACACTGATTGGATGGGCAATAAATTGACTTCCCCAAGTCGAGTCTGTTTTGCCTGTGACAGTAGCTGGGGGAGTAGTGATCTCCCCCTGTCCTTACCTCAACCCATGAGCCTTTTGTTATATTTTCCCTCCCTTGTCTGTCTGAGGAAGGGAATAATGTGGGCACCTGGTGTGCAGACAGGGTCAAACCACCACACCCAGCACAAGAAAAGGCATGTTTGGTTGTTGTTGTTGTTATTTTTTCTTAGTTGTTCTTCAGAGTGCTCTGTTCTTTGTTTTTATGAATTTTGAAGAAATTACTTCTGAGAGAGAAGTGCATTAATTCTCTTAGAAAATGTTGTATTTCATCTGCAAGCTAGCAATTCACTTTTTCTTGTATACAAGAGTGGTTTAAACTTTACTTCATTGAACAATATAAATCCTCTCTCATCTTTGCAAACTGCAAAAGAAATACTGTGAAATTACTACTTCGGGAAACATACACACTTCCTGTATTCTCCATGTAGTTTGTTTCCTCTAGTGATATGGAAATGTGAATGTTGTTTATCTTGAAAATATCCAAAATGATGTGTAAATGCCATGAATATGATTGCATTTATTAACTTGACTAAATGCACAATATTAATTTCTGCAGTGGAAAGTAAAATCAAATGAAAATAAAATTTAACAAACATTTCCTTTTTTTGCTGTCATTTTTCTTCAGGTAGTATCTGGGGAGATTCATTTGGCATGGCTGTATTACTAGCAGTAAGTGCCAAACCAGTTTTAGCCAAAGGGAGGAGAAGAAGACATATGCCTGAAAAATTATTGGCCTTTCCCTTCTGGAAATACTATTTCACCCCACACTAGCTCCTCCACACTTCTATAGTAGCAGCCTCAAAGCAATCCTTCCTTCTACTGCTGCTTCCTTGGGCAATTACTACATCTTGTGTCAAGATGAATACATCTTTGCCTTGCTGATTAAATATACCTGAGATTAGTAAGAAAAGCAATTTTTGCTATGTGCCTAGTAGTGAAACAGAAGGGCCTGTGAAGGTGCTTTCCATCTAGATGTTTCTCATTTGGCTCTCCTCTGCGTGATGTAGTTAAGAACATATTGTTTCTGGATTGCTTTTTCCTATCTGTCCTTTCCCACCTTACACATTAAGGAAGAAAAATGATACCATTTTTATGCAACATGGGACTTGTTCTTCTATTATATCCTTAGTAATTTCTTCCTTAAAACTTCCTCATCTAGCTTAACAAACAATGTTACGTCAGTATTTTCACTGCTGCATCACACATATATATGGACATCCCTAATGCCCTTGATTTCTCCTGCTCTCTTTCTGCAGCACATTGTAATTTCTGGGGCTTTTCTTTTTCATTTTAGTTAATTACAGGATATTAGGAGTTACTAGCTTGGAGCTTGTGACATGTAAGTGGTGTTGGGTTGGTTCTCTGTAGTCCTTTTTAAACTATCTGTGTATTATGTTTTTGCAGTCAGTTAGAACTCCCTGTCTGCACCAGTGTTGCATGAAATGAAGCCAGGAAGAAAGCTCAAGCACTGCTTCCCTGTTAGTATGCTCCCTGGCGTGGCTTTGGGTTGGGGGAACTGAGGCTCCTTGCCTGGATGGGCAGGCAGGGTGCAGAGGGTAGTACCAGGTAGGTGGCAGTCAGGACAAGAGCCCCTCTGCCCTACAGACTCCCCAACCAACATCCCGCAAGGCTTCGCTCACAAACAGCCCTGCACGTCATCCTGTTACACAACACAATTCTTCCATTTATGCTACAAATCACCAGTCTGGTAGGCTGCAACAATGCTCTCACATCACATCCAACATTTTCAACTGAAAAAAAATCCCCTTGCAAAACCCAATAATGATGTTTTAGGGAACAGCAGCCTTCCTGACAGGATTACCCCTTTGGCCCATAAATTACAAAGCATAAATATGGACAGGCCCAGTCACTTGGCCTAAGGGCCAGGGAATGGTCCATGGTTCTGTTGTATTCAGCAATGTGGGCACGGTGGCTTCTCCTGATGGGTTTCTGGCATCTTAATCCTACAAATTAAAATTATCTGATACCCCTCCCAGTCTTACTCCTATACTTAAATGCCACTCTGAAGCACTAAGTGCTTAACATAACTTTTTTAACTAACTTTTTTAACACTGGTTATGCAAATTTGAGTTGATACAATCAAGGTTTGGAGTTCCTAAATTAGTTTTATTCTTGGGTCTGACAGATGTCACTGTCATTGATAATCTTAACTCAAATTGGCTTCACTGTAATTTTACATCCTCAGTAAAGCTTAATTGTCCGTACGACTTTTTTAATAAAAAATTGGTACGTGGTAAGGCCATGAGGCTGAAGAACCACAAATGAAATATTTAGGCTACCAAACACACTGTTTGCCACAAATAGTCTAGAAAAACTAATTCACATTACTCCTATCTAAAAATAGAGACGAACAGTTTTTTATACTTACAATCGTGCTGATATTATGGTTTATCATGACTTTCCTAGAATCTCTTCTTTTGGAAGCTAATACTCTTCCTATACCAGTTACATTATTCTTCCATTTCTTTTTAATAACGAGGTATCTGAACATTGCCTGTCCTAAGTACATGCCATGTGAAGTTTCTGTAAGGCTGAAAGAAAAAAAAAATCAGAATTTTTCTTAGCTGTATTTGTGACTTACACTGGAATGCCAGATCTGCTGGCATACTTTTAGAGCTGAGAGGAGGGGGTTTTTAAATAGTATCTGATAACTACCGGAACCAATGAGAAATACGGTGTCTTGTGATTGTAAGATAAGACATATTCTACAAGGTCTCTGCTTTGCACATATCACTATTTCTGGTGATTTGGTGAATGTGCTCATGCGCAGTGAGTAAAACTGATCTGTTCAGTCTTACATACCTATACATTAGTAGCTCCTGTGATACACTGTACAGTACAAAATAGCACTGAAATAGGCAATGCTTCTGTTATCAGGATGGATTTTTAAGCAGGCTTAAACAATGAACAATTAATACTAATTGCCACAAGAAAGACCACTGTTAAGAACACTTTCAAGATCAAAGAGTTTAATACTTCTGGCTACTGTTCAGATTCTGGGCAGATTCTCAGCAATAAATACATCCTTAATTTAGAGTGGTAATGTGTTACAGATTGGCTGGGCCAGCCACAGACTCCCACTAAAGCAGAAGGCCGCTATATACCGTATGTCAGAAAACCATATGGGATAAGTACAATCTTCTAAATGATAAATAAGAATGACATATCACTGAATAGCTGCAAATTTAGCATCTGTATTTTAAGATAGGTGAGTGGGAAAGCTACTGCATACAACACTAGCAAGACCTATTCTGGCATAAAGCAGACGCTTGTAGCCTGTATTGTCCAAAAGATTAACTCAGATCACAAGTGTAAAAACAGCTTCTAAAGGAAGTAAGAACAGGAAGTCTAACTTGAATAAATTTTTTTAGCTTGTTTATTGTGATAAATATCAGAGAATTTATGACTGCTTTCCGTATACCAATAGGGAACAGACATGAGTCAGAAGAAAACCTATGCCAGTTGAAGGGCACTGAATCTGAGCTTCCAGCAATTATTTTGGTCTTGAAAGCAGAAACCACAGTAGAGGACAAACCCAGAAGAAAACTGGTTTAAGAAGAAGCAGGGACTGCAAAACAACGAGGCCCTGTCCTCTTAAGGATGGGTACACACATCCAGAACTTGAGTATATCCTAACTAGCAAATGATACATTTTACAAAACAATTCACAATTAAAGTTTATGAACCATTGTAAAATAGATCTTAAAAAATAAATACAAAGATAACTTTTTCCATGAATCATTCATCTGCTGAACAATTTTATTGTATTTGGGGTAAAAATTAATGTGGCACCACTAATGTATCTATAAATTTACGTGGTAGCTAGCACAGGTTCCACCAGTGTCTTGTCTTATATGGCAATAACTAGACATAGAAAAGAAATATTTCTCATATGTGAATTATGTTAATTCATACTAGAAATAGAAAACTGTATTTTTTTTAAAAAGATCTAACAAAAAAAACCTTAGAAAAGGGCTTTGAACAGCTGCCCTCTTACTCAGCTTTACTGTGCAAACACACATCATTTAGAAGACACTTTTCTAGACTCCTGTCTAGTCTGGAGATGGCTATTGGAGGACGATTTATAGGTCAATACATTTTTCAGGAGCAGACATCACGATCTACAAGCTATACCCACAAATCAATTCATTCCTTCTGACTGGTAAAGGTAATAATGATGATATACTCAATTTAGATTGTCATAAGGTGCATCATCCAATACCATGCAACCTTCTGATTATTAAAAAAGTAAAAAGAAACAAAGTCTGTGTAAAAAAATAAGTATAATTCAAATTCAAATAGATTAAAACTTGTTTCTTAATAAAAGGTCAAAAGTCCAAATTCAAACTTAGAGCCCGAATATTTTATTTAAATACCCTGAATACTGTGCAATATGAAATTACACTTACCTCCCCTCAATGATAGTTTATTTTTCTGTCCCAACACCTAAAGTACTGGGATTTCACTTATGGGGGAAAGATTTATGCCGCAGAGTTCTGAAAGGCTCACAGGAATTTGTGCAGAAATGTCTTCTGTAGGTAGAATCACCTTACAGAATCAACATGATTTTGAGCAAAGTAATTGTTCTGATCACCCAATGAAAACTGGGCTGTTGACTGTTTCTTAGGTGACATCTGCATGTGCTCTGGCATCGTAGCAGTTTTGTGCTTTTCCTTCAGAAAGACCTCACCCTTTGTGAGAATTGTCTGGTACGAAATTAAGCCTGGGGTGGCTTTTTATCACCTTCCTCAATCATTCAAGCAGACTAAAACCACAGTGACCTCTAATCTCAGTTCCTTTAAATCCTTTCTCTACTGTGATGGCTATGAAAAATTATGAAGGAAATGGCTGCTGATGGCTACTGTCAATAGTGCTGCCAATATGGTTTTGTTATTACCTTGTGCTCCCCAGCTGCCCCTATCCAATTTCTATCTCTTGTAGGCTGTATGGAATGGATTCTAAGTGTGCACAACACGGAGGGAAGTGGAAATTGGGCAATTATGGGCAATCTTGTAATAGAAAGAAATAATAATAATTCTTCCACCAGCATTAAAATCCCTATTCCTATCCAAACCCTAAACACAAAGCCTGTCTTCTCCCACAGCAAACTATTGCCAACTCAGACACCACAAGGTAGAAGAATTTCTTCCACAACTCCATCATAAATGTTTAATATGGATATACCTAGATGCACATTTTACCTGTAAGGACTTATGTATTGAGAGGAAAGAAAAAAACCTGCTGTGGAAAAAGTCCGGCTTGGCCTTTAAACGCAGAAAGACCCTTAATTGAAATGTGCTGAACAAACATGATCTGCCCGAGTGCCGAGCGCATTTCAGTTCTCCTACAAACGGGAAATACGGCTGTGTCAAATTCTGTTTTTCAATGGAATTGTTCCACCAAACCTTTGCCGTTTTTGGCACAGAGCATACAAGACCATGAAGGTTTGTAGCTTACTTATGAAGAGCAGCTGTGTTACAGAGTGACACCCCAAATAGGACTGCCCAGGAGACCCATGTGCCCTCTCAGTCCTGATTCAGAAGGGAATAGGCACACACCTGTCTGGTCTGATGGGAGAGAAACAGTCAGGGTGTAAGGCACACAGCTCTGCACTGACCTGTCTTGACAATTTGTTGGTGATGAGAGTCAAGTTTTCAGGCTTTTTGGAGGGAAATAAAAAAAAAAGAGGTGTAGGCATCTTAAAACAGAAATACAGTCAGACACAGCTCCAAACCTTTAAGGATAAAAGGTTAAAAATGAGCTAATTTATTCTAAGGAAAAAATACCTGTTTATAAATACGCTTTTCATATTTAGTTAGATTACATCTCTCCATCTCTCTCTTCTCTTTCATGTGTGCATGAGTTTTTACAATGTAATAATTAGAAATTCCCATCTGCATAACAAAATCCCCAGAAACAAATGCAGAGCCTGTGATTATTAGCTCACATTTCAGAGGAGGAATACAGCACGCATTAATACTTTACTGAAGTAAACCCATCCATCTTCTCAGACGGAAGCCTGTCTTTTGTGCTCTCCTCACACTGCCAAACACCCTATCTTAGCATATCTTAACATCTCACAATCTCTAATGTATCTATTCCGTTAGTAAGCCAGTGAGGTAAGAAGTGCTATCACCCTGTTCTACTTGTGGGAACTGAAGTCAGGTAATACATCTTCACTGCCAAGTAATGCAAGCAACTCCCTCACATGCTTTCTAGACCATCTACACTGCATAACACAAGTTCATTGCTGTATTGTTTTTGGAGTCAGTCGACTCCAAGGACAGCCTCTAGTACCAAAGTTACAGGCTTGCTTCAGTCTGTGTTTAAACTGTCCTCTGATACCATCCCATCCCTAAGCTTATTCCTGCATGTAGCCTGGAACACAACATCTACTATCAGGTTTGTGTATGAAAAAACTATCAGGGGTGAGGTGTGGAGGGGTCTGCACTTCACAAATTGAAACTAGAAATATTCCCAAAAGCTACAGAAAACAACAACATTAATGGTAATAACTAAGTGTTAGGATCATCACAGGCAGCTAAGAAGAGACCCAAGGCCAAATGACAACTACTGGCCAACCTGCTTGAGAAGGGATGGACACTGGGCAGCGTGGCTGCGAACTACTCTTCACTATCTGGCTATGGCTTGGAGTGTGCTGATCCCCTTCTCAAAACCTAGCCAGTTGGCCTCAGAGAGCTGTGTGGAGGGACATCACCCCAAGCCAAGCCTACTCTTACACTTGGGAGCTGATGTCAAGTCATGGTTTGACATTTAGCCTAGGAGGCAGTGATCTCTCCCTAGAGATAATGTCTGCAACAGAAAAGATTATGTGATCGATCCAAAGTCATGCCAGAGACCACGGACCTACACGTAGGATTTCACAGTTTCTTAATGATTAATAACATTTGTTTAATATCTGTCCTAGAGCAGCCTTCCCCATGCCTGTCCACTGTTACATTGCAGATGTAGAAAATATAGGGCTGAACAAGATGGGGAGAGCAGTGCTTGACTGACCGCTGCCTGCAGCTTTCCAAGCATCCATGCTCATTTCATGCAAACCTTGTGCTTACTGCTCTGAGGTACCCTATGTGTTCCCTGTCAGCCAGACACTGCCACTGCACAGTGCACAGTCTGCTTATAGAAAGAGGCTGAACTTCATCGAAGCCAGCCACAAGACCTAAATGCACAACTCCCATTATTTTATAGTAACAGGCAGGTATAAAGCTAATTGTCCATATGGGTTAGGAAAACTCAGGAAGAACATAGTACATAAATACAGTACTCTCATACAATGTAAGCGATGTGTGCAGGAGAGTCACAATCACTGTCAGTTAGTGGTGACAGTCAGAATGTCCCAACTGGTAAAGCTAAATAAATTCCACATTGCTGAAGATAATGAATTTGTACATCACAGCTCATAAAACATAGCATCATTTAAGTATATTTACTCCCTTACAAATTTCTCTTTAAATAAAATTCAGTGTTGACTTAAAAACAGATGTCAACAGCCAGGGAAACTGAAGTCCTCATTTGCTCATGGAAACTGATAAAATAGTTCTTGTTTCACCTACGCATTACAGACGGTGGTCATGTTAAAAGCTATGCATTAGGCACATCATGTAACAGTAAAAGTGGGCTAGTTTTCCAGACATCAGCAAAGAATTTCTGATGAAATCAGTGATCCCATATGTCAAACACAAAAAAATCTGTGTTTTAATTGAGTTCCATAAATGAAATTTTATGACACCTCCTAAATTTATATACTATTTTGATAGTGAAATCAGTGATGGTTCTCCCTTCTGTACTTTAACTACTTCTGAACATCTAAAGAAAAGTGAGTGTTGCTAGACAGCAAGTTTTGTCTAATTTTATTCTTTGATAAGGACTGAGTAAAAATTGGGCCACTCATACTGAAGCTATTTAAAAAAAAGCTTTAAATGGTAAGAGGGACTGTCTGTCCTCTAAGATAATTTATATTTTAAAACAAGTTATGGACTTAAAGAAATGTGTATCTAAATTTAATTTCAAATCTACTTATAAAAACTCATATCTTGTGGCGTGACCCTTTCCCTTGTCTTTGGGGATTTTTTGGTATGTGAGTTTTCTTTATGTCTTAATAGATAATCCTTAAAATAAAACCAAAATTTTGTGGGTGTAAAAAAATGGTGTTATTTGAACATAGTCTTACTCTACTACTTTCCCTCTTCCCTGCAGTAACCTTTAAGACTATAAATTTTCAATAAAAGGAAAAACAAAACAAAACAAAAACTTCCTTCTTAAGCTAAGAAGACTGTGCCAATTTTGGTAGGAATAAAATACAAGATAATACTATAGGAAACTGCCCCTAGTTGAAAATTCAGTAATCCCCATTCATCACAATAAAACCTAACGTTAAAAGCTTATTTAAGAGCACTCCGCAGAGTTAAAATCACAGCATCAAAACCAGTAACAAAAGCAAGTATTGTAGAACCACAGCTCCTGCTAAATTTACAGCAAAATTTACTTATGTCCACGTTTCGGGCGGCACTGATACAGCCTGATACACTTTGTGTTACATTATATTTACATTTCAGTTTGTGTGTTAAGATTTTATTATTTGATCAACCAGTTTGACTATAGATACTGCTTTCGAGCAACAATTTCCATAGCCTTTCTCAGTGTGGGATTAAGCACACCAAAATATGTGTTAAAAACTTGACTCCTACTGTAATCTAAACCCATCTACACAGCAAGCAACTCTTGACAATCTGATATACTGCCCACATCTTCCCCTGTTTTACAAAACACAGACACCTTCTGAGTTATGAATTCAAGACTAACACAGAGCCAGCAGCCTATCTCGCACATGTCAAGATACTGTCATTCCATTGACTGGTGGCCTCTTGACTCCTTGACTTCCAGAAACCTGAACCACCTGATGTGGTAATGCATGAAGGAGCTCAGATGGAAAAACACATGCAGGTCTAAACTAGACATGCAGGTGAGATTCTGTACAGAGAGTCTTGGTCAAGGATTACATCTGATCCAATTCAATGTTCTTTAATTCCTGAGTACAATTAAAGGAACATTTCTCTCTAACATTGCACAGGACCAGGCAGGAAAGCTCAAGAAAAGTGAAACTCTTGCAGTTAAAAAAACCTTACTTGTGTAAATACAAAGATAAAAGTAATGGTAAAGGTAACATGAAAATTGTCATTATGGTTGCATTTTTCAAATTAACATCTATGATTTTATAATAAAAGATGTCTATATACATACATATCTCTGCTTATAATTATATATATGTATATATATATCAGCATTATTTGAAAGATGTCAAAATAAACAGAGATTAAAGCTAAAAGATTCATTTTCCTATAAGGCATTTGAGATGACTGACAAGCCTTATTTACACATTTCCTGTGGTTTCATCTATTTACAGAAACATCAAAGGTTTTTAACAAGAAAATTATATTCTCACAGCCATAAAGTATACTCTTGTGATTGCATTACAGCGGCTGTACAATATAACTTCTTTGCTTGCTGACAATGGGGTTTGCTATGTTAATTAAATAAGTAATGTGTCTGTGATCTTTATTCATTAAAATTAATGCAATAATATCTATGTTGAAGGTTCATATTGGACTCAATCTGGCAAGCCGAATGAAACGGCTTCAGTGGAGTGACTCTAAGCTTATTCTTGATGTAACACAGACCTCTGACAGGAGTTTCTGTGTGAAATCGGTTTACCTTTGCTTCACTTAATATTGTTCCCCATCAGCAAACACGAGTATCTTTATATCGTCTTGTATTAAACAAAGCTACAAAAACCATGAGTCCAGCCGACAGGTCGTGCCGGGCACAGAGTCTGCTGGCTGGAGATATTCCTGAGGCTGGCTGTGACAGAGGAAATGCTGCCGGCATCACTGCTGAGCTCTGAGGTTCGGCTGCAGGCGGAAGCCGTCAAGTGAAATTAGCCCAAAGGACAGCACTAATCATGACTTGTCATTTCCAGTAAGAAGACTTGAAACAAATGGCAGAAGTTTCCGGTATGAAACCCAAGATCCTTCTGACTCTAGGATTATCTCTTGGTGAAATGGGAACTGCCCTGCTTTGGCTTTCCCTTCGGAAAAGCCGCTCTTCACAAAGGCAGCACCCATGAGTGTGCAGCTGGTGATGGTCTTGCAATGGCAGGCAAATGCACTACATGAAATGAAAGAAACTTGCTGCTAAGATTTTCCCAAATCTAATGTACTACACACTGAGACCAACAGCAGTCTTTCAGCAACTCTCTGGGCACTTACTTAAGATTTGATGACTAGAAGCAAACATGGGGTCAAAGTTCAGCATCTTAGCTGGAAAAACCTATTATTATAAATATTTTCGTTCTGTTAAGTAGGTGGGTTACACCTGAACGCTGGTAAACAGGAAAAACACAAGCAACCTTTGATTCATATCCATCCATATTTAATATACAATTAATTCAGACAACATGGAAAAGCAGAAGAAAAATAGTGAGGTAATCTCAAAATAAAAAGACTGATTCGTATTTAGGAAACGGGCAGCTGACCCAGCCACTCCCAGTACTATGACTCACAGTATTATTTTCATATTTGTATTATTTAGCACCTAAACACCTGAGAGCTCTGTTCTGATCAAGAACTCTGAAATTATCTTCCTTGATTGATTTTCTACAGAAAAAGTTTTCATTAAAATGTTGTTTGCAAAATGTCATCTTTTCAGTCAATCCTCCCATAATCTAACTGCTAAATACAAAAAAAAAGTCCAACCAAACCCTCTACCCAATGTGGAAATACAGAGGAGGTTATGTTAAACTTACTGAAGTGTAAAACATATCTATAATTTGATTAACCTGCTGCTTTTTTAGAAAAAACTGCCTCAGGATGTACACCAATACTGTATGTACTTTTAGTGACTATTTTAAGGGGTTTATGAGTTTTCCACCACAGCAACTGGAAGCACCAGAGACCAGAGATCGCCTAACAACCCTTTAACAACTTAGACATTCCTTTCTATGAAGAAACAAAAAATGAGGGTTGCACATATTTTAATGATGGAAATGGATGAGACTGACTGACTGTCAATAACATAGTAAAGTTTTACTGAATTATATTAAAGTTTACCAGATTATCTTTTTCTAATCAATATTAACCTATTAAAGGCAATAAGCAGCACCATTTTTTTACATAGAAACTAATAAAAATAAGGAAATTAGATGATAAAGCTGGACACTGATACAAAACCTACTGAGTGCACCGGACATCTTCCCATTTCCTTCAGTGGGTTTTTGGATCAGGACTTTAGTAATGAAGACTTAAACAGCCAAATTAGGTTGCCATGCCATCAATAAAAAAAAAACAACTTTATTAATCAATACCATAATTGCTGGATTTGTAAACTGGATAGGTAGTGAAGAACTATGGTCACAGGAACTCACTACAGTCCACCTAGCAGATCTCCAACAGAGGCCAGTAGCAAATCCTTTGGAAGAAGCATCCTTGAAAACTTTAAAAATCACAGACGCACATATCCATCAGTTGTACTATAACTGGAAGTTAGCAGGTTGTCCTTGGGATACACAAGGTGATAGCCTTTTAATCTAACTATATAACAAAGGCTGATAAACTTCTTATCTAGATATCTATTACAATGTAAAAATTGAAAATTTAGTTTGTATTCATGGACTTATTCAAGCTAGTCTATTCTTCTAGACCTTTTTCTTCACTGTATCTTTGCCACTAGGAGACAAATATTTTGAATGAACTATGTAAAAGAGTGCTTTCCTCTACTCATTTTAGATTTGTCACAATTTAATTTTATTAGTCACAAGGAAAACAATATATATGAGAACCTAAAGTATCTTCCAACAGTGTTCAGTTCGCCCCACTGCATCCCCTGTCCTTCCATATAGAAGTTTCCTCTTTTTTCTGTATAATACAAAGCCTTCATCTCTTTCTTAAGATGGGAATCTTTTTATACAGAAGTCGGGGTTTTTGCTGTCATTCTTTGGTCCTTTCTCCCTTATTTGCTTTCTCAATAAGAAGTAACCAAAGGTAGATACATTACACATACTGAATATGAAAGTCATCATTTGGTAAGGCAAGTATTACAGAAGAAATACTAAACAAAGTTTTGCATTATTTTCATTTTGTATCTATATAGCTATATCTGTATCTATATTTATATCTTTCTTCTACTATGAACTGAGCAAATACTCTTGACTGAGCTTTACCGTAATAATGGACAAGAGATTTTCAGTAGTATCTGTTGTTCTGTTGCAGAGGTACACAGGATTCCTTTCAAAGTGTTACCATGTGTAAGACAATGTTTGAACTTTTAAAGTGACTTTACACAATGGATACTTCTAAAATTACAGACGATACCATATAGCCCTGACTGGTGATCTTTGGTACTCCTTTAAAAGTATGTTTCTGTTTTGGCATTCTCAAATAAATTCAAATAAGCTGCATTTAAAGATCATTAAATATATTAACAATCAACCGTCAAAACCAGCTACTATCTCATGATATGTTTGAATGGTGTTATGTCTCTTATATTTAGCACAAGAAATAACTAGAGTACTTTTTTTTGCGTGTGTTTCTCTCAGTCTTCCCTCTGTGTGTATGTGAGCAAATGCACAAGTATGTGAGTAAATGCATATGTATACCTATGCATAACTAGGCATATGTACTAGTGTATGTGTGCATGTACATAACTACATGTATATATACGTACAGATAGTGCCAGTCAGTGCACCTAATTTAACTCTAGTGTAAGCACATCAACTTCAACTTTGGGACCCCTAAAGAAATGTCTAGTAGAAAGTTCACAGGCCTTTTCTGTTTTGTAAGAGGAGACGAATTAAATATACTCTATGTGTAATAAATAGATCTTATAGAGAGATTGATACACAGACCTACACACATTATCTCCATCCATGCACACAACTTGCTGAAAATGAAATGTCATGCATTTCCAGTTACATTATTCTAAAATAAGCCAAGCGAAGATTTCCTGGGTTGCGGGGGGAGAAGTTTTAATCTGGGAGGAGACAGCCAGAAAGCACTGAAGAAAAGTTGATAATGCAGGAATGCCAAGGTGCTATACAGTAACAGCTGTGCTCTGAAATTCTGTGCACTTAACAGCAACCTGACAGACACAGGGCTAAAACTGTTGCCAGGGATCAGTGCCACACAAAAACACCCCGGCCAAATACATCCCTCTGCAGACGTAATGGCTCCATCCCAAGGTTTCCATCACACCAACAGATCTTCTTGGTGCAGGAATTATCCTTGAAGCATATGATCCACTGATCTCAAGAGTCAAATCCAGCAGAGATGCACTGCCAAATGGATGTAGGCAGGGATGAATATACACGCAGGTTCCTTACGCTGCTTAAGCATAGCAGTTCTCAGTCTAAGGCAACTGGTATGGAAACCCAGGCTGGTCAGTGTCGGTTAATCTCATTCCTAACCTCACCAGCAGAAGCCCTTCCCTGTGCATTATAATGACGCATGTTACTATGACTTTGTTTTTCTTGAAACAGTCTAAACTTTGGCTGGGATTGAGTTTACTAAAATTGCTACTGACAGTCCAAGCACACATGATTAAGTGGAACTTAATAGGTGAAACTGAGATATCGAGGTTTTACATGGCAGTTGCACTAGCTTTGTTGAGGTAGTCTTGGAAGAGCATTGGAAGATTTTTACTGGAAATTCCAATAGTTTGTGCTTTGTCAGAGGAAAATTTCATTTTTGTAAAATACCTGTCTTTTCTAAAACAGACAACAGGAAACTCTCTTTCTGTCATGTTCCTGCCACTAATTTATTATTTCATGGAGAAGCACCTCAAGTTATATCAACCGTGAGATCACTGTCTGATTGTGCAACTAGAAACAAGCATGTAAACAATAAGGTGATGGCCCTCACACTGAAGAGTTTAAGAATTCCCAGAAAAATGAGAGCAGTGGGAGTTGGGAACTGCAGTAACTTTAAGCCTAAGGGTCTCACTAGTGAAGAACAGACAAAATGAATATAGGACTATACTCTGTCTCTACAGAGACAGAAGTTACATCACCAATGTCTGTATATTCATATGCTTTTCTCCCCCTTTAGTTAACCTATACTGCTAGTCTCCATCTTATTCCTCTTTTACAATTCAGTATTCATTGAGGACAGCTGTGAATAACCAGAGAACAGAAAACTTTCTGACACCACTAACTGTTCAGTCACAAAGTAGTGCTACCCCTTGTCTGCCTGCCGACTGTATAGATTTGTATAGATTACATCAGTCTTCTCAATGCATGAAATTAGATTTCTGACTTTTCATAAGCTACATTGAGCATTCCCTAAATTATGCCCAAAACTAAAAATAAAATGGAAATAATATCTACTGCATTGGTAAAACCCTAAATGTTTTCATCTTCTCCCTTTCTCCTTCTTCATCCTCAATCAACAATCTTTGTGAATAATTGCTGTAGCTGATGCTATGACCATTGAAGGTCTATTGTATGTCTCTGTGCTGTTCTTATTAACATGAAATTTTTAATTTTAATGAAATTTCTAAGCAGAGAAAGCAGTAAGACTGAAGTCCTCAGTTCATTTGTTCAGACCTGGTTATTGAGGCGTAAATAGTGCACTGTTTAACACCATGAAATGACGTAGGAATTCCTATAATACACAGGTACATTTAGACCTAGAAAAACAGAGTAATGTTAAAACAGAGAACCAGCACTACCTGATTTCCTTCACCTGGTCTTACGTAGCTCTGGGAAATAACACAGGGGGAACATGCAAAGCATGAGAATTAACATTAGAACCCCACTACCCTTCATCTTCATTATTCCCTCACCTCCAAAAAAGCTCTCTTGCAAATGTGCATTAATCTTAGGCTACCACAAGTAAAATTTGTTGCTGCATTTGATCTGTTTTATTTCAAGAATATGAAAACATTATGAAAGTGCATGCAAAATGATAGGTTAAATGATCCCTCCTGAGTCACTGTAGTTCATCATCTCATATTTAATTACATTTTTAAATAAAACAGGCATACACTTGAACTGACATAGCATAATGGTTTCTTTGGTGCTGCTGTAGATGTACATGTAAAGACTCAAAGAAACACATGGATTACTGACCTCACAGGCCATGACGGCAATCCAAAACAGCAGTTACGGTCTCTACTGTAAACTCTTCTTATTTCATGGACCCCTGACACAACGGATTGCAAGAAGATAGAATTTTATAATAGAAATGCTGACACAACCTTATCTATAGCTGTGCAAATGTTACTGCTATAATTAAACTTTACAACTTGAGCACCACTAGATAAGTTTCTAGTTTTTAATCATATTAGTCAGAGCTTGGATGTTTCAATTGCCATATATTATGAGTCAGCATGCACTATATATCCCCAGCCAGTAAAGATAATAGATTTTATGAAACAAAGAAGTATACCCAAACACTTCTTTGTAAGTGCAAACATACTGACTGAGAAACGCAGTCAGCTATCCATTTTTGGCTTTGTTTCCCAACACACAGGTTCAACACAATAGTCACAGAAAGTACTCTGAATACATTACAAGACTATCATGGAAGAGCAAAAAAGTTTCATTAAGACCTGCCCCATATTTTTCAAATTTTCCTATCAGCAGTAAAACAAGTCTGCTGTCTTCAGTGATAACAACAGTCAGAAGCCTGTTCTTTCAGAGAGAGGCACTAAGATTATCCTTCATGCACTGCTGTTTTCTTTAAAAGCCAGCTTTCCAGTGCTAGCGAGGAGTGGGGTGGCAAAACTCTCACTGCTTTTCAGTGGTCTGCGATTCGGAGCCTGGGAATGTTTTATGTAAATATTTCCCTTCACATTCTCTCTTCATTTGTCCGAGTGATTTACAGTTTTACTTCTGCAAGGAAAGTTTCCTCTCAAACAAGCTATATTTGATGCAAATTGAACTGATATCACATCGGAGCTTAACCCCCTGCCCTAAGTGGGTACAACAATGAAATTAACCTATAAATAAAACTTAGTTGCTTACAGCTCTCTATTACCCTCATTTTGCAAATGCTTGTATGCTGCATGCCAGTTTATATGTACCATGTGATATATCCCCACACTGCAAATGCATCAGTTTTATAACACTTTCTGTAGACGGTTGTGCCTTCCTTTAAGATGGGTGGTACAGGTACCTAGAGTCTGTGTATCACAAAAAGTCCTCTAAAGAATTAAATGGAAAGAACATGCCTACAACCATGTGTGGCAGAACAGAGTATGCCATGGACATTTCTGAAAATTATAAGATCTGTAGCAATGCATAGCAGTTGCATAGGAGTTGCCGTAGTGTTATTCTGACCCCTGAAGGATCGAAACAGTCATATCCTTTTTTTTCCAATTTACTGAGTATACTCTATGAATGTCAAACTCCAAACTACATTAGTAGGATTTATTACTGCTTGCACAGACTTATCCTCAAGAAATATGAAAATAGTCACAAACTAATGGTGAATTAACTTTAAAATAATTTATTTTTCAGAGAAGTAGTGGAAAAAATGATTTTTCAGACTAGTTCCATGATAAAATTACTGTGAGTTTGATAGTGCATTCAATCTAGTAGCTGAAGATCATGTTTATCAAGAGATGCAAACCCCACTTTGCCCTCACCTCTCCTTAACTGAGAAGTGTTTCAGTGAAATTTTGCTAGAATGAATTCAGAGTAAAGTATAGACGGACATAGGCCAGTGATGATCAGCTCACTCATTTCAGCTGAGTTAAGATTTCATCAGGTTTACATTTTTCAGAAAACGCATCTGTTAGAGGTATGGGGCCTTAGCAGTGCCTTTGAAAGCTTATCTGTCTTCAAGGAGTATTCTTCAACACCCCTCCCCACAGCAAACAGACAGAAATTGTGATTTATAATTATAAAATGGATATTAAAGGATTCCCTGATACTACTATATTTGTGGACAATTTGGGAAAAAAGTCCACCTGAGTTAAACGTGACTCCTGTCACATCTCTGCTCTTCACCTTATCACTTCTGAGATGCCTGAAATGTGTTAATGGACCACCTTTTAGGTACCCTGTAAATGTAACAGGTAGATTAGGCTGCCACATCTGACAACACTTTTTTCTGAAGTCAGTCATGCTGTACTCTAAAACACCGAAGCAGCATCCTGCTAAAGCTGCAAGGCAGTCATTGCACACACCCAGAGAGGCAACACTATCTATGCTAAGCACCACTCATACTCAGGGTGAAAAAGCACCATCTCTGCCTTCAGCACTGGAAGAGGGGTCAGCAGAACAACGTGTCTGGAGGTAAACCGCAAGGAGGGAAGGAAGATCAATTTTAATTTCAGCTTTATTCTCCGCTCAGCTGTTGCTGTGCACTTAAGTCCCAGCTTGTTGTGTGACCTTGCCGAGGAGCACACAGCCAGATCTGCTCAATGGGACCATTGTGCAGCCTTGCAGGGGCTTTTCTGGAGCCCTGTCCGCAGGTGTGGTTGAATTAGCAACTAGGCAGTCCCCTCCTATAACTCCCTGTCCCAGGGAAACTCCGCCAGGAGCACACTGATGCAAAAGGCAGCCTGCAAGATGCAAACCCCTGAACAAGAATCTCCCCTCCTCTGCCCAGGTCTCCATCCCCCACTGCTGGGAGCATTACAAAGTTAACCCAAGTGATCAATACACTATATGAGCATATTATTCTACTATCGGCGACTGATGCCACTGATGTAATCAAGTTACATAATCACTGTCTTTGCACAAATACATCCATCTTCCTACAGACAGATCTGCATATCTTCTTCCATCCATTATGCATGAACCCACCAGCAGTACATAAGGGTATACATATTCGCACACACTATATAACTTTAGCATTGCAGTGCATTGCACTGCACAACGTCATCACTATCGATTCCCTCTACCTTCCCCCATTCCCTCTATCAGAACAGATTTTGCAGAGAAAGATTACCAGTGTACACTGCTTGGATCCCTTTAAATCTTTAAAGGCTGAAGTGCTCCACTTGCTTGCTTCTGTTCTTAAGACGATGATCTTTTCTCTCCTTTTTCTCCCTGTCTAGCTTCACACCACCACTAACAGAGGAATTAATTCACACAGTCCCTCAGCCAGATGCCTCTATGTATGAAATACCGAAGACAGCATCTCTGTTTGCAAATCTTCAACTCCTATACACGTGGTCTGTGGTTTCAATTAAGTTATTGGGTGAAAAAATATTTTATAAGAGCAGGTGGATGAGAGATTTTTTCAGGCTAGTGACATTTATGATATTTCTCTACTATCAAGATGAGATTTATTTTTTTTCCTTACTGTATCTCAGTTTATAATTTCCTTGCTGGATTTACAGGAACAGTTGTAATCCCAAATTACCAGTGGCATTTAACTATTTAACCCCCTTAGCATCAGAGCACTGTACCATGGTTAATAAGGATCGCCACCTTAAAGTTTAACAACTTGAAAGGCAGGGATTCTCTTCCTCCATTGCAGCTATGAAATGCAGCAGAATGCTGCACAGAGTTGGAAACATTTGTTTTAAACAGCGGGTGGGATCCGATCTCATATTAAACAGATTCCATCACGGAAAGCTTCTTTACTATCATATACCCTTTTCAGTCAAATATATTACAACCTGGGGTGCGGGAGAAGGGGAAGAAAAAGAGGGAAAATGAAAGACTCCTTGTTTTTACAGTACTCTCCCAAATCCAGAGAGTGCAAGAATAGAGAGGGAGGAAGAGATTATTTCTTTTTTTATTTATTCATCTCAAAAAGCACTCACCAGAACACCTACTGCAGTTATTGCACTCAACTGCCAATAAAGGCTTGGAGCCCCTCGCCTCAGGGTAATGCAGCAATCCCGAAAGTACCCATTTCAATCACACGCCACTAAGTTTAGCGATGCCGGGCTTTTGCCTGGATAAAAATGATCTTACCCACTGAAGTCTCCCGGAATATCCCTCCGGTGCGATCAGTCAGTGCCGGTCACCACACTGCGCACTCGGCCGGAGAAGCCCCGCGTTTACTCCTGGGGCTGAGCTGGCCGCGAGTGCCGCGGACACGGCGCCCATCCATCCACCGGTGCCAGCTCCGCCGCCGGCGCAGGTAATTCCATACAGACTTCGGCGTGTGTCCCCCCCCCTCTTCCCCCCCTCCCGCCCCCCGAGTCGCCCCTTCCTTCCTAGTTCAGAAAGTGCCCGCGTCGCCAGCGGGAGGTACCATCCAGGTGCGGCGGGGGGAGGGAAGGGGGGGGCGGCCGGGCTGGGCGCCCCTACCTTGCGCTGCCCGCGGGCGGCTCCGCGCCCTGTGCGCCGCCAATGCCAAGAATCAGGGCTGCCGCGCACAAGTATCCAGCGGTCCAACGGGCTTTCCTGGTGCTGGGCGGCTTTTGGGAAAGCGCTGCCGGGGGGGGGGGGGGTGTGTTTGAGGGTGGGGGTGCTTTCCGTGTCTGTGCACCCTCACCGCCGCGCCAAAAACAAAAAAAAAAAACAGAAAAAAAACCCAAAATACCCCAAACCAAACAGGAGAGAGGTGTTGGGGAACGGAAAAAAATCTCCAAAGGGAAAAGAAGAAAGGAAAAATAATCGTCTGTCCGCTTGCCCCGAACGATACTAATTCCCGGTGAAAATGACAAGTGATCAGCAAAGACGAGGAGGTCTTGATTGATAACCACAATCCACCCAAAATATCCTAAGGAGCAGAGGAAGAGAGAGAGAGAGGGAGAGAGAGGGAGAGTGGCGAGAGAAACTGCAGCGCATAAATGATTCCTATGTTCCTACGAGCTGGGCTGGTTGGGCTGAGCGCGCCCTCCGCCGGGCCGGCAGCCGGCACGAAGGGGACGCTGCTGCCACCCCATGGGCGCTGCCGCGCACCCGCTCCCGCTCCGCCAGCGCAGCTTCAGAGGTTGCGGGGGGGCGGGGGGAGTTGTTCTGATTTTGGGGGAGGGGGATTTTTTTTTTTTTTTGGTGGGGGTCCTTGTGAAGAGATCCTGGAGAAACTCGTGGGTGGCGAGCATTCTTCTCTCCACCTCGGCGCCGCCCGCCTCCCCTCGCCTGCCCCGGGCAGAGTCTGGGGATGGGGCATGGGTACGAGGCTGAATGCCGGGTGCGGAGGGACCGTCTGCTTCTCTTTTCCTGTTGTGGTTTATTTCCCCCCCCCCCCCCCCCCCCTCGCCCCCCGCCTCCCGCCTCCCTTCCCCTCCGGTTTCCGAAGCGAAATGTTGTTTTAGGAGAGATGATACATTATCTATTCTTGGATTTTTATAAGGCAAACTGTGGGCCTCGCTGTTGCCATGGGATCTTCTTTGTGCGAACTCTCTGAACTGTGTGGGAACAGTTTTATTTCCTTCCCTTCATTTTTTTTTTCCTCCTTCTCTTCTGTAACTCTTCTGAAGATATGTATCAGAATGTAACTGCATTATTGCCAATTAAGATTAACAGCAGCTGCAAGGTGCATCTAATTAGGAATGTTAATTACTTCAAGAAATAAATAGTCATTTGCAGATGTTTATAACACTAAACAACTGTTCTCTAAAACTCTATAAAATTCTGATGCTCCCCCCAATAAATTTGATCACATTCCTGCACAAAGCCACAGAGGAGTATAGTTACCCTCTTTGGTAGCACTAGCCCCCTGTAGGCGTACACTTAAGGAAGAGATATGCAGAGTTGCCTGTAGGTAGGTAGAGGGATTTCATACTCTCAAAACCCATTGCGTGGGGTGGGAGGGTAGTAGAGAGGGACGTATCTGAGCAATGTGAGATAAATGCATACAGTTACATATCTGTTTATGTCTGTGTAAGTGATGCTCTTCAAAACAGGGACAAAGAGACTAGGCAACATAAAGTTACCACTAAATCCATCCTGGCTTCCTTGTAGGGCCATAGATAAGAATCCAAACTGCTACAGTTGTTAAACCCGCAACACCTTACGAGAGAAAAGCTGAGGGAAAGAAAAGAAAAACAGCATGAGGAAAGTGTGATTTTATTATGGAGCATGATAAAGGATTATCGATAGGCAGATAATGTGCTTTGCAGAGTCAGTGGTTTGCAGGAGTGGTGGGAGCTGTTGCAGAATTCATGAAGCTCGCTCACACTGCACCCCACCTCTCCTTATGATAACAGAATGGCATTCTTCATGTTGGATAAAAAAGCAGAAGAACGAATGCAACAACCTGTAGTCAAAATTGAATTTTAGAACACAGAAATTAATGTGACTGGTTAGACCAGGCATTCAGATACTACTATGATGAGAGATCCATATATGTGTGGGTGGGTAAAAGGGACATGAAAAACTTGATGGGATTCTCTTTGTGCATCAGTAAAGGGCATTTTAAGTTGGCTAAGTGATTCATACTATCTACTTGTGAGAGCTGGTTTGAATGCTTGATTTAGAAGCCCAGGCATCCTAGCTGATTGAGAGAGGGAGAGGAAGGAAAAGAGAGAGGGGCCCTCAGCTTTGATTCTCAACATTATCCTTTAGGAGAGCTGCTTTCTTACCACGGAGGTGTGATACTAGACTTCCAGCATGGGCACAACTGTTACATGGTATCAAGAGTCTTGTTTGTGCACAAGGAGTGCTCAAGGGCATTTGTGCTCTGCAAGGGGCGGAGAGTAGGAATGAGGGACTTGGGGTTGAAACATTGGCCAGGCACTTGGCACATTTGCTTTCAGTTCCTGATGTTTTAGATGTTTTACAGATTTCTCTTCAGTGATAGGCAAGTAATTTAATCTCTCTGTGCTTTTGTTCCTTCAGCGTTTAACGTGAGTTAACTCTGTTCTTATTCACAAAAGTGCAGTGAAGACAAAAAGGCATTAATGTTTGTGAGGTGTTCATATGTGGTGGTCATGGGAGCTATGTAAGTTCCCAGAGAGGCTGATTAAGAATCTGGCAGGAAAGGGGGAAAGTGAAAAACGGTGGAAGACAAAAGATGTGAGCAAAATACAATGTAATTGCTAAAATGGCTGAAACCAGACTAATAACACATAAAAGCTATAGACCATTCACACATACGGAATACAAACCACCTGCATTCTTGGGTTAAAGTCATCCCTGGGTTAAGGAAACTGGATTCACTTCATTTCTCAGTTACTAAATTGCCATCAATTGCAATGTAGTTGTGCAGATGCAAATTAAAGAGATTTTAGATTTTTTTTTTCCTCAGCCACATACAGAATCTCTGACTTTGTCCTCCGGTTACTAAGAATGGCATGTATAATATCGAAAGGACTCTCTCATCCTCATCATGACTTGAGTGTTTTAAAGGTATACATTGAAGACAGAAACCGAATCATATCTGTTTTCTAAACGTTGTTTTAATGTCATGGCGTTCAATATGTACTGAAAGAGTTAATATGAATGAGTAGACTACCTTGTACCTGTGTATTGTGTGTATAATTTTTAGGCACTGTGTCCCTTGAAGTAAGGAAGAGGCACAAACCACATCCTCATCTATACTTCAGTAAGTGACTTTAAAAGGATTATCCCATTTAATGTGTATTATGAAAAGTGAAACTGTGCAGTCAAAGTAAACTTCCATTTCTAAAAGTAGTACAGATTTAAATTGAAACAGCTGACAGAGTATATGGCTCTGAAGGATGCTAACACCATGCAGAATGTTTTCGGTTAGTAAATTCAATATGCTTGAATGAATAGTACCCAAGAGCTAATACCATCCATTGGCTGCATGGTGTCCTTCCAAACTTCCTGGCCTCATGCTCACCTTGCTAGCAAGTCTGTCCAGAAAATCCAAAGACTGGCAGGCCTTGATTTCTCGCTACCTACCTGTGGACTTCAGATATTCAGTAATGTTTCCATTTGTGTATTTATTTCACACTTTTTAATGAGTGCAACGGGAGAAACAGGCTAACACAAAATACCAGCACTTGTACATTCTCTTACGTAGCATCCGTATGTAATAGAACTATAAGATTATATAACAGTATGGAAAACAAACATAGAATTTTCTAGATGAAGAAAACCAATGAAATCAAAATTGCTGAAATATACTTTCCCTCTCAACAGAAACCACCAAATAGAAGCCCTGCTCATGCAAAAAAAATACATCTGAGCCCTGTAAACTGCAGTCTCAATCTAATTACTAAAGTTTCAGTAAAGCAAAAAATCAGCATTTTATCTATTTTTTTTTCAAAACACAATTACATTGGTTCTACTAAAAACAGCTTCCACTTTTCTCCACTTTTGGCATAACTAAGTGGTCTGGAATGCTTCGGAGTAAAGAAGATAAAACCTGAAAACTGCTGTGTGGTTGGCTTCTCTGATTCTCCTTGAATTCTTGTGTATTTTTTATTTGAATTTATGTATATTACATTTTATTTATGTTGTGTGCTTTATATTACATATTATCTATTTTTAATAAGTCCGGGCAGAATTGTTCAAGAGAGCAGATATTTTGAAAGGGATAATCCATAATTTCATGTCATGAGAAAGTTTCAAAAGCAATTTCCTTTATAGAGAAGCCTGACTCTGAAGAGTACATATCTAGTCAGAAAATACTACTCATCTCGTAAATAAAACATTTAATCACAACAATTCTTGTTTATAGCCTTAACTGCAAATTATGTTTTCTCTGCCCATGTGCCTTTCTGTAAGTATAAGCACTCTGTATTCACTGCTGAGCTATATTGTCCCAGTTGCTCCAGTTTTACTATGTTTTTCTTGTTGGTACCATTTTTGCATGACTAATCCAGTGGTTTTGTGCAGAGCATGTCAGACAGCTCAGGCTATTTGATACACAGCTCTGCCAGGGTCTTGCTGTCTCTGTATGCAGCTGAGACAAACCTTTCTATGCAGGGTAGGCATCAGCAGTAGATGGCCTGAACAGAGCATTATGACACCTATAGATGAAAAGTGACATTACATGAAACCTAAATATCTTTCTACTACCTGAGTGGGAGGATACTTGCGTTCAGAAAGCCATTCCTTCAAAAGATGCATTTTATTGATTCTTACTCTTTAAAGAAGATGGAATTAGGTATGTAAAAGAAATAGTTTAGCTGTCCTGCAACTTACTGCTTTAACCTTATTTAGCAAGAATAATGTCAAGATAATTAAATGCTCATCTTTTTCACATTTTTAATTTTGTAGAATAAATAGTTACTTGCTGTTCCTCTATTCTCTCATTAGGATATCTCAAATGAAGATAATATCCATCCATAAGCTACTTAGACCTCATGTATTTAATTAAATAAAAAAAAAAATCACAAGAAGAGAAAAATAAAAAGATAGGGTGCATTCATGCGTTAAAAAAGATTTGTATGTTTCATTTCAGAGTTGCTTTTTATTCCCAAAGACCTAACAGAAGGCAGTAATGAGGGATTATTTCCCTTTGAAAATCTGTTTACTTTTAGAATATTCAGCAATATAAATCTCATCCAGTTCCTATAAAGTCAATAGAAATGCTCCTGCTTCTTCAGCAGCAGTTACTGCAGGTCTCACACTTCTGTTATCCATTCGAAGAGCATAAACTAGAGATTTTAAATATAAACATTATTTGGAAAAAAGTTGCATAGGAATGATTGACTGGGGTTAGGAAGATAATCCACCTCAGCCAGTGATGTATGCTCAGCAGCAGCCAGGGCTGAACAACAGCAGGTGAAAAAGGCGGGACTGATGAAAATCAAAAGTGATACTCGCGTAATATACCTCCCAACTTGCGACAATCATCAGTTCAGGGTTTTTCACTTTTTTTCATGAGAAAATGCCAGTCACAAATATGAAAAGTGTTAGAAATTAAGAGAGAAATGTAATCTGAATTGCAAAAAAAGGAAAAAATAGAACAAGCAAGAAAGCTAGCAAAAACTTTTTGAGTCATCAGCTGCTTTATGAAAACAACTGACTTTTAGTCTTTTTAGTTTTTTTTTTTCATTCTAAACATTGCCAGAAAGTGGAAAATGTGCCAGAAGAGCAGATCCCATGGGCTGCAGCTCATCTCCCATTGTGGCACTCCCCTGCCTGGAGCACAGCTCAATACTGCCCCCTGTGACCCACTGAACCCCTTTGTCACTGAAAGATTTTGTCAGGAGGAAAGGGACTTTCTTCATGACGTCCTTTCCACCTGTGGGCAGGCCAGGGCAGGCAGCAGTGGGGCAAGCAGCGATGGGGCAAGCAGCAGCAGGGCAGCAGAACAGGAACCTCCTCCCGCAGCCCCATCCCCACCAAGCCTGGAGGCAGCTACCAGAGTCAGGACAGGGAAGGTGATCGGGGCTTGCCAGCTGTGTGGTAAGAAACAGACAAAGGTGAGTGCCAGAACCAGGCACAAGGTGTGTCCATGATCCACGAGGCTGGGCAGGGACAGTCATGCTTGCTGGTGCCCTCAGGGCCTGACAGCATAGATGTCAGGGTGTGCATTGTGGATGTTACACACAATTGAAGAATAATTGTTATGGAGTCCTGGATGTCTACAGAGCCTGCCCATTGTCACTCTGAGATGCAATATTGGTACAGTTTACATGAATGAGGTTCAGGTGGTCATCGAGTAGTTAATGGGTGTGTTAATACGCATTTCCTTTCTATGATTGTAGAGTCTTCTTGTTGAAGCACTCACTCAGCACTAAATGACTTCTGAAGACTTGGGGCAGATAGACTAACAAAAAGTGGAGTCATGTAGGTGAGCGGTGGGACTGCCAGAAACAGAGCAATAAGATGTTCACTCAGGTTGGTGGAACTCCCGATGAGCAAATTCCCAAAGAAGTACAGTTACTTCCATCCTGAAGTACATTCAGCACTGAACTTTCATACATGCAAGAATTTGATTGGCAAAAACCATAGTCAATCCAGAAGCCGTCTGTGTAGATACAAACCACTGTGACAGGAACAGAATGAAATTTAACTGGTTTAACATTCCTACGTAGAAATATACTGTGGTTATAAAGTTATGAAGCAGAATAAGGGATCGCTAAAATCAAAGATGTGTGAATTACCTACCTCACTGAGCACATGAATCAATTACAACAAAGCCATACATGTCAAAATTAACTAACTTATGAAATGTTTTTTATTCAGTGTTGCTGATTTTCTGTCTCCCTTCTACACGTGCATCCATGTGTGCGTACAGAGGCACTTGCTTTTGTGCCTACCAATGCACCTGATTTAGCACCTGCAAAGATTTATCCCAGTTATTAATATAAATTATTTGGTTTAATCTGAAATCAGTATGTTTTGTAGTTTGATTTTGCCATTTGGATACCACGGGGAAATCTAGAATTGTACATTCAGGTATGACCTGTGCATGTGAGAATAATTTACCTGAGGGCAAGAAAAGGACAACACACGCAGTGGAAAAGGGGAGAGGAAAACCAAGGTCTTCAATAGATGTGTGACAGATCTTGATTACCTGGATGGAAGAATGTACTAATATGGCTATGCCATGGACCGTGTATCTAAGATGGTGACAATCACTCTAAGAGTGAGTAGAAAGATTATGAAGGCAAAACCAAAAAGATAGTGATACAAAACCTCAGTTACTGTATGTGGACTAAGTAAGCGTTATAGTGGAACATGATGTGATGGTTACAGTTCAGGACATAAGGAGTAGTTGCTTTTTGGAGCAACTAAGCAGAAAACTCACAAGAGGAGAAGCAGCATAGCACCAGTTCAAGAGTCAATTATTTAAGTGCCAGTGTATAATAATCACTGTAAAATGTTCATATTCCAGCAGCAAATCTCCCCAGATCCCTCCAAAAAGATAACAAAACAACCTCACCTTCTTCTACTGACGTGTTGCTTTACTGTTAAGAGAGGAAGTACCTAAAAACATGGAAATTAGTTAAAATGACGTTAAAAAAAAACACTCAAAGGGGTAGAAATGTTAGTTTGTGCAAAGGCAGCTGTTTAAAGTCTTCATGTTAAATGCTCAGTAAATGAACCCATCATATCATTAAAAAAGGGTTAGTTTGATTCAGCAAAATAGTAAAAGTTGTGCTAGAAATGAAAAAAAGAATTTTGAAATACTAAAATCACAGCCCAATAATTGAAAATTCTTTGTAGTAAATTAAATGTAAAGCTATAGGAACTCAGCCCAGACAGAAATGTTGAGAATCCACCAACTAACAGCATACAGCATAGAGAAAATACATTTTTAAACTCATTAGATGATGGAACTTGTCATCATTAGCAGATGTAGGATGGGAATTTGTAGAAGAAATCAGTGAAAACAGGAGTAACAAGTTGTGAAATACTAAATTTTTAGAAAATATTTTTATTGTTCTCGTGTGTATGAGACAAGTAACCTTAAGGATGTTAAAACAATTTTTGCTACCATAAGTTTAACTAATTTTGGTTCCACAAAAATGTGGTAGTACTCAAAAAGGAAACTATCAATATCGCTATCAAAGTTTCTCAAAAATGTCAGTTAAATATTTAGCAGCCTTCAACAACAAACAAAACATCAAGAATGCTTGGGACAGGAAATGAAAACAAAACTGGAAAGAAAAATTATGCCACTGTATTAATCCATAATGCACTTAGATCTTGAATATCACATGATTAAGTTACCCTTTCTCAAAAAAATCATAGTTAGTAATTAGCATTAAGTAAAGTAAATAACAAGGGAATAGGCAAATACAAAACCTTTACTCCGAGGGATGAAGGAACACTGAACAGGGTAGGCCTGTTTGGATTGCAAAAGGCAATAGACAGGGAAATCCAAAGGAGATCTGTAAAATTACAAGTAGTGTAAAGAGCAATGATTTTCATTATACAAGAATGAGGTGGCAGCCGGTGAAATTATGATGTGGCATGTTCAGAACAGATGCATAGCAAATAAGTAATTGTATAATTCATTCATTGCCTCAGGATGTTTTGAAGGCCAAAGTATAAATCAGTTCTGAAAGATTAAATACATTGTTGTTGGAGAGGTCCCTCTTTTGTATTAAACAATAATCTGACAAATTCCCAGTCTGAAAATGCCTAAACTATGTACAGCCAAGGTGGAAGGCTGTACCAGAGAAAGACCTCTGCTTCACTCATTTCTTTCACCTTTTGCCTGGGTATCTTCTACTAGTCATTAAGAAAGACAAGACGGCAGGCTATCTAGGTCTTTGTGCTCACTCTCTGCAGATGTTTTTTTTTTTGCTTTGAAGGTATATGGACTTTGAAGGCTTTGCATTATTGAATAGTGCACATTATGCAGGGTTAACGCAACACAGAATCTGGAAACAGATAACAATACATGTAACTTTCTGGGGTTTAGGGTATGGGAATTTCATTTTGAATTAGTATTTAATACTAGCTAAATGAGGAGTAAAAACCAGGTAAGAATTCCTGCATTCATTTAATGTTCATTTTTACAGGTGTAAGAAAGCAGATACTATGAATGCAATAGAAGGAATGCCAGGAGATCCTGATAAAGCCAGAAATGAGTCTGAATGTCAGTCAATCTCTCAGGCACTGCTAATAAAGATATCTAGCCATATTAGGTATACCAGTCAGTTCAAAATTATTCAAGTTACACTTATCATGTTTGGGTTTTTTTTAATCAGTTTATTCCTGTTGTACAACCTGTAGCCTTACTAGCAGAGCTGCTAGTATTTCAGGAAGGTTAAAAATGCTGTTTGTAGAACAGAAATCTTCCTAACGTTCCCTGAGATTTGAAGTGACTAAAAATATGTATTTGTGGATGATGGCAGCATGGCAGAGCCTCTATGATATCATCAGCAAAAGGGTTAAACAAGACTGGTTTTAATATGACTGTGGAGAAGTTTCTGTGGCTGTCTGAGTCTTTCTTCAAGTCTATAGGAAATACGAGGGCCTTGGTGGGAGAATATTGTACAGTACTCAAATGCAATGTGGCTACGGGGCAACTTTACAACATAAACAAATCTGAGTCTTTACACGGCTTAATAAGGAGGACAGCTTTTCCTGATGTGAATCGATAAAGATTTTTATCAAACCTTTGTTAACCATCTTCTGAAATTCAGATTTTCCCGATCCAACATTTTCTTTCTTCTGCTTTTATTTCTTGCAGAAAGCAAGCTGCAGATAATGAAAAACAGTGGATCAGCAATTACTGAGATATACAAGGACACTCCTGTATAACATTGTTCTGTGGACCTGGAAGAAACGTAACTTCTATTTCAAAGTGTAGTTTTTCCTTGCTTTATCTTAAAAATTACAGTTTTTTTTCAAAGGCCAGCATTCTTTTTTCTTACAGGGAGCAACAAGCTGTTCCTTACGAAACCAACAGTGACCATGTCCCAAAAGAACAGAGATGACTGTCAATGCAAAGGAGAACGTTTTGTCTTCAGTGGTGGGTACAGATGATTCAGAACTAGAAAGAAAAATAAAGTTAGAGAAGAGTGGTGGGGTCTGAAATGAAGGCAATGTGATCTGAATGTTGATGAAGGGGCATTGACAAGATGAAAGATTTCACTCTGTCGCACTCTCACCCTCTCATTTCCAGTGTGTAAAACCTGTCCTGTTGACACAGTTTTGTGCTCTTTTTGTATCGCAAAAATGGAACAAATGGTATTCACAATTCATGGTGGTGATGGAGCTGCTGTGGCAGATACTTGCCAAGGGGAAGGGCTCAGCAGATGCCTCATATGCTCCCCCAATTTTTGAGACCCTTTCAGTCCATGGAACTGGACTTTGTCAAGATTTGAGATTCTTCTCAGAGTATTTCAGGCTAATTACAAATACTGGAGGTCTATATGAGGCTATGTGCTGACTATTCACATCCACTCTTAAGGGAAACATATAGTATAGTTAAATACATTCAGGTATTTATATGTAATTTAAATTTATTCATTATGTAATATAGCTCTGTTGGATGTCAACACTCAGAGGAAATCCTGTTTTGGAGAAAAAAACAAACAAGCAGACATGCAATCTCTGAAAATAAATGTTGACAAACTTCAAAAAAAAACAACCACCTTTATACTAGGTACACCAAGAACTGATGAAGTTCTTGCTTCAACATATGCTGCTGCATTGGGAAAAATATCACCTTCCAGCTGTTGAGCCATTGGCTTTGATGACAGTTCCTTCCAAAGAATCAGAGTCTTCTAGATGAGCGTGGCTGTTTCTCAGAGCAGTGTGTTTTCTCCCAGTAAATATTTTTTTCACAGAGTAGGTCCAAATATAGTGACTTTAGTATATGTCTAATATGGACCTAAATGTCATATTGTGAAGTATGAAATACACAGACCAGAAAATTGTACATTGAGATAAATAAATAATTTTCTAAAGTTAATGTGTTATCTGAGGTAGTACTATCTTAATTGTCTTACTGTATAATGATTTTCTGTAGTACATCTGAAACTTTTTTTTTTCACCTCTGTAGTACAACTACAGAGAACTTGTGGTTTCACTGCAATCGATCATGAAAATCAAGGAAACCGAGATGCTATTTCAAATCCTGCACTCCTTTGTAAGAATACTTCATGTCCACTTTTGTGGCTAAGTAAACAGTAAAAATTAAATTATACTTTTATCTGCATGGTATATAGGAGTCATGAGGTTTAGTTAGTTAATACTTGTGTAGCTTTTCATAGATGTAAAATATATTTAATAATTGTTGCATATTTAACAGTATGGAGTAAGCAGAACAGCTTAGAATTTTTCAAAGGCACTCATGGTAGGTTTCCCTGAAATTCAGTAGGTCTTGGACGCAGTAAAGTCTGATATACTGAGGTGCCTGAATCAAAGCAAGTAAATTGGTTGTAATTAGCACATTTGTTACCTTGATTTATATCCAAGTGTAAACTGTTATTTCAGCATTAAAAGAAAAAAGCGTTGTTTAAATTAAGCTGCCTAAGTGTAGTTTCAGAAAATAAATATGACTGCATTGGATGCAAAATTCTTAGGACAACCCAAACAAAAATGTTGGCTTGTAGGCAGTTTCCTGGAGCATCAGACTTCTGAGTACTATGAAATGGCTGTAGATTTGCTTCTTCCAGTGTCGTTTTAAATCCTTGGAAAGACAGGTTTGTTTCTGATATTGAGTTTGGTACAAAAAGCAATTAACTAGCAGTGCATTTTCTCAGAACGTAGGGATTGGGAATTCATGTGTCAAAGGACACCGTATGTTTGCAACAATTTTACTATCTCTGGTCAGTACGTTCATTAACTATGCCATACACATATTCATATAATGTAGTAGTGATATATTCTTACTGATACAAAGAGGTAGAGATGGACTTAGAATTAATGATATATTAAATGATTATTGATTTAAAGTTGTTTTCAGGTCATTTATTTCCTCTATCCTGTTTCATTTCCCTGCAGTTCTTCCCCATGCCTTATCTCTCAAGTATTTATTTTATGTGGTTTGACATTAGGTTAAAAATAAAACCACTAAAATAAATGACCGGGATTTAATGCCAGGTTGTTCTGAATCTATGACTTATGTTTGACTGCACATCTATGAATTTTTAAAGCAGAAATACTTGTATTAAAACCACCAAACAAAACTAAATTAAAAAAAAAAATCAAAACAACAAAACCCATCTCCACTACAAATCAAAATCTAGTTTAGTGCTGTATCAGCAATGATGGAAACAGTTTCAGTGGTGTTTCCACGAGGGCTTATAGTGTAATCCAAATATATATATATACCAATATTTAAAGAAAGACATTATAATTTATTTTTCTTAAGAGAAAAAGTGAAGCATTCTTAAGCTAGCAATTTTAAACAAATACATAACTATCATTAATGACGGTGAAAACATTAAGCTTCTTCATCAGAGGATCATAAATGAGTAGTTACTTCAATTGTTTTTAAAGATCTGTCAAAATTAATACCAAAAAAATTTGCAATTTACTGTGACAAATTAAAACAAATTTTCTGCCTCCACAATTTGCAAGGCTAACTTTGGTAATTGGAACAGAACTAATCTTCTATAACTTTAGGCTTTCAGAGTGTCGTCATCATCCTGATCTCATCATCCAGATTGCCTTTGTAGGCACTGGAGAGAAATAAGAGCTGGTTTCAAATTATTCAGATCATTGTAGTGTAGACATCTTTAGTGAATCTGACCTTTGAAGGACATGCTTCATTCTCTCAACTAGATGGGAAAATGGATGAAAGGCTTGGAAAGAGAAGGTATATTGCAGATGCCTAGGTCTGTGTAAGGTTATTATGTCATTAATATGTAAAGAGAATATAAAATAGTAAGTAGAGATTAATTTGTGAATTTAGGAACTAAGGCATTGCACCAAAAAAAGTGATTTTGTAGTAGTGCTTGGTACCTTATAGTGTTTGAAGAGGTTTTTTACAGAACATTAAAGATACAGGCTCTTTTGAGTCAGATATTGACTGGTATTGATATTCAGCATATCCCTGAACCAGTGCTTCTACAAATAATCTAATCAGAACAGAACTGCTGGTTTGTGTTGCTAACTGCCACCTATGCATGCAGTTATATCTTAGCCTCTGTTAGGACATGCCCCTAAACAATATTGATGCAAACGTGTTTAGGTCATGACCACTGATTCTGCTGTTCTTTCTCATTTACTCTCTTTGTGTCATATGCAGTCAATCTGGCATGCTTCAGAGGCAAAAGCCAAACTAGTAGCAAGAAATATAATGCTACTAAAATTTATGGAGATTATTAAAAAAATTATCCTATATTTATGCCTTTGCACACAATACATTTTTCTATTGGATTCTAAAGGAACGCTAAAAATGTTGCTCACCTGCAGAAATACTTTTTTTATGCTGACAAACATAGAAAAAGCTAAACATAACTTTTCGCTATTATTTTTTATGATGCTTTATGAGAGCTTCCTTATACAGACATTCAACTTTTGCAAAACAGCATCTCATTACTGATATTCTGACATTTCTAAACACTCAAAGAGTGAATAGGGAGTTGTGACTAATAGCCCTCAGGTATAAAAATAAACCTAAACCCATCTTTTTTTAAATCCACAGATAAATCTCTATACCTTCTGATTAAATGTGACATAATGCTCAAAATATTATAGGAAAATTCGATGTATTTATTAAAAAAAAAAGGAGAAGAAATTAAAGATTATAAACTCTTTGTAAGGATTCTCACAGTTGAAGTGTGCTGTAATACCTACTGTGCTCTGTCAGACCCAGCACTGGATAAAAGTCATTCATTTCTTATTTATGCCTCCTTCTCAGGCCATGGTCAAATAATCAACAGCCATTACTTTTCATCAGTGTTATGTCACTTTGGCTGGTGTATTTGAATTACTTTTAATAAATTTTCTTTCTCTCTTTAAAGTGACAATGTGCTGCAGTCTTCAATGGGACAAGAGAACAAAACTGGAAACATTCAACAATAAGGAATATCAATCAAGTCACTTTTTGTTTTCCCTCATTTTTAGACTGAATTTGGATTTACACGGAGAACCTTTTTTTTTGGCTTTGGAGATGCTCACGGCTTGATGTTATAGTTCAATATTAAGAGTGTGATGGACTGATAGGAAACTGCATATATAAACAAGGCATGATACTGGAGATTATATTGTCATCTGACATAATACTGGCATCTGATAACATCTATGGCTGTTGTTTCATTATGAAGAAAATATCAACATTTAAAGCTGTTTTATTACATGAGATCATTAATTTTGACACTTGTCACTGTAATCTTTCCCTGTAGCTATATATGCAGATATTCTCAAAGGTAATTATAAAAGAAAAGGATCTCTCTTTTCAGGGGGGATGTCACCTTTGTCTGTAAGAGCCAAGGAAAAAAAATAAACTCATTAAAAATCTTTCCCCAAATTACCCTTCTCACCATAAGGACAATATGAATAAATGAATGAATGAATAAATTCTTAACTAAGTGATAGTCTGTCGATAACCTTCCAGTTTAATGGATACTGAAAAACAGAAATCAAAGCTAAGGTTGTAACTTATTTGTTTTTTCAAGAAATGGTTGCAAGTGATTAGAATATCTTTGAATTGTAATCGAGTTCTTTTTCTCTCACAACTGCACTTCTTTTTTTCTTGTGATTACAACTATTTGATCAATTGTTTTTTTAAAGCTTATTTAGTTGTAATTTGCCAGTAAAAGTAGCAAGTTTAGAGTAAGGTATAAAGAGGCTCTTTTATTAAACAGAAGAGGGCAGAGAAAAAAAGATATTTTTTTGAAAATTAGAGATCTAGAAAGAGAAATAGAAGTTAAAGAAATTCCTCATACACATTTGAAATTTTTATGTCAGGCCTTTCTCCTTACTTTTTGAACTCTGGACAAATACTCACACTCTCTCTCTTTATATTAAACTAATCTGATTTTTCACCCAATTAGTGATGAAAAGTGGTGGAAAGGACACTCTTGGGAAGAAATTCCACGTATCTTTGTGGGAGAAGCCGGTAGAAAGTAACAGGTGAAACATGACTATGAGACAGAAGAACTGTGAGGGCACAGGCCATCTGCTGGCAATGTATATCAAAATATTGAGATCTTTTATCTCCTGGCCAAAAAGAAAGCTAAACTGGAAACATGGAGAATGAACTAAGTACAAGGCCTTATTTCAGAAAATGGTTTGTAAGGTAATGTTCCAGGTTATTCAAAGCTGAAGTGAAACTATAACTGAGAAAAAATGACAAAAATTTTGCAGTTTGGTCTTCCTCATTAATTGTATTTCGAGCAGACATACTCATGTCCATTCCCGTCTCAGGTTGCTAAATGTTTTTTTTTTTCCCTGATACCTAAATTTTCAGCACACCTTGGGAGTCCTGAGAGTGCTGATCTTTTCTATTTGTATCCCTAAGGACACATAGTACAGTTTTCAAATATTCTGCTGTGGTATATTATATTTCTTCATAATCACTGTGTGCTGTTCAGAAACTCCAAGGGTATGCAGGCTGTGCAGCACTCTTGACATCACTACAGAGAGTATAGAATCTATTTCTGACAATATTGAATCTATTACAAAATGCTGAACAGCTTTTCAGTCTTTACATTGAAGGAGAATGTAGGACTTCAGTTTTGGAAACAGCACTCTCAACAGGCTCATGAGAGTTTACTAGCTATCTAGCTTTGGGCTAAATGGGCTCTGGGAGAACAGGAAGCCATTTCAGGCAGTATCAGAGAAAAGGGAAATATGGAAGACTCCTTAAACTTTCAGCATTTGATGTCTCAGAAGGTCCTTAGTAGGAAGTACAGCCTATAGTCATGCATCAGTCCACCTGAGTAGATGAATGGGAATCACATCTATTAGAAGAGAGGGTAGACAAACAGGAGCTACTGGCCACTTGGTCCAAACCGAGTTTGAAGAGTGGCTGCTCTGTGGTTGGTGTTCAGGCTCATGTCCCTGATCACCTCTCTCATCCTGGTGAAAAGGGAACAGACAACACCATGGCAATGTTGCTTCTTCACCTACAAAAAATATTACAGGCTCTGTCTGGCCAAATCCATAGGGATTCTTGCAACCTCTTGTCCCTGTTTGTTCTTTTGCAGTTTCCCATGTGACAGTCTTTCACAGAATGTGTGCAGCAAGTTCTGCAAAGACACTGACATGAAAATGCTCTCCATAAAGGGGAAGATATGGGACTAGGCTTGGACCTAAATTGGAGTACAATGTAAGTGCTTGTTAGATTTTGTTGTGGATTCACAAAGGCTTGTTAAGTGTCTATTGCACCAACAGGGGTTGTGCCTTCAGTGTTTCAGAACTACTCTGCAAAAATAAAAGATTAATGCAAGTGGAAACGTCCAGACTAAGGCGACTAATACTGTCTTTGGGAATGTCATCACTTCCAGGTTCAGCTCTCCATATTTAAAATCGAGCTGAAATTAGCTCAGATACCTCTATGGTTCACTACATTTGCTTAAAACTTCTTTGAGAATGGGATAGGGGACAACACCAGTATCCTTGTTTGTACACACGAGGATGAAAAAATCTGATAGCTGCAGTACAGGACAAAGCCAAGTATTCCCCATGTCAGGTAAAGGCTGAGTCAGCACTCTGTTTACAAGAGAAAGATTCAGTCAAATCATTAGCACTCTCCAGCAAGCACAGTGTAACTCAGGATGTTCTTGGCCCAGTTAAGCAGTCACGCCTGCCCTAAATCAGTGGGAAGGCTGAAGCCAGAATGGATCTTCTCCTTTTTATAACATTTAAAATAAGCAACATTTTGAAAACAGGGGTTGTAGCATTTGTTAAAAGGCAGTATTTGAACTGTTGAGAAGCAAAAGCTTTTTAATCCTTTTTCTCCTCATGTTTCGCTTGGAATTTTTAGCTAAGGACACACAACAAAGAGAAGATACAAAACATTCTTCAGCTTTTCTGTGAAGTGGCAGGGTTGCCAGAAATTTGTGCTCAATCCATCTCCAAATAATCCTCACAAAAGCGGTTTTGTTATCAACCGTCCCTGAGGACAAGGTAGCTGAGAATGAGGTAGCTACATAGTAGCTCTCACTCCCTCAAGGAGTCTTTAGAAATTGCTCACTCAAGAGAACTAGGCCTTTGTGACCAGGGGATCAAGACAAAATGCATGGCTTCATTTGGCTCCATGCTATGCATCTTCCTAGCCCCAGGATTTGTTCCACAGCCACTTAAATTAACATAGCTTTAAAATACGACATGGTTATGTTCTATGGACTCATTAACACATTCCTCTGGTGCAATGGGAGACAAGGAGTGCTTGAACACTCAACCACCCGAGGCATATATTAATGACTGACACCCCCTGCGATGTCTCAATACATTAAAATACAACTTCTATTGAATACAACTTTGCAATTTATATGCAATTTTAAAAATGTACTGTGAAAGTATTTTTTTTTTCACTTCACCAAGTAACTCTCAGTTTTGTGATGGAGAAGAAGCACTCTTCTCTATGAAGCTACTATTGGATTATAAAATTTTTCTCATTCATATATGCCTTACCCTTTTGTCATAGTTTCCTGCCTAACTCCCATTAATTTAGCAAAGCAAACTATGATACTTCAGGATTTTCTTTTTTTTTCCCTTGATGCCTTTGCCTGTCTGCTGCACTCAACAACCCTTCAAAGGCAGGCTGAGATGCTTTCAAGTTTCTTTGTAGTTAGAAAGCTAAATGGAAAGCTGATCGCTGTTCCCTATTCAGCTTTTAAATACAAACAGCTCTACACTTGTGTTTGTAAATACAAATAACTGTGAAATCAACTAGCTACCTCTGAATCTCTATTAGGCCTACAGGCAGTGAAGGATGCAAAAAACTTGGAACCAAAAGATAACCAGCTGTAACCTTGCTTAGCTACAGATCATTAGGTGGCACTCTTCCCTCTGACTTAGCACAGATTCCAGAAGGGCAGAAATGCAATCAGCTGTTGAAGCAGCCATTGTTTTAAAAATACAAAGATACAAACTTGAGTCATTAAAGGTGTCCAGCCATTCTGAAAAGAATACTGTTGTTGAGCACAGTATCTTGACTACATTCATTTTGAAATTTTTTCTACACCTGGACTTACCATTCTAGCCTTGACTCTTGTGGATGCTACCACAGGCAATCACATAACAAACAAATTAATACATTATATATGAAAACCTAAGTACCAATTGTTATGTATGCCTACTATGAGATTCATGTTCAATTTAGATTGTTATAAATAGGCAAGAGTTCTACAAAACAAAAAGAACTTCTTTCTAAAACCCAAAGACATCTGAAAACCAGAGTTAAATCTATTTCCAGCAACAGTTTAATGTATTTGTGCATTTTTTCTCTACATACATATGTACACACAGAGAAAATCAATTACCGTAAACCATAATTTTCCCTCAGTACAGGATATTTTAAAACCTAAGGAATGCATCAACCTATCTTCTAGCCCTTAAGAGATAAGGCGGATTATCTCCATTTTGTAATATGTTTAAACATTTTGCCAGTGGTCAATCAGATAGTTTACAGGAAGGCCAGGAGCTGAAGCAGGCCCAGATGTTCAGGTCTCTCCTTTCCTTATCTGTTATTTCTTATGACAAGAAAGTCTGAAGTGCCCTTTTTAATATTTTATCACAATATAACTTGATACTGCTCAGACTTTAAATCTATGTTTGGGCGTCTGGGTATCTACTGAGCTGGGTGGGGTTTTTTTTCAAGATTGAGAAGGAGAACTCTCTTGCTGTCTTTTGCTAAAAATGCTGTCAATTACAACTGTGTATTAAGTCTAATTCTATCAGTGGAAGCTGGAAAGTGTTGATTTTCTTGGACTAAATCTTTTCCTGCACCATTTCCTGCAAAAGGCAGGACTCCTTGAGCATTCTGGTAAATTCTAGTCTTACGTTTCTGTGAAAAAAAATTTTTCAACACATTTGTCTTCCATAATAACTTTTTATCCTGCTCTGCAACACAGTCTCTTTCCATGTAGAAGACTGCTTGACAGGCAACATCACACTTTGGTGTTTCTTTGGGTTCACGTTGACCTTTATAAAACTTGTGGGGCTGTAAATTCCACTGGAGGGTCCATGAGTTGAGAATTGTCACCTGACGAAAAAAAGGTACCTGGAACCTCTCTTTACAAAACAGACAGAAAGCTATGAGTTAAGCTACACAGAGAGAAAGTGGCTAGGACAGAAAAAAAAAATTGGGCCCTATGGTATGAATTAATAAGAAGTTGAAGGACATCCTGGGTTGGTGATATTTTTCCCTCTTCCTACTTTATTACCTACAATACCAATATATAAAGAAGCATAAAGTCTATGATAAAACTTACATCTTGGTCTGCATTTTCATTTTTTGATTGCACCATGAGTGTATTTTAATTTAAAATCACACCCATTCACTTCAGTCTGTGCATGAAGTAAAAAATCTGTGGTATTTTTTTAAATCTCGAGCCAAATGCAGAGTTTAAAGATTTCTAGCTGTCATTATGCGCTGAAAATTGTTAGCCACTTCTCTCTACATTTCAAAATAATGAAGGTGAGAACCTACCCTTTTGCCATCAGCAGGTGCTCATTTTGCAAACAGCTGCTTCAGTTAAAGTCTTTAACACTGTCCATATGCCTGTCATCTTCAGCTGTGATGGTAGAAGAATCACATGAGCAGTCTGTAACCTTTCTTACATTAAGTTAGTCAGCTAAGTTTATTTACCAACGAGCCAATTTGATTAATTTACTTGGCTTTGTCTGAAGTATTCCATGGAGATTTTATGCTACCAAAGACGTAGAAGTGTAACAACCTACATGGTGTATACAAATGGAAATAATATCTTTAATCAACTCTGTGTCTTCAGTAAAATATTTGTCTCCTGAATTACTTATCCATTGCTATTATTTATTCAACTGTAAATTGTGAAAGTAAAAACTTTTTTTTCTTGAAAATTAGAATTTTTACTTAAAGGAAAAAATATTGAGTATATGTTAATATATATGAACACATCGCTTCAATACTTATGAAGTATTAAAGAGCTTTACTTGGCTTCTAATTCACTACTCCATGAAATGCTTTTGTTTTGCTTTTAATGGGGAAATTTCTTCAATTTTTAGATTTAAACTCATACAAATAAGCCTTTACGTAACAGTAGAACTTCAGCGAGCTGCATTGCCTACCTATTGTCTCAGTGGGATTTTCGCTGGCAGCACATCCTCCCCTGGATTTATAAAAGTGTGCAAGATAAAGCAAACTTTCCAAAACAAAGCCATGTAGACACAGCTATTTTTTACTTTTGAAATCTTCTCTTGCTTCTGGTATTTTTTTTATTTTTATTCTTTGATAGTATCAAACATTGGTTCCTTGCAGTTCCTCGAGCACCCAATATCCATGGGCAAAACCACTCCATCATTTCTAATGCTTCTTGAAATGATATAGATTTATCCCAAAAGGCTGAAATAAATTCTGAAAAGAGTGAGTAAAAAATATGCATACAATGAAATACTAATTGCATTTTCTATTTGCTTTGTCTGATTTTAGGCCTTAAGTTGTTGTACATAAATTCAATGATTTGTAGTTTTTGAAAATCAATTGAACTTCTTGTCAGCCATATAAAAGAGAAAGTGAGAAATACTGTTTATGATTAGTTAAATTAATTAGAATTAACCTGATTAAAATGTCTGATTGGCATTATAGAGAAGTACATAGCTTGTATGATGCCATGTTGGGAACTGATGCATGATCAGTGTCATGGCTGGGGTCCTTCTTTGGATTCAGTATCATAAGACCCTGCTTATTTAATACAACACTAACAGTTTTAGTGGGGTTCCCTCTACAAGAAATACAAGCATATTTTTGCTAACAAAAGAAGTAAACAGTGTTGAGGAAAGAACTGTTTGTGTTGGGGGACAAACCATAAGTATTTTTTTAGCTACATAGAAAAATATATTTCTGTATTTCTGTAATGTATTTTTATAAAGATACTTGAAGTTATATCCTAAATCAAATTAGGCTTCAGAGTACCTTGAACATTCTGTTACAATCTGACTGGAGATACTACATCCATGATGTTTGGTGCATGGACACAAATGCTTTTTCTCATTCACATTAGAAAGGAAAATGTGAAAAAATGTGGGTTTTCAGAAATAGTCACAAAGAGACATTCTTTACTGAAAATATTATTACCTAAGTATTAAGATTAAAAAATGGTCTTCTCATGGGTGTTTGTGTATATATGAAGAGACGGCTATATATATATGTCTTTGTTTACATATTTGCACAAGTTTATCCCCTCCTTTTAAGCAATGGAGGAAAAATAAAAGAGAAGGAAAGGAAAGGAAAGGAGAAAAAAAGAAAATAAGGAAGGAGAGAAAAAAAAAAAAAAGAATGCTTTCCTGTCACATCATCTTTTCTCCCAACTGAGCAGTATAATCCTTCCCAGTTTTGTCATACATTATTTTTGAGTATGCTAATAAGCATTATGAAGCTTGCAGTAAGAAAAAATCTGGATATTATTTTGTTAATATAAGAGAAATAGATATAGCAGAAATGTAATTAAATCTTGCCCTGACTGACCTGGGTTTTTAATTAGTACATTTAACTATATTTTGTAGAAGTACTGTAGCACAAAATATCCTGACTAGCAATAGATCATTTAGACATTCCAGTGTTTTTATCGACTTTAAAACAATGTTTAATTCTGAAAGAAGTACTTCTCTGGTTCTTTATTCAGCAGATTTTTTCTCTGAGAGTGGCTTGACCCCCTTATTCTTCTGAAATTTCCATAACGCATTTATATCTCTAACATTCAAAATAGCCTTTCAAATTTTAATGCTAAAAGGAAATAACAAAAGGTAAGATTTTGCAACCTTCAGGTGACTGAATAGCTGTCTTACAAAACATTCCTATAATTTTGGTGAAATTATGCATTGACCCAGATTATTATTATTTACTGGCAAGAGAGGTTGAGTGTAAAAGAGATGTTTACAGCTTTAGGCATAAAATATCATAATGTTCACAAGTGACAATTTTCGTCATTGTTGTTGAATTTGAGATAGATAACATATAAAATATTATTATAGAAATATATGTAAATGTTAATTATACATATAAACTAGAAAAAATCAAATATAATTGTGATAGATTTTCATTTACTAGAAATGTAATATGGCTTCCCACTTGACCCTCCACCCTTCAGCCCCACACAAGAATATTTGCTTCCAGCTCAGAATTAGTTTTATTCCTGTGGTTTTTGTTTATGTTCAGACATGAAAGAGCAAAAGAAGAGGAATATATTTTGTTCTTTGTATAGTGTTTAACAGAGGAATGTGAAAATTCTGCTTTTTTGAAATTTTTCTTGTAGCAATTTTGAGATATGATATCATATACCACATCTCATTAATCATGGATAGCCTTCAAAACTTCTTATTCCTTCCATGTTTAGAACATAAAATTCCAGAATGTCTTATTACACAGCATCATTTCTTAAAGTAATCATGGTAAATTATGGACCTCTTCAATCTTCCACCAAAGGAAAAAAAAAGTAGAAAGGAAAGATTACAATTTCTGCCAGAGATCTGACTAAGTCCCCAGCTGTTAGGACAAATTTAAAGTTCTGTAACTCTTTTCATGGTAACCCTAAGGACTGGGAATTTATAGCCAACATTTCATATTTCCCTTTTCAGCCCTCTTTTACTGAAAAGATGAATAAGAGGAACGGAGAAAAAAGTATACTTTCTGTTGTCATTGCATTCCACTGTGGCAGATGAAGAAGAAGACAAACACAGACTACTGATAAATCTTCTGCTTTAAGATATATACTTTTTAAATTCAAATTAAAAAAATAGGAAAGCTCATTTTGGGCTGCATATGTAGCAAATAGAAAGTGGCCAGTTTCATGAACTTTAATTGGGTTATATGGATTTTTACCAGATGAGAATATATCCCATTGCAAAGATTTCTGTTCTAATGCATGAAAAAAGTGTTTCTAGTAACTACTTCTCCTGAAAAACAGGAGGTATAATAGAAAAATGAAACAGCTTACGTTCCACCTCACTGTAAAATATTAATTATGTATTGATCTGAAAATCATATTGTATAAACATCCAACAATGGTGTCTAATATCAGCTTCTGTTTCTAATATCATCACGTTAGTTATTCCAAAAAGACTCTTATTGACTTAGCAAAACTGAAAATAAAAGAAGGAGAATGTATATTGTTATATAAAATGCAGAAGTTCTTGCAGTTAGTGGTTTATGGCATGCTAGCAAAGAAACTGCTCTGTTGTATTTTTATTAGAACAGTGTGATTTGTGGTGTTTTTTTTGTGGAAAAGAGGAAAAAATGTTATGTCTAAATACACAAGAGACTTAAAATGTTATATCTGTCTACTATACAAATGTATTTTTGTTGTATGCTTATGAATGTATGAATGATTTTTTCTGACCCTTTCACTCCCAAATATCTTCCTAATTAGTCAAATTCACTGAAGTTCTACTTTGGACGACAAAGGTTTGCTTTTATAGCATACTTTTAGTCTAACTGGTAGGCTTGTTTTGTTTTTTTTTAATTTTAGACAATCAATTTGCAAACTGGGCATTTAAATTTTGTTTCTTAGTTCAGAAACTCATATATGCTATCTTATTTTTTTTATTTACTCAACATGTTTTTCCCTTGTATCTTTAAAGACAATCTATGGTCATTAGTTAAGACATTGATACTTGGAAAGTAATGTAGATGACTCTTTGGTTAACTATTTTGCCCCACTCTAATAAAGGAACTAACAGTGAACTAACGGCACCTGCTTGTATTTCGTCTTGGTTCCAAAATCTCAACATGGCTCCTTTCATAGTGTTTTACTCCTTAGTGTCGTGGAAAATTGTTACTCTACAGTCACCAAGCATAAAAAGTAGAAATATCATTTTAGAATAGCTGTAAAACTGGTCAGCCTAGGTTGAGGAGTTCCAGATCTATTACAAAAATATTTCTGTGCGTACACTGCATCTGTCTGTGATGCTTTGTGACACTGAACACTCTTTCTGCATGGCCACCAAGAGGTGGTTGCCCAAGACTCTGTCCAGACAGCTTTTGAATATCTCTGATGATGTAGACTCCACACCATCTCTGATCAACCTGCTCCAATTCTCAGTCATCCTCACAGGGTGACAGGATGACTACTAGTTGTCTATTAATTGAATGCTGAAGAATTGAATGTAAATGAATAACAACTCATAAAGAATATAATCAGTCAATAAAAATACATAGACTGGAAAAAAGGAAAGAACTTGCTAATCTAATAACTGTTTTAGTAAATTAAAATTTATTCAAGGGCAATAATTTCTGTGATCTTATGGTGTTATTGTAGGTTATAGATAGCCCTATGCATAAATAACACCTTTACCCTAATAACTTATATAATTCAAGAAAAAATAATAGAAATAACAAAAGTCAGAAATAATAAAGTTGCTGCAATCTATTTGTATATGTCTCCAGAATGACTATTAGCATAAGTCTACCTCACTGTCAGATTTAGTAGACTATAATTCAAATAACAACATACGGTAATAAACCTATTTTCAAATATTGAGTTTGAACATGTCACAACTGAAAAATCTTTTGGACTTTCTGAAGACACCCGAAAACCTATAATACTTAAGCAATCCTATTGAATGGTGTGGAACCATCAAAGGTGTATAAATTGAGGTGAAGCAAGTCACACAAAACGTTTTCTTGAGATGACAAGAGGAAAAGAAAAAATGAAAGAATCTCAAATTAAATTCTTATTGTTTCTTTTCTTCCAAATTTACTTCATATATCTTCTCCAGGGTTACAAAATGTAAAGTAATCTGGGTTTTGAAACATTCAAACCTTATTTGTTAAATTAACAGTGATGTTCCTGTATTTAATTAATTATAGTGAAGAAAAGGCAAGTGGTATGGAAATGTACTGCAGCCACATCACAAGTGGCACCATTGAAGTCCCAGCAATGCTCTGAATCAGGAAGTTCCCTTAATGTTGAAATGTGCCTTTTTTTTTTATTCTCTCCTTTTTTTTTTACCTTCCTTAGTTTAGCTTGCTGACCAGCGAATACAACGAGCTTTGAAATATATTGTAGAGTACAAGTAGGAGCAGAGAGAAGACTTCTTGTTGAATTCAGCGTTTTCATAGCCTCTACCTAACCTGTTTGTCTTTCACAGAGGATAAAAAGTGTATACCTGTATTATACTAAACCAGCTGCAGAATAAGTTTTTTTCACCATCTTTTTAGATCAACACGTTCTTGGGGATTAACCTTTTTTTCAGCAGTACATGCATATTTTCAGGAATATGTGTAACTGTGGTAGAAGGTATGAGAATAAGGGGTGAAAAAAATTCTCTTTAGTTCCAATAAGATCCCGAGCACATAAATAAACGTGTAGTTTACTTAATGATTCTCCAGCTGGTTTTTAGTAGGCATCATTCTTGTAGAACTTTTTTTCAGGGTATCCTCAAAAGTGAAAAGAATGAAAGAAGGTAAACTCTTTCTTAGCCATTTATTACTTGTCAAGACTTCAAGAAACACTGAAAATCTATTTCTAGTGAGTCCAAACAATCCTGCATTTATATAGAATCTTTTATCTTTGGTGAAAAAAAATCCTTGAGGGTGAAGGAGAATACAATACAAAATATTTCTTTAAAAGCATAATTCTTAACATTATGTGGAGGCAACTGCAGTTTTTCTAAAGGAAGTAAAAAATTTAAGTGTTGTCATATTTTGTATCATTACAAATTAATATGGTAGTTTTCTACCTAAATGTCTCCATAAAACCTACCTTCTGTGACTGTATGTAAACGTACATAAACAAATTCATTTTTGCCACAGATGATGAGAAAACTAAAATTTGAATGTTGATGTGATGGAACACATTTGTTTATTCATTTTAAAGAGATATCAACAAATAGGATAATCAAAATCTGTGAAAGATTTCTCACCAGCAATCTTCTGTTTGCAAATTGAATATGCTTAGGTATATATATATGGCATATATATATTTATACTGGAAGTGTCCTAAGTATTTTATTGACGTGGTTATATATTATCCCACTAAAAGAGAATATCTTAAAACAGATTGTTCTTTAAAGATGATAAAGTTGGTTATCTGCATATTCATGTTATTTAGATACTGATACAAGTTTTTATTTAATTTTTTATATATATGGCATAAGTTTTAGCCTGTGTGTTTGTACATTTTTCCTAAACTAAAAGTAGAAAAACATTAGTGAAGAAGAAGATAATTAAGACAGAATTTATAAAAGCTGATTTCACTGTATGCATAAATACCTTTTAGTGTTTTATAACACTTGAGACAGTGTTTGGGTAACAAAGCAGAACACTCCTAGCATGCATTGAACTAGCTATAACATTTGTCAGTACATTTCGTAAGCATTTTATAGATAAGAATAATGTTTGCATCTTCACTGAAACTGAATCACAGTTTGTGCTTATTTTAATGTGTATTTGCGTGTGTATATTTTTTAAAAAGCAACAGTTCTATAAACACTTGAGCTCTTTATCCTAACACTTTAGTTAAGAGCTTTCAAATCCCTAAACATTACTGGAAAAATAAAATTATGAATCATACTTACTAATCATACTTGAATATGTTTAATATAAATAATTCCTTTAGTGCTAGATACAGTTTTTAGAAGAATCTATTGTATAGACTATTTAGCAAACTGAAATTGTCCAGTGTTAATATTTAAAAAAAAATATGAAGACCAGGTTTATTCCATTTACCTTTTCAATAGTATACAGTATATTGAAAAATTGTGAAAGTGACAGGGAGGACACTGAAACCATATTTTAAAAAAGGCAGAAAAAGCACTAGAATCATGAATGAAGAATAAACCATGAAACTTTTCATGTTAATTCTCACTATTCCTAACAATCTGAAATACCTTCTTTAATGGGAAAGGCAAATAAGACTGAAGACAGAATTTAAGTCAGTAAGGAACTTTATTGTATACAGAGAAAACTAGTCTATTGAAAGTAGAGTGAGAATTGATCAAATGCCAAAAATTCTAATGCTGAGCAAGACTTGCAAATGTGTTCAGCAGACCTGAAAAAAAAGGGGCTTCTGCCCAAGAGGTGTTTTTTTTCTTTCTGGTTATCTTAGCTGAATATATAAAAGAAATTTCTTCTTCACTAACATTCCAATATTTAGCTTAATCTGTACCCTTGGCACTAGGTAGAGTTAATCAGGGTGAGGACACTCTTCAATATTTGCTAAATGATGACCTAATATTCAAGCAAGGGGTCAGTATGAAATCATAGTTCCTAATGCATTTCAAAGAGCCATTTCAAATTCTCTGCAGCTGAACTGTAGAAACTAATACACAGAAGTAAATAGATAACATTAAAAAGTGCAAGTTACTGAATCTTTTTTTAAAAAAACACTTTTCCCCAAGGACTGTAATCATTAAAGTAATTACAAAATTTCTTTGATTTTTATAAGAGTTCAGATGTAGGTAATACTTCTCCAGTGCCCAGGAAGATCTTTGTCTCTCCATTGTGTAAATCTACCATGAATAAAGGACATAAGACTACACTGGGAAAAAATTTTACATGATTCACTGTAGCTCTATTCTGCGTCTCTAGTTCATACTGGTGTACAATAATGCAGACTATTATCTGACTTCAAAAGCACATTCACAGGGAATAGGTTAGAGAGTTATGTGAAACCAAGTGGAAGAGAGCTGTATAAAGAAATATTCACATATGAGGTTAGAGAGCACTGACTGCTCAATAATTTTGGGAAAATCCTTTCAAATTGCTATGCTTGTAATTGAAAAAGTATTGGGAAATGATGATCATGATTGGGAAAGGTGGTAAATGCTTTTTGTAATCCATGCCATAATGGCTGTAACAGGATGTTAGTACTAATATCAGTATGTCTGTTTGAATGCATATTTACCACAATGTATCAATGCTATGAAAGCCACACACCAAAACTGCAAATAGTTTGATTAAAACAAATAATTTCAAGTATAAAACATTGATCTCATTGAAACATTATATCCTCTCAAACTATGTCAGGATATGTTCATAGAGTCAGAGACTGCTATGTCTATGCTGAACTATATGTGCAGGTATATAACAATGACAATCAAATGTGTTACACATTCAGTAGGAGCAAACAGAGGTATGTAGACCTTTGCCGTTGCCAATGGCTAAATTCCAGGTTAAATTCAATTTGAGAGCCACATTTATTCCATTTTGTGTGTTCAGATGTGATCAGATATTTAGAGCTTAAGTTGAGCTTATTAAATAAGGTAAAGCTGTCTTATTTAAGAAGGACAATCTGCAAATTAATGTTTTTTATCCTCTCATACGAAAATCTGCCTTTATTTCACAGCTTTTCTCACCCACCTTTGTGTGATTTAATCAACAAAGGATGCTTATGGAAAGAAGCTGACATCCAAAGTGAATAACTTGAGACAAGGGACCTGAATTAATAATTCCAAACATTAAGTGTTTTACTGGTGTTGAATTTTCAGACTTCTAATGAAACCCAAGTTGTCACCTAGAAAAAAATACAACAATCAAAACCACAGAGATTTCTTCTTGTAGGTAAAAAAACAGGTTTCATTTTATTTAATGTTCTGTGGGGCCAAATGTCTTGGATAAACAATTTTTTAATGTGATTTATATGCAAATATGCAAGACATCTGTGCCTTGATTTCCTAAACTAAGAAACAGTTTTAACTGTATTTATTCTAAATGTCATTAACATAAGCACCTTTGCAGTATTGAAATATGGTTTTGATGTTTTTATTCTACAGCTATACCTGCAGCAGACAAATGTACTGCTCCACATTGGAAGAATACATAGACTCATACTTGAAAGCCCAGACAATTCTTGCTTAAGCAACAGTTACCCAAAACTGCAATTGAAGACAAATTTTGCCAACAGACCACCAGTACCCATGCCTTCTTATCATTCATTCTGCTCTAAAATATTCAGTCTGTTCCATGAAAAAAAGAGGTCTTTTTCTGGATGAATTCTGTCTTTCTTTCCCATCTTTCTACCCACCCCAAGAGGATTTATTTTAATAACTTTTTCTTTATTGCCTTTTAAAGACATTTCACTTGGTGAAAACATGAGACACAGTTCTGTGTTGTAGTCCTCACTAAGAGCTCTATTTTACCCATTATAGTCCTACTTACTTGGGTCTTGGAGAAGGTTTGGATTTTTCCCTTTCCCAGAGGTGTCCCCTGAATCACCAGGCTACAGTTATATTCATTGCTTGTCTCTCATCCAGTTTTGCTTAAGGTATCCTTGACTAGTAGCAACTTTGACAAATGACAGTCATAATCACACGTCCCTTTACTTATTGCTGTGCTATGACCTGTTGTTATCCAGACATTTTCAAGGAAATATGTAAACCTCTTTGGATGCATTCTTCCTACAGCACATAAACTGGATCATTCTGTGCCAACTACATATGTACCTCCTGATGTCTTTATTACTGTGTTTGCATTTACATTTCTGGGTAAGGAATAAAAAGAAATAGCTACCCTGATTATTGTTTGGATGGCATTTAAAAATTAAAGAAAAATGAAAAGCAAGTGTTCAGGAGGATATTCCAGGTCCTGAATCTGACAACTGCATTTGAGTCAACCTGGATTACAGTGATTGACTGCAACAGAGCATTGACTGTCAAATGAAAGATACTACAACATGATATTCAGGGTTTGGGCTAGTTTGAATGATCACTTAAGACCTTGGATGCATTTCTAGACCAGAGTTGAATAAGTCAGTTAAACTGGCCCTATTTAATTTAATGAACAAACACCTCCTTCCTCATCCCCAGAAAGGCATCATCTGATCCCTAATTCTTTTCAGAAAGCAGATATTTTCACCATAAATTTCACATTTTGCTGTTACAAACATCATTTTTGCAACTTTTTTCCATCCCAAGATTTTATGGCAGAAAGAGGTTTTATTGGAATATTATAGTTTTCCTGTTTTACTCACTACAGAGAACTAAATTTTGAAGCCCTTATGATATCTGTTTTCAAACAGATATTTTCTGAAAATAATTTGGCTGTGTTCCTGTTTGTTAAAATACTCAACTCATAAACCATGAAACAATTAGTTGGATTAGAAATTAAGTAAGAATCTTTTTCCATTCTTGGAGTTGATTCATGAATACCAGCTCAACAGGAATTAAATCAGCTGGTAGAGTGCCTGTTACGGACAGCAATAAACCATCTTTCAGCCTTTTGTCTAACACAGTTAAGATTTAAGCAACCGATTTGACCAAGCTTGCTTAAAGCAATAATATACTTTTTTCGTAAAACAGTACTCCATTCTACATGAGCGATGAACTGTTTCACTGATTGTGAAGAGGAGAATATCAATAAGTATTTTAAAAAAATTAGAAATATTTTGCCAGTCCTTAAAATACAACGTTGAATCCAAGACTTACAATCTGCTCCCTTTTCAGTGTTCATTCCGATAGATGTTAACAGGCTATTTTTGTATGTAAGATGCTAATTAATGTAATAGAGGTGGTACACACAGTGTCTTCATACAATACCTGGTATTTTATCTCAATCTACGTTATTAATTTTGTATGATTCAGCTTTTGAAGTGCTATGACTCAACTGTTTACTGTACAGCTTTCCTCTTTGTAAAATATACTTCCCCAATATTTGACAGGCATAAACGCAAAGACTCAAAATATTAATATCTGAATTACTTTCAGCTTTAACTTATACCATGGACCCATGAAGCTGGATGGAGATGAAAAGGTAAGAAACTTTTTTTATGGTAGCTTTTGGAGTCTGTTGTAAATTAAAAGCATAGGTATGAAGTGGATTTGTACCAAAAGAGCAATACTGAGTGTGGTTAGCGTGCAGGGTTGTCAAACTCATGGCCCACGGGCTGTATCCAACCCTCCACCTTGTTTTATCAGGCCCAGCACTTTGTTCCTACCTGGCGGCAGCACCGAGCTCCTTATCCCTGTGCTCTTGCCAGCGCTGGCCACATGTGCAGCGTGTGACGCGCATTACGCTGTAGGAGCAGGAGAATGATGGGAGCCAGGAGTTTGACAGCCCTAGTATTCTGGGTCTCAGAAAAATGTATCAGACCCAATCTAGCTCTCATAAATGTGAATGGGAAAACTCCACTTTATTTCAAGAGGAGATGTATCAAGCCCATGCTGCTAATTTCATTTTATCCTCAAGCAACATTGGCCTGAAAGTTAACCCTGGGCACTGCAGAGCTCCACTACATAGCTGCAGGACTTCAGAGACTTAGATGCACACATTCTTATGCGTTTTGACAGAGACAAATTTATGATTAGTCTCATATAGAAAATAGTTTATCTGTAGGCCTTAGAGACTTGAATTCTTTGTTACTCAGGGTTATATCCCTTGACAGGGAAATTTACGTGCCTTATCTTTAACATTTGTCACGTCTTGGTCACAGTTTTACAGCGATTTTTCTATCTGACCTAGTGATTTTTAACTCCTCTTCCTCTATGCTGATGACTTTGTCTCTGTCCAGATGTCATTTTTTGTGATTAGGTAATGAAAGCTGAGCTGCCAACTTATATGACAAGAACAGTGTTCTCTCATTCTAGTATCCTGCATCAAAACACACTTTCATTTCAATGCCACAGTAAGATGCACTTATCTTATTTTTCTCCATTTCTCTAAGTCAAAGAATAATAACCACACACCTTTTGGACAAAAAAAAAAGCCTATTACATAAAGCAAAAAATATACACCTGTAAGCAGTTCTTGCTGTTTCAAGAAAATCTAAGCTAGTACTTAATGAGGGTAAGCCAAGCAAAGTCTTTGTCATTGAGCAGGCATTAATGAGATATAAGTTTAAATGAGGAGGAAAAAATCTCAAATTACTTATGATTTTAAAACCTTCATGTTACAGTTATTGGAAAAAATCTGAAAAAAAATAAAAAAGGAAAATATGAGGGGAGAAAACCCCCCTACAGATGCTATATCAAAGGAAATACCTCTTCAAATACATGTGATTAAGTCCCCTTACTCTATTCTGCACTCTTGTCATTCAGTGTGTAATAATTTTACCACCTGATTTAATGTGCTGTGAACTGGGGAAGAATCAGATTCATCTGTCAGCACAAAAAAGGTTTTGATTGAGGATTTAAAGATTTATCCAAATTGAAAAAAAAACAATAAATAGAAAATTGCAGAAAAGTTTTCCTCCTCCATGCTTTTCAAACATCTTTAGCATTTCTGTCATTAGTATATAGTGTTCCCTTCATCTAACAGATACTGAAAAAATCAGAGCTCCTCCAGTTTCAGTAGAATTCCTATCTAGTAGATACTTATTTCACAGCAGCCAAAAGAAGACATCACAACTATTTTTTTTTTTCCACAGATTAAAGCAGTAGTTGTGGGTCATTTTCCTCTTTCATCTGAGAAAAATCAGGCAAATCATAAACTTTACTTATGAAATTGTGCTCTAGATTATCAAATGGAGCTAAACTGCTAGATAAACAGACACGATTTGCTTTTTCTAGTGTTGAGATAGAAACAGGAGGAAAAATTCTTCTGAACTGAGGTCTGAAGGGGCTGCAGAAGGAAAACTAATTTAGGAAATCCAAAATGAATTGAGAATGAACTAGAATGGAACACGTCAGCATCTGTGAAGACTGAATCATGTTTCTGGGCTCAAGCAGAAGCAGAAATTGAAGTGTCTGGAAATTTTATAGAAAACTTGAATGCGTTAAGATGACTACTTGAAGTAATTTCTTCCCTTGTGATATGAAGTGTCACGTCATGTGTCCTACTGATGCCTGTTGGTCTCACAGATGGTACATTTCTGTTCTCCAGGAGCAAAATATCTGTAAACTCAAGCTAACTTGAAGATACATGCTTTTGCTATGGCTTCTACATAACGAGAACAATGGATTCCTGCTGGCATGGTCTAGGAAATGTAGTCCTCTTGCAAGCAAAAGGAAGTGTTTTAGGCAATAAGTTTCCCCTTTGATAATATGAGTTGTTCTTGCCTGCCTCATTGGAGCTCTGATTAAGTCAATTCACCATGAAGTCTCCTTTTTGCCTACACTCGAGAGGAACTCTGGCTGACTGGTACTGCAGAGATGTTATCATTTGTACATACCATACTCTAGTCTTGATGTATAATGTCCCTGCTTAAAAAGAAACCAAAATGAAGTTCCCTTTTCCACATTAGATTTTGCAGCTGATGATTGGCTTCCTCATTTTTGCAAAGCACAGGGAGAATTTCTGGTGAAAAATCAACCTAAATAAGACTGTGAGAGAAAGTCTATTTCCAGAAGATTCTGGTGAAGTTAGCCTTTTGTCAAAATTAAACCCAAAACCCTATTCTGACTGACTCAACAAATGATAAAAGTACATACTCAGATTTCTAAAATATCCACTGCAGTAGGCAATGGTTACTACATGTCAATAAAAATCATTAATACGTTCAGCTACAATATGGGAAATATAGATTCTCCTTTCATTTTTGCTTAATTAGTCATGGATATTTTCCTAACGAGCGGGATTATCCTCAAACCACTGTATAAAAGACTATGGCATTACAGAGCGCTCCATTTCTACTCTGTTTCATACAGATTAAAAGTGTTTATTGAAGAGATGCTTTTTCTTTTGTCAGCATGCATTGTATAATGTAATTAAGCTGGAAATTCAAGAGGAAGAGAATACCTTATGTCCCACTGTTTCAAAAATCTAATCCCTGTATAATTTTTTCACTAAATCTTCTTGGTCCATTGAAGCTAAATTTACTAATAGATTCTAGGAAAATAGAGTAACTTTTTTTAATAGCAGAAGGCTGGAAATTATTTAGTTAGTATGTGTATAGATACATGCATATAAATACATATACATATAAATGCATATAAATATAAATTATATAGGTTATCTTTACTAGTAATGGCAAAGCAGCAACTCCATTGTAGGCTCTGTGCAGTCTGAATCAACTATTATTTCCTTTACTTTTATCAGCTTACTTGGTGGCTGAGGCTTGAAAACCCTTCTGTCTATGGGCAGTTGCTTGAAAGAGAACTCCTCATAGATACCAAGTTTAAAAGTCGAAGTGAACTTCAACTATTTTTGACTTCTGACTAGAATTCTAGGAATTAATCTACTGCCTTTCAAGTGCATTGGGCTATATGTGCTGACTCTGAATGAACAACCTTTCATAATTTGTGTTGGTTCATTTTAGATTCTCAATACAGTCCAGAAGCAGAGAGAAAAGATTTCTTCTAGCAGCTTTTATTTGGGAGATACATAACCTCCTAAGAGTGAATTTGGCAGCTTGCATCTAATGTAAAATTATTGAATTTAACTTTTACACTGAGAATAACTGAAGTGCTTGAAATTTTCTACTTCACATTGAATCAGGGATAATTCCAGCCATGAAAAATTGATCTGTAGAGATCCTGTCTGTATAGTTAAAAGCAAACATCTAAACCCTGCTTCTTGTTGGGAGTATGGAGACGGAGATTTATGAGGTATGGGAATTACTCACTTCTTTAAAGCTCACGTAGAAAAGAAAAAAAAGGATTACTTAATTTCAGTGGCAAGAGCAGTTTATAAAAGTTATGCATGTAAGTATAAAAAAAGAGAAACAGTACTAATAGCATTTATTACATGAATAATCAAAACAAACTCAGGGTTTGCTGAACTTGTGCATGTACACACGCTATTGAAAAAGGGATAAGTTATCAGTAAATGTCCAGAATATATTTTTTCCCTCCTAACATACTGGTGTGAAAAAGAATTTACTGCTAGTATACATGTTACAGTTTAAAGCAGGTCTTATTAAAGCACAAGTTGCTGGCTTCCAGTGCTGTCTATGAAGATCCTAGCTGAAAATCCTAGCTGTTGTGTGAATGAACACTTCAAGATCATGAAAGTAAGCTTGATGCTCTAATGCTAGCAAATATTATATCACAGAATAGTTATCACATAGCTTGACACTGCACTGTCAACTGTCGTCATCTCTGGTATTTGATGGTACTATTGCTGATGTCTTCTTGGTGGCTTGCAACTACTTTCTGTATTACAGAAGGTATTGATAATTCCGATGCCTTAGATTCTCAAATGACTTCCTATTACATTAGCAAACTACAAAGGAAAAAAATTACTCAATGAGAATGAACAAAGTAACGCAGAATGTCATTAGTGCTTTAGTATGTGACTTTTAGGTAGTATTTTAAAAGTGCTTAAAAGCTACAATTTTCTTTTATGAATCTGCTATCTCCTATACTCCAACAACTCTTCATTTCTGGGGCCACTGACAAGGTCTTAGCCATGTAAATGAGGAAAGGAAAACAGTGCAGAGCCAGTGTATTTCCTTTATATGTCCATATAGCACATTTTTCATTGCTTAAAAAGTCAAAACTAAAATAATCTCTTTTGATTCTCTATAGAAGTAAAATTGGAGGCCTTAAAAAGCCTTTGTGTTGTCTTATCTAATGAGAAAGTCCTTTTGCTTTTCTATCACACAGCACACATCTTCAATTTTTGCCCTTACGTACTTCTGTAGAGTGTTCTTTTATGGGCAGCAATGTGATTTGACTACTATCTCAAAAGTAAAAAAAAAGTATATTTTTGTTTCTTTGCTGAAGATCATTAAACACATGCATGCACATGCAAAAGCATATAACTAAACTACATCTTGCTGCTTTTTTTTCCTATAGTCCTTTGTCATAACTAGCAATCCTTTCCAAAAACATTTGCCTTCACATTCCAGGTCAGTTAGAATTGCTTTGGTTTATGTTCTATAGTTGCAGTTCAGCCTAGTAGAGTGATAGCTGATGGAAGATACTGTCATTACATGCTTTATTTTCCTTAGAGCAAAATTTATTCCTTATCTTTGGCTTCTTTAAGTTATCCATAGCCAATACTGCAAGGATTAATATAACTTTTCTTCCAAAAGTACATTAATCTCTGACCTAAACCCTTTCCAAATTTCGGAAGAGGTGCTCACAGTGTGTATGTTCAGATTGGGAGTATTTTGGAGAGATGTAACTGGTATCAGACAGAAGACAAAATGCCTGACTATATGCATGACCAGTGACCCTTAATTTACCAAAGTGCTATATTGTACAACTCTTTGCCTTTTTCATGTTCTTATATCTTTTATTCAAAACTTCTATAGTTATAGTTTACTGTAGACTGGAAGTAAGTATATGTACACTACTATCTCTGTTGCCTAGCACAGGTTCCTAAAACACCTTATATATACAGTGGACAAAGCAAGGCATAATCCCATTTACAAAAGTCACACCATGAATATCAACTAAGTAGTATCTTCATGTTGGTACTATCAACTATGTAGTATCTTCATGAAGGTATCTTCTGAAGTAACCTCCTTCTGTTGTCTTCATAGGATTGCTAAGAAATCATAGTCTTGGCTAAAACACGAGTGAGGTTAGGAAGTGCAAATGTTCACCTGTGGTGCAAGAGTGCTTCTACCATTAAGACCAAAGGTGAAGGAAAGGTAAAGGAAACTGCAAAGGGGAAGAGCATAATTACTAGGATATCTGATGGAAGGCTGTGCAGGTTAGACATAAGAGACTCTGCAAAAAAAGTCTAATCAGGGAAAATTATAGAACTGAATCAGCTGCTTCTTAAAATGTCAAAGGAGAAGGACTGGACCAGTAAACCTAGCATGTAACAAATGAATATGAACTAGTGAAAGAAACTCTCTTTGCAGTAGCATGTAAACTGAAGTGAACTGTTGCCTATGGGGTGCAGGACGGAAGAGCATTTTTGTAAACGAACCATCAGACAGGGATGGGAAAATCCCCTTCTTCGTGGAGTCTGCTGGTTTGGGGTATCTCTAGCAATAATGAGCCTGTGCATCAAGGCTAGTGTTGGGAAAAAATTGAACCAACTGATCTGCTGGTTTACACCATCACCCAGTATCTTTGTATTTCTCTTCTTTGAAAGAGTCAAAATACATCTTGAAAGACTAGGTAGACCCAAAGCTCTTGTGTTCAGGTCACAATATATATCTATTTACAAATAAAAATCCAAAATATACAAATTGACTAAAACTCTGAGCACAGATGACTGAAAAGCCCTCAATCATTCGTTTTATTTTAATTGCTTAAATATTCCACTTAACTTATTTTACCCTTGCCTTCAGGGTTCCAGCTAATATAGCTCAAATGCCATCAGTGTAATTATTCTGATTGAGGCACTGATTCAGCAATGTACTTAAATATACTGCAAAAATTAAGCAAATGTTAAATTGTGATGTGTATTAAGGGAAAATCTGTTTTTTGTGAATTACAAAGGAAATATTATTCTTACAATTGTTTACGTATATGTTTTTACTTTGGATGGACATTCATCTTGCTCCCAGCAAAGTGTCATCTATCCTTTATGCTGTTGAATCTGGGATATTATTAACAGAGCAGTGATATCTCTTCATTATATGAAAAAAAAAGGTGAAATGCATCTGGATGATTTTTAGGCACTACAGTTAAAACATCTGAGGTAGTTCTCAGCTGCCAGATATGTTATCCTGTCTTCTGCATTTTGACATCTTGTTAATGTTTTGTAACACCTATCCTGGGTTCATATTTTAAGGGGATTTTCTGCAGTTCTTATACGTAAAAAATTACTATAATAGAATAAAAGGTAATATTTGGAATAAAATGCAGAGCTTTAAAATGTGAGCCTGGTAAGAATACTTACTTTTATACTGTTTCAGAGTTTTGAATCACAGAATCACAGAAACACAGAATGACCTGCGCTAGAAGGAACCACAAGGATCATCGTGTCCAACTCCTATCCCTGCACAGGACAACCACAAAATTTACACCATGTGCCTGAGTTCATTATCCAAATGCTTCTTGAATATTCTCAGGCTTGATGCCATGACTGCTTCCCTGGGGAGATGTTCCAGTGCTCTACCACCCTCTGAGTGAAGAACCTTTTCCTAATATCCAACCTAAACCTCCCCTGGCACATCCTCGTGCCATTCCCTTGGGTCCTGTTATTGGTCACCAGAGAGAAGAGATCAGCACCTGTTGCTTCTTCTTCCCTTGTGAGGAAGCAGTATACTGCTTTGAGATCCCCCCTCAGTCTCCTCTTCTCCAGGCTGAACAGACAACGTGACTTGAGCCAGTGCTTATGTGACTTCCCCCCTAGACTCTTCACCAACTTTGTGGCCCTCCTCTGGACATTCTCCAGTAGCTTTATGTACCTTTTATACTGCAGTGCCCAAAAACTGCACACAATACTCGTGGGGCCTCACCAGTGCAGAGTGGAGTGGAACAATCATTTCCTTTGACTGGCTGGCAATGCTGTACTTGGTGCATCCCAGAACGCGGTTGACCTTCTTGGCTGCCAGGGCACGCTGTTGGCTCATATTCAACTTTCTGTAAACCAGAATCCCCAGATCCCTTGTCGCAGGGCTGCTCTTTAGCCTCTCACTCCTCAGTCTGTATGTGTATCCAGAGTGTCCCAGGTGCAAAACCCAGCAGTTACCCTTGTTAAACTTCATGTGGTTGGCGATTGCCAACTACACTTATATGTGAAAGTCAGATATATCGGTGAAGTCATTCAGATTATGTGTGTGCTTAAAGATGTGATACTAAATACTTCTCAAGAAAATATTCCTGTTCCTCAAGGACCTTTCAGTGACAGGAGTCGTTGTTCTGAGATATTATATATTAATATATAAAGATACTATTGAGTTTGTTACCCAGTCTGAAAAAAAAAATGATTGCGATTTAGAAATAGTAACCACCGCTATCTGGAATTAGAAATAAGACCTCTGTCATTTTTCAGGGACGAGATGTAAAATATAGATAGTACTCCTCTTCAAAACATAAAATACTATGTGTGTTGTGTCTTTTAGTGACCTATAGATGTTAAATGTCATGCTCTCAATCTCTTTCACTCCACCTGCATAGATATACACACATTTAGTTATATAAACACACATACATCCACAATGTCATTTAAAAAAAAAAGTTCAGACCATTATTAAATGCAGCCAAGTATCTCTGCTTATGCTTTTGCAATGTACTTACATTATATTCCTATACTGTAAAGGTAGACTCTGTCCCTATTCAAATAGAATGCTTTGTAACTTTACAAAAAGTTAACAAATAGACACAGCTTTAAGTACTTACCAATATAAAGAACATCTCATACACTGGTTACAGAATAAAATACCATCGTTAAGAGGTGAGAGACCTGCACAGGAGCTGACTGATTAAAACCAAAAGACAAAATCATGCTAAGACATAATTGTTTTCAATTAGTTTCCCAAAATGAGCAGAAGTCAGTAGAGGTGGCCGTTTAATGGAAACAATTCAGTACTCTAGAGATTAGCCTTAATTAAATGTTTTTTATGCAATAATTTGTCCTAGGGGCAGGAGGAAAAAGATATTGCTTCTTATTCAACTTCAAATTATTTCCAGGCATCTAATCTGTAGTAACAGACTTTTTCAATTTGTGATTATGACATGGCCTTGGCCTTTTGCAATTATCTTGATCTTTCAGACATGATAAATACTTGCCATTCACATTAATACAGTGTTTCAGAAAAAAGAAAACAAAATTAGTAAAACTAAACTTCTTGGAGTATTTAATAGCATAATCTCTTGATTATGCAATAAAAACTGTTCACAGCCATTTAGTCAGATTAGAAACAGTTTACTGGTGCGGTTACTGTGATGAATACTCAGGACACTTACTCAGTACAGTCATTAGCTGATGGCTCGTAGGAGTGCTAGAAGTCTGGCAAAAATATGGATTAATATGGATTAAGAATCCATCTTTAGGAAGGCTGCTCCTAAGAGAGTGCTTAAAAGCAGTGTGATTTCAAGAGTGTGGAGATTATGTAAATGTCGCAATATAGGAACAAAATAAAACCCAAGGTGATAAGTTTTTTCTTCTGAAGCTGTAGTATGACACATGCGTAATTCAATAACAATTTCCAAAGAGAAGACTTTCACAGGGTATGGCTTACCTGTTAATATAGAAATACGTAGTGCAAAGTTTGTCTTGTTCAATTTCCTTCATAGAAAAAAATACAATGATGAAATTGCTTTCTCTAAATAGAGGCTGTGCAGCTATCTCTTGTTATCAGAAGACAAAACAACAGGATATGTTACTTATCAGTTCATATCCTGTGAGATACCTTTTGTCCTTTGCTTACAATAATGATGTGTAGCATTTTAAGAAGATTGTTATCATTAAGTAAGTACATAGTTACTCATCTGTGACATTAATATTCATTAGTATGTAGTACTGAGACAGTGTAGTAATGAAGACTTAGTAAATAATTTTATTTAAATATTTTAAATATGCAAATACAACTACATATTACAACTCTCCAAACACTTATGCCATTTTTTCCACTTCCTCTTTTTGTTTGTGACTATTTCCTACCACCACCTTAATGAGTTGATTAAATTTAAAGGTTAGTTATTTTAATTTTGTTCTCATCTATGAAAAATCTGAATTTTAACTATATTCTTTTCCTATGAATCGCACAATAACCAGCAATATATATCTGTCCTAATATTATTGAATATCTTGATCTGTTGGATTTAATTTCTTTGTTTCATGTGGGCCAGGGGGTCCAATGACGCTTCCATATCTTATTATTCTATTGCCATGTTAGGACTGACCCCATTCTATGTCTTTTACATTGATGATGCTTAGATTTCTTGTGTGTCAAAATATTTCTGCCATCATCTTTATTAACTGAACTCTGGAAATGCTTGATGTCTCTAACATTATCCTTTCTGTCATCCAGGTCTGTAATTGACTTTGGTTTTACCTGAACTTTTCTTTTTTCATATGCAGCTGAGTGATGTTTAAATACTTTTGATCCATCTGCCATAAGACTTCCATCTGCCTTATGCAAATCCTTTTGGATCTGAGTATTAGAACTGTTTTAAGTAAGTGTTTCTGGTATCACATGCTATCTTGGCCTTACTTGGTTTTACGAAGATTTTTCTATAAGACGTTGAAAAAGCCACTAATTTTCTCAAGGCACCTGTTGATCATTCATTTCTCTCCTCTCTCAGCATGCATTACTTCTAAAACTACAATTCCTGTGACAGCTTTAATAGATGTATCTAGCTTCACTCTGTATTCAGCTGAGATTCAGTACTGCCCAAATTACAGGCAGTTAGGAACTCCTAGTATAATTTTTCTTACCAACTGTGTGCCCATTGCATGGCATTGCAGCTCGAAGCTGCAATACTCTGCAGGACTGATGTGCTACATCAGTCCTTGCCAAATGCCGGTAGTGCCTGCCCTGCCACTTGCTTTACCTTACTACAACCCTGATACTAATCATTTGCATATAAAGATGTCTGAAAAGACAAGAAGGTATTTTTCCATCAATGACTGCTGGGACCCACGAGTCTAAAGAGTTATATCTTTTGTTTTGTCCTTAGAGATCAGGTTAGTGCTATAAAAGCCTCTTTAAAGACAGGAGGAGAAGGATTGGAAGATCTCTATATACCTAGATAATATTTTTATGAACACATCACTGTCCTGGTACCATTGTTTTACTGTTTTTATAAAATACTCTTCAGAAGTTCCTGTTTCTTTGAATCGACTGAAAAAATAATCTCCACAGCTGGAGAAACTTGTTTTCTTACTAGCAGAAAATGTTAGGCAGTTGCATACTGCTAGGGCTATCTGAAAGAGATCTGTTTCTGGCGTCTTCGCACTTCTTAGTAGCACAATTCCTCTGCCTTTTTTGTCTTTGTCGTGAGACACAGGCAGTGGTGCAGAGTAGAAATACTCAGCACTGAGGCATGTAGAAGGGCAAAGGATCTGCTGAAGTGTCAATAGACTAACTGGGCTGCAACAATTGGTGCCAGACCTGCTTCAGCCATGTCTATGCTACCAAAGAGGTAGTGAACTAGCCCATCCAGCACTTGGAGGCTCCTCTTCCATGAGAAGTTTCTGGTATAAGCTAAAGGAGAGGCCAAGCACACACTACCACATGGATGGTATGCATGACTGGAATATTGATGATGTAGTCAGGAGAAAAGTCAAGTCCTAATGTCTTACTATAAAACCATCCTATTGATACTTTCGTCCTGAGAGATACAATCTCCACTGCATCTAACCAGATAAGGATATAATTTGTACCTAAATCAGGAGCTCAAATTCTTTGTGGTTACTAGAAAGAGTATCCAAATTTTTAGTGTCTTTCACTCTTTGTTAATTTTAAAGCTTCCAGTGTGTCTTACACCACAGAATTTTTTTTATGTTGAAAATAATATTTGAGTTTAAGACAATCTCTGCCCCATAATTCAAAATAGACTTTGAATCTTATTCTGTCTCCCAGCTTTTTCTGTACATCTGAATGTTAAAGGTCATAACTTGTTTTTTGATCTTAATACGTCAAGATCTTTCTGATGCTTACTTTGTGAAACACAGAACTCCTAAATGATACATCACCTTATTTCTTAGCTATTTATGTGGTAATTGTCATTGTATAATGCATGAAAAATCAGTTCACTTATCTGAAATTCAGTTTTCAGTATGGTTCTCACATATATTATTATTTATTATTTTATTAATAAATGGTTTCAAAATGCCCTTTGTGCATTTTTGTAACAGCTTTTTTTTTAACATATGCAATCTGAGTTTTTGCACTGCGAAGAAAGCTACAGGTTTTTGGCACCTTGCATGATATTTTCCCCTTGACCTCATCATTCCTCATGGTGGCAGTTAATACAGCACAGCAAAGGCGACACAGAGCAAAATTTAAACCCTACATAACACAGATTGTTGCTGTCCCCACCTGAGAACTGAATACAGAAGAACTATATTGTCTCTGACTTCAAGAAAAATCTCGTAGCTTCTGCACATTGGAGGCAGTTAGTGGATAATTGTTTTTTTTCTGCATTGGGATTTGAAACATGGAGGGTTCTGGCATAAGTATAATCCCAAGTTTCTGCAGTGGTTTATTTGTATTTTAAAATTATTCAACCTGCTATAAAACAAGTAACTGTCAATTGTTCTTGGTATCTTTCTTTTGCCCGCAGTTAGAACATAAGTCTTGCCAAGTAAATCATATTGTTTTCCTAGGGTTCTATCATAACATGAAAATGAACAAGTTTGCCATCTTTTCTAGAGAGACCTGTGCCAGAAAAGAATAGGAACCTGAGACTTTTATGAGGATTAAAGGAAATGTCCTCTCAGAATTTTTTCTTTATACCACAATCTCCTTTGCATACAAAACTCTGAAGAAGATGATATTTGAATATTGGATGGTTAGAGGTAAAAGCATTTCTGCACCTTCCCCTGTTGCTGCTACCTGCGCTGGTGGGGGGGGGGGGGGAGAGGCAGTCGTCCCTTATGTGTATGAAGTCTCTAAACTCTCTAAAGTTGTGCAACAGTCTTATTGCCCCTCTTTTCGAAGATATTTTGAATTACATTTTTGGCATATCACAGTGCTGACCAGCTTTGAGATTCTAGACTGAGGACAGAATTCTTTGAAAGCTGCATGCTTAAGATTTCCAGTGATTTTGTTTATGGATTTATTTATTTGTACTTCCCACTCTCCTCAAAGACTGTCCCAAGTTACTCAAAGAGTAGACATTGAAGTGAAAGCTCTCAATCCTGGCAAAAGCTGTTGGATTTTCATCAAGCTGATGTACTTGGTCCTCAAATACGGAATATTTGAATGTATGCCTAGAACAGAAAGCAGTTTCTCTGGCTCCATTCCCAGGCATGAACTTTGTTTTTCTAATCCCTTTAAGAAAATAAGACTCTAGAGCTGACTCCTCAGACCTTTCTTGAGCATGCCAACTTGCTTTCCCCAGCACACTGTACTTAATGTTGTTTATGTAGATTGTCTTAAGCAATTCCAGCCATAAGGATATTCTAGATTTATAATTTAGGAACAAGTTCATGACCTAAAATGAATCTTCTAACATAATTACTTTCCAGTTTCACCTTCACAGAGAGCAATAATAACCTTTACCTCTGAATCACTGACTAGAGTTGTACTGCTAAATAAATGAATTCTTCTCTATTTCTCATCCCTGGTGACATAAACTGGCACACGTCCACAGTATATGGCATTCAGCTCTAAGTCAGGGCCCCACATGCTGCCCCATGACCCTAAGATATACGTAATTTTTGTGAGTAGTTTTTTCAGTCCAGAGTACCTACAATAATGTGAGGACAATATTTCAGCTTAGCAGAGTATTGGAACAAAAGTACGGGCATGCAGTGGTGTGCTAAGAATGTTATTAGAAGAAGCTATAGAGCAAAGAGAGACAAACCCGGGGCACACTTGTCCAATATGCCTAGTGAGAACTAGTATCCCATCAATTGGCCCCTGTCTGGCGAATGTTCTTCTATGAACTCTGTCCAGGCAGTGTGCTACAGAGATCTAGTTTGCTTCAACCACATATGTGCTTTGTGAAATGTAGGGATGACCAGCCCTACAGCATTCAGCTTGGTCCTTTTTTAAATGTAACCACTGAGCCTGTCACCTGCGTCAGGACTGCAGCATCTTCTTTTGGTGGCAGCTGGCTCCTCAAACATCTGAACACATGCCCTGGGATTCTGGGCTTCATGGTGCCCTCCTGATAGTAACTTATGGCCACTGTGGGCCCAGAGGAAGGGTGGAGTTACTTTATGCGGAAACCAGAGTGCAAAGAGAGATGGCAAGATGCTGGACTCTCTCTCTGCCATAGGAGCAGACACAACCAGGGCATGCCCCTAGAACAAACAACTCAAAACCACATCCAAGCCCAGAAGTGCAGACACTGTCACAGTTAATCAGGATGAATTTGCGCAGACTTCTTCCTTGCCCAAAGCTTCCTGTCTTACCCTGTCAGCCCCTTGGGTTTATGTACTATCATGCACATTTGTTTTCTTGCTTTGCTTTTGTGCATTTTCTAGTGCCATTTCCTTTCACTGCATAAAAACAAGGGAACTGTAGAAACCAAAGGAACATTTCCTAGATTAAGATGGCTTATTATTCCAATGTGTTTGTATTGAACAACATTGAACTATTCTTTGCCTGACAAATAAGTGACACATCTGGGACTGAGAAACCTCAGATCTTCTGCATTGTAGCCTTATCTATAACATCAGAAAGTCTCTATAAGCTGCTAATAGGTGGCTCATGCAAAGCATTCAAGTTCCAGAACTCATTAATATTATTTCTCTGCAGGTTGTGCTGTGTGCTTAGCACAATTATGAATGTCACAAGGTGCTACAGAAATCTTGGCAGGATGGGCATCTTCTTTCAGTTTCTCTAACAAAATGCAAAGTTAAAATACTGAAACTTGCACTTTTAAATCAATCCCTGTGTCTGTGTTTCAATTTCTTTCATGTTTATCAAAATCATTGTTCTGTTTACTCAGAACAGAACATGAGCATGGTTCAGTGCCCCTCCGTGTCTCTGACACCAGTAGCTCCTGCACCATTGGCATGTGACTTCTCAGGGGCTCAAGAACTTGTGAGTGACCCCTTCTTGGCATTACATCACTCATTTCAGATGAATTGTCATTGTTGCTTAACTGTGAGTGGATACTTTGAAAAAGGAAACCTTTCTGAAAGGCTTTTTTACTAAATTGTTGAACATTTTGAACTTATTAATTTCTCCAACATTTCATTTCGCCAAAGTCAGTTTAAACATAATTTCTGACTGCACAACTGCTGAATAGGAAATTTTGAACATTCTGTCTTTTCTCATCATAAGGTGTTCCTTTCAAGACCAGCATTTGTCTTCATTGCTTTGGGAGTTTTTTCATGTGAATAATATACTTTGATTGACTGAGCACAGTCTTTGTTTCCTAGGTCGCAGGATGGCTGTCATTCTGTGCTAACATAACCCTCTGATACATCTCTCTAAAGGTAAAAATTATATTCGTGGTATATGAGAAAATCTAAAGATATGAAAAAATGTCCCTATAATAGTTATTGATGAGTACCAAAAAATTATTTTCTGATGTGGTGTAGTTTTCCTTCATTATCAGATGTAGAAGAAAATTTTCCAAGAAGTAATCATCCATAAAATACACTTTCTTCTACTGTGAAAAAAAAACAAGAACAACAGCAACAACAACAGCAATAACATGAAGTTTTGAAAGAAATTAGCACAGGATATTTACCAAACTGTATTCTTGGAAGTAGAGTCCTCTTTTTCTTAACAGCTTGGTGGAAAGGAAGAGAAAAAAGATACTGAGTAATTTTGAGCATTCTTTATTTTTTTCTTGATTGTCTCACATTTCCATGCTAAATTTTGTTGTACAATTGATGAACTAGAAACAATGCAATTATTAAACTAGAAATTATATTTGATCAGCTATAGGTCTAGCCAAAACAGTTCCCAATGTGTGACATGCTTGCTTGAAAAAAAGGCATTTAGACGTACATCTATTTATATACATTTATCTAGAAATTTTTTAGACTATCAGTTGTATTGATAAATGGAAAATATGGGAGTAGAATTCTATTCTGCCCTAATAAAAAGTCTCAATTTTAAGAAGCAAACTCTGGCTATTATTTATATCACTGGTAAATTCATTGCCTCATACTTATATCCTGTAGTCAGCAAATCCTTGCTAAAATCTTTAGTGTGTCTGAGAGACCAGATAAAGTGTGGCAGCAGTAGACTGAACAATTAAGTAAGTGAATCTTATTAAAGTTTTCTCTGACTGGAAATTAAATGCCAAGTGAGTGAATGGAAATGTATTATGAAGAGAAGTCAGAAGCAAAGCATTATAGACAGTTTGGCTATGCCTACACTTATCATTCCTAATACATTTCTCAGTGTAGTTTTAACAGTTTTAGAGTTATTTGAGAAAATGTTCAAATAAGACAAAGAATCCAGAAACAACTGCAGAAAGTTAGCGAAGACAGCAGTGAAAAGATGCAAGTATCTGGGAACCTGGAAGACTTTTATGCCTGAGGGTTTCATGAGGAGCAATTAAGATCTTTTTTAACTTTGCACATCTATATATGGAAAAAAATCTGAGCTTGTAGTTTTCTAGTTTTCAGGAGAGGCAGAAAGACAGATGTTAAAGTCATTTGAGCAAGCAGAAAGTAGCTTCCAAAGCTGATGAATTTTTGGAGTACAAATATATTATCCAGACTTTAGACCTCTAATTCATGTGTGCTGGACTACATTCCTAGCTGCCATATTTCAGTCAGAGAATGATCTTGACCCATAAAGGTCATGGAATCTGATTTATTGAAAGATGTACATGCCAATAATTGCCAAAAGAAGCCAGTGATGATTGCTGAACATCTCAGGGGTGATGCTGGAGACCATGATTTCAAAAAGAACGTGTTCAACAGCACCTGTTGGACAGCAGGTGCTTTAGTATTCGGTTGAGCTAGGCACTGTGGAGTTCTCCAGCTCATATTTTAACATCTTTTTGCAAGTGCAGGAGAGGTAAGAACAGTGGCTTTTCTTCTGTGTGAATTCCCTCCTTTTCTGTCAGCAAAGCTATGGGTGGTAACCTTGCATAGTAAATACAATCCACTGTGATTATCATTTGAGTCATTGGCAAGGCCAGGGGCAGTTGTATAGCCATTTCTCCCCCAACAGGAGGACACTGCAGTACTGCATCTCTGATTTTCTCCTCTTCTAATTCAATGGCATATTTTCTACTTCCTAATAAGGGCACTTTTGTGAGGTAGACTAATGGCCATAACAATGTTATAAATGATTATAAATGGGAGTTTTATGTGTAAAATTTCTCTTTACTCTGTTTTCTGTATCATTAATCTGCTATTATCTTTTATATGGAAGAATGCATTGCATAGGCTTTCAAATAGTCTTCAGATGCTTCCATGCTGTTTCTTTAGTGTTACCATATAATTGTTTATTCTCTTTGCTCATGTTTTCCTGACTGCAAACTATTTATTTTGAGCATTTTTTACTTTAGATTTTCAAATCTGGACGTGTTGGTTAAGTCTAACTGGTAAGTGGAACTACAAAATTGGGAAAAGAAGATATAAAAAATTAAGGGCCACCATACAGAAACACATTGACAAGCTTAAGGATATGCAAATCATGCAAATGTATGATAGCTAATAAAGAGAAATGCAAAGCCTTGGGATGGAATAATCCTAAGCAGCAGTACCAGCTGTGGGATCAATGAAGTCAAACTGTGTGTTCAGTTGTATCAGTAAAAATATATCGAGCAGATGAAGAGGTGTGATTAAGTAACCAAATATGAAATAGACTACTCAATTTTGCTCTACTTACAGTTCAATACACATGGAAAAATTGGAGAGGATGTGACAGAGGGCCACCAAGGTGGCTGCAGAACTAGACATATGAGGAAAGTTTGAAAAAAATTAGGATCATTCAGCCTAGACAAGAGAAAGCTCAGGAGGATCTAATCACGGCCTTCCAATACCTGGATAGTAGCTACAGAGAAGGAGGAGCTACTTTATTCACAAGGATGCACAGTACGAGATGTGATGGGCACGGGAAGAAATTCTGTTTGGATACATGAAATAAATTCTTCACAGTGAGAACATTTGACTACGTTTCTCAGAGAATGAGTGGTATCTCCTCTACTGGAAACATTTTTACTTGGTCTGACAGGACCACGATAACCTCATCTAAGTACCTGCTTTCACAAACAGCCAATCCAGGTGCTCTCCATGGATCCCCACTGTTGTGGGCTATTCTGTGACTCTGAGGCTCAAGGTAAAGATCTGATGTGGAAGAAGAGGACTGAAGGATCCTCCTGGACCTTTAATCTATCAGGGGTGAGATCAGATGATAAGGATTAATGAATACTTAAAATGCTCAGAAACTTTTCCAGTCTGAATAAGTCAGGCCTTGCCGGAGGCACAATCCCTGGAAAAAAATGATGCTGTTTATTGGCAGCACAGTTGAAATGTAATTTTCTCTTGTCACATTGAGATAAAATAATTGCTTGCACATTCCCTGGTTACAAAAAGTTCAGTAACATTCTTGCCTGGCTCATCTATTTGATTCTGTGCTAATTCTTTGGCAATGGCAACAGGACCATATCCTCAATTTGTACAGTATTGTAGAGCATTTTTCCGTCCAACAGAAAACATTTAAAGAGGGTGTCATTTGTTGAATTATAATTTTCTGTCTTTATCACAGTCATTGATCCAGAGTAATTGCATGAGGGTTCGAGGCCTCAGTTATTCTGGATGAGGTCAGTTCCTTACTCAATTTAATCAACTCTGTGAATCTAAATCTGGTGGGGTTAGGTATGTGTAATATAAATCTAGTGTTTCCAGAGAGGCTATATATGTTATTTTGAAAGAAAAAAAAGAGTTAAAACCCAGTTTGTTTTGTAAAATCATATCAAAATCTCTTTTGTTTTGCAAAGTTCTTTTCTTTTCCTATCCATTTATATTTAGCAATGTAAATGTTTTAGAATGGAGCCTTGGGTTTCCATGTCAAGATTTTAATTTTAGGGGTTTTCTTGTTTTCTTTCTCCATTTACCACCCATTTTACTTCTAAACTTTTCTTTTTTTTCAACTGAAAAAGAAGTAGAAGAAAAGAAAATAAAAAACCCAAAACCAAACCACAACCCCATAAGCATTGAAAGTGTGCAAACCCATCTTTTTTCCTCACTTTAATGTTTGAGGAAACAGCTTTAAATGAAATACAAGAAGAAAAAAGGGAACAAGAAAGGATCTATTCTGCTGCATAACTTTGTCAACAACATGCATGGTGGCAGAGTACACACTTATCAAGTTTTAAGATGACACCAAATTGAAAGGGACAGAAAGAACAGCGGATATGTTCAAGGGCAGGATTGCTGTTCAGAGAAAACTGGTAATTCAGATGCATGAGTCCACTAAAACTTTATGCAATTCAACAAGGACAGACATTAAGTCCTGCCCCTGGGAAGGAAGACTCCCTGGTAGCTACAGCCTGAGTGGGCACTGAGTGGCTGGGGAACACCTATAGGGAAAAGGTGCTGGTATCCCGGCAGGCACCAAGCAGGGCATGCGCGAGCAGCATGCCCTAGAAGTAAGGACACATAGCAACACCCTGGGCTGCAGTAGTAACAGCAGCCCTTGCAGATCAATAGAAGGGACCATTCCTGTTTAAACTTCACCTGAATTGTTGTCTCTACTTGGGTCTCCCCCTAGAGAAGAGTCTTTGACATTCCAAGGCAAGTGCAGGGGAACCCCCAGGATCACAAAATTATGGAATGCTTTTGGGCTGAAAGGGACCTTAAACATCACTCCCCTGCCATGGGCAGGGACACCTCCCACCACACGCAACCTGATCTTCAACACTTCCAGAGCAGGGGCAGCCACAGCTTCCCTGGGTAACTTGAGCCAGTGGCTCTCCACCCTCATTGTGAAGAATTTCTTCACAATGTCTAATCTGAACAATTTAAAGCCATCCCCCCTCATCCTGTCACTACATGCTCCTGTAAACTGTCCCTCCCCAGCTTTTTTGCAGGCCCTCTTCAGGTACTGGAAGGCCACTACAAGGTCTTCGGGAACCTTCTCTTCTCCGGGTCAGGTTGGGGTGGAAGCAGTGGACTTGTTAGTAGGTACTGGGGGAGCTGGGCTTGGTACAGGACTGCAGCAGCCACCTGCCCCTACCTACAGGAAAGGTGCTGAGACTAAAGACTCTACTTTTCTCAGCAGGATGTGGGACAGTGGGCAGGAAACACAAGAGATACGAGTTATCGAAGTAGTGAAGAAGTGAAGCAGCCATCGAAGGAAGTTGTGCATTCTCAGTCCTTGGAGGCCTTTCAAGAGAAACCCCAAGCAGCCTGGTCTGATCTAATAGACAACAATACTTTAAACACAAGTCTGGACTAGAGACCTCCTGAGGCCTCTTCCTTTCTGAGTTATTCTGTAATTTTATGATACGCAAAAAATGAAAAACAGAGAGAAATGAATTTAAAACATACTTATGTGCACATATGCCACCACCTTGCAAAGGAAACAGAAATTATTTTCTGCTTTAAATTTTAAAAAAATGAAAAAACTTTATATTTTAATAAAAAGTAGAGCAAAATTTTCCATCACACTATTGTGTTTTAAGCTTAAACAACTGGAGAAAAAAAAGTGTTTGTTAAGTTCTAGTTTCTGAGTGCTCACTAAAACCACTAAAATCTTAGATTATTGTCTTGTACTTGGACTTCAGTGAGCTGATCATGAATAATCTGGGACAGGATCAGATCTTTACAGTTTGGTGCCTCTGTGTGTTCTGACTGGGACTGAGATTCTCATCTTCCCGAACTGTTAGTGGCTTCTTTGAGCATTTACACTTCAACAAATACATTTACAACAAATGTAATGTTGTATGTCGGAATCTTTTTGAAAGAAGTTCTATTTGTAAATCCCCATGAGTTAGCATTTTTAGTGAAGTGGAACAATCTCCAGCTTTCCAAAATAAACCTACTGAATCTTTGAGTGAAGAGAGAGATTTTTTTTTTGGTGGTGATTGTTTGGTTGGGTGTTTGAATTTAGCTGCCCAGTTGACACTAATAATATTTAAGGTGTTTTCACAGATTTTTCACAGTTGGAAAACATTATCAAAAAATATTAAATTGAATAAAAGATATAGCAAATGCTCTCATTTTTGGGTGATAAAACATTCACTTTGGCCCATTCCACTGTAGAGTACATCAGGCATTGGAAAGTTAGACAGACAACATTGAAGTGATATTGATGTTTACTTCTCAAAATTTTTCTTAGATTTTTTTTTTTAATAGAGTATGTTTTTTATGGAAATTTCATTTACTGAGTCATTTGCAAGCAAATTATTTAATTCTTACACGAGAAGTGTGGTGATTGTAAGACAATTACCAGAATATGTGATATTGCTCTGTTTATGCAAGAATTTCACACAGACTTCAGTAGACTCCATCTTCTCTTTTTTTTTGATATGAAAATGTCTTCCAAGCATATCTATCTCCTGTTTTATGTCATTTGTAAAAAGAATCTTCTAAAATCATTACACACAGTAAAAAGCTAGAGAAAATGGAAAAAGGAATTTCCCACTGGAATTCCTTAGATGAAAGATTTCATATTCTTACCATTTATCATACAAAGTCTTAGCACAAAATTTCACAGGATGATGTAAAGTGAGAGTAGACTGCATATAGTAGGGGCCAATTTAGAATGACTGAAAGGTGTCCCGAGACTTCTTGTAAACTCATGTATCCTTCTATAAGTCTTACGATTTACGTTTGCGCTCTGCAAAAATCTATACCAAAAGATTGAAGGAATATATACAAATTTTTGGGACCACAGAATATAAACACATCTTCCATTTCTGTCATTTGAGTTAGGAGGAACTTATCCCAATGGACAAAATAGAATATTGGTATCTTTCTTTTAACACGTGTCCCATACTGTGTCTACGGGTAAACATGAATCTTTGCCTAAATCTGATGAATTGGTACTTTTTGCATTCGATAACTCCCAGAGTTCTCTGAGGAGTCCTGAACACCTCAAGTGTGACTGAAACCTGTACTGGTTTAGTTTCATCCCTAATGGTTCTGGGCCAAGAGGATTACAGTTAAATAAAAAATGTAAGTAATTGAAGTTATATACTTGATGTGTCACTCTGTTCCTGCATTCTGGACAGACATATCCAGGGCTATTTCACTGCAGGAAGGAGGCCAAATGCAGTGCAGCTGCAGAATGGAGTAATTTATACTGCCCAGTGGGCCATTTAGGTTGCTGGTGAGATAACCACATTAAACTGTTCATCTGTCCATATCATTTTATTTCTGATCCTAGCGGTAACTCTGACCTGATATAAAAATCACTTCTGAAAATCCTTGTGGTTATCTCTGTATCAAGAACTGAGCAGTGCAGCAGATATCACACTTGACTGGAAGATATAGATTTTTAAAAAAATTCTTCAGGTTTTCAAAGTACAGTGTAATGACTCACCAGTTTCTTTCTAGCACGCATCAAACATGATTTAAAACTCATTTCCATGTATTGCTAAAGTGAAAGGATTTCCATCATTTTCCTAAGAGAACATTCCACTGTCTTAAAGGTCTTATTGTTAAGATTATTTTCTCCATGTTTACCTTCAATTTGTCACTGAATTTTACTCTTGTATCCTAGATCTATTTACTCCATCTAATTTATTCCCAAAATATGATTGTCCTTCTCTCTCTTCAGATTTGCATGGATGCAGAAGCTATAATTTGAGGACTATCATATTTACCTATAGGATTTTCTAATTTAACTGGAATCAGACCCACTTGTTTTGAGTTGTAAGGGACTTTAAAGATCACTTAGTTCATCCTCCCTGCTAGGGGCAGGGATATCTCTCACTAGATCAGATTGCTCAAAGACCTGTCCAACTTGACCTTGAACTGTTTCATCTTCATCTTCCCTGGGAAATCTCTTCCAGTGTTTCACCACCCTCACTGTAAAGAATTTTCTCCTTATAACTACCTTCTTATACATTTAGGTCTATCCTCTTAAAGGTTAAAACCATTACCACTTGTCCTGTCATTGTAGGCCTTAGTAAAAAGCCTCTCTCTGTCTTTCTTATAAGTCCTCTTTATATACTGAAAAGACAAAATAAGGTGTCTCCAGAGCCTTCTCTTCTCCAGCCTGTCTTCATGGGAAAGGTGTTCCAGCCCTCTGATCATTTTTGCGGCCCTCCTCTGGACACAATCTAAAAGATTCATGAGTTTATTGTACTGAGAGACCCAGTGCTGGATGCCATACTCCAGATGGAGTCTCATGAGAGCAGAGGAATTAAATCAGCTCTGTGGACCTCATGACCATGCTTCTTTTTATGCAGCCCACCATACTATCATGTTTCTGGGATGCAAGCACATACTGCTGGCTCATCAACCAATAATCGAAGTCCTTCTCTACAGGGCTGCTCTCAACTCATTTATCCCCTAGTCTGTATTGACATTGAGGATTGCCCAGACCCAGAAGCAGGACTTTTCTGATGGAGACCAGCTCACTTGATCACCTTACAAACAGACGGGCTACCGCTCTGGTGGCAAATAGCAACGTTTATTCAATGTGATGGTATTTATACACACGGTTAAGGAAGTTCTGGCTTAAGCTTATTGTGTGCTATTAATAACAACATTTTTCTCATGGGAACAGTACGATCAACACAGAGTAAAAAAAGTTAAAAGAACATTATATTTACTAACTTAAAACACAGCTGGTTTCTTTTATTATGTTTCTCTTCTGTTAGTCACATATCTATGGAAAATTACTTATTTGCTAAGGATCATTTCGAGGATGTCCAACCCTTTCAGGAGGGACTGCTATCCTGGCCCAAATCTCTAGCTGACCCTTTCAGGCCACTAGAGTAAGAGATTTTCAAAAGTCTTCCTCACAGGAGGGACTGCTATCTTGGCCCAAATCTCTAGCTGACCCTTTCAGGCCACTAGAGTAAGAGATTTTCAAAAGTCTTCCTCACAGGAGGGACTGCTATCTTGGCCCAAATCTCTAGCTGACCCTTTCAGGCCACTAGAGTAAGAGATTTTCAAAAGTCTTCCTCACTTTTCCATCATCGTTATGTACTTCATGAGGTCCACAGGGGCCCACTCCTCAAGACTGTCAAGATCCAATCTGAAGGTTATAGTTTTTCATCTTTTTGGAAATTATTCTCTTTCACATCTCATATTTCCAGGGTAAAAGGGAGTTTGACTGAGATATGGGAAGAAGGTAGTTTTAGTCTTGTTTCTTTTCAATTGTCATTGCACTTGAAGTATGGAGTCTGAGGTTGAAATGAAGGAAATGACAATTTAACAGAGTTTGATTGTACATCTAAATCTGCTTTTACATTTACAATGACTAAAGAAGAAAGGAATGAGTTCATTAGATAATATGTATTGATTAAAACGAAGGATACGCAGCTACTTACTCCCATTTTCTGTTAGCAAATAACTGTTTTCTAGAACCACATTTTTCATTAATTTTCATCACAGTAGCCAGATTCCAAAAGTATTTCATTTCCTGAGGTGTGAATCTCATAATATTTTGATGTTTATAAACATGTTAATAAAAGTTGAGTAAGTATTGGAGTCACTATTCGACACAAGAGTAAAGGACAAATGATTCCATAGTATAAACATCACAAGAATATCAAACTTAGTACCCCAAAGAGCAAAACACTAATGTACAAATAAGATTTGTCCAGATACTATCAAATATGAAGCCACGGGTGACTGGTTGAAACACCAGCTGATGATTGCTGCACCTGCTAATTGCCGTATTCAATAAGGTGAAGTTTCATTTGGTCTGAAAGATCTGCAGTAGCTACTTATATTCTCATGAGTGATCAGGGTGCTCCTAGATTTTCCTTGAACATGGCTGTATCCCACAGTAGACTGTGTCCCCCACTACACATTGTTTAGCATTAGATTTCCATGCATTACAATATTTCTGTAACTTCAACAAGCACACAAACTGCTCTGGACGTGCTGTATTAATTTCTCCACTTGATTGGACCTGAGAAATAGGAGCAGTGAGATAGTGGAGACAGAAGGAAAGGGTTGTGGTTGGAAGCTGGATCACAGTGGCCTTGCAGAGAGTGTCAGAGCTTTCATGCTCTCCTCATGGAGAGAAAGGCTGTCAGTGTCCTGGCAGTGCATCACCAACAGGTTGTGTAAAATGATCCTTCTCCTCTACCCAGCCTTGGTGAGATACATCTGGAGCATTCAGTGCTAGACTACCCAGTACAACATATGGACATACTGGAATGAGTCTAGCAAAGGGCTATAAAGATGATTCGGGGACTGGAGCATCTGTCACATGAAGAAAGACTGAGAGTTGGGGCTGTCTAGCCTGAAGAAGGGAAGGCTCAGGGGCATTTATCCATGTGTCTAAAGGAAGGAGTAAATGCAATAGAAGCATACCCTTCTCCAGTGGTGCCCATTGACTAGATGAGAGGCAATGGATACAAATAAACACAAGAATTTCTACTTAAAGAAAAATACATTTTTCTATGAGGGTGATCAAACACTAGAAGAGATTGACCATAGAGATTGTGTAGTCTCTGTCCTTGGAGATATTCAGAACCTGAATAGGAGATGGTCCTGAGCAACCTGCTCATGCTGACCCATCTAGGAGCAGGGGGCTGGACCAGACAATCTCCATAGGTGCCTTTCAGTTTCAGCTATTCTAGGAGTTGTTAAAATATTTATTAAGGATATGGGCAATAGATTTGGCTAATAGAAGTGAGTATCATCCTATGGAAGTACATGCCTCTATGTCATTTTATGCACTAGAGATGTATTCTTTTAGGAAAAGATTTGGTGAAAACTTATGTAAGTAACATTTTGAAATAGATTAATATTGTATTCATTGTTTTGGAGAAATATACAACTTTCTCTTAGAATTTCTGCCTCTACATCCCAGTCAACTAAACACACTGTGAAAAGGCAAATTTTTTTTTTTTAAACAAGAAATTCTCTTGAGTAGACTACAAGAAAAAAAAAGTTTAAATTTAAAACAAGGCATCAAAATATACAATAAAAATTTGATCACTCAATTAAGTGTGTTTGTTCAAGAAAAGAAACAGAATTGTAACAAGGCTACCAAATTTTGAAAAAAAAAAAACAAACCAAAGCTACATCTGAAAAACGCTTCACTTTTTTTTTACAGATATAGCTAGGAATATTTTGCTATCATGAAATGAAATCTGATATACCTTGCAGCTGTTATATTTTCTAGAGATATTTTATCATCTGTATATACCTTAGTATGTTATTTTTGGTTTGCAACATAGATAATACTCATAATATCCCTAAAGAATGGCATTTTTCTATGTAAAAGAAAGTGCGACTGTGTCAGTTCTATTCAATTTATTATATGCAGAGAAGAAAAATTTTGTATTGTACTAACACAGCTAGATTAGTGATCTAAATTGGTGGATGATAGCCCAGTCACTAAAACCCCGTGGTAAAACAATGTGTTCCACATGCTGTTGTTTCATTGCTTCTCTCTTATTCACATTAATTTAATAAAAAAAAGAGCTACTTTGTTGGCAATATCAAAGAAGGTAAATAAGCGTAATAAAGCTATGATACAAATAATTATGTGATAAAAGAGGTTAACCCAACTGACTTAGTCTCACCTTGGAAATAAAGGGGGAAATTAGAAAATACAATTTACATAATTTTTTCAATAAATAAATAGTTGATGTGACACAATATGTGTTAAGTAATTAAACTCTTACAGTAAAATCAGTCAAAAGTGGCTCAAGAGAGAGCTGTCTGTAGCGTCCTTGGACATATTTTCCATAGCACAGTAGCCATCTTTCTTTTGTTCCATACATTGCATGTTTTTCATCAACTAATCTCCTTCATTCCAAGATTGTAACTTCTGTTGTGATAACTTGGCTTATGGGAAACTTCTGTTGATCTGTTCATGTGACAAGTACCTAGGAATTTTTCTTATATCCCCAAGATGTGCTTTAATTTCAGCAGTAGATGTCTTCAATTTAATCAAGAACAATTTTTTCTCGGAATGGGTCTGCGAAGGTGGTCTCCTGAGCAATATTGCCTCGATATTGCACAGTGACTGATAGATGGCTAAATATGTGAGATGAATATATGAGTGCGCATGGATTCCCAAGAGCTTGCATGGAGCTCACACATCATTTGGTAATCAAGGCTTGGAAAGGTGGTATTGGCAGTAGATTCATGACATGGCTTGTGCTGAGTCACTAAGACTTCCAACAGTGTTGGAAAGTTAATAGATCCAGGCACACAGATACCATGAAACTTAATGAATGTGGGTTTAACATTTTCACCCACTCCTTCACGAGTGCATACTATCTTTCCCCTTAGTAAGAGAGAGATATTTTCTGTGCCACAGGGAAGCACTCAAGGTGTCCTAGGAAATGTCAGCTAGATCAGCAGACTCATGTGATCATTGTGGAGAAATGATGGTTTCTCTCCATGTCTCTCTTTCTCATTTCCTTTGTGTTCACTCTCAAAAGGAATTGTATTGCTGCACTGCATGTGAAAACGTAATTTAAAAAGAGTTATTTTCCCATATGTTAGATGAAGGACTAGATGACCTAGTAAGCACTCTCTATTTCTCTGCAAGGAGGGAAGAAATATAAAGACATCTTCCACTGTTTCATCTTTTAAAAGACACCAAAATTCTCGATTGTCAATGTTGAACATATTTATTTAATGTTTCTAACTGCTTTTTTCCCTATTTTATATATATGTGAATATCCAGACTTAGACTATATGTTCATCTCTAGTCACAAACATAGGTATATCACTTTTCTTTTATGATTTAAACTTTCTATTTACTAGTTTCTTTTTCTCTTTCCCATTTTGATTCACATAGAGGAAAGACAGAACAACAGAAATGAAAATAAGTCATTTAATGCTGCACTTTTCCCCCTACTCTTTAGCTAGATGCTCCTATCTTGAAGATTTAGGGAAAATAAGGAATTACATATGATTAAAAATCTCTTGCATAAGCTGTTCATATTCACTGTGCTCTGTGAATTCAGCTCTGATGCTGCAAACTCCGATGTTATACACAGAAGAATTCAGCTATCTGCAGCCAATATTGAGCTCATCGTATCTTTTTAAATGAGTCTGGAAAAATTCCCCAGTTATGCATATGCCTGATTTTCTAACCTATACACCAGAGGGTTAGGCTGGCTCTGTATATTCCATGAGGTTTGACTTTTCTCTCTCTCCCTTTTCCCACTGAAACATCTGTGCATGATTTCTATTTGTCAGCTGGCAAAAGGAAGCTGAAATACCTCTGTGATCATAGACATACAGTTTATATGATCCATCTGTAAAAAGTACCATATGTCATCTGCTTTCCACTGAGGACCAAGGACTAGGTTTGCAAACTATGTTGGTAACTATCTTATGCAGTAATGATCCGTCTTTGAGGTTACAAATTGCTGCCCCAAATCTCTTCAGTTTATACTTGACCACTATTTAGACTTCTACTGAAATTGCTGTGTAAATATTGCAGGGATTGAATTTCTTCTCATTAAAGAAGAAAATACAAAGCAAGATACGTAGAAAAGGGGAGACAACATATCTGATAAGTATTGACATAGATGAGAATTAAAACCTGTTGACGGTCACGGAGTATAAGTAGTTCTGAAATAAATTCATGTTATCCAAAAACATTTTTAAATAATGTTAAGGTGGTTAATATTTCATAGGGACTGAATTTTCTTGACAGCAAGCTTTTTTACACTTTCAGTAAAACTCATGCTTACAGGATCCAGTGAATGCAAAACAGTCTTGTGAAGCTCACTACCTCATGGCTGAGGACAATAATTCACAAAAAATTAAAATGGGGAAGATCTTTCCCACATAAACTGACTGAATGAGATACAATTCCTGTTTTAAGAGCTTGAACTGGTTTTAAAAATTGTGTGTGATAAATAAGTGTGAATAATATTTTTTTAGAAAAGGTAGAAGGAAGTAGAGGGAGAGTTATTTAATGTGAGAGTTTTGACTAGACTGAGATGAGGAAATACAAAGAGACAGTCGAATGATGCACATATGAAGGTCAGAGTAAAGAAGTTAGAACAATGTGTGGAAGGGAGGCATCCTTGGAGTGGATGATGATGAAGAAGCTTACTCAAGTGACAAGGCTGCATAGCTGATCATTAACTGGGTTCTGTTCTGTCTGTTGTGTTCATATAAATCTATAATAAAAGCAATAACATGTTGTCCTAAGGGATGTTATCTCTGAAATAAATATTAAGCTGTCTTCTAACTTAGGTGCAGGTCATTATTCCACTGAAGAAGATTGCACTGAAGTCAATTCTTAGTGGACAGAGAAATGATCATAATTTTACTCCTTGTGAGAGTGGCACAAAATATAATAGGACTGAACAGAGTATTGAACACTGACCAAGTCTCAGCCAACTAATTTTCTAAGTGGATTTTTCTAAGACTTTAAAATTATGTAGTGAAAAGGAAATAATAGCAAAAGTAGCTATATACAGTTTAAACTCTTAATATGGACAAGGTAGTTGACCTTCAGTTGTTGTACATCCCTGATTTTATGTTGCTTGAAAATGTAGGTGTATTAAACATTTGATCCATGTCCTTTTTTAAAATTTTTTTACTCATAGTTTCTTTGATTGATGGCCACAGTAGGTACTTTTGTTCTATGAAAAATGTAAAAGGTAAAGATCTGCTTAAAGTAAGCCTCTCAAAAGTTTGTATCTGCTGTGCAATAACATTTATAATTGCCAGATTAAAAAAAATCTTCCTGAGTATAATCTTTTTTCTATGATTCATTAATATATACCGTCAGAATATTGATTCATGCACGTTAACTTTCAGAATCAGGTATATTGCTCTGATTTATGTATTCTGCATATGAAAGGTATTTAAAAATCTTAAACTTTAGAGTACTGGTTTAGTATGTGAGTATATGTATCTTCCTGTTAAACTTTCAGTTTAGTTTCCTGATTTATGTTCACAAGATTTCATGCTATGTATGGATTGTAATGTTAAAACTCTAATGCTGTTGTTACTCTAAGAAGGATTAGTACAATAAAATATGCAATAGTTAAGAGGTTAGGATGAAAGTAATCAATGATTTCTGCAGTCTGGATTTCCGGCCCAACTTACCTGGTGCAAATGAAAATCAGGAACTCTCTCTGTCTCACAGCATTTATGAATCTTGCTCTTTAGTCATAATTTGCAAATATAATTAGAAGCATTACATTTGGAATAGGGTAATGAAAGGAGATGTTATATGATAGAAATACCTTTTCTCTTTGATGTCAACTCTTTATGATCTTCAGTTGATAGTCATCAAGGAAAATATGCCTAGCAGAAATGTGCTGTTACAGATGCTGCCAGGAATGTTTTGGTACATCAGCATATACCTAATTTCAAATAAATGGGATGTTTTGATATTCATCAGCTTTAAAAAAATCATAATAAAATTCCAGGACATAATTCACTATTATGTTCAGTTTGCCTGTAAGTCCAACTACTACATTGCACATCTTTCCTACATAATATAATATACTATAATATAATAAGCTATTGCTTTTTGTTTTAAATAGGCAATACGATTTAGGCACAAAACTAAACATGAAATCAACCTTCTATGCAAGAAGAGATATTAAAAGAATTCAGGCTGAAACACTGCTAAGAATTATTTCCCAAAAGCAAGTACTTCTTAGAAATCCATTTCACAGCCTGAGAATCCAAAAGATGAGTGTGTGATGGACACCTGTGAGGTCTCCCAAGGTAAAAGGACTCTCCTCTTTCTAAAAATAATGTACTCAGAGATTGCTGTAGAAGCAAAGTATCCCCCATTCCCAAACAACTGTACTTTTTATAAAATAATCAAGGAAACTAAAGTATGTTCCTGACCCATAAATGGTCCTATAACCTCAACTTACTCCTACTTTTTGTGTATATGTTTGGAGTAACTTTTTTCTCTGAACATGAATTGTACACAACAGAATTTCCACGTGTATACAACCAATGTGTTCATATCTTAAAATATTTTTTTATTCAAAACAGGGAGCTGTCCATACTCAAAGAGAAATGATGTATAATATAGATAATGATATATACCACTGAATAGAATCACAGAATAGGAGGGAAAAGAGATTTCAACAAATTAACACTTAAGACAGTCAAAGCTTAAATTATCTTATCTCAATTAATTTCCATACTAATTGAAAAAAAAACCCAGTAAGAACAAAATGTTCTTTAACTCCTGTTTTCCATTATATAGTATTTTGTGCTAAAAATCTTCCTAATTCCATGTAAACAACCTAGACATTTGTATATTCCTATTTTTTCTACAGGCAGCTGAGTTGCTTTGTCTCTTTCTAAACCCTGGAACAGATCATCTGGCAGGCATATCCCCAGTTCCTGTGTTGCTTGCCACATAAATTGATTCCTCTACTGTGGGATTCGTGGGCTTCCTATAACAACCAAACGCAACAGATCCTCTCCTTCTATGTGAGTGGAAGCAGCAGTGACGGAAAATATTTATCAGCCCTTCATTAGTGTGGCTGCAGTTGTATGACATGCTTAGCTGAAGAGTCTGACATCATGAAATCTTGTCTGTTAGACTAAACTTGAGAGGCTGGCAAAAATATTTTTGAAGCCAAAAGAAAGCAGGCCCCAAATGTATATGTTTGTCTGATGTGGTTTGAATTAGTGAGGATAACTATAATAGACCACAATATGGATGTTGTTTTTTGATGTCAAATATTTGTTGTAACTAGCCTTTCAGAGACATGAAAGACGGTCAGTATTAAGGGAGCACCTTTGAGTAAAAATATAACAGGCGGAGGGCAGTGATACATTATACCATTTTTTCCACTAAGCAGTCTTTAAATCCTCTTATACATTATAGATATGAACGTCTCCTGCCTCTAATTTCAGAACTTCATGTAACTACAGAAACATAAAAGTCACAGTCATGAATTATACAAAAATAGTGCTTTGCTTAGCTTGGTTAGCAGCACTTCATAACAGTCATTTCATGCAGTCTTTTCAGGTGCTTATGCATGATTTCAGGACAAGTAATTTTGCCATCACCAAAAGCTTCAATTAAATGAAGCAAAGTACCCCAAAACAAACCACCAACCAAATTACAATAAGCACGTGTAAGCAGTAGCTGGTAATGTAAATAATTACTTGAGCAGAAAATGTGTTTTCTGGGAAATGGATATCCATTTTACAGAAGTGGAATATTCCAGTAGAGAGTGTAATAATCCTGCCCTGACAATATTTTATAGATTTAGTCATACATAAGCACATTCACGCACACAAACATACAAATGCTATCTGAGACCTATAACCAGATTAGACCTATAACCAGGGTTAGTTTTAAAAACCTGCCACTGCTTTTTGTCTTAGAGCTCATTTTCAACAGTTTTTCTCTGACTCAGAACTGCAGGTTTCAGAAAAGCCAAGTCCCAAAGCCTCAGCAACCTGGTCATGAACCACCATGGCTCATTCGGATCCTTTAATATCCAGAGGTACTTGAACCAGGAAGCTCCCTTCCTCCTGTCCCTCAATAGTTCAGAGAGAGTACTGGACCGTGTGGTTCCAGGCACTACTCTTGTCTGATCAGTATCTGATCAGTGAGACTTTGGGAAAAAAGTAAGACTTGAGAGTGAAGAGGAAAGTACTACATTTGCCTCCAAAAAGAATAAACTGCAGGAGGGATTCCAGAAAAGAATAATCTGAAGGGTAGGGGATTAATGCATATATGGATACTGATGAAGTGTGAAAGAAAAAAAATTAATTGTTTGCTAATTTTCAAACTATTTCATTAATTTTAAGAAGTGTATGGACATTTTCAGCACTGCAGAAAATTGTAGCTTAAACACCTAAATAGTTTTTTAAAGTAAGCAGATAATCCTTGCCTGTGATACTTGTCGTATCATAGAATCATAGAAATCTTCCAGTTGGAAAAGACTTTTGAGATCATCGAGTCCAACCGCATCCATCCTCTGCTAAACCATGTCCCTCAAAAACTCATCCATCCATTGTTTAAACACTACCAGGGATGGTGACTCAACCACCTCCCTGGGCAAATTTCAGATTGTAACCAAGAAATTTCACGAAAAACCTGCATATGTTGAATTTATAAACCTGCATATGTTGAATTTATATTTATCTTTCATTTCTTTCATGTTAAGTAAAAAAAAGCTAGAGTACTAGCATCATTATTAAAGATTTTAATACTTTCTTATTAAATATATTAGACACAAGATCAAACATTCTGTGGTAAAAAAAAATTGGATTATTATTAGGAAAAACTAAAATTTTCCCCAAATTCGGAATTGTTTTTTATTGAACTTTTTCTTGCTAAATTATGAAGAACACTTTTTCAAAACCATTCATCTAAAAGAAATCAGATTTTATTTTATGTCTATGCAGGTATGTATGTATGTCCATTTGAGGGTGGTGTGTCTGCATACAAGTGAAATCAGTATCAATGAAGAAAGTAATCCTGATAAATTTTTCTGATTTTACTTACATATCCTTTATACAGGGTAATTCAAGGCATTTAAATCAAGTTAAAATGCTGCATAAGTAACAAGTGGTTTAGTTAAATTGCATAAAATCCCTGTGTGAAAGCTATAATGAAAATTAAACAAGGTTTAATTTAATGAGTTTAAATCACTTCCAAAGTAAATCAAGTCAGATAATATTAAGATAATTTCAATTTTCTGTGAGACTGTCCAATCAGAGGTTTAAACCAGATTAACAATACCGCTTTAATAACTAATTCAGAATGATCTTTCCAAGAGTCCTTCCCTGCCCAGACAAGCCCTTCAACTCAATCAGCAACGCCTACCACAGTGGGCTACCCAAACAGGCAACTGCCCACACTAGCAGAATCGCCTTCTGCCTGCTGGGTCACAACAAGGGGGGGGGGGGGGGGCAACACAGGAGGAAATGATGCTCCAGCAACATAAAAAAGATGACTCAGAAAAATGATGGTTTATTTATATGAGTGCTGATATCCCAAACTCACCTAGAGTTCCCTTTTAAAATCTAGAGATTGCATGTGTAAAGGCTAAAAAAATAAACTATGAAGGAAGAAATGCATATTTAAAAAATAACAGTATTCTTTGAAATTCAAGTGTTCATAGAATCACAGAACACTAAGTTAGAAGGGACCTTAAGGATCATCAGACCGAAATTTCTTGGAAAGAGCACAGTCTAGACAAGATGGCACAATTCCATATCCAGTTGAATCTTAAAAGTGTCCAATGTTGGGAAAACTACAACTTCCATGGGGAAATTATTGCAATGGCTAAGTTTTCTCATTGTGAAAAATTTTCCTCTTGTATCCCATCAGAATCTCTTCAGGAGTAACTTGTGCCTACTATGCCTCATCTTTTCCACGTGACTCATTGTAAAGAGTCCACTCTTCCAGCTTACACAGATCTTCCTGCAGTGTGGCTCTACCTTCCAAATTGTCCACTTTCCCACTTACTTTGGTATAATCTGCAAAATTCATCAGGACACACTTGATCCAAACACCCAGACCACTTACTGACTTTGAGTCCAATATCCATCCCTGGGAGACCCCACTTGTGACAGGTTGCCAGTTTGAAAAGGAGCTTTTTACCACAGTCCTCTGGTTGTGGCCTGTCAGCCAGGAGCGAAGATTCTGGCAGTGACAGCCGGGAGGGAATCTCAATCAGCGTGGAAGACAGTGTTTGGGATGAGAAATGACACTCTGGGTCAAGATGTATCTCTGGATGAAGTGGAGACCTCCACTGCATTTGCCAAGCCTCTCCCAAGAACAACTTTCTGATGAGGCTGCATCCACTCGTGAGTGGGCAGTGTTTTGGAAGTTCTGAGTGCCCACAAGGACATCATTCACTGCCTGCTCATGCCCCTGAGACCATCCATTGGGAACTTCTTTGTCTTGAATTGAGCAGTGTGGGAAAGATGTCTGCAAGGCACTGCCGCATCTGTTTGGAGCTGGTGTGTATGTGCAGCACAGAGCAGCTTTGATTACCCATGCAGGGATAATCAAAGCTACTCCATCTTGCTGAAGAGAAGTCTCGGCTCCTGCTCCCTGCACAACTTTGCCAGCCTCCTCGACCTCCATGTGGGGAATGTAACTGCTTGGTGCAGCTCTTGCTGACTCCAGTCTGGGTCTTACTTCCTCAGTCAGTCTGCTGCCAAAGGATAGTGCTGCCCACCTTGTGCTCCTGAAGGTTCAGGCTGAGGAATACCTCCAGAAGTACTTGTGGATGTGCAGGATGTATAGGATAGTCTTGGTAGACACAGATAAGGTAGCTAGGACTTGTTTCCTGCATAGTTTGGACTCTTTGTTAGAAATGATTCTGGAACCAGATTGACTGCGGTACCTTCGGCCTTTCAGTCTTTCAGCAAAACCAGGGTCAGCAGAAGATGCAGCTGCAAATAGGCTTGCAGAAGAGATCACTGTTACCACTACCACAGCAACTGCAAAGATGCCAATAAATCAGCTTGTTTGAACAAACTTTCTATCTATATATGTCTGGAGAAGGCTTTGTCAGGAAACGCGAGCCCCTCTGATGTGCTTTTGGACTCAGCTGCTGACCGGTCAGGCGAGTGTTTTGTGGAGAAGTGGGTTCAGGGAGGTTTTCTCACCCACTCTGTAACCCAGCTTCCCTGCTTGCTCTTGCTCTTCTGGCAGTAGGAAAGAGGAGAGAGAGGAGGAGGATTTCTGGCAGGATAAACCAGATGTCTCTCCGCATAAGGTGGGGACCTTCACTGCATTTCCGAGACCTTCCTGGCAACAGTTTTCTGACAGTGCTGCTTCCAAGCATGGGAGCAGGCAGTGCCTATGAATCTCTGAATGCCCACAAGGCAAACATCATCAACCACCTTCTCGTGCCCCTGAGACCACCAATTTACATTTATGACAGTCAATAATTTCTGCTTTTACTGGAACTGGCCACAAGTAATAATCACTAAACTTGCAGATGGTTAGAAACTTCTTACTTGGTATCAATGCACATCTATGGTAAAATATTTCAAGAGGAAACTCTTATAACTATGTAGTACTCAACATTTGTATTATACAACAGTATTAAGGAAAAGGAATTGTTGAGATGTTAGGATGGAGCTGGCACTTGTCTAATTTGCTCTTAGAATTTTCTGAGAGAAAGAAATTCTATGGGCTCCTTGGACTGCATAATAAATAACTATTGTTATGCTATATTCAAAATCTTTCTTGATGTAAGTCTGGCTGCTGATGCTTATTCTGTTCAGAAAACTTCATGTCCAACTTTTCTTTCTTTCATCTTTGCATCGGTTACCATGTCCATGTTCCATCTCCTCTTCTACAGACTAAACAACCACAGTTGCTTTCCTCATGCATCATAGTTTTTAGATTATTCAGCAAGTAGATCGTGCTGAATGATTAGCAGTTTCCTGACCTTGCAATTATTTTTAGTTTACATGATCCTTATCCAGTAGGAAAAGAAGACATGCTGAAAGGCAGAGCCATATTTGAATACAGATGTGTGTATTCAACTGGAATTCTATCTTTATTTTGTAGAACCTTAGACTTAGTGTTTGTTTCTTTGCTTGAATGTTCTTCAACATGCTAGTGTTTGGATTTTACTATTAATCCTCAGGTTGGTTTGATAACATTATCACCATTATGGAATTTTATCAAGTTGATACAAAAAACCTGCTCTTGTTATGATGTCCTATGAAAAAAATTTGACAAGTATCTCTCCTTTGACCACTAAATAGGGGACAAAAAAATCTGCATGAAAAATAGCATTGACTATATATAAAATTCATCTATGCATTTTTATTTTTATACTTCTTGTAATGAATGGAATGTATGTATGAGAGGCAGTACATTCCATATTTGAAATAAGTCTTTGTTAATCATGAAAGACAGACAAAACAGAAACTGAGTCTGAATACTGAGTTTGCAAAATAGCTTGTGCAGTTCTTAAGTTTTAATTCTGAGCTTTCTATTCCCTAGCGACTGCAAGTCACATTACACCAGAGCAAACCAAGTTATGTATATTAAATGAAAGAAGACCTACATGAATGCATCAAAGCCATGTTTTGAAAGACATTTAGAAAAGTTTTCCAATTTTTTTCCCCAGAGGAAAGTGCAGACAGGAAAATTAGTATTCAATTTTCACATTTAAGCATAAAATAGTTATAAACCATCTGCTGATAATGATGTGTGCAATCACTATTGCAATTTTTTGGCAAGTATGCATTTACTTATAACTAAAGGATATTCTTCACTAATATGGTTTTGATGACATAAAAAAAAATCCATAGTGCTTTATTCAAATACATGTACAGCTACATTTCTTACCTTGCCTCTGAAGAATGTCAAAACGTATGATACATAAAATCTCTCTTTATTTCAGGATTTAATCTTAATCTTGTTTTTGATTGTCTTAAAAATATAATTTCAGAGAGCTTGTTTTGTTTCATAAGCTAACACTACTGACTATATTTTGTTAATCTATGCTTATATTATTAGTCAGCGGACAGAAAACAGTCTGCATAAGGCTGCAGTATAAAATTTTGTGAGCATCTGTTCTTGATGGAGCAGTGTAGAAATTCAAGTTCAATTTCACCTGAAAAGTTTGATTTTTTTGTATATGTGTATACATATAAATACATGCATAAAAATAGTTTTACACATATACATGGTACTAGGTAATAGTGCTTATGTGGGCAAAAGAAGGAAAAGAACAGACCTCTATTCTTGATCATATTCATCTTATGTCTTTTGAACATATTATATAGAGTAGAAATAACAGATATGCATTCAGAGGTGATCCTTTTGATTACTATTATGATCATCATTGAGAATACTGCTTACATTTACTGATTGACTTTTCTCCTCTCTCATAAATAAGTTCTCAGTTAGAGGCCATATGATTACCATATTTTGGTATCTCTGAGCATTTTCCTCTGATGCTAATTCGTTCTACCTCTTTCCTTTCCTCTGTGTTTCTTTGTGATGTGCACTTCTTCCAGGAGACCTGTGTCACATTAAATATGGATTATTCTACAACAAAAAGTGTAATAGAATCTTGACTGCTAGCAAGAACTTTCCCAAAGCGCTTAGAGTCCAAGTCCCCTTAGATCCTGAGAAGCTTTCATGAAATGGGAACAAGCAGGAAAAGAGTTATAGATGGGTACATTTAAGTCTTCTTTTCTTATCCTTTTGCCCTTCTTTGGCCAAGCTAAACTCTTGTAAACAAAGTTGCTAATTTTGTTGATACATTCATTTATTGCTGTGCTGTTCAGAAGTTTCTGTGGGTTTTCTCTCTAGTTTGGGCAGAGATTACATCAGAGGAATAATTACATCAGTTCTGTTTTTTGCAGTGAGAATAATACAGTAATAATAACTTTTGGTGGTGATGAGGGTGGGACTCACAGATTAATATCTTGGTTAAGAAGAGGAACATCAAATGGTTCTATATGATTTATGATTAATTAAGTCCATTAACATCAGTTATGTTATTTTCTTTCACACTGTAATTATATTTCCCTCTTCAAATGTTCTCCAATAATAAGACCTGATAGCATGCCTTACTCATGATATTTAACCATTATGATATTTTTTCCAGAGAGACAAATGAGTAGATTAATAAAAATAAGCTAGTACCAAATTCATAAGACAAGCATAATATATTCTAAACTTTGCCTTAATCAACTAAAGATTCAGTATCTTGAAACTGCAGTTATAGGATGAAATTCTCAAAAGCACCTAATGATCATCATAAAATTCAATGTTAGTTTTACAGTACAGACAGCAGGATAATATTCCATATACTACAGTCCTTTAGGGGAAGGGATTTGGATTTCATATATCCTTTCTAAAGCATCAGAAATATCTTTGGGTTTGTATATAAATAAATAATAGGAATAGAATAAAAGATTCATTGTCTCCCTTTGCTGACTCAAGGAAAAATTTTATCTGGAAAGTGTTGTACCAAAACTGCTCTAAAAATACAAATCAAAACTACAGATAAAAATATACTGAATAATTTCAAGAAATATCATAATTGATTACCCATTTTTGGCATCCATTTTTCGTAAGTCTTCAAATGTGGAAGAAGTACTGATGCCTAAAATTCTGCTGTCATTTATGTGTCGTTTTCTAATTCAGAGATCATTTTGCTTACTAAATGGGATTTATTACAAATATCTTGATGCTTCTGTTGGTGAAGGTCAGGTAATTTGTGGAAAAGATATTCAAGTTGCGTAAATATCAGAAATGTAGATTTGAATTAATACAATTCTTTTCTTAATGAGGAAGACTATGCTTTTAGGAACATTCAAATATATCAAGTTAACACAGTAGTTAGTCCTGCATCAGACCAATCTGAAAATGTGCTTTTTGTATAATTAAAAAAATCAAACAAATAACACAAATCAATTCCAAAACCCCAAGCAAAACCTAATAACATTTAGTTACTTTGTATGCATGATGAAACAGAAGCACTGAATAATAGGAAAGGAGAATAAAAGGGTATAAATCCTTACTGAATTATTTAAAACTAGTTTTAGAAAGATCTCTGTGTAGCTAAGTATAGATGCATCTAGCAGCATTTACAAAAAAACCCTCATATTAAAATCATATGGATAGTTTAAAATGGAAAAATTAGGAAATCTGCTTAAATCTTTGCTATGTCAATAGTTTCTTGGATGGCACTGGGCAAGTTCTTTAGGATTAAGAGACTAGCTAGGTAATCTAGAGAGTATTTCATTTAAATTGGTTTAGGAGAAAAATAATCAGCCTTTGAGGGGACCCTTTATTCCACAGATTAAAAAGCTTAGACCAGATACACAAGCTTTAAAATCTGAATTAAATGTCAGGAAAATCTACTCCAGGATAATCAATAGCAGAGTTCCAGGGTCAATGTTCACAAATTATTAACTCAACCTGAATATTAAAGGCTCTTACTTAAACATGTTTAATGTTACATTCTAAATGCTACAAGCAAGAACATCTTGCTTGATGTAAAGTTTTAAATATAGAGTGATTTTTGACATATCTTTGGATACCTACATAAGTTTTCATAAATAAAAACATGTACATAAATAAAACATGTACATATTTTCCTATGTTTTTAGTTTTTTAAAAATAAACCAAACCCCCAAACTGACCTGATTGACCTATTATTTTTTTAACCCAAAATTATGATTTATTTTTATCTTTCAACCTAACTTCGACATCACATTTGTTTAATTAAGGTATTTGCTAAGCAAATTCACAATCTAGGTTAAGAAATTAGTTATCAGTGATTAATATATTTATAGTGAGTTGTTTAACGTGAGTAGTTTCACTCTGTGTTCCTGTTTTTCATCACATAGTAAGGTTTTGCTTTTTGACATTGTGGTGTGGTTCGGTAGCATAAATGTCTAACCAATTTCTCCTGTTCTAGAGTTAATGGACAATTAAACAACAGTGTTATTGTCATCTATTCATTCTCCTTTCCAACAATGTATATTCATTTAACTAAATTCAATATATATTTTTAATGTATGAAAATGCTTTGCAGTGATAATATAGTGTAAAGAGGCAGTGACTTACCATGTAGAGGTGTAATAACTAGTCTCACAAGACAACTGTTTATTGTTTAATAAATGAGTGTTCAAAAAGCATGATTCACTAAGAACTATATAGTTGTATAAAAAAGCCCATAAATTCTACCTATGCTCCAAACTCCAGTTTTACTTGACTTTCGTAAAATAGGTTTTCTAATCTCAAGATAGTTTGTCTCCTGAAGCAAAACTTCATTCATATGTATTCCTAAACAGAATTATGAGTGCTGACTGATCTTTTAAGACTCATAGCAATACAACATTCTTAAAAATAGATTTTTTCATGATGAAAACTGAGAGAAAAATTCTCGCTACAGATTACCACCTTAAATACAGCACTGTATGATTTTGTTTATTTTCTACCAACCAAAAGAGTAGTTTGCGGATTGTTTCATATTCCCACAAAAGAAGGAGAAAACAGAGACTGAGTTTACCTCTCCCTTCCTTTATTTTTTTTACTGAATAGCAAACCCTTGCCTCCTGTCATTTTTTTATACCTCACTCCTTGGATATGTCATGATGAAATTTCATTCTAATACTGTTATGCTCTTTCACTCAGAAATAAAAAGGTAAAAATGATATATACAACTGATTGCACACCTGAATTTGAATATGTCTCAGCAATCATTCTAAAAAAAATTCTCAAATTATGAGGGACTTAAATATGTTTAACCACATTAATCTGCTGTTCTGGGAGATCATTTACCTACAGCTGTAAACTTCCAAAGTTTTACTTAGATCAGATCAATTTATGAAAATTAAACCACTAGCAGTATAGTTTTCAGGGACCTAACTCAAAAGTATCTAGAATTCTCAGGGTAGAGAACCCCAGAAATTGAAATCAAGAGATATCAGATAAAAAAAAAAAATTAAAGCTGCAGCACAGGATTAGGTAGAATTTTGTGCCCTGCTAATATGATCTCTGCAGCATTAGAAAATGCAGCCATTTTTATCCTTTTTTAATTAATTCACAAGAGTAATTTTTATGATGTTCAGAAATCTGTGAAGAAAGATGACGAAAGATAAAAACTATTTCAGAATACTGGAAGCAAGTACCACATTTTGTTCTGTTTTCTCAATATATCATGAACAAAGTTTGTTTCAATTTGCAATTAAAATTTTCAGTACTGATAGAACACTTGACGTAGTAAAGTGCATATTGGAATATCAACTCTTGTATTAACCAATCAAGCATGCATAACCAATCAAGCCCAGTACTCTGTCTCTGACAGTGGTCTGTGGTAAAGTCTTGACAAGAATAGGAAAAATAAAACTCTGTAGTTGCCAGTCATTAAACATTCCACCAAGAGGTGAAAGAGGTGATGTTTCCTCTTCCTAATCCCTATAAATTAACAGATTTTGTAAAGTCTAAATGTCTTCTAAAAAAAAATAAAATTATGCTATGTGAAATAGCTGTGAAGATTTTTATTATCCACATATCCACGTGTCTAATCCTACACTGAATCTTGCTGAGGTCTTGACCTCAATTATAATCTCAAGTTTTCAACATATTACCTTCCATTTTCACTTAATTTCTTTATTTTCATTGTATAATGAAAAATATTAAAATAAGTAGATTAAGATTTACCTACCATTTCTGAATCTCTTGTCTACATTAACAATTTGGAATGAGGCAATAGTATAGTTTTTAAGAGAAAATCTCAATCCCACAGTCATCTCCATTTTCTGTATTTGGCTTGAAGAGCATGCTTGCAGAGCAACTTTGCTCTATGATTCATTCCCTTGTGGAGAAGATAAGCGGGATTCTCACCCCCAAAAAACAATCCAAATGCTTTCTGCTGCTCAGTGGGGACACCAGGCTGTGAACTAGGTCACGGCCACGTGGCCACTAGATACTCTGACATAGACTTTGTGCCAATACAAGGCTCTTGAGCTCCTCTTATAAGTAGAAGTGGTTCTTGTGTTTTATAAAAGGAGCAAGTACCGTGTTCATCAACTTTCAGTCTTCAGCTCATTTATGAGCATGAAACTGCCCTTCCAGTTGCCCTGCCATCTTAGAGACCTTCGTCATTGCTTGGACTATGATAAAATTCCCCACTGTGAGTGATGATATATGGACTGCAAAATTCACCAGGAGAACAGCCCTCCTCTCGAAGAGAAATTTAGGCTCTAGAAATTGGAATGGCAAGTGCCAAAGAGCAGTCCATGGCAGAGGACCTCAACTGTTCCCTCACTGCCAAAGGTTTCTGCACTAGCCAGGCCAGTATCACCATTAAATCACTAGAAAGGCAGATCTAGCAACCACCGTTTTGCTTTTCAAACTAAAGGAAGTGTAACAGAGCTGACATCAAGATAACTCAGTGTCATACATTGGTTGCTGCAGTCAAAGGATGAAAGCTCCACTCTGACTCTTTTCTTTGGACATACAAATCTTGAAGAGAACAGTTGGGTTGGTCAGGAGCCACCGTACGCTCTCATTTTGAAATATTGGTTAGCAACAACAAGAGCATGAACAGAAATGAGGCTTTAGTTCAACAGGGATTATAAAGGTGATGGCTATGGGAATACACAAATACACTGATGTGCTACTCATCCATATGAAACATATGAAAAGGCACAGTGTTTCCTTAGCAGATATAAGGAAGTGTGTGCAGTCAAGGAAACCAAGGTTTGCAAGATAAATTTCCACAACAGGATTTCAGACTATATCTATAAATAGATATTTGGCCCAGTTATCTAGCTTTACTTGATGTAACTCTCATGAACCACAAACAACATAAACTTGAGGAACCACAGAACCACCAATTTTTACCTAGTAAGCTGCTCCTCTTGAATCAGCAGTGAACGATTTCAAAGAACAGTTAATACAAACACAGCCTGCATGAATATATCTCTCTCTTGCAAACATTCGAAGTATCTCAGTTTCTGGGGAATCTCTAGGCCTGTGTTCACATTGTCACATGATCTTAAAATATCTTCTTTTCATCTACCACTTTTCCTTAAACAGAATGAGAACCAAGCAACCTTTTTCAGACACATAATGGACAAACTTGGATCATTATTACTATTACCTTCTATCCTCTTCTAGATCTGTCTTATGTGTTATGGCATCACTGTCATAGTTTTTGATAGATATGCAAATAGTTTCATATCAGCATCTAGAATGGTACCCAAGTCTCCTATATCCAGTTTCTTTTAATTTACAATTCACTATAAAGTATTCTTTCCAAAATGAATTATCTGGCATCTCTAAGCACATACTTTTACAAGCCATGATGGTATTCGTTCTTTTCATTCTCATGAGTCCCTTAGTTACCAGTCCAGTTTGTCTTTTTCTTTTGATTCATTGACTGTATCACCAGTCAGCTACTTTTCCAGGTTGCTGAGAAATGACAGAAATCACATATTTGAACTTTTTTTCTCTATGGATGGCTTCAGTTAAAATCCCACCTTTTCATAGAAGCTGGACTGACTTGACCTCTGAAGATCTCTAGCAAGTCCTTTCAGATACAATGACAAAGTTTCTCTCATAGTCATTATCAGAAGTCACAACCATTTTCCTGAAGTGTAAAGAATATCCTTTCTCCTAGTATAGTCTGCAGTAATGTACTGGATCCTTGCTTTTTCATATTCATTGTAAATGTCAAATTAACACATAGTTTAAAACATTTATAATAGTGTAATTGAGGAGGAATCTAAGTATTTATTACATGTATTTAACACATGTAATTATTAAAAGTGATATGTCTTAAATTACAGCAATATTGTGCTGGCAATGAGGTACTCACTTACGGGACGTGACATAAGTTATAAATGCCTTCCCAAAGCATGATCATCAACCAAAACTATAGGTGCTAACGTTACCAGGAAAATTAGAAACAGAGTGTCAAGAAGCAAATACAAAAATCATTAAGAAAGAAACTCAAACAAATTAATTTTGGCGAATAGTCCTAAAATGACCTTTCTCCAGCAATGGTAGATGATAATTTGGTTTTTTTTCTGTTAGATTTAGGGATATTTTATAATATAAATTCCATTATATAAATCGAGTATATACCAATGAATGTAATGGCTAATGAAATATTTGCTACATAGATCTATTATTAACCAGTGGAAACCTGGTTAAGAAAATAGGCATGAAGGAAAGGCTGATGGGTATGAATTTTTATTAAGCTCCTCAGATATTTCTAAAAAGAAAAAATAATTCAAACTGGCCCTCTGCAACAAATAACAACAGCAGTTTTGGAGGCTCAAGCCACTGTCTGTCAAATTGCCACGGAGGAATGATTAAACATTAAACATGAGAGAAGTACGTGGAGCCAACAGTGTGCCCTGGCAGCCAAGAGGGCCAACTATGTGCTACGGCATATTAAGTACTTCATTTCCCTCTCTATTCCACACTGGTGTGGCCCAGCCTTGAGCACTGTGTGCAGTTTTGGACACCACAATATAAAAAGGATATAAAGCTACTGAAGAGTGGCCAGAGGAAGGCCACAAAGTTGGTGAAGAGGAGAAGCCACATGAGGAGCAAATAAAGTCACTCAATCTGTTCAGCCTGAAGTAAAGGAGATTGAGGGGAGACTTCATCATGGTCTGCAACTTCCTCACAAGGGGAGGAGGAGGAGAAGGTACTGGTCTATTTTCTTTGGCAACCAATGGTAAGACCTGAGGAAATGGCAGGAAGATGTGCCAGAAGAGGATTACGTTGGATATTAGGAAAAGATTCTTCACCCAGAGGTTAGTGGAGCACTGCAACAGCTCCCTGGGGAAGCAGTCAAGGCACCAATCCCAAACATATTCAAGAAGTACTTGGACAACACCCTCATACACATGGTGTGAATACTGGGGTTGTCCTATACAGAGACAGGAATTGGACTCTATGATCCTTGTGTGTCTCTTCCAACCATGATTCTATGATTTTATGGTTATTTTCCTGTTTCAAACTGTCTTTTGACTTACAAATTTTTTCTAAAAGAGAAAAAGAGAACAGAAGTTTTATAATTAGACTTGTCACATCTATCACTTGAAAAACAGTTTTTCAGCTTTGATATTTTCCATGCCCTTAAATAATTAACTCCAAGTCAAAAGGCTGAGCAAATATGATTAGTCAATTAATAAATGCTACTGATTTAAAAACATAATACCATAACACAGTGGTAGAACCATCTATTTAATATGATGTACATCTAAGTAAAAAGTCTTCCTAAATCTCCTTTCTCCCTGTAAAAAAGAAAATAAACCCCTTCACTTTTGCAGTGGTAGTTGCTTAATGAAGCATGTATAAGTATTCAGTTTCTTTTTGGATTGCTAGTTAACATACCGTGTGCCTACTGGGTTGCTGTATCATAATAAAATCAATATCATTTTTCAAGTGTGATATGTATAGTTATCATTTCTTTTTAAAATTGAGAACATTCTCTGTACTATTTTAAATAGATAGCTATCAAGAAACTAAAACTGTTTGCAAGCTGGTGCCTATACCTTCAGTAAGAATTTATTCAGTGCACTAGTATTTGAAAAGCCTGTTTAGTGTCAGCTTCAACAAACATTGAAAAAACCCAAACAATTTTTTTTAAAAAAGCAAAGGTAAAATAACATGATATCGTATCTGCAGCTTATCTCAGTTATAATTAAGTAAATTTTTAACTCATGTCAGTTTTAAAAAGTGAGAAAGATTAAATGCTTTATTCACCTCTTCCAAATCAAACCATAGAAACTTTATGAAATAAGTACTTGCATGGGCCATTTGGACTTTTTAGCATCCCTTTATGCAACTATGAGTCCTCAGATTTTTTTCTCTAATTCCAGAGATAAAGGAGCAGTATCTGAAGGTGGTAATGGTTTGGGTTCTACTCAGCCACATAGGGTAATTAATATAATTTTATTCTGCAAAGGACATGACAAAGTGAAATAAGAGGACAGGAACTCCATCAGGGCTGTGAAACAGAAGTGACTATTGAAAATCAATGTAATGACACAGGTAGTAAAAAGGAAGATGAACAATTCAGGTGCTGTGATTGTTCCATTTAAAAAATGGGGGTAACAGGCTTTGGCAACTGGGGAAAATGATTTTTTTTGATAGCTCAAGAGATGGTCACCTATAACAGAAAAACTGGAATAAAAGGTAATGGTTATTAGAACAACCCATGAGAGAAAAGGCAGAGGTTCTGTGAAGTGTAATAACAGCTAAAACTTTGAACCTGTCTTGTAGCCTAGCAGCTTCCTGATAAATCAGCAGATAACATTTTCAAGCTTGTAGATGTTTTTCAAAAATTATCCATTTCCACGCAACAGTGTTTCTGTCTTTTCAAATAGAGTCGAAAGAGGGGATACTACTTTTAGGCACATAGTGGAATTGAATAAATTGACTGAGTCCTGTCAGTTTTATACAGGGCTTTGGTCATTTCAGGAATGTATAAAACCCATGGCGGAATCTGTTCCTGGGCAGCATACAGAATGGAGCAATCCAAAAGCTGTTGGTTAGTGAATCTGATCCGACAGTAAAATACACACCAGCATTATTGTTTTAAGAGTAGGTTAGTACTGAAGAGGACAAGTAGTTGTTATCCCATAAAAGGTGAATTAAGGTGTTGGAGCAGAAATTTCACCAAGAGTAGCATAAATTATTTTTTATTTCCATATTAACAAAAGGTAATATTAAAAATGCTTTTTTGCTTCAAGGTTAAATCCTTTAGAAACTACAAAAAATGGAGAGCAGATATTGCTCAATTCATTGAGTCAAAGCACAGATCATTGCAGGTTGAACAGCCTGGCACAGGTGACCTCTGTCACAGGGGATCGAAGTGCTACTCTGAAGTAAAAGGGCCCGTAAAAGACAGTACTTGCCAAGGGGGTTGTTCCGCTTTAAAGAGAAAAAGCTGTTGGCAATGGGGCACGGGTTCTGTAACTGTTACACCTTGAACTTGATCAGTTAAACTGGCATGAGGAAGTTGTGGCCTCTTGGCCCCACCACAGAAGATATGCAAAACTATGGAAAGTGTGCATGGAGTTGACAGATTCTGAAAATGTATCTCATAAAAGATTTAGAAGTGTCAAGCCGATAAAGTTTATTAAAAGCAGTTAAAAGATGACTTAACGTCTGATAACCGTTATGATGAGAAAGTCCTGCATTGCAAAAGCTCTTCTCATCTAGGAGACAATGGTACAATATCTGAATTGGAACTTAAACTAATGCCTTATTTCTAGCCGAAATTTAAGTGACGGCAGTTAACCCCTGAAAAATATTGAGACAGTGTGGATTCCTGCATTATGCTATCTTTGAAGTACAACTAGATACTCTACTAAAAGGTGTGCATACCACAACTATAAGATACAGGCAGAAGTTGCAATCCTAATTAGGTGATCAGACATAACTCTCAGTGTCTGAAGACACATCCCCTTTCCTGCATGGCAGGATTCCGGAGAGATTTGTCTGACTCACAAGTATGAGGGCAGGATTTCCATTCTTGTGCTAATGTCTGTTTTGCAAGAAGTGTAGGCATCCTGCTGGACACAGAGCTGACAGTGAACCAGCAATGTGCCCTCATGGCACAGGTGGCCAACAGCATCCTGGGCTGCACCAGGCAGAACCCTGCCAGATGACTGAGGGAACTGATCCTTCCTCTGCTTAGCACTATGGAGGCCAGCAATGTGCTCAGGTGGTGAAGGAGACCAACAGCATCCTGAATTGTATCAAAAACAGTGTAGCCAGCAGGAGCAGAGAGGTGATTATGCCCCTCAGTGCTGGTGAGGCTACACCTTGAATATTGTGTTCAGCTTTGGACCACTCACTACAAGAAAGTCATTAAGGTGCTGTAGCATGTCCAAAGAAGAGCAACAGATGTGGTGAAGGTTCTGGAGAACAGGTCTTATAAGGAACAGCTGAGGGAACTGGGGTTGTTTAGGCTCGAGAAAAGAAGGCTAAGTGGAGACATTGTTGCTCTCTACAACTACCTGAAAGATGTTTGTAGCAAGGTGGGTCCTGGTGTCTTCTGCCACATAACAAGTTGTGGTACAACGGACTTGTTAGGCCTTGTGGATGACAATTACTGAACTTTGCAACAGGGAGTGGCACAAACAACTGTATCTAGTGAGACAGAAGGAGCATGTGGTAGGTAGTCTTAACTCTCAAATCAGCTAAGTGACACTTGGGGTGAGATGGAGGCATCACAACCTGATGTTGTGTAAGTTAAGAGCAGAAACACCTCCCCAAACACATGCATTGAACTCCCCACCTCAAACAATGAGCTGCCACTTCTGATGACATAAGCAGCCTTGCCAAGGGTCAATCAACACATACTAATTGACTTAGTCCCGCCTCACCAAGAGGTGCCAAAAATTTTTAACAAAGCATAAAATTGGCACCCGAAAGCGCTTTCTTTAGGGGGAAAAAATGACCTCATTACCTGATGGACAGGTTGATGGGCCTGGACCTCTCTTCCCTCCACCATGAAGGAACAACTTTTGGTAAGAATTGTGCACCTCTTACTCTGTCATATGTTCCCTAAGAAAATAACTACTAACTTGAGGATTTATTGTTACTTGTTCTCATTGTTAACAGTTATAATCATCTAGCACTAAGGCCATAAGTCAATTTATCCATGACAATCTCAAACTTGTTTCAATCTGTCACTTGGATTAAATTATTGCTGCCTCCAGAAAAACATGTAGAAGCATACCCACATAATCCATTAGTCATAAATCATCACCAAGGTCTGGGAATAGACCAGTCACACATAAGCTCCTCTCTGAGGGGGAGCTTAGAATGCAAGGGGATCCATTTAAACTTCATGACCCTATGGGAGGGCAACCCTCAACCAACTGTCAGAACTTTAGCTATTTAACATGACACAAGTGATAGGATGAAAGGAAATGGCCTCAAGTTGCAACAAGGGAGGTTTAGATTGGATATTAGAAAAAAATTCTTTACGGAAAGAGTGATGAAGCATTGGAACAGGTTGACCAGGGAAATGGAGTCATCATCCCTGAACGTGTTAAAAATGGCACTTCAGGACATGGTTTAGTAGAAATGGTGATGTTTGGCTGACATTTGGATGTGATGATCTTAGAGGTCTTTTCCAACCCCAATGATTCAATGATTCTCTAAGGACACGTGAAACACACCCCAAATAGCCGAAGCTGCAGCCTCTCTTTCCCTCGCGCTCATCCCCAAAAGTTCTGATTCTACAGCTGCCCTGAAATGTCTCTCTTTTGGTGGTTCATAGTAACACCCAATCAATTTTTTTAAGAACTTAGTATACATCTACATAGGTTCTCTGAATTTTGAATGTGTTTTTTAAAACACTATCATCAATAGAGCCTCTATAAAATGGCAAAGCAGTAGAATATCGTGATGCAGGCCTGATATGAAGCTGAGGTGGTATCCTCTCTTCAGCATAGACCAGTCTATGACAATGTACAATAGAATTTAGACATCACAGTTCTATGCACCTCTGAAAAGTTTTCATCTTTCCTTGCCTAAACCAGAAGAGTGAATTAACTTGTGAAGATAGAAGATTCTCTCCATTAACTCTAGACAGAACTTCAGAAGTCTAGATTAGACAAATTGCACAGATGATAATATGTGAATGTCATCCATTGTTGTCTAGCTTCTGACTTTTTAAAATATTATTTAAATATTACAATTTTACAGCAGAGATACAATCTTTAAAGTATTGCATTTAAAACTAGTGGTAATATGTTTTGCTGTGTCTGTAATTTTTGTGCCTGTCTTTGTAAGTCACTCATGAATCCAATTGTTCTCAGACTATAGAGTGAATACTGCAGTTTAATAGTATGATAGATACATAAATGCATAGTCATTATTATAACAGTGACTGTACCCACAAAATAAGGAGCAAATCCTATTTAATTGATTGGCATAAATGTCAGAGTAATGTGCTTTCAGGAGCTGGCTCTTTGACTTGGAATTTGGAACTTGCAATTTGAGTTAACTAAGTTTTGGTGATCTCTCTTTCAGTGGTTTGGGTCCTAATTCTTAGATATGTAACTTCTGTTCATTTTTAATTATGTATAAACATAGTACTTTGGACTGCTACATCTTGGCTCTAGCTTCACATTTAGAATGTAAACTAAGGGGAGGTAGGAGAGTATTTTTCATTTCAAAGGAAACTTTCTTCGAAGTATTTAAAACCTTCATATTTTTTCAATCACAGAAATTTCAAAACAGTTTTAAAAACATCTTTCAACTTTAACCCATAAAATCAATGTACTTGAGAATTTGAGATAAGATTTAGTTTGGAACATACAGAATGAAACACGAATATGAAACTATTCATGCAGTTACAATCTCCATCATGGCATTATTTTGTTTAGAGGTAGAATACTGTACATGATGAAAATTTTTTTTTATTTAAATGATGCAATGAGAAGAAACATAATTTATATTTTGTCATTTGGTTGTCATTCTAAATGAAAACAGTCCTATTTCTGAAGGATAGATAGATGGAAGGAAGGAAGGGAACATTTTAATGCTAAAATTAATGGCAATAATGTTAATTTGGTAGTTTAAGAATTATTTTGGGAACAGAATGAACATTGTGAATTACAAAGGTATTTATCTCAGCAGTTAGGCAAATTCTTTTTAAATGTGACAGTGCTCTTTTTTCTCAAAGATCTTATTTATTTCTTACCCTTTCTTTTCTCCAGGTTATCTTTTCTGTCTGACTCAGGAAAAAGGATATAGTTAGATGCTTACAGATAAGAAAAACTGATCTTTTGGTGGTCTCAGTGAGATATCATGGTAAAACCTCATTCTTCTGATAATCTGTATAATGATTGGCAAAAAAAACCCCATTTCAACTCAGATGAGGAAACAAGGAGAGAAACAATAAAATAATGAAGAACCAAAAGAGGTTTAGATGGAAAGCAGAAAAGGAAGAGAAACAAGAGAATAAATAAAAACAGAAGGGAGAAAATGGGGGAAAATTTGAAATGGTCTAAATGGTCTAAAAGTGCTTTTTAACCAAACATAAGGTATTTTTACAATTTACCTGTAGGACTAAATTTTATATGTTTGCAGTAGGGACACTAAAATGGGAAAAGAAGGTCTAATGTGCAATATTAGATTTTCAAAAACCAGTCCAGGAACCTTGATGATTATCTGCATCAGCCAGCAGCAGTTTTTCCATGAAGGCACCAGACACACTCTATCTGGACTTCCAGTGGGATCATTTCATTATTTAAGGACCATGAATTGAATCGAGGCCATTTCTAGTTAATGAAAAAGTGCATGTTAATTCATTGTACTGTAAGATGACTTGCCTTAAAACTGCTATATCATGCTATTGACAACATGCAGAGTAAGGACTACCCTCCTCACCAGCACCTCCTATAAATGCTGTGTTTCTAGAGAAATAATCTAGACATCTAACTCTACAAATTTTAGATTAGCACACTAGATTAACAAACTTCTGCACAGCCATTAGTGCAATGTCAATATTTGTCAATCACCATCTAAATTATTGAAAACAAGAAACAATAATGTAAAGGAGAATACGCACAGATACAAGTTCTTTAAAGTTTTTAAGAGCAGAAAACAAAACAGAAGAAAACAAAACAGAAGCAAAACAATAAAGGAAGGGAGGAAAAAAAAGGAAGAACTAGTCAGAGTGACATAAAAATGCAAGAACAATAGAGAAAGCAGTAAGAGGTGAAAATGGTGCCCTAAAGCATGATTAAATGTAAGATATAAGGATTTCAATAACTCATTTAAAGAAATGGCTACTTAGAAATGCAAATGATACCACAGCTTGGTGTAGAGATACAATCAGTATACAGTTGTGATAGGGCTCCGAGGACTGTCAGTGGTCAATCAGCATTTTATATTTTGATTTTTTTTTTTTAAAAGAACTTGAATAATCGCTCATTCTGCCTCTAAGAGGTGGACTTAGTACCTGGAAGCAGCTGGGCTTTTGAACTCATGACCATAAGGAGGATGCAAAATGGAATTATATTAGTCTGACTCATCAGGCTGCTTGTCTATAGCATAGGATCCTGTATGGTTGTGAATATATTTGAAGATGAGAAGAAGAAAATGCATTTCTGTGTTTGGCCTGGGTTGAGCAGAGGCTGAAGGTTACCAAGCTAGATGTTGTTCTTCATTTAACCCTTCCTTTCTCATCAGGTAAGGTACTATTCTGTTCAGACAAAAGCACAGAGTGATTTTTTTTAGAAAGGTAGTATTGTAACCAAGCAAAGAAAGCACTGGCAGGTTGGCTATATAGTAGATCTAGGAGTGTTATCTACAGTCTAAGAATAAATAATTTTATTTAACCCATACTTTGAAAACATCATACTACTAAGACAGATGCTTTTGTGTGATTTCGGTGACAAAAAGAGAAACATTTCTTGCTAAACCTTACCAGAGCATATATATCCCAGACAGCAGAATATGAAGAGAGTTACCCCCTCACCCTGACACAAGGCTTGTGATGAGAGGACATAAAGGCATGGCACCTAGTTATGAACAATTATGACAATTGTATAGTGCAAAAATGTTCCTCTGTGTAAGCGTGCATAAAGTTTAAAACCACTTACAATTTAATAATTACGAAGAAAATTATGGTAACGATCAACTGTTTCCATATATTAGGTTTATCTAGACATGCAAGAAAGAAGTAAAACCATAAACCACCAATTTTGCTATTGGAAAAAAATCAAGTAGTAGAATCAGTACTGTTCTCTCAACCATAATTTCTATTCGTGCAAACTTATTTGCACATAAATATCTTTCTGAATAAGAAAATCTCAATAAATTAAGTCCACGTATGTACTGGGTAATGCATATTGATTTGTCCATTTTATTTTGATTCAGAATATCATGTCTGGGAGAAAACTTACTGTATAATGGTTTCAATTCTTATGGCTCTAAATAGCATTCAAACACACAAAGTAGCTCTGGACAAACAAAGTGTGAACATGATGAATATGATTATTCAGCACTTGCTGTTGTGCTTTTCCTAATTAAATGGTTAATTATGAAGATTTTGTTTAGTTCATTAGTTCTGTTGCAGCATTTTAGACAAAACTTAATTGTTCTGAAGTAACAATTTGGAGATGAAGTCTTAGAACAATTATTGCGTTGACACAGTAAATACATTTAATTTTATATTATATACTCTTCAGAGAAAATATTTCTTTCTGCTTGTTTTGTGTTGCAGTCACAATTCCATGATGCATCTCTAAGCAACATTTTTGTGGGTGTCCTCGGTTTGTTTTTTTTTCCTTTATTTCTTTTGGTTATGACATGTAAAGCAAATGAAGATCACCATGAAAACTGGTGCTGGGGCATTTGCACAATGGTCATCTTAGAACAGTCTCTCTTGTCCCCTGTTACTCCCCCATTCTCCTTTCACCAAGCTGAGTAAAACATAAATGCATTCCATTTTCCTAAAATTAAAGTATACGACAGAAGTCCTCAAAAATGAACCCTCGTTTCACCACTTTTCTGCATGAGAATATTAATGACTGTCTCTTCACTCTTCAGGTTGTATTTAGAATCCATATGTAGGTGTCAGATTTTACTTTGAATCCAGTAGCAGATTTCAAGCTAGCCATCACTCTCAAAGCACGTATACATAGCAGAATATTGGTCTATTTCCTTCCATACTGAAACAGAATTTTTAATTTTGGTTTATATTTAAGTGTATGATGATATAAATCTCTTCCATCAGTACTCCCAGGAGTGTTAATACTAGTCTACTAGATCAAATTTTATGCCTATTGAGGCATGCTTGTTTCATGAGTGTTAACAATTAAAATAAATAAAACTGGTGAGCAGCATGCTGTGGATGATTCATAAACATGTGAGTTATAGTTTCTATTTTATTTTTGTTTTTCAATGTCCTCTATAACTACCTGCAAGTCTTTTACTCAGATCAAGTTTTTCAATAACTTTCAGAAGAGTTCTATCAGTTTACATGTTTTAGGAAAGTCATACTGACATTTTCAAAGGACCTAATTTATTTTCCAGCAAGGAAAGTGTATTGAAATGAACTCTTTACAGGCCAATATTTATACTGTAAATCATTATAAAGACAAGCTTTTTTCATAAGGTTCAAGGCACAGAATAGCAGGAGAATATATCTACAGTTTTACATAAACTATTGCAAAGCAGAATTTATTTAACAGGAAAATAAAGGATTTGGCAATTGTTTGTATAAATAACATCTGACATTTTAAAAGGTAGTCAGGGTGTTCTTTATTAAAACTCATAGGAAGAAGTTTTCTGAATCAGCTGAGGTGGAGCATCCATATCAAACAGTAGTCATTCTGCTAGTATAGTGGGTGAAGTAAAATTTGCTTTCTGACAATTTATGACCGACCAGAGAAAATATGGGTATGTATTAGGAGGTAAGTTACACTTATCAATGTTACTTACCATCTTACTTTTGAAAGAAATTGTTGTTTTCCCTGAGCTGTAACATCATCTTGTGAAGTGATATGTTCTAGAAATTTTAACAAAACCAAACTTCACTAAGCTTCATTAAAAGAAACCTTGTGGTCGCTCTGACATTGCCAACTTAATGATGCATACTTCATTCATTGAGAAAACTGTTGCTGATCTTCTATTAGTGTTTGTATCTCTGCAAATACTTTTTCCTACATTTCTTTCTTTCAATTCCTACTCTGTTTCCAGAACATGCAGTTAGATAGTTTGAATTTAGAAATTAAATCTGTTTATAATACTCTGAAGACTTTATTTCAAATCATTGTACACAGCTATAATCAAAAGCTGTGCAACCATTATTCTAAGCTGATTATTAATAACAGCCCTCAGGGCAGTACTAGTAACTAGAACTGATGAATTCTCACTTGGTCTTTATCATAAAAATAAAAATTCACAACATCTATGAAGCTCTTTGAATTATTTCCTCTTTTTAATCTTTGTATATTACTTATTTTCTTCACTATAACTTGTAGAAAAGTTTTCTTATAAGCTTAACTTCTAAGCATGATCGATTTTAATGCCTAAGTGTTAAGCTTGATGCAAAAATTTGTTCCTCTAAAAGCAGGAAATACCTTTTATTGTCTCTACAACATGTATAGTCTTGTCTTTTCTCCATACACATTCTAAATCCTACATGGATGATGCAGAAATGTGAAAATTTAAAAGACATCAGTCTGACCATTATCAGAATGGAATCCACTCATAATAAAATCCCACAGCACCACATTTGCTATCTAGCTGAATGAAAGCCTGGAAAAACCAAATTACCTTGGCATCTGACTACTTTTTTTTGGTCAGATTTATCCACAGAACACTACAGTTCATTTAGAGATCAGAGAAAACCTTAAATTCCTAAGATCTTCCCACCTTTCAGAGGATACATTCGTTCAGGAACAGGATCAAGATCAGTTGTCCGTTCTCATGGACCTTAAATAGCCATTATGTGTTAACTTCAGGCACTAACAACGTGGAATGGTTTCAAAACCAAGATATGAGAGGAACCGTATTTTATTGATGATCCCTTGAGTCATCAAAATGCCTCAGAACGCAACTATGATAAGATAATAAATCCACTGGAGTATTATCTAAACTTACCCAATTTTAATTTTCTGTCTGCAACATTGATTCAAACAACACTTTAAATGTTAAAGAAAATATTCAAAGTGTTATATGAGCCAACATATTTAACGTACTATCAGAGGCTTACACTATTGGCTGTCAAGTTTAATATAAATAAATAATATTTAATTTCAATTTTCAGTATAGGATTCTTGAAGCATGTTGCAGCACATAGATTTCCAATATAGCTTACTAACAGTAATAAGCGCCAAGCAGCAAATAATATCAAAACCAAAATGTTTTTGTGTCACCTCTCTAGTTTGAACACATGTAAGAATTGACAAGAAGTGTTATGTCCCATACCTTCATTTTCCTAGGTACAGGGTATGTAGAACTCCCATTGAAAGCACTGGAACTTCTGCTAATGAGTACATAAAATATCAACCCCATGACATTACTTCAAAAGAACTTTTAAAAACCTGCGAAATATAGAACCATACTTTTTCAATAGTCTTGAGAATTCTTATCTTCCTATGTTTCTGATTGCCTATTACACAACGGTAATCTCAATCTCCATTTATTTCTGATCCATGTAATTTTAAAATGCCATTTCTTTTAATCTAAGATGTTTGCTGGCAATTGAGTTGTAATTGCTTAAAAAACACGCTCCTGTGCAATTATTAAAGAAAACTTTGATTGCTTAGTGTAAATAGATATAATTTCCTAGATTGTACAAATAGGTTATCAGTGATGTGCTTGACATTCCATGCATATCTATACATATGTGCATATATATATTTTATATACATGCAAATATATTTTATATATATATAATTTTAAATCTTGTATAATAGCAGATGTTTATTAGTATAATTTCTGATCATGATGATTCATTCTCTCATGATGATACTTTCTCCATTGATACTGACACTGATTAATAGGTAAGCTAAGAGCTTGCTATTGCAAATATGTGTATACAAGCAGCAGATCACTTTTTTCAGGTAAAATAAAATTGTGGAATTCAAGATCATAGAATGGTTTGGATTGGAAGGGACCTTAGAGATGATTTAGTTCCAAACTGAGACAGAAGCACACTGGATGACTGAGTTTTGATTCTTACTTCCCTGCAGTTTTTGTTTGGAAATGCCTTTAACTTATGACACTATTTATGATAACACCTTCACATAAAGCCCAGTAATACCAGTCCATTCTTCTGAGCCATATCTGAATTTTCTTTTAGTTTCCTTCAGAGGTAAGAGTTTCCAGCAGTGCACCTCATCTATTTTTCTAAAAAAATACTAATTTACCACTACTTAATCCTGTGGCCCATGCTGACTTCTGTTATTTATCTACTGAATGGATAATACAAGTAAAATGTTGTTATGTTGCACATACATGAACTTCATCTGAAGTTATCTTTATTTAACATAAATCTATATTCCATACCTCCACATTATCACTGACTGTTAACTCTTGACAAGCTCTCTGTTTTAGTTTGTATTTCCACTCTTTGTAATTTTTGATTCCAGTAGGAAATAAGGTAAACACCTGCAATAGTTCAAAGGTTCTCAAGGCTTAGACACTTCTGGGAGTCTTCAGAGGTAAAAAGGAAGAGTTGTAATGTTTCAAGTGTGCTTTATGAAAGTTAATTCCTCTGTCTTTGGCCATCAAGTAAGTAGAGTTTTTGAGAATTTAATGCTTTTTATGCTTAAGTTCTACCCGTGTCCTTGTCGAGATCCAGATCTGAGTGCATTTTGTAAAGCCACAAAAGGAAATCTGATAGATCAGAAGTTCTTACCACTCTTAGACTAGTGCCCTAACCAAAGAAGGACTCTGTTTTTCCTTAGTTCAGTTGGACCGTTTATTTTTATAAACTCTATTCTGAGTTTACAAATTAGGGCTATTTGCAATGGTGGATTTGAGGTCATTGGTCATTGTAGTAAAAAAATTTTCAAAAAAGCTCAATGTCTGTCATCAAAACACTACAAAAAATCAGATGCTCTCCGTCTATTGTAGAATCAATGCAAATAGTTTCTAGTTCACTGAGAAAGTGGCACTAGTGGAATTCTGGTCTTATTCAACCTTCACTTGGAAGTCTGTAAACGCTTTCCCCATTAGTTTTTGTCTAATGCTTTGTGTTAACTGTCTTTTACAAGGTATCTATTTTTCCTCCTTTCTGTATACCACATGTAATGATCTGAAAAGGTCTTCTGAAGAATTCTTGCACACACATAGATAATTCTTCAATTCTGTTTTTTTGTAGATTCTCTAACCATTAATATAACCACTGAAAAATCACTTTGTTTAAAATAATCTATGTACAAATTTTGTCTCATATTTATTCTAGGTTTGGGTCCAACCTTTTTTTCTTTTTTTGAAGGAGGGCAAAACAAATTCCTTACTGATATAAACTGATCTATTTCCACGTACCGAGGCTACCTAAATGAGAATTGTTTGCAGTAATCAAAGAGGGACCCCAATTTGTTTAGAAAGGAAAAGGGAAAGTTTCATTGACAATCTCAGTTATACATATCAAGCAATGAAATAATATTTAACAATATGTTGGCTTCTATTAAGGTGTCAGTCATAAAGATAGCGTTAACCTTCAGTAGTATTGTCATCAACATAAGCTCTATGGCTTTTTAATGTATTACTTATTTCTTCTCTATTCCATGTCCTCTTTCATTTTCTATTGCTGTACTACTTTGTAGTAAGTGAAGCATGTATGCTCAATTCCACTTGCAAAGCAGACCACTTACCAAATTGTAATAACAAGAGATTTGCTACTGTGTTTTTCTTGTAACAGACCATAAAATATAGTGTGATCAAAGATAAAAAGATGTGGACCACCCCCTTAACTATGTCTTAAGCATTTTAATGGGAAAATACTTATGTTAAGAAAAAGATGGTGTAGTGAATATCACATAATGGGCCTGTTCTTTCTCTTTTTCATTACTATAGTAATGCAGAATAACAATAAAGTCATTGTATCTAACACTTTGAGAATGTTTTTGACTGATGAAATTTGTAATGGCAGATAATTAGCATATATTCTAGCTTTGAATCATTACTGGGAGAAAAACAACATGATAAGACTCGTATTTTTGCTTTGTGTATACCAAGAAGTCTTTCCTTAGAGAGTAATTTGGGATAGTTGTGAACAGGATGTTCCTGTGCACTTAGTCATATTGAAAAGATTTATTTTTATCGTTGTGTGTATATATGCATCTTCTATTTATTTTCCACACTGAAACTGGTCAGCATGCAATACTTATACATAATTTTAGCAAGGTCAACTCCAGTAAAGTACTGTCAGGGTCATGATTGTCCCGATATGTTCTTGCTCCACAGGTCCTGTCTTTAGGTAGGGCTTCGATGTGCCTATCACTGGTATTCACATAGCCAACTCAGACTGATAACTGAGTGCAAAACTGGCTAAACTGTCAGGCTTAAAACTTATTGTCATCAGTGGTACAATGTCCAACTGACAGCCACTTCAGGGGTCAGTACTGCAACCCATAACAGGATGGTAGAATGATGTGCATCCTCAGCCAGCTCACAGGTGATATGAAAATTGGTGGTGTTTCATCACTATTCAAAGTGACCTCAACAAGAAAAAAAAGAAAAAAGGAGGAAAAAAACTACCACCACCGCCACCCCCATCAACAAAAACAAATAGTAGGAAAAAAGCTCATGAAGATTAACACTGCTAAATGCAAAGCTCTATACCTGATACAAAATAATCCCATCCCATTCATCCATACAAGCCAAGGCAGACAGACTAGGAAAAAGCTTTACCACAAAAGACCAGGTGAACTTCACAGCTGCCCATGAACTAACAGTGTGACCCTATATCAAAAAGGCCCAACCACATCCTGTGCTGTGCTAGAAGAATTTTAGCTAGGAGTTACAAAGAGATGATACTTTATCTGGCATCTATTTTGGGTGCTTCAGTAGAAAAAAGACTTTGGTGTATTGAAGTAAGCCCAGTGCAGGCCACCAGGATCATTTGGTCCTCAAGCACATGATATGTATTCTATTAGGAGAGGCTGAGAGACCTTGGTTTTCTCAATGCCAAGAAGAGAGGGCTTAGGGGTGCTCTTACCGTTGTCTTCAGCTGCCTAAAGGAAGGACACTGAGAAGACAAGAGTCTTGTCAGAAGAGTACAGTAACAGAACAAAGGAAACAGATATACAAAGTAAGAGCAATAACAAGGTAAATCAGGTTAGTAAAATCCCAGAATACATGCTAAGAAGCATTCTGGGATCTCTTGGAGGTAGTGAAAACTCAGCTAAACAAAGCCCTGAGCATCTTTTCTAACTGGACATGCTCTGAGAAGGAGACTGGACTAGATAGCCTCTGGAGGTCCCTTCCAGTCTTTATGATCCTGTGTTTTTTTCATTCTAAAAGTGAAAAACAACCATGAAGTTTTTAAGTTCCCAGCTTGACATGTGGAGGGAAACAGATGCTGTGCAGAAAACAGTGCAGTCTGAGATTTTTAAGGTTTGTTAATCCCCCACCATAGAAATTTAACAGTTGAATAAAGCAAACAGGATACCAATGTCTATTTTATAGATGACATCCCCTGGTGTTACATGCCTAAAAATTTCTTTAACAAAAAAATGCACCAGGTAGAGCACATTCATAATGACTCAGTCTTGTGACACTGTTTAGCACCTGAAGTAGTTACTGTAGAAACAGAAGATGGGTTCTAGTCTTCTCTGCCCCTAAGAAGTTTTAAAACCACGTCTCTGATCTTCAAAAGAATGCTTGCACCTGCTTTCACTAGGCTGTGAATCTGGATGTAACACCTGGAGCTGAACCACTCTTACTGGAGATAGAGGAGTGTCACAGAAAATGATAGGGTGAAATTAATGGTTTAGATATCTAGATTTCTTGACTGAGAAGGAAATATATGAAATACATCGAGTGTATATAAAAAAAGTAATCATAGATTTGCAGGTTGTTGACTTATTTACTAAATCCTTTCTTTTATTCATGCCAAAAATCTGCACTACATGCTTCTGAAGTATATCACCGAAAGTAACATGGAATTTTCTAGGAAGGGTTATCTCCTAGTTATAGAATATACAATTGATGCATTAATGTCTAAAATAGCTAACACAGACTGCAACACAATAATGAAGACTATGTAGAAGCAAATATTAACAGGAAAAAGTAAATACAGCTCTTAGCTAGAAGATGTAGTAAGTAATGGAGTCTAAAATCAGCTTAAGCCACATATTTTATGATTCTAAGGTCTGATATTTGTTTATTTTGATAATTTATTTGAAAAAAATTGAATTAATTTCCTAATATTTAAGTTTCTAATGACTAAAGTTGATTGATTAATTTATTGATTTGTTCTATTTATCCTTTTTTTTTCCTACTCATGTAAAATATTTATGTTATATTATCCATCCAAGATTTTTTATACCAGCTAGCTAACACTCAACAACATCTTATAATGCCTCCTGGTAGGAGAAGTGATGCAACCCCATTCTATTAATGGAGACATAAAGAAAGGTTCAAAGCCAGAGCCAGTGAAAACTGCGGGGAATGGCTTTATCGTACAGTCTTGGAAATAACCTACCATAAAGATATCTGAGCTGATTTTAATTAGTAAGCTTTAGTACAAGCACCAATCTTGTTGACCTGCCTGGCATAGATCTCTGCAAGCTAATTTGTTCTGCTACTCAATATTTTCTCATAAGATGCTTATAGGTAGGTACAGAAATATTTTAGTCACCTGAGTTCAAGAACTGTGGTCATGAAAATAGTCATTCTGAATTTGAATTATGCACTCATTCATTACTATGCCTATGGGGTTACAAGAATGGAATAATAACCTAACACAATCTTCTCCCTATACCCGTCCATAATTGCCAAGAAAACTAAACTAAAGGGCATTTGAACTCTCTTGAACTATGCAAATCTTGAATTTTTTTTTGTATATGACTATGTAGAGCTTTGCACAGAGCTTTCATAGGCAGGATACAAACCTAGAAGTTTTTAAATGTTTTTTTAGCTTTTTGACTATCAACTGACCATCCTTTCTCACACACCCCTTTTTTTCCATTTCTGTAATATCACTGAAATAGTCTCTATTTCATGGGACTATCTTCTGTGCCATTTCCCCAATGTTTCAAAGCACTTTCAATATAAGTAAGCTGTAAATACATTTAAGACTGCATAAGTAGTCAATTTGATTATGTAAACTCCTGTGTTAAGAAATCACTAAATATCTCCAGAAATAAATACACTATACATAAATATACAATTTGCTCCTCAGCAGAAGATATTTTATGCCAGACCCTGGAACGCTTTAGCTGACTGTTACTTGTTATTTTAATTATCTGCTTGTATACCTAGAATTCACTTTTCAATAATTCAAAATGATATTAATTACATAAGCCAGAGATAATAAACTTTAGAGATATCTCCTCATTCCAGAAAGAAAAAGATATTTGTGCACCAGAATTTCTAGCCAAATGGGCAAAGACTACTTGTCAAAAAAACCCCTAGGAGACATTCTACTGTAGGAACTAACAGTTTTGCTAATGTATTCTAGTACATAAACTGTTTTATCCATAATAATACAAAAGTTTCCTGAGCATTTATAGTGTTGAACATTTTACTTGGTGACAAACCTGACAAAACCCTTCTAGGCATAAATACCAATTAAAGAGAACGTTACAAATCTATTTCTAGAAAAATAAAAATACTACCTTTTCCAAATGTAGACTCATATGCACGTAACAACTTAACAAATAAAAAAATGAAGAAATTTTAAATTGTATATGAAATAGAAATTCTAAAAAAAATTCATGCTTCCAGTTCCAAATAGTGAAAAATCTACTGTAATTATCCTCATGAAGAGTGTATAACTGAGAAAAATTTGCCTCTTGACTCTTTGGAGGGCCCTGGAGGAAACTGAAATATCTAAATTACATGAACAAGGTATTAGGTCGGTTTTCACCTTCACTATTTAGGATGCTTTTTTCAGCTTCCTAAAATTCAATAATATTACAAGACAGTTAGAAAAAAAAATAAGAAAAAGAATTGAATTTATGAAAGAATTTTTGTAAGTCTAAATTTATGTTTCTTTTAGGAGAGCTGCATGTTCTTGATCAAGAAAAGACCTAAGAAAGAACAATCGTTTCCTCCTGTGTATAAAGATTTTATTACGATTTTAGTCAAATAATAATAATAAAAGACAGTCTGTACAGTTGTATTACTATTTTTGTTAGTATGCCTTCTTGGAAAACATTCCTGACATAAGATATAGGTGATTGTTTTCCTTCATATAAAATGTTATTGTCATCAATCAGTCAATAAACTGAAGATCAGTGGCAGTATTAGTTTTTTTAGTTATTCAGAGCATTCTTATATATCTTGTAACTGTTGCCATAGAAATGTTTGTGTTTTACCTGTGTATTTAACTTACAGATTTGTCCAGCACAGTACAAATTTTGAAGATTTGGTGTAGTGGGCTAAGTAAAGTTTCATCCTGATGTCGTCAAACTACTAACTCCTGAAGTAAGAGTTACCCAAAGCAGGTTTTTTGGCTGGTAACATCATTTTCACAGCATATAAAGAGCTGTATTAGCTATATACTGTGAACAACCTACTTATATTAGTACAACAAAAAATCCTATTACCGTTGGATAAGCTTGCATTTTGTCATCTAACTTTCACTCCCACAAGTACTCATATTTGCTGAAAGTAAACTTTATGTGTAAACTTTCCTTTAACAATGTCTATCCATAGATAGTGATGGAGCAAGGGTTTGGAATTAGCACTTCTATCATCTTCTGAATCATTCCCATCTGCAGTGCAAAGTCCCTCACCATCTGCACCATGCCTGATAAGTTCTGCAGGCAGTACAAATACTTGTATCTTATTTCCATCAAGGGCATTTTTTTAAAACTTGGACCATTTCTCTTGAAGATCCTAATTAAGCAAAACACTGAATATATATATAGCAATCAACTATTCTTCATCAAACTGAAAAATCAATAAGGGGTTCTTTCAAATTCTTTTGGGAAATGTTCTTCTCTAAGAACGAAACCGGTTAGATCATCTGTGTGTTAGATATTTTCTAGTATTTACACAAAGAGTTCTTCTTTTGAGTAACTTTGCCCACTCTCCTGGTATTTATTTAGCATTGTGTGTATTAGAATTGACCACAGAAAGGAAATATTTTATCTGAGGATAACCAAGTACATACACTGAAATTTCAGCATTGTGAAAAATGCCAGTGTTTCTAACCCTTTCCATCCCGAGATTAAGGAAAGATCAAATTCAGCAATAACCTTAGATACTAGGTGTTATTAATAGGTCAACAACATAATCTATTTATCCCTAAAAGCATTTTTCTAAAATACAAGAGTGAATAAACACTTTCAGACAGTAAATATATCCTGTTTTTTCTACTGCGCAACAAGGGTGAAATGCATATATAAGTACTATAAGAAAAAAAAAATAGGGGAATGTGAACTTACATAGCCAAAAATTCCTGTATTTTTCAGTTGTGTTGGAGGTATAATAGGAGACATGAATTGTATATTTTCTTCATATGTTTTATTTACATGGAAAAATTGCACCTAAAAAATAGTCTTGTCTTAGTGTCCTAAGAATTAAGCTGTAACCCCACAGGAAATGGAATCTTATCAATAAATCACTGTCAGAAATCCATTCACAAGATTTACTTTACTTTATTTCCCATATTTGGATCTTAACCTTAAGTCAAATATATAGATGACCTTTGCACTTTGCCTTGGACTCAACACGTGTGTAGACTATGACTACATCACAGATGTCGGGATTTGTTTTCATAATATGGAGAGTTTACAGAGGTGCTAAATATTTAGTAGTTTACGGAGTCTGTTAAAATAAAAAGTATGAATGAAAAAGCTGTACTGAGTGATGTCAGGTATTGGGTCTTCCCTCTTACCCTTGTACTTCTTAGGGACTGCTGAATCTGGTAGATCTGTTGCAGCTCTCTGCTCCCAGGTCCAGTTAGCAGTGAAACTACAAGCATCTTCCTCATAGGCAAACACACAAACACATATACGTAGAACGTACGTACACAGGCTGCCACAAAGATCGATGCAGACAAGACACACAACTATCACGAACAGCCCCATTGACTTCATACCATCTTCCTCTCTGTATGATCAAGGATGGAGGACTTCATCAGGATGAAGGTCAAGGAGGTGGTTATCTCCTGTGACATTCTGGTGAGAGGAGAGGCTGAGGCAGTGTTCCCTCTGCCTATGTCACTTTGCCCTCCTTTGAGTGCATGGCAATGAACTTTTTATCACATAGCCTAACAATACTATCTGTATTAGAAGGCACTAGAGCATAGAAGGAAGTGATGAGATGAAATGTGCATGGATTATTGCAGCTGATGATCTGCATAGACAGTATCTGTGCTGCACATGAAGACAAAGCCTTCCAACACAACCTACAGCAAAACTGTTCTCTTCTTCAATTCCAAACATAATTTTTTTCTTACCTTGAAAAAGGAAGTAAGATGTTTAAGAGATGGGAAGGAAAATTTCCTGTTCTACCTCAGAACATTAGTTTACCATGTTTCTTGGTTTGCGGATAACATCCGCATTGGAAGCAAATACAATTAATTACATGTCAGAAATATAAATGTAAGAAAATGAATAAATAAACTAAAACCAAAGGTATTGCCGATGGTGAACAGAAGACAAATATCCCAGGGCCAGGTCATTGCATATATGTATATAATGGAAAGGTATATTAAAAAAAAATCTTGCATCCTATCCTGGTTTCAAGGATAGAGTTCATTTTCTTCCTGTTAGCTGGTTTAGTACTATGTTTTGGATTTAGTGTGAGAATAATATTGATAACACAAGGATGTTTTTAGTTGTTGCTAAGTAGTGCTTACACTAACTCAAGGACTTCTCGGTTTCCCATTCTCTGACAGCAGGGAGGTGCACAAGAAGCTGGGATGGAGTATAGCCAGGGCAGCTGACCTAAGATGGCCAAAGGGATATTTCATACCATATAAGAGCATGCTCAGCATACAAACTGGGTAGTTGGCTGAGGGGGGACAAACGCTGCATGAGAACGGCCTTAGCATCTGTCATTGCATTATGAGCAGTTGTATTGTGCATCACTTGTTTTATATATTCTGCTTTTATTTTTGTTGTTGTTGTTATCATTATCCTCTCTCCCTTTTGCCGTCCTTTAAATTGTCTTTACCTCCACCCATAACTTTAACTTTTAGTTCATTCTCCTCACTGTAGGGGGCAAGAGGTGAGTGAGTGGCTGTGTGGGGCTTAGTTTCTGGATAGGGTTAAACCACAACACAATCCTAAACTGTCATAACTAACAGATACTCAGATACTCCAACAACTTACAGCTGTAAACATGGTTACCCTCACTAAGAAGGTAACAAAACTTTTTTTCAAGACTGATTCATCTAAATTCAATGTCCACACATTTCTATCTGCATTTATCAGAAAGGCTGAAAACTTTTTCTTACTATGAGATGTCATTTTCACAGAGATGAACTCCATCTTCAGATCTTCTCTCAAGTAATCTGAATAGATTCTTTTTCTTAAATTTGATATGCTAGAATTTATTTTCCCTGCCATTCAATTATTATTTACCATATTCTCTGAAAGTTTATTGAATTTCCATAAACTTTAACAGCAGACAACATGTAGTTGTGCAGATCTCCAATTAAAAAATATATATATTTTTGGATAAACAACCAAAAGTCTCTAATAATACCTGTATCATCACCGCATTAGATAAATTTTTGAGTTACTGACATTTTTGAGATGGCAACACCCAGATCTGTAACTGTCCAGCCTGTGCCTCTGATGTCTGCATATGGCAAGTTACAAAAGAACTTTGAGGTAACCAGTCAGAGTACATCAAAAGATTTCTAACAAGAAGTTATGAAAAAAAACCCAAAATTATAAATCAGCTTCTTTATGAAGAATGGTCTTGTGTGAAACAGGTTTTTGAAAGCCCACAGATCATCACTGGATTTCAAAATTAAATATTTTATTTATATGTATATGTTTAAATTGTCACTAATTCCTAACACCCTAAGTATTTTATGTATTGGTAATATTCAGTTTTACTTCTCAAAAAAGCTGTAATAAATATTGGATCAATATGGACACAATTGTGACAGAGCAAATTTAGTAATCTGGATGGAGGATATATGTATGACAGTTTCCTTAGTGTCAAATAGGGCATTTCCACCATATGTTCTCTGATCATCCTTTTTAATTAATAATGTCATCCACAAAGGATGCGCCCTCACATTTTCATCCAAGTACTTTTGCTTTACCACTTTCAATTTTCTGATCCACAATTTGCCAGTTTTCTAATGAGACCAAATCTCCCTTTGATGTTATTCCCTCTAAAAATGCTTTATTTTCTTTAACTCTATCTTTCACTTGTTTTTTTCTTTACTCTCTCAGAATTTTTCCTTATTTTTACTGATTTTGTTGGTGTCTCATGAAGAATGTTGAATTATATATCCCCGTTTGGTTATGCCAACAATTGTTTTAAACTTTATTAAAACTATCTGTTTAAAATTCAAAAATATATGCTCAATGGGTGTAATGAGCTAGGAATGCCAAGTCACTGTGACTAAAATGTAGCAAATATAATACCTTTGCCTCTGTGGAATGTTCTCCTTTCTCTTCTTGCGTACCTTCACCAATACAAAGTTTCTTGTTACTTTGTTCAACTTTAAAACATGCCTACATCATTTTTGTTTTTTCTGAAATTGGGGGGGGGGGGGAGGGTGGTGGTGTCTTTTCACCTCCATCCATAGTTTTAATTGGTTGGTTCATTGAGTTTTTTTAGTTTTGTTTTGGTTTGTGTGTTTGTTTGTTTGTTTTAATTTCCAGTGATCGCTCATGTTGTTAGCCAACGGTTTCACACCAGAATTATAACATTTTCCTTTATTCAAACTATTGGAATGTTGTTGGCTAAACTATAGATAGTAAATTATAACTCTTCGGGAGCTAAGATTAAAATATAGTTTAGATCCCTCTACCAAATATTCATATTCCTTTAAATGTTGTATTGTGTTTGCTAATAGGTAAAAAAAGAGTGTATATAGTAAACATATGGAAATTCACATTTCAACTCATATATATACTTAGACTCCCAAAAACTCTGTGCCCTCCCCTTGCATCGTTGCTCTATTTGGCTAATGTGGCTTGCAAGTAAGCTTTTAAATGTAGATGCAGTGCATCTTTATGTAAAAACTAGTTTTATGTGAACCATGAAAATAATTTGTATACTGTAGACTATTAGTCTACAATGATCAGAGATAAGAGCAAAGCAAATAGAGCCTGTCCTGGCATAATATTTGTTATGCCTATGATGAAAATTTTCTTTTGGCACCTTTAAAGCACCAAAAACATTACATAGTAACTACTGGAAATGTTAAGGTAAGGCAAATCAATGCTTATTCAGTAGCCCAATATGTTTTCTGAGTTTGTTTGCTTTTTTGTCAGAGTTGTGTTAGTGTGAGTGTATGTAGTGCTGCCTATTCTCAGCTCAAGATGCATTAAGTGTTTGTTCATAAATAACACTTATGCTTACAGACATGTAACCTTTAAAATAGTCATATGCCTTTTTATTGATGTTCGGAGATACTGCTTTAATAAATATGAAAAGACTTTTTTTTCAATACTATTTGGGATCTCATGAGTCTGCTTAGTTGTTTAGAAAAGTCAATGTCAATCTCTGGCAGCTTCAAGAATTCATGTAGGAAGTGCCAAGATGTTTGTCAAGTGAATGAATAAAGAGTATATAAAAGATTCACTGACATTTTATCTTAAATGAAGTTTTGATTTAATTCCAATTGTTCTTCCAGAATAGTTTGTTCATTCAGAATGTAAAGTTTTCAGCTGTTTCTTCAATTCCAACTTTGTCAAGACTTCCTGTAAAGCTCTAAGCGTGTCATTAAAAAGGAAAAAATATATCAAAAACCTATATGGAATATAGGCAAGCTCCTCTTAGTACAAATATATCTGTGTTTTTTTGAACAAGATATCACCTTCCTTTTAAATCTCTCATATACAGGACTTCGGGTTTTTTTTTACAGGAAAAACTTTGTGAAGAAGCATTTGATCGTTAATCTGTGCACACCTAGAGAAAAAGGAAGGCTCATTCCTGCATTAACAACCTCATTTCCAAAGAGGATTACTCTCAAGTGCAAAGATCAATGAAAATATTATTAAATCTCCCAGCCCTTTTGCTTTCCTGTGCAAAGCTGGTATTTCCAATTATTTTAAATATGTCTGACTCTAATTTTAGTGGAATATTTTTGGCATGAAGTGGAAGGATGTTGAATATTTTATATAAAGTTGGTCTCAAAAGGAGTTCTAAACTATTTAATACCTTATAAGATGTCATTGGGCTAAAAGGAATCACTTTAATAACAATCCATCTCACTCTCAATTTTGTCAACCATATGGACATTTTAATTTTTTTCCTAACAAGTGCTTTCCCTCTTTCTCTCTGATAAAACAATGAATCAATTGACCCTGGGTTACTAATATTTCCATACTTATTCTAATTCTGGAATATTTGAATAGTCTAATTTATCTCTTACCTCAGAAAGTGCCTTAGATTACTTTCCTCTATTGTGTAAAAAGAAGTACTTTTCTCTAATATGCTTGAGCATATGTATTGAAATACTGTGACACCAGAAAGTATTTTCTTTACCTTGTATTTCAGACCCATTATCATGTTAACCAGTATGGTATTTTAGTTTCTCAAAGCTCATAATTTTCAAGTAACTGGTATAATCATTCAGTTTATCTGGTTCTAGTAATGAAAAACTTCCAAAGGGATAACTGAATTTGGATTCCAATATATTACACAAATATGGATAATCTGGTCTTTCAAAACGCTAATTATTTTACATTATTTACAAAGGGCTAATGACTAAATTCTACTCAAGGACTGAAAAGTCTTGAGAAAATGAGTTCTGCTGTAAACAAAGATGAGTCACCCTAAGCTACAGAGGCAAGTAGTGGACATACAGCAAGTCAAAGGACTGCACAGGTGGGATTCATCTATCCAGATTTGGACATCTATGTCAAAGACACTAATTTAGCTTCTTTTACTTTCCATGGAGACTCTGAGGGACTGATTCATCTATGTTGTTTGCCTGTCTTAGAATAATGTCTGTTGCACTGCAGGCATGTTCATTCCTTCCTCATTAACTAGAAAGGAAGTCAAGAAGATAATCTCAGATGTGCATTAAATTGAACTCAAACAGATCTCAAATTATTAGCCCTAAGTATCTGCTTCTGCGTAACCTGTAGAACTATCTCAACCACCTTCCTTTGCTCCTTGCTCATTGGATGATAGTAAAAGAAATTTCATCATGCAGAACACTTTTATTCCTTTCTTCTTTTACCTTCTACTTAGTAGTATCTACTTTCTATACTTTTCAAGAGAATCCCACACATTTCCAAATTTGCAGTCACTGAGAAGACCAAAAGGAAAACTGTAAAATAATTGTTTCATGTGTGGCATAGTCCAAATACAGATAAGCTATGAAAGCAATTTTACAGATGTCAGTGAAATATGATACAAAATGGTACTTGAATAAGATTAATTAAAAGGAGTAGTTTTAATGAGATGTATCCAAAACATACAGTAGTCCAAAAAGATACAATTCTAAAACTGTACTTTGCAGATATCTGTCTCTCATATGTTAGGGGATGGGAAGAAGAAAGAAGCAAGAAAGAAGCGTCCAGCTCTCTTGGTCAGATAAATGAAAACCACAGCAAACACCATAAATTTTGGCAATTACGCTTTCATCAGGTTTTCCCGGTTATATGTTATCGTATGCTTTTCCACTTATTTAATATGGCAGGTACTCCTCTGCCAAATACATTCCAGTGTATGTAAAAATGTTAATAATTTCCCACTGGACAGTTGGCATTTTCACCATTTCAGGGCTGCATTTTAAATTAACATTAAATTTCTCAGGGGCTGCACACACTGAAACAACTGTCCAGTTGCATAACTGCCCACAATGTCAGTGGCAAACAACTTGAGTTGATGTGTCCTCAGTCATGTTCTGGTTTATTAGAGGAAACACAGGTCTAGCTTGACAGCTGAAAGTAAATGCAGTGGTGAACTGGTGATACTCATCTTGATTTACAGCACGTATCCTACCAAAGAAGTTTCTGTGGCATGGTATCCACTCTATTCGACTTTTGTTAGCTGTGAAACTATATTTGGAGAAATTCTGCAGGAGGAGAAAGAACAAATTAATGCATCATCTGAGTATCACAAATTAAAAAAAAAAAAAAAGAAAAAAGTGTTCCACAGTTTTATTCTTAAGCTAAACACACAAATGTATAATAGAATTTTTTCTTAATATTTGAGCATTTTGGCTGTTAATTTTCATTATTATGTGCAACATAATGATTCTCCTTTAGATAAAGAAGAAAATGAAATAACGTTAAAAGAAAAATCTGATCGTGCTGGTGGATCAATTCCATTGATTCTCTCTATCCAGCAGTAAGTCTTAGAGCAATAAAAGGTTTCAATGGAGAATCAAAAACTTAAGACAAAATGTTGCCCTAGTCAATAAAAGTGTTTCAAGAGATGAGATTTGACCTATGTGCAAAATAAATTACATTTAAAGAGATTTGAAGGAGGTTTTATACATACATTTCTGGTTTGAGTTTTGCTGAAATGATTGATAATTATTTTTAATGTTACTACATTCTGTTTCTTTACTTTGTCTAAAAAAGTAAGACCATATCTCTCTTGTACTGGGGAGCATGGAGCTGGACCCAGCACTCCAGATGTGTCTCATCAGTGCTGAAGATGAAGGAAGGGTCACCTCCTTTCAAGGGAAGTGTCAGAATAAATTTTTTGTAAAACTCCTAGGAGTACCTATTTAACTGAAGAACTTTTGATCCGTTAGATATTTTGGTTTATCAGAAAAATGAATTTCTTTAAACTGATATCTTCTATTGCTTCTAGGTAAACAATACAAAATTGTAACACTTTATAAAGCCGATCTTACAAATGAAGAATTAGAGAAGATTAGATATTAGAAAGAATTATTGTAGTTTCTTTTTCTTTTCTTCTGGAAAAAGAGACAAAGAGATCAGTTCCTCTAGACTGGAAATGAAAAACAAGGAAGAAGGTGATGAAGGTAAGATCCTTGGCTGACATAAACAACACAAATTTTCAAGGGATATGAAGAAGAAAGCAATAAAATGTGCAAAGAAATATTTTCTTTTGGATGTGAGTATTTGAATACCAGGTAATTTCCAGAGTCATTTGGTTTGGACCCATTTATATGCTATAATTTATTTCCTTTCTCTATCATGTGTTATTAAAGAGATGATTAATTAATGGTATTGAAAAATCAGAACCTTGATTCTATCTTAGATTTACTGTTTGGCTTTAGACTTAGAAAAGGTATAGTGCAAAAGAGCAATATGCTCTGCAGGATCCTTAGAGATACAGTGCTGTACCTACACTGTAGTCATTCTTTGAGTAGTGAACACTTTTCAAGAGGAAATTTCTTAAATGGTATTAAATATAAAAAATAAAGATCTACTGAAGATTATTCAGCATTGTAGGTTTGTTTTAAATCTAACTGACATTCATGGCTCACCTCTAGTAAAAGCATATGCTCAATATAAGCTGTCCTGAGGATTAGCTGAAATATTAGGGATCTAGAGCAATGGATAAATGATTAGCTGTGTAACCACTTTTTTTTTCCTGTCATTGCCTGCATTAAAGTGTAATTCGAGATTGAAAGCTTCTAAGTAGGAGTCTTGAATGATTCCATTCACTCAAACTCAAGCAGAAGACATTTTAAAAATATTTCAGTGTTTGTCATAACTCTATCATAAGTCTGTAGCTTTAATGAAATCTGTGGTCATTAGAAGTTACCATATATCAAAACCTGCTTATACTGTACAGTAATGTCTGATTTTCCTTTATTCTTGCTGGAAGATTATATAAAGGGACATTTTTGATGGTGATGGTCATCACAAGAATAGTGTTGTTGCACAGAATATAAATTTATAGTCTGCAGAATCATCTTTTTCATATTTAACAGTCATCTACATTATCAATACTTACACAGTACTTATACTGACTGAAAATAGTGTGGCTCAAAACTAATTTTTGGCTGCACAGTTTTCCCTGTCTTTGGTCATCCTAATCAGAATTAACTCTGAAAATGAAGCAGACTTGTACTTGGTTAGTGCTCATATATGGACACTATCTAGAAACACAGAGTACTGTGAACACGGGCTTAAGGAACTGTGAAAAAAATCAACCAACCAACAAAATCTAAAACCCCTCAAAAGAAAAAATCCCTAAAGTAACAAATCATATTAGCAATGTTAATGGAATCAAAAGGACTGTTGAGGAAAAGATTGGGGGAAAACATTTTTCCTCATCAGGGGAAAATAAAATTCTAGCAGGGATTAGCTCCTTTTTTACTGTATTTTGGTCTGTTTCGTGGATCTTAGGCAGACCTTTTTAATTCTATTTCTTCAGTTTCTGCCAGAGATATATGCAACATTTGTCCTCTTCTCTGCATACCTGTGTTCAGTTTCTATATAAAGACTGTGAAATCCATGAAGATTTATTATTTCAAGAACAATAGATATATGTAGCTCCTGTAGTGCATTGCATGAAGATTTTCAGAGCATTCTTTGAATTATTTACAGAATTTAAACATTATCTAGAAGCAGAGATGGTGTTTATGTAGCCTGAAAATTCTACATATTTCTTTTATGAATGCATACCTCAGTTTGTTTAGCAGTTAGTGCTCTGTTGCATCCTACCCCATTAGTCCTTGAGGAATCTTGGCAGAATAAAGAGGAAAGACTCCAGAAACTTCCACTGGTGCAGGGTACTTCCTTCTGCACATCATGCAGGATGTGTCCAAATATATGCAGTGTAGCTTCATGGATCTGGATAAACCAAGATTAATTTTCCTCCTAGCTGGAGAGTTGAAACTAAGTCAGTATTTTGGTTTGCTTACCATTTGTATTTGTGCTTATTTATTTCACTCTTAAGTAATTAAAGGGAAAAATATAATGCCGAAGCAGTGGAATTCTGTCTGCTGTTTATGCTATAAATGCATATTTGAAGAGTTCATAAACACCGTATTTATTGATTTCTTCTGAAAATTTGAGAAAATATTTCTTTCCTAATTCCTTCCCACCCTCCTCTAGGACTGGCTGTGTTCTCATGGGGCAGAGAATGCATTAGGAAATACTAATGTAATCAATCTAGATTCCATTTGCAGTGACTTCTGGAAAAAACATGCCTAGATAAGAGGAAGGTTGAATAAGAAAGGCACTATTATTCACATATGTACACTTCAGGTTGAAGGAGCTTCTCCAAGAAATTCACCTGTTAAATCGTGTAGCTGAAAAGGAGAACACCTGAGGATCCTGGTGGATGAGAAACTGAACATGAGCCAGAAATGTACACTTGCAGTCCAGAAAGCCAACCCTATCCCGGGCTGCAACAAAAGAAGTGTTGCCAGCAGGTCTACTGTGCTCTGGTAAGACCGTACCTGGAATACTGTGCCCAGCTCTGAAGCCCTCAGTACATGAATGTCATGGACCTGATGGAGTGGGCCCAGAGGAGGACCACTAGAATGATCAAAGGCCTGGAACACCTGGCTTATGAAAAGGCTGAGAGAGTTGGAGTTGTTTAGCTTGGAGAAGACAAGACAAGACAGGGCTACTCACCCTGCCCTTGTGCACATCGGTGGAGTGAGATGAGAGCTGAACTGCTCCAAGGAGACCTTTTTGCAGCCTTTCAGTACTTAAATGGGGCTATAAGAAAAATGGGGAAAAACTTTTTAACAGGGGCTGTAGCAATAGAACAAGGGATAAAGGTTTAAAATAAAACAGGAGAAATTTAGACTAGGAAGAAACTTTTCATGATGAGGGTGGTGAAACAATGGAACAGGTTGCCCATAGAGGTGGTAGATAACCCGTCCCTGGAAACATTCAAGATCAGGGCTCTGAGCAACCTCATCTAGTTGAAGATGTCCCTGCTTACTGCAGAGGGTTTGGACTAGATGACCTTCATGGTCCCTTCCAACCCAAACTGTTCTATGATTCTATGATCACGCCGCTGCAATACAGAAAAGGAATCAGCCCATATAGTGTTTAGGTGCACATAAGACACAGACTTCTTTGATCTGATTCAGCCTGAAGATAGACATCCAGTTCTTATGTATCCAAACCATTTGCATGGAGCTAGTAGAGCTGCTAGAAGATCAGTAGATGTTTCACATTTCTTGAGTGGCATATGAAAATAAGAGCGGAGAATCTAAGGCATCTAGAGAGGTACTGCAAACCAGTGCTTAGGCTGAGGAGACAAACGGATCTTAAGACACCTATACGTGTTTCTATGTTTCAGGTGCCTTTTTACACACCTTTTCAACCTTCAGCCACCACCAGAGGAGGACAAAGGTCTCTTACAGATTCTGAGTTGCAGCTGTCGCGGACACACCAAGGTGAATTAAACCATGCTATAGACTGAGTAGCTCTTCACTGGCTATAATGAGAGCTCAGACATATGGAGGCACATAGGAACTTACTATGAGGTCTAATAGTTTTTATCAATGTCACACATTTATAAAATGTTGACATGTTTAATAAGTAATAATAAAAACTAAAAAAAATCATAAAAATACCTTGAATTAGTTGGCTAATGATCTCAGCAGCACTAGCTACAAAGAATGAAGAAAGACTTCCTCTTGCAACAACAACAGCAGCACTTCGAACAGTGTTTATTTTAAATCAAGTGTGTTGCTCATTGGTAGTGAGCTTTCTTCTAGCCCAGAGTTTACGATGCTTGTAGACAACTCTTAACACTGTACTGAAACAATAAACAATAAAAGTGAGGATTTGAAAAGAGATAGCATAAAAAGCAAGGATACAAAGATTATGTGGCAATGAAGACTTACAATGTGAACTAATTGAGTAATTTACAACCACTGAAAGATGGCTGGCAACTCTTGTAAAAGTGGGAGAAAACTGACAAGACAGATTTGACTTTTATGTTTGTGATTTTAGAAATTCTAAATGAATATTTGACATTTTTTCAGAATGAGTAATAATTTACCACTGCAATTCTCTCTATTGTCTACCATTCCTGTGTGATGCTTACTTGTGACTTCATCCTGCACTCTCTGTTAGAGATGTGCAAAATAAATTTATGCTCAAAAGCTCCACATAAATAAAAAAATAATAAAATCCAGATTCTGCATACATACATTCCATTTTGGGGAGAACATGTGCATAATAGCCTCTTTATGTTCTTCAGATTATTTGCATGCCCTAACCAATGTCAGTATAATCTGAGAAGTTTTCTCTTTTCTCAGACTACTACTACTTGAGAAATATGTGGATCTATTGTTGTTTAAGCAGCTTGAAGTTGCCTCAAGATTGGCTGCCCTTGTTCTTTTAGGAGACTTTAATCTCCCAGATATCTGCTGGGAACTTAACACAGCCGAGAGGAGGCAGTCCAGAAGGTTCTTGGAATGTATTGAGGATTGTTTTCTGTCACAGCTGGTGAGTGAGCCTACCAGGGGTGAGGCTCTCCTTGACCTGCTGGATGGCTGAGCCCAGAGAATGATAGTGAACGGTGTCTCATCCAGTTGGCGGCCGGTCACCAGTGGTGTCCCCCAGGGGTTGGTGTTGGGCCTGGTCCTGTTTAATGTCTTTGTTGATGATCTGGATGAGGGGATTGAGTTCATCATTAGCAAGTTCGTAGATGATACCAAGTTGGGAGGAAATGTCGATCCGCTGGAGGGTAGGAGGGCCCTACAGAAGGACCTTGACAGACTGGAGAGATGGGCTGATTCCAATGGGATGAAGTTTAACAAGTCCAAGTGCCGGGTTCCACACTTTGGACACAACAACCCCATGCAGTACTTTAGGCTAGGGACAGAGTGGCTGGAGAGTAGTCAAGTGGAAAGGGACTTGGGAGTGCTGGTAGACAGGAAACTCAACATGAGCCAGCAGTGTGCCCAAGGGGCCAAGAAGGCCAATGGTATCCTGGCCTGCATCAGGAATGGTGTGGCCAGCAGGACTAGAGAAGATATCATCCCCTTATATTCGGCACTGGTCAGGCCGCACCTTGAGTACTGTGTCCAGTTCTGGGCCCCTCAGTTTTAGAGAGATGTAGAGATGCTGGAGTGTGTCCAGAGGAGAGCAACGAAGATGGTAAAGGGACTGGAGCACAAGGCCTATGAAGAGCGACTGAGGGAGCTGGGGTTGTTTAGCCTGGAGAAGAGGAGTCTCAGGGGAGACCTTATTGCTCTCTATAACTACCTAAAAGGAGGTTGTAGGCAGGCAGGAGTTGGTCTCTTCTCTCAGGCGATCAGTGACAGAACAAGAGGACATGGTCTCAAGCTTCATCAGCGGAGGTTTAGGCTTGATATTAGGAAAAATTTTTCACCGAAAGGGTGATGGGCCATTGGAATGCGCTGCCCAGGGAGGTGGTGGAGTCATCGTCCCTGGAAATGTTTAAAAACAGATTGGATGAGGCGCTTAGTGCCATGGTTTAAACGACGAGTAGGTGTTGGTGTTGGGTCATAGGTTGGACTAGATGATCTCAAAGGTCTTTTCCAACCTTGTGATACTGTGATACTTCAAAGGAGCAGAATCACACCACGAAGTTGTCCTTTCTAAGAAATAGCTCAGCATAGAGAACATACTTTTTGCAATAAACTCTTAAAGAGACGGAGACAGTACTACAAAATATCCTTTGGAAGCCACATTATTATCCCATACCTGACTATGTTGTTTTGATGGAACAAGATCTACAATGTCTGAGCTCTCTAGATACTTCTTTCTAAGCAGTACTATTTAGGATTATAAAATATATTGAAAAAAAATATCCAACAACCAGAAAAGACAATGCTTATAAATAGAGAATTGTTTTCTAGTGTCTGTTAAAATTATGCATAGAGTTCTGTCCTAAAATATATTTGGGGTTAGTATCTCAGTAGACTTGAGAGAATTTGCTACTTACATATTTTAGCATGGGACTAGATGCGGTGACTAGATTTCAAAATGTATTGTCACCAAAGAGAAGACTCAGCTGCTTGTCAGAAGTGTCTGAAAGTATTCAGTCTAATAGACATGACAGAGTGTCAAAACTGTAACTAACTTTCATTTTTTAAGACTTATACACATGGATTTCCAGGAAAATTTACCATTATCCACTCTTTGGAGCACGTGACACTTAGTGCAGCGTTTACGGGATAGGCAAATTCTATGGAAAGCAAAACAAGATACATTTCAATCAAGTAGCCTTGTTAAGGGTATCTACATATACTACACTGTAGGCCATAAACTATAAGTTCTCAGTTGGAAGAAAACTGTCTGCAGTGTTATAAACCAATATAAGATATTTTCTGTTTTTTAAGAAAACACAATAAAATTATGAAACTTTATGGTACTGATAGGTTGGTTTCATTCGTTTTTGGATAAATTTAGCTGAAGGGAAATAGGTTGCACAACACAGTTCTTCATACATCAAGCAATATAATCACTATAAAGTTATAAAAAATTTTGGATTCATGCTGCTGCCCTGGTAATATTATGGTGACGTGTCTATGGCCACAGCTAAGTTCTATGCAGACTGAAGAACGTCCTGATTAGCTAGTAATTTTGTAAATACATTTTTAAAATAGTATATAAGTTTTCATGTGATCGCATCAGGATAGTCACTTTCCTCATTTTTAATAATTTTATTAAGTATTTACAGCTTGTGCAATAAAGCTTCAGACTATTTGTAACTTTGATATAGAATTCACCATTACATGGTTTGAATGCTATCTGAACTGATTAGATGAATTCCATGAATTTACTTTGAGCAGAATGGCACTTATTACCGAAACTATCTCCGGTTAGGCAATGAGCTGTTAATAGTAATGTTCAGAATACATTTTATCAGCATTTACAAAGGCACCCTACAAGGTAGTAAGCAGAAGAACACATTGTACTGTGCAATCTAATTTGATTTTCTTAAAAATAACTTCTTCCCCATTTACATTTTTTCAAAGAATTTTGAAAATCTTGAAAGCATAATGTTGCATTTGTTTTGCATCTAAATACAATTGTAAGACTTTAAAGGGATGAAATTTTGCAAACAAAACGGAATAGTCTATCTATATATAAAGCAGTTCACTTTCGAAAATGTGTATTTGGCAATATATATTTTGGAACATGTTGATTTTGATGGGTTTGGAATTATGATTTTATATATGCGTGGGTGTTTACAAATAAAGACTGTACGGTACTGTACGGTATTGTCGGATATTATAGACTCTGTAGACATTTTTAAACAGTCTCTGAAGGCTCTCAAAGTCTGCAGTACAACAAAAGAGCAGTTTACTAGTCTCTTCTTACATGATGAAAAGTTTGACTTAGATGCGTGTTTGGAAACATGAGTGGAAAGAAAGCTCAGAAGACTCTAAACTTGAGATAAGAGGTTCAAATATCATACCACAATATTTAAGTTGTGATATTTTAAAATATCTTGATATGAAAGCGTTAGCAAAACCTGACTGAATTTCACAAGGACCTAGGAGATAAATACAGGCCAGCATCATCTGCTGGATGAACTGCTAGTGACTTGAACTTGTCCTTTTTTCTTACCAATAACCCAAATACTTTTGTATGCAAATACATGATACTATGTAGTTAACCATTTTATCCTCCACTCTAGACTCCAGCAAAATTAATATAAATCATATCTTGAAAAAAAAGAAAAGTTAAAGAAATACAGTAGTAAAGAATTTTAAAATTAAAAAATATTTAATTCAGTGCTTTTTCTGACACCAGATAGTATAGTCTCATAATATGTCTGAAGACTTTTAAATAGCAAAGTACAAAGGTAAATGACACTGAAAACCTGTAAAACTCAATACATTGCATTTCTTATGTATAAATTATTTTTTATATAAATAGGAAGAAGGGCACAAAACTACCACTGAACTTTCAGCCTCAGTTCAGCAATATTTTAGATCTGAGTTTGTGAACACTTAACCTTATGGCTATTTTTTATCTTATTTTAGTTTATTTTATTGAAACTAAATTATTATTTCACAATCTCTCCAGGTTTGGTGTGCATAACAATTATCACTGGATGTACAAAAATGTGTACAGAGACAGAAAAGCTATGTATGGGCGAGAATTAGAAGCAGTGAATAAGACAATTATTTTGGAATAAATGCAGTCTATTTTGAAAATACATACTTTACCTAATCAAAATCGAACTATGTTGCTGAGGCCTAAAATAAAAAATAATACAAATTTCCCAAACTATTTCCCTATGCTTAAGCTAAAGACAAGATAAAACCTGTCAGGCATGCGAGAATGCAAAGATATGATGTATTCTGTACAAGGGAAGTCAGTAATATCTGTCTCCAAAGAAAACAAGTTACAGTAGAATAAAACTCTGGGAGTGAACAGCAAAAAATAGTGAAGGTTCCATACAAACATGACATACAAGCATACATAACAAGACCAAGACCAAGTACATAAAAGTATTCAAATAAATGCAGTAACAAGGTGTGGTGAATGGCAAACCAAAATGCATTGCCTTTTGTTTCAACCAGAGTAGAGGGTGGACCTGCAGTGGATAAGTAGGTGATGTCAGTGAGAGATAGCATCCTGAGTGGGCTGCCAATACGATGTGGGAGACGTTCCTCTCCTTCTATTTTTGCTTTGTTTCCTTTTTTGTAAGTTTGATTGTCTTTTCTACCTTCTTGCTATCTGCTCTATGTTTTCTTTATGTTTGTTTTTTTACTGAATCTGCGTGTCAGCTTTTTCTTTTAAGATGTCTTGAAAGAAGTCCACCATGATTCTCGAGACTGAAATTGGTTAGTGATCAGCTATTGATTTCTGATCATTTATTTAGCAGAGATGTATAAAAATAGTGAAACTGTAACTTAATTGTAACAACTGTAAATTCTGTTTTATTAAAACAGCTGAAACAAGACTTTGACATCTTGTTCTAGGAAAATATTTAACCACTGTAGTCACATATTCAAATAAATTCTGACACCAGAACCAAGAAGCCTTACAAAATTCTGTATGGCCAGAGATTAATATGTTATAAGGTGTGTCTGAGTAAAATGAGGCCATACGAGAAGACCAAAATGAATTAACTACCTCACTGACCAAGAGCTTAGCAGAGTCACATCTGAAAGGTTTTTACAACAGAAGTTAGTGCTCAAGAACTGTCTCAGATGAAATCTTAATTAAAAAAAAAGTGTTTTCAAACAAGTTAATAAAATGAATAGCTGTAAACTTCCAGAAACAGATGGTATTCACATAGAGTTCTAAGGAAAATGTAATAGGAAAGTGCTGAGCTGTTAACTATAGTGTGTAATTTATCATTTAAAATGTTCTTGGTACCGGAGGAGCTGAAAATGGAAAATGTGATTAAAACTTTTTTAAAAGGGCTTTACAGAACCATGAAATGGAAACTCTATGCCTGCACTTGGCAAACTTTTGAACCTATGATTAAGAATAAATGAGTAAATATGATATAGTAGGAAGTCTACATAGGTTCTGTAGTGATGTCTAAGAAAGGTAGTGTAATTCTATATAAGGTGATAAAGTAGACAAAGATAACGATTGCTGTATCTACTCAGTTTTGTAAAATACTTTTGAGAAAGCTTTTCTGTAAAACAAGGTGCTATGAGACAAGGGAGAAAATCTTCCTGTAACCCTTATTGAGTGGTTAAAGAAATAGAAATGTGATTGGAAAGGGTGGTTGATTTTACCATTATGGAGAGATCCACGGGAATTGATGCTATTGAATATATTCCTAAGTGACCTGGGAAAAGGAATGATGGTTACCAAGTTTATTGACACAGTTATACTCAAGGAAGTAGGAATTTAGTGTGACTGTTTCTGAAAGATATTGTAATAGTGATTGAGTGGGAGATGAAACGCCTTAAGTAATGAAAGGCAAAGGAATATGAAACCATAGGATATACAGAAGCTATTGACATTCAGAAAAGAGTTGAGCAGTTGTGCTTAGATTTGCAAAATATCAGCATAGGAAGAAACAAAAAACCTCATGGTATGTGTCACTGTATAAATCCACGCAGCACAATCCTTTTGCAGTTCTTCTCCAGGCAGTTTTTCTACATCGAGAATGATATAGCAAAGCTAGACACAACGCACAGAGAAACAAGTATGTAATGGATTTTGAATGAGAAGAGACAAAAATCACAAGAGCTCTCTGGTTTACGTAACAAACGACTACCACAGGATAGAGCTGTATATAAAGTCAAGAAACGCAGGGAAAAAGTGGTCAGCGTGTGAAATGCAGTAGTACACTGGAAGGACATAAAATTTTCCATATTATTTTCCTAAATCTCTATTCCACTCAGTATATTTTGAAAATATTGTATTTGCCATACAATTTAGTATGGCAGTTTTCATGCTGTGATACAAAGGTCTGAAAAGATGAAGGTACCATTTGATTTCTGACTGCTTATAGTGTTTCTAGAAGATTTTGTGATGTTATTTCTATGTCTTTTTGAGTTTCCTCAGTTTAGTACCTGTGACCTGAAAAACCTTGTCTTTTGGGACAATGACACACTGTACTGTGTGCACATACATGCCATAGTGCCCTAAAGCAATCAATATACTACCCTTGGTTCACTGAGATTTTTTTTAAACACAAAGGCCGCTAATTCCAGTAAGACTTTTCTGGAAACTGAAGATCATTAAGCAACATGAAGGGAAGAAAGCTGATAGAATTTTGAGTGTAAACCCTATATGAACTTCCTATCCAGACAACGAATAGATTGATTTATTGACCAAAGTGATGTTAGGTAACATCACTCTTTGCTTAGTTGTTACAAGTACAGATTAAGAAGATACATAGCTATTAAAGAATATAAGTAGGTCTCATTTTTTTTTCCAGTTAGGAAAAATATATTTTTAGTTTAGTTCAGGCTACCTGGCCCTCCAGGTTTAACATCTGTGGAACAGAAAGGTATATTTTCTTCAATGTAAAATAAAACTGACTGCTGTAAAATTTTTGAAAATTATTTTATTTTGTGATATAAACTAATTACATCATAATGCTCCTAGAAGGATTTTGTACTGAATTGTGATGATGAGTCCTTTCCTCCCTGCCTGATTCCTTTTGTAAAAAATGTTTTTGTTTTTTAATTCTTTCCCATTTTTACAGGTCTGAAAATAAGGATGGAAGCAAAAATACACGTTTTAAATCTAAAGATTTGAATAAGGGAAAATCGTCAAAACCTTTTTGCTCTGCGTTCTATGTGTTGTAGTTGGGATCTTTGCAGTGAAGTAATCATGAAAAAGATTCAGAATTATCTGCTTCATAATTTCACTGGACTTTTGTTCTTGTAATTTCAGATGGTATTACATATATGATTTCTTTAGTGAAAACGAAAAAACATTAAACTTAAATTCCCCTTGTAGTCAAGGTAACATATCTCTCTTTGTCACTTCAAATCTAGATTGTGCTAAATTATTTTTAATGCAAAGTATTTTGCAAAATCTGCCTACCTCTTACATGATTTTTTTAAAAAAAATTAGAAAGTGATCTTTGATATTCTTTGTGTTTGAATTGTTTGCATCTTTAAATAGAAGTTTTCCATGGAAATTCTGAAGGCATCATTTGGAAGGTGTTTAGAATAACTCAAGAATAGTTGAATAAGATTTGAAATTTAGTCTGAACTGACTTATCATAGGAGAATTCAAGAGGATCCTGCAAAACACATTTAGAAATCCTAGAATGGTGCTGTACTAAACTGAGATAGCAGCCACAGTCCAGAGATTACCACCTCTGTGAATTATAGCAATAATTCACTTATATGCATAGCTGAGGTATGCAGGTACAAACCAAGAGAAGACATTCCTTAATCACTTTATGTCTTTATTTTTTTGTAATGGAAGTACATGTACAATTCTGACCATGATTAGAAATCCAGTCCGTGTATATACCAGGCACTTGTACATACATATCTAAATTCCTTAGAACTGTTCCCGAGCAGTGCCAAAGTATCAGTAACTCTTTTTTTTGTATATGCATCATAATGATAGGGTACCATTCAATTTCTGCTGAAATCAGAGACATTTTCTCTTGAGTTATTGAATATTGTGAAATTTTCTATAATATTTTTGTCTTCCTAAAAATGCATTATTAAATAAAACAATTGTTGATATACATCATTAAAATGTATTCAATATATCCAAGATTCTGTTTATCTTGATGTTTGATTCATTTTTTATAAGCTATTTCTGCTTGAACTTCTAATAAATAATTTTTATGAACTAATGCAAGATTTATTTGTTATTGTAATGTATTGCTTCCAGCACAAGGACTCAATCAGAATTTTCACTCTTTGCTAGACTGAAAACTATTATGTTAACATAATTTCATATCAGTCTCTGAATGATCTTATATAATGTCAGACTCAATAGCAGAGTTAGAATAAGTAGCCAGGTCAAAAAAACCACTGCTTTTTTAGACAATATTCGTACAGCTAAAATTTTAAGTCCAAACGTAAGGACTACTTTAATTGAGAGATCCACCTTTTATAAACAATACTGCTCGTTACAGATAATAAGCCTGAGTTCCCTTTATAGTCCATCGGCAACTACAGGGGCATCTGTGTGATTCTCAGATCTCCCTTTGGGCTGTCCACCCTCATAGGTTTAATGCTGTTAGTTATAGCTCCTCACATGAAACTACACTTCCCACAAAATCTTATTTTTCTGAGTGATCATATAGCCTCTCCTCACATCCGCTGGCTGAGATCTTGAGCATAGGCTTAATCTTCCTGGCCTACAGTATTACCTCACAACACATTTTGCTTAGTCTGCTTACTGGCAATGTAATCCAAAGCAGCATCCTGTTGAGTCTGACCATGTTGTATATCCAACTTTCCACTGAAAACTCAGTGAAAACTTCCCAGCACTGTTTCCCCTTCATCCTGTAATCAGGGTCACCTGCCTAATACCATGCTTTGGCAAAGAGAGAAAGCAAGAGGAAAACTCACAGAGAGTAAGCCAAGGGCTGTGGTAACACTGTAGCTGAGGAGATACTGCAGAGTCAAGAGTTACGTACAAGTTCAAAAAAGAGCAAACAAATAATTTGTCTGAAGCTCCCAAATTATCATTGATAGATGTTTCTTTTGCTCCAGGTCCCAGCTAGAGGTAGGAAACTGGGAGCAATATCTTTATTAGAAATGTCCCCTGAGAAGATCTCAAAGGCATTAAGGGAACTTCTGTGATTTCACGTTTGGACAGTCACTTGCTTCACAGAACATCCATGGCTATTCCCTGGCTTACTTGAAATATACCACAATTGACATAGGCTTGAATAATTTCAAAATCAGTTTTCATTTATTTCTTCCCTCTTCATTGTTTTCTTGACCAGTATAAAGCATTAATAAGGCAGATGCCTACTTGGATATAGTCCACAAAGTCACATTCCTGTGTGCAAATATCTGCTCTAAGATTTGTCAGGTGTATAGGAAAAAAAATATAACTACTTCTGTGGGATCGAGTTTCATAAAGATTTTCATTGACCTTTAGGTACAGAAACCGGGTAAAATTGCAAAGAACTGCAGGCTAAGGGCAAGTACAGATATTAAGACAACAGGTTTCTGGTATATCTTAAGATAAGTCTGAGATTGTAGTAGTCTTGGACAACCATGTGATTGCAGGTAGCAACAGTATAATTGCAGATACATCTCAGTTTTGGGTCTCCAGGTGAGGCAAAATGCAGTCTCAGTATCGCAGAACTGCAAAATGGATACAATGCCTTACTTTCCAAAACTGTCTTAAGATCCCAGAAATCTAAATATTAGTGTTTTCCTTCTTTTTGCATCTCAATAATACATAAGAAAAGCAGCAGAAAGATTCCTATTACAGATTTCCTAGCAGCCCATGAGAAAGTGCTCTGTAAAATTTAATATACACATATTTTTAAAAGGGCAAGCGCAAAAAAAACAAAGAATCCTTCAACTCAGAAATGTAACTGAATAATGAAGTTCTGGTAATTAGATTCTATCTACTATTTTATCCTGAAAAAAATGGATGTCCAGTTTAGCCTCCTTTAGTTGATAGCTAAACAATAGGTAGCCTCTCTGTTACCCAGTTCCCTCTCACATCACTAAGGGGAATTGAGAAAGAAAAAGAAAACCTAAAGGTTGAAACAGAAACAGTTTTAATAAAACAATAAAAGCTAATATTGCTATTACTATACAAAACACAAAACAAATACTCAGCCTGGTCCTGGGAATGTGCTCTGCTAGCAAGGATCGCCAGATGGTGGACAGAGCAGAGAATGGAAGTCATCACTATTAAAATATAATGTATGTAATGGGTTGTTATTTTAGTAAGGTTTTTGATACTGTTCCTCACAGCATCATTCCAGACAGGTTGCCCAGTTGTGTGCTAAGTGGGTTCATGATGTGCTAGGTAAAGGACTGGATGAACAACACAGCTCAAAGTGTTGTAATGAATCAGGCTACATCTTCACTGGTGACTGATCACCAGCTATGTTCCTTGGGGTTCAATTCTAGGATCAATTCCGTTCAGTATATTTATCAACAATCTGGATGCAGGAAGTGAATGCACCATTTGCAAGTTTGCTGGTGATAGTAAACTGGAAGGTGCTTTTGGTCCTCTCGAGGGTTGAAAGGCCTTGCAGAAGCAGCTGGATAGGTTGGAGCATTGGTCTTTGATTAATGGGATGAAATTTAAAAAGATGAAATGCTGAATTCTGTTCCTCAGGAGGAGCAATGCCAGGCACAAGTGTGAACGAGGACAGGAGTTCTCGGAGAGCGGCCTGGTAAGAAAGAAATCTGGTTTGCTGGTAGCAGGCTCAATAGAAGGTCAGCAGTGTCGTGGCATTCAAGGGTGCAAAACACATCCTCGAGGGCATTGAACACAGCATAAACAGCCCATCAAAAGACAGGGTTAGGGTTATCCCGCTACATTCAGTGTCGCTGCAGCCTCGCCTTGTGTACTGAGTGCAGATGTGGGCCCCACAATTTAAGAAGGTTGTGAAGGTCCTTGAATGCACCCAGAGGAGGATCAGAAAGGTGGTGAAAGGGCTGGAAGGCATGTCCTGTGAGGAGCAGCTAAGGACTTTGGGCTTGTCTAGTTTAGAGAAAAGGAGGTGGCGAGGTGACCTCATTGTTCTCTACAGTTTCATGAGAAGGAGAAGTGGATAGTGAGGTGCTGATCACTTCTCCTTGGTATCCAGTGGAAGGATGTGTGGGAATGGTGTCATGGTCCACTCAGTGGACTCATGATGATTCGTTTACCTTGATCTTGAAGCGCAAAATTAAGGCGACCAAAATGCCAAGGGTTATAATTCAATCAAACGGTGTAACTTTATTATTTTACTCATAAAGTGGCACGTGATAGACTAAGTGGAGATAAGGGAAGGAAAAGGGAGGAAAGAGGATTATAGCTACCACCACGGGTCCAAAGGCGTCCCTATTGTTCCAGGTCCCAAACAGCGTTCTCCTAGTCCTCTGTTATGATCCATGATCCTTTGGTGGGAGATGTCTCTGAATCTTTTATGGAACTGAATCTTTTATGCTAAGCAACAGCATCTCACGTCTCCTCTCTCCCATGAATTGTGGCCAATCTCCGCCTTTGTTTCGCAATCCAGACTTAACTGCACAGGCCTCAAAAGTTCCCACTTCACTTGCCAAAACTTGTCTGCGCCTGCACCACCTCGGGTTTCGGGGGTCTTTTACTTCCGCACATCATCTTCCTCTCATGTCCACTAGGTGACCTCAAGACCCTCTGCAAGCCTCTGAGTATGCTCCTCTTTGTTGGCCTTAATAATAGGGAGGAGGTGAGGCAAGTTTGACTGAAGTAGCAGGTGAAATCCATCTTCTGGACAGCAGCTATACAGCAGCCCCAGCAGAGTGTTACCATGCTGTTGTTTCCATCGGAGTGTAAAGTTCTTGATATCTCTCCAAGTCTCTGATGGCAATATTGAGACAAATACTGTTCTTTAGATCAACTCTTACAAATGGTTCCAAGCTGCCTCAGGGTAGGTTCAGACTGAGCATTAGGAAGCATTGCTTTACCAAGAAGGTGATCAAACACTGGAACAGGCTTCCTAGAGAGGTGGTTGGTGTATCATGTCTGTGAGTATTTGAGAGGAGTTTGGAAAATGCCCTTCATAACATGCTTTAACTTTTGGTCAGCTCAGAACTGGGCAGGTAGTAGAACAAGGTGATCCTTGTAGGTCTCTTCCAGCTAAAATAGTCAAAGTCTCATCTTGTCTCCTCCTATCGCATCCTTTCTACTCTACTGTACACATTTCTAATCAATACCAATTGAAAAACTAAGCTGTCTAATATTTTAGCTTGTTATGAAATCATGCTGTTTAGCTGAGTCATTGAAGGTATTGTTGGTGAAATAAAACATGAAAGAAATTACAAAAAAATACGGATTTTGATAGAGGAATACAATAGAAAATTTTCTGATGCTCTTCATTCACTAGTTTTATTTTGTCTGAAAAAACCTTTATAATTCTTCCATTGGAAGTAAATGTCTAATGTAAGAAGAATTACTAGAGCTTTATTTTCTAGAACTGAATTAACATCTTCTTACCTGCCTAAACATATCTAACTGCTGAAAATTTCCTGAATGAATATTAGCATTTTTGGCATTCTACCGTTACTGAGAAATAAATTATTTTCTTGCATATCTCAGCGTATGAGCTATTTTGCAGTCCCATTTCAAATTAAATTGAAGGCTTTTATAAAATAGCTATTAACATTAAGTTAGTAGGGTCTCAGCACTCCTGTGAATCTTTGCATTTAAAATCATATCGCTGATTTTAATGAAATAGTTTTTCATGGAAAACATGGAAAGAAAGAAAATATGGAAAAATTTGGTAACAAGGTACCTTTAATTCCTTGCTCTCACCATTGTATTTAGATGACTATTCCGCTACTTGAATGATTATATTTCCTTATCTGATGCTGAAATAATTTTTTTGCCTCCTTGGTGAAAAAAGTAAAAAATATTTCCAAACAGCATCCCTTCTATACTTGTTTGATTAGGCTTAACTGAGGCATTACCAATGCAGTGGTACCAATGAAACACTTAATTAAGTTTCTTTGCCTTTTTTGAAAAAGTTTTTTTTTAGTGAACACTAGAATGTAACTATATAGTTTAAACGAATAAATAAGATTTTAAAAATACATTAGTAGACTAATGGTTTTGATAAGACATGTGTGAGGCAAAACAGTATGAAAATGTCACATGCAACATATATTCTTCTCAGGAGTCAAAGGATATATGTGTGCTAAATGCAGCAGAAGACAAACAATGCTTGTATCAACCAGACAGAAAAATTGTGCTTATGACAGCCATTAAGGAAAAAGCCTGTTGCGCTTCAGTGAGAGATGAGTTGTGAAAAAAAAGAAGCTACAATCCAAATTAACTTCAAAAAGCATTTCCAAAGGTTGGGGAAAATAACCTGATTATACCACTTCATATTCTACCTGGTATTGCTAGGTTTTGTTTCTTTTCTGGGTTTTTTTTCTCTGATTGCCTAAAATCAGTTAAGTTTACTTCTGAGTACTTTCCTGGGCAGCTAAATGTCTGAAATTATAGAATGGTGAGTAAAGGGACCTCACACTCAGTTCCACACATAACTCAGGTAGAGGCAGGGAAAAAATTATAATGGCTAAGGCTAAAGAAAATTGTATACATAATCTCACAGGAACATTTAGGAGATTAGGGACTTAGTTTTACTCACACATTATGTGCATTCCAGTTAACACCTGCATAGTTATTCTAGACTTGCCTAAAGAAGACAGAAATCAGGCCTTTGATGTTGTCAAAATTTGTAACATAAAATTAATATTTTTTCATTTCAAAATAAATGTGGGGTCAGATGGGGTTTTTTTACCAGTTAAAGTTTTGATAGATACTTCAAGGTAATGGAATAAATGCAAGGTGCAGGATATGTGGGAGAGAAAATTCCAGTTGTTTCGGTTTTAATTTCCTGACAGAATTTGTTCACTTGTTTCCACTTCGCATTTCAGTATTCTATTTTATCCCCATCCCGGTCTATAAATTATGATTTTGCTAATTTACACTGATTGCATCTATAAAATAAAGAATGACATAAGAGAAATTAAAAAAACTTTTGAAAGTCTTGTCTCATTTGCAAAATTTGCCCTCGATGTTGGAAGCTGGACATATCATTGAGAGTTAATTAGCTATGAATTTGGAAGACAGCTCGCAATTGAACAGGTTTGTGTTTTAATATGCCACAGGGAAAAGGTTAGGTACTGTGTGTTATTACTCAGAAAGTCCTGAATATGTTTTACAGTCTTGGAACTTAAAATGAAAACTTCCAGATATGTATTTTGATTTAGAAAAAAAACCCCAGTCCTTACATATTAACTTTTGATGATGTCCAAGAATACTAGTAACCAAGAGGACATTTTTATAGATTTCAAATATTTAATATTTGCTTTTTAAAAGCTTGCATTGAATTAACCAGATTAAATATGTAAGAGCTGTAGCAGCAAGTACTGCTCCTGATTATTCAACTGGATGGACAATTTTCCAGTACTTTTCCAGGGTAGGTCTCAAACTGAACTTCCATGAATTGCAGAAAAATGAGACATTTGTTAGAATAAATAAACAATATTTGAGAGAAAGACCAAGATAGTATCTTTATTACCTTTTAACACCCACTATAATTATATTTTTGGCACAAGGCACTCAAACATATATGACTGTAATTTGCTACCCTGATATTTTCAGAATCTATTCATAGTGTGTCCAAATGGACTTATTTACACAAGCTCTGCTCTGACTGATGGTCATCTTGGGCAGATTAGAGTTGTTTAGTCAAAACCTAAAAATATCACAGTAGCTATCTATTGAGCTTACATCCAGTTCTGGAAGTAGAATGCAAAACTTAATGAAATATTGTAAAGTAATGAAAGTATGCTACTATAGACTGTATCTCTTAGGAAAAGAAAGCAGAATAGATCTGGAGGTCAAATCCCAGAAGAATCTAAACTTCTTCATTCAAGACTTCCCCGTCAACTGTGCTTCTATACCTGTTCACATTTTAAGAAACACTGAGAATTTAGGGTAAATTATTTTACTCCTTAAGGTTTTTTTTCTGTTACCAAGTTAATCCCTAATCCTGACATAAATTTAGAGTAAAATAATAGGAACACCTGCACCTTTATCTCCAAGATACTTTCTGCTTTAAATCTCAAAATGCAGTTCTTACTAAGTCAAGTAAACACCATATTTTTCTATTAACAACAGCTCCAATCTTCTCATGTAACTGACAGCAAAAATAAAAGTTATTTAGTCTTCCCACTCCTGTTAGAACTGTAGAAACAAAACAAGTTTCACAGAATAATCAAGTCTCTGTCTGACTCATTTGCCAGCAGCAGAACTATTAAACCATGCAGACAATGGCCTTATCTTACTTGTCTAAGTCGCAGCAAAGGGCAGGATTTGGAAAGGTTGCACACAGAGTCATAGTGTAGTGTAAGCATGAAAATTGTCTTTCTTATCATATTGGATAATGTAGAAGGATGTAACGAGACTTTCTATTCTTGAATTTGAAATGGGAATAGTTAGGAAAAAATCATCTGATTTCTGAGACAAACAATAATGATGGCAACAGGATCACCAGTTGATTTTACCCAAAAGATCACAAAAATCACTGAGAATTCAATAGTGAAATTTCTTCCATTAATTTTTTTTTAAAAAATCAATCTTCTTCAATGAACTGTGATCAAGTACAATATTTTATAACTGATGTTTTAAATCTTTAAATTTTCATCATCCATATGTTGTAGTATTCGCAAAGGAGTAGCAAGTAACTGCTGCAACCAATACAAAGATACATAAAATACATGAATGGGGAAGAAAATAAATTCTACTTTTCCTGCATAATATGAATGTCAAGTCAAGGCAAAGAAGAATTAAACCTATGGTTTAAATGACGAGTAAGTGCTAGTGTTGGGTCATAGCTTGGACTAGATGATCTCAGAGGTCTTTTCCGGCCTTGTGATACTGTGTGATACTGTGATACTGTGGTAGCAAGTAGTTCTGAGCCACTTATCAGATATAATTCTTTTCTGGGTTCATTTCCTACTTTTTGCAGAAATAGCATAATATTAGCCAGAAAGAATTCAGATAAACTAAGATAGGTTAAGGAAATATCTGATGAACTTTACACACTTTTTGTTTATCTACAAGGTTCTGTGAATATTGCTAAAGTGACAACAGCTGAGGCCGGATAATGTATAAGACGCTTCAAGGTTCAGCCATGATAAAAATTGAGTGTCTTGTTAATCTTTTTCAGAGGTGTCACAGGCTTCTTTTGCCCGAGTCACAAGTACAAACTCATAAAACCTTACTTCCCTATGGGAAAAATGGGAAAAGCCAACTATGTTTCTCTGGTTCTGCTATTTTTCGATGGTCATGTTCTAGCTTTTTCACAAGGTCAGGGAGAAGGATAAACAATAGTTTTCCTCGCAGTCATACTCCCCTCTGTTGCTCTGAACTGAGAGGATGCTATCTGTCTTGATGTAGATTAGGTCTTCAGATACAGTGTCAGGATATATTCACTGGATATATGTATGTTTTTGCTTGGTTGTCCTTTTCTTTTTTCTCCTTGTCAGTAAGCATTTTCTTTCTCTCTTACATTAGTCTGGGATGCAGCTGGCAACTGACAGAAAAAGATGATGTTTTTCATCTCATATCTCCCCAAATAGGTACATTTAGAGGACTAAACTGTCACCTTCAGACAGAGAATTCAATCTAATCATAGAATCATAGAATCGTCTGGTTGAGAAAGACCTCTGAGTTCATCAAGTCCAACCGTACCTGTCCCCTTACTAAAGCATGTCCCTAAGAAACTCACCTACCCACCTTTTAAACAACTCCAGGAATGGTGACTCAACCAATTCCCTGGGCAGCTGTTCCGGTGCCTAACCACAGCCCCCTTTCAGGCAGCCATAGACAGTGATGAGGTCTCCCCTCAACCTCGTCTTCTCCAAACTAAACAACCCCAGTTCCCTCAGCCGTTTCTCGTAGGACTTGTTCTCCAGCCCCTTCACCAGCCTCGTCGCCCTTCTCTGGATGCGCTCCAACACCTCAATGTCCTTCTTGTACTAAAGGGCCTGGAACTGAACACAGTACTCGAGGTGTGGCCTCACCAGTGCTGAATACAGTGGCACAATCACCTCCCTGGTCCTGTTGGCCACACTATTTTTGATACAGGTCAAGAAGTCATTGGCCTTCTTGGCCACCTGGGCACACTGCTGGCTCATATTCAGCTGGTTGTCAACCAACACCCCCAGCTTCTTCACTGCCAGGCAGCTCTCTAGCCATTCTTCTCCAAGCCTGTAATGTTGCATGGGTTTGTTGTGTCCCAAGTGCAGGATTTGGCATTTGGTCCTGTTGAACATCATCCCGTTGGTCTCAGCCCATCGATCCAGCCTGTCCAGATCCCTCTGCAGAGCCTCCCTTCCTTCAAGCAGATGGACACTTCCACCCAGCTTAGTTAAGTTTATCATGCATTTACATAGTACTCAGTCCCAGGAGGCAGGATCTCAATAGGCTCTCTAATTTCATTGTGTAATGAGTAAGAAATTAAGATGCTAATTTTTAAGGGCTTTTGATCTATTAGAAAATCATATTCCTGAATATTGATTTATTTTATCAAATAAAATATTTGTTTATTTTATTTTATTATGACTTCAATTTCCCATTTCTGCAAAACCTTTTCTTGTTTGATTTTACTCATTTGTATTTCTCCTCTAAACTTAAATTTGAAACATAACTCAAAAATTACAAAATGTTTTATTTAAGTCACTGTAATTGTGGAATATTAGAAGACTGGAAAATATGAAATAGTTATTCTCATTTTGTCTGAGTCATGTCTCAGAATCATACAACGTTCTCACTTGATCTTCGTTCCCTGAAGGTCTTTACTTGCAGAGAGAGAAAAGGAGAAAACAGAGAAATTCAATCAAGACTTCAAAAGTTATTGTAAAACAGAATAGTTGTAACTCTTTGGTCTCCATCTACAAATCAAACAGTTAAAGACAAAGCATGCTTTTTGGACTGGTTTCATGTTCTTGACAAGAGCAATGTTGATATATGGGTTCCTTTATAAACTCTTCTTTATACAGTCTTAATTGACAGACATTATTCTATTTATATTTGATTCTACTGCTTTTCCTACCATATTTCTTTCATTAAAATGAAATAGTAAAAATACATAAATAAGAAAGAAAACAAGAATATCACAAAACCTACACCTAGATGTCATTCTCATCATATAGTCAGGTACGACCACATTTTAACTTCCTTTGATACATCCTCTACACAAAATTCCTATATATGTGTTATCAACATGGCATCCACAGTTCTTTCCTGACCAGCATCTCTTTTTCCTCCTAAATCTGTTCCCCAAACCAACAGCAGTACAAAAAATAACAATGCAAAATAAAAACTGTGACGGCAAAACCAAATGTAAAATTAGCATGTGTAGTTGGCACGATCAAGTGAAAAACTGTGTTTTATTCTGTCAGTTGGAAAAGATATAAAACCTTGAAGATATATTTTGTTGTATAATTAATTAATTATAAAAATGTACCTACATTAAGTTGTTAGTGACTGAAATGTTGGTAACTGAAAAAAAATATAGAAATAAGTGAAATAATTCCATTATAAAAAACATAGTCAAAATGCTGAACTGTACCTATGTGCCAGAAGAGATCTGATTTGTTCAAGTCTGCAAAAAGATGGACATGCAATACTCAGTGAATGATTCACATACATATCATAATTTTTCAGTACTGTTACTTTATGCCACTTGTTTAATAATGTATGCCCCAGGAGAGATTCCTTACTCTAACCTGGCAATTCAAGTAAAAGATAATTTGCCAGTTGTCCATAATTTTTGATTCTACAGTTAAATGAGCAATAGAATTCCTAAAGAAGGTTTTCTGACAAAAACATGAATGTAAATGAAGGTAACAATTTTTCACAGTAAAATATTAATTCCAGAAGATAAAAAGCTAAAAAACCTTCCCATATGAAACACATATTTCATTTCACAATATGGGCAAGGGAAAAATCATTTTGAATGGACTTGGACTAAATCTTTCAACAAAAAAATAGACAAATCTGAAATAGATATAGCTACATGGGGTATGTAAATGGATCATTTGTTTTAGTTCCAATAGATTATATATTTTTTTGACATTTCTTAGTGGATATAACCACAGTTGCCATAAAGAGAGAAAAATAGAGTAGTACAGATCACCCGAGACTAATTCTCTGAGACCTCATTATTCAAAATGGAGAGATAAGCAGTTTATTTCTGAGCATATAGAAAAAAATTGCTGGACCCAGGAACAAGAGAAAAGGAAGAACGAAGAAGAGGAGTAAAGGAAGGATTTGAATGGAGTAGTTTCTTCATATTACGTAAGATTATATAATATATGAAGAGCCAAAATCTAAGCAAAATTAATACATATATGCATGTGCGCGTGTATTCTTGCTTATGCACAAAATACAAGCATATATGTACATGTTAATCCACATATATTTATATATATATAAAAAAAAACCCCAAAACCAGAATTTGGTGCACAAGGAATTCATACCTACAGAGAAAAAATAAAAAATTCTTCCTATCTGAGAGTGAAGGGGAAATTTAGGTAACCAGAACCAATGAAAACCCAAACAGGATGCTAAAAAGTCCTGAATGAGTTGTAGAAATCAAACAGAAAGCTGTTTTGTGGGTGAACTATTTATCTAGATTGTCCAGGTTATCCACCTTATCATCAGCTAACTGTACCATGAAGGATGTGTTTACAATTAAATACTGATACATTTCCTGTTTTGCAGCCACCACTGAATTTTAAAAGATTACAAAATTGACAGGTGTTATCTCTTAAGGAACTTCTAATCACTAGCAGGTCCAACAAAAGCATAATTATTGGAAAAAATAGACTAAATTACATGAGTGTCAGGAAAAAAAACATTAATTTTCCAGCTATTTTTTCCTGCTTTGACACAGTTTAATTTTTTTAAAAATGATGACATATCAAAATGTGAAGAAAATACATAACAGGTGGAATTTTTTTTAAATTTGAATAGATACTCCTTAGATAGAAGAATGACAAGCTGTGCAATAAAATGCTATTCTAACAAAATATCAGATTGATTAAAAATACCAGAGGAACAGAACATTGTTTTATAAGGTCTTCTTTTCCACGTGGATTGTTAGTGTGGGAGAAAGTCCTTGTAATTCTTTGCACTGCTCCCACACATACACCTACACATATCATCACTTGACTTTCAAACTAACAATAGAACTGTTAGTAGAGCTATCACCATCTGCAGAGTGAACTGTGCATTTTTAAGGCTTCAACAGTCTCTGATATTAGCAGCAGTACTTATATAGATGGAAAGTAATACCCTCTTTCCACAGGAAGAACCACATAAGAGTCAGTTAATAGGTGTTTCCCCCAGTAAATAATGAATATAAGTCCCTCCACCTTAATAAACTCATAAGTTGGAAGCTCTTTTTCAGTTATTGTAGTTTAATAGGAAAAAAAAAGAACATTGTATTGGTAGAAGCAATGAGATATCGAACTGCAGAGCTCTCTGTACTCACACAGATAAATTATTTTGCTTAATATTTTAATGACCTTGGAGAAAAGTTTATAACCATCAACCAGTGATTAAGGCAAGTAAAGCTGTATGGAAATTTATTTCGATAAAGGATTCTTGTATTTATATTTCCTTTTCTTCTAATTAGAAATTCTGACTGATCTACTGCCTGCTGTCCTCAAAAAAGAATCCTTTAATACTTATTCTTTTCTCTAAATATCTGTTGTTATTTTGAAAAAAATCATAAGTCTTCACATGTTTGGATTATCTAACTGTATGTAAAATTCTTGCTGCAGAAAGATGAAAGTTATACTGTGCAGATTGCTAGACCACTGCTTTTTTCCTTGCTATTTTGAAACTATCAGTAAATCATCAGAGGAAATAAATATTGCCAAAATATTGGTGTCATGTAGGAGAAGAACGCTCAGAATTTGCAAAAGTGATTACACAGAAAAACAAAATCAAGGAACAGAGAAATAAAGATAAAAAACAGGTCACAGAATAACAGAGCACGAACATAAACTCAGTTCCAGAATGGTGAAGTTGTTTAAAAGAGCATCAGGGTTGAAGAGCAGCAGAAGGACTAAGACTTATAGAAGACAGCAGGGGCAGACTTGGGCCTACGCTATATAGTCTATACTTCGAGCTTCTTCCCCTGACAACTACTGCTTATGACACTCAAGACAGGTCATTTAGGGATGGACTTGGAAAATAGCTGCACAATTTCTTTTCAATGACCTGAGATTTCAGTCTATTTAAGGTATTTCTGGAATAAAATGAACACTGAGACAACATTTTATAACAGTAAAATGGCTAAAACATTAGCCCCAAATCCTCAAAGTTGATCAAAGTAAATCTGGGGAAAATCTGAAGTTTCGTGCACACATCTTCCAACTTCAAGATTAATCGTCAAGGATCTTCACCTGCCTGGACATATTCCTGTGCAACCTGCTATACCATAAACTTAACCATGCCAAACTTAACACATTCCTGTGCAACCATGCTAACCATAAACTTAACACTGCCAAGTCCACCACTAAACTATGTCCCTAAGTGCCATGTATCTTTTAAATACCTCCAAGGGTGGTGGCTCAGGGAGCTTTGCTAGTGTTTTGCTACTTATTTCCATATAGAATTGGTGCAAAGATCTGAACTTTCTCTCTCTGGATCCAAACTGGATTTGATTTGAAAATTTTGCAGCAGGAAACAACAGGACATAATTATTTGAGCAGTGCACACTAATGCAGGCATATGACTTCTGGCCTAGAACAAAGTATGCCTATCTGCCATTGGAACTGCGGCACAAGAATTTCTTTGTTCTTCATTTGCAGACTAGCAGAGCGGGATGACTACACTTCACTACGTCCTTAAGCATCTTTATCAAGAAAAAAAATCCTGTTAGGCTACAATGTTTTGAGAGTTGTGTGTATTGAAACTTACTCTGCCTTGAAAGGTCTTTCTTACAGCTGGCATTATTTTGAAAAATTGTGTTTCATTTGGCTGCTACAAGTGGTGTACTAGAAAAGTAGGAATACATGTAATATCAAGGTTGCCTTGAGTTCAGCAGTCTGCCATCCCTCTATCTGTTCACCTTCCTCTTCACTACAACACACTCTCTCCTCTAAGCCCCCTTTTTTTTAGGTTTCCAAAACCAAGTCAACCAATTAATGATGCGTAGGGTATTACGACATCGTAATATATACATACTTACATACATACCTGTATATGGGTAGGCTTTATAAAATTAAGATGTGAACAATTTCAGTCTTAAAGCTAAATATCTGTAACACACAAACCACTCCGGCTCCACATTTCTCTTCTTATTTACTCCTCATTCTCAACTCCATTTACACCTTTATTATGAGTACCATTATGCAAATTGAATAATTTTCTTTCTTTTCAGATATTTCTTCCTTTTCAGATTGGACTGCTTTATTCGTCAAATAAAGGCGTTTTGAAAGAAACATTTGTTTTTTGTGGCTGAAATTAATTGAATTCAAACAAAGTAATATATTTCTTTTAAAGGAATTTTAAATATCTCATGTCCCCGTCTCTTCTATGAAGAATAGAAAAATATTTTAGTCAAAAATAAGAAAAATAATAGAAGGCTTATTAATGAAATAAAATTAGGTATGTGCACTCTTATCTGAAATCATTGTGGCATTTTTTTTCTTTATTTTACTGTGTTGTTTTGATGATATAGCATCTCCCTCTCTTAACTGAGTATTTCTTTAGTTTTCTCAATGAAGAAAAAAAATTGTGCTTTCTGTTCTCCTTTTAGTATCTCAGGAAGTACTCAGACTACTATAGAAAAAGGGAAGAACAAATTTCATTCGCAATGATTTGCCTATGTTGTAAAAATAGGCAGGTCAATATTTTGTTTTAATTTGGAAGATCTGGAGTTTCAACTAGTGAAAATCTAGGGTTTCTGTATTCCAGAATCTCAGCTCAATACCAAAAGGAAGTTGGTATAATCCTCTATATTTATCAGTTTCTTAGTATGTGTATGTCACCAAAAGTCAGGAAGGAGAGCAACAAATCTTATGTTGAACAAGACTAAAGGAAAACATGGCTTGATGTGTTATATAGACAATTCAACTGGAAAGAGATGCTGACGTACCAGTTTTGGGGAGATCCACTATAGAAGGGATTGTGATGTTGTACCCTGTCACACCTTATCCTTTCATATTTCCAACGGTTATTGTCCCAATAATATTTTCATTTACAAGCTGTGGTGTCTTGGAGCAAAATTCCAGCAGGGATCCTTGGTCTCCAGCTGTGGGGAACATAGCTTGCCACTGTCCTTACAAAGACAGTCACTGGTTACCAGTCATCTGTGAGTTTCCAGTGATAATTTCTTAGACTCCTAACTGCCATGCTCATGAGTCAGATCTAGCTGTTGTTACTATAGCCATAGTTTTAAGGGGATTTTTCTACTGATAGCCTTTTAGAACAGGTCTGAGCAAGTACTCCTTTTACTGCTATTCTCTGCCTCACTGTCTCAGTGGCAGCAGTCTTTCCTTCTGCTGTTACATTTTTACAATGATATGATTGTCTTTAGCCAACTGAATATTGTGTAATAAGTCACCACCTTCTGTCCCCTGCATAAGCTGGTAGACGCAAAAGGAAATCAGAGATAAACAAATGTACCTGCTGTCACGGATAGGAAGATTGATTTGTCATTAATGTGAACCCTATAAAACCTAGATTCAATAACCAAATCTTGTGCATATCTCTTAACTCCAAGTAAGTCACAAGAGCCTCAGTTATATTGACTCATTTATAAAAGAAGATTCTTGGAAGGGAAGGGACTGGAGAGAATGTGATGAAAGGACATGTTTATTATCAGAATAGGACTGTTAGAACTGAGAAAATAAGCTCAGAGTTCCTGGATGTGGGAAGAGATAGATGCACCCTGCTATGGCAATTCAGATCGATTCCTAATTGCATTGCTTTATGTTTGAATGAACTTTGTGTCAGACAAGGACCATAAAAAATATTATTCCAATATCAGCAAGAGCTGTGTGAAAAAGTAACACAGGAATCCACTGTCTTATGCAGCTATTTTAGAATGATAAAATATAATTGGATGGAAATACTGATTATTGATGTAAGTTTGATAGAGAAATTTATGGCTTTGTAAAACCAGCATGAGTTTTATATAAATATGCATAAATAAACAGAAAAAAGTCAGTGTTGAAATTGGTTATAGAACCACAATATTTCACAACACATAAACCACAAATTATAATTTATTTGAATTATTTCCTGTTGAAGTTACAAAACTACTGTGTTTGTGTTACAAAAATAACCAACAACCCAAGAACAAATACTTGATTTAATCTTTACTGTCATATTTTTATCTGTCAGAAAATATTATTAGAAAGAAAGATACAGTATCACTCTTTTTTATAGACTGTATTTCACATATGGTTCATAATTAAAATTTTACACCACACTTGAAAACCTTGTCCTTAAGTGGGATCAGTTTTCATAATTTCCTAAAACTGCTTAAAATGTCTAGAGATCAGAATTTATGTAACTGTTTTTAATTTTCTTCTATATCTGTGATTGACACAAAAAGCAATAATATTATTTTAAAACTGCTTACTAAGCTCTGCAAGAATTTCCTAGAAAAAGAGAAAAAGAGAAAAAGATATCATTTAAACATAACATACAGGTGACACTTACAAGTAAAAATATTTCCAGTATACTCATGTCTTCAGCGTTTAGGATTACTGTTCTAAGAAAATATTCAGATAGTGTCACAGTCACCTTTATCTCCAGGAGAGATATAAATGGTTTAGAACAAGGTTACAAAAAACCTTTATGTTAATAATCTGTTGATTAGAAAGGATATACATGATACAACACAAGTTTTAACACTACTATTTAGAAGTTAAACTCTCCTTTGCACAGGATGGTGAGAGAAAAGTGGGTACATTCAAACAAGTGTAATCAATCCAGTCTGTGCTATAACAGGACCTCTGCCAGTGTTGTTTTTTTACAAAACTGTTTTAAAGAAGAGGTGATAATTTCAGCCAGGCACCAAAACCTATTTTTATTTTTAATCACGTACATTTTTAAAAAACCCTATATTTATATAATTGAGGAAAAATGCTACTTATAATTTCTGGTAATTCTTATAATTTTTACCTAATACTTCTAATACTGTTTCATAAGATTAAATTATACATATGATCCTGCTCCAGGCACACTTGAAAAGAGCGGAAACGTGTTAATGACTTTCATAATGCAATTCAGAAATAAAGAAAAACAGACTTAAAACATCTTTGTATGAACAATAGATTCTCTCAATGCACAAACTGAGTAAACCAAACAAACAAAAATCCCAACAACATTGACAAAGTATCATCAAACTTTTGACATTTGTTTGATTAAGGGTAGCATTTTCAGAAGATGTCTTTGTCAAGCATTTGAAAATTGCGATACTCAAACTCTCTAGCTCTTATTGCTAATTAATTTTCATCTTCCTTCCATTAATTCTGCCATATACACATACCTAGTTTATTGAGATCCAGTGGCAAAACAAGGAAAGAAATTTGGCGTAACAAACACCTGCTTCCTTAAATTACCTTCAACTATACATAGATTTGCATTTAGAAGAGATCACGTGAGTGTGCAATAATGGTTGCAGTTAGTATGGTGAGGGTAGAGGGTAGATGTAAAGCAGTCAGATAGCTGAAAATGTCTATTATCTATGATAACCTGTTTCTTCTATTTCACCTTTCAATACAGACTGAAACAATTTTACCTTTTCTCCAAACTTAGTGCTTAAATGGTAAAATGTACTCTTTCTGAGTAAATATATTAATAAAGTAACATAGCATCTTTGAAGACACAGAGGTACCATGAGACTGTGTAAATGGCAGTAATGACCTTTAGACAATGTGCAAATAACTGCACCTCTGTTAAAGAAATATTCTCTGCAAGGATTACCTGGACACAGACTTTATGAGAGTCTTTTGGGAGGTGAAATTCCCTTCTTCTGGAGTCAATGCCTAAAACCAACATAATTGAATAAGGTTTTTTGTTTTCTCTCCTGCCAAGAGGACTTCAAATACATTTGCCACCTCTTAAAAGGTCTGCAATGTCTCTGAAAAACTGAAATATTTAAGCGACATGCCGATAAGTAAACTTAAGCAATCAATAGACTTACCAAGTATTTTAAAAATATTATGTGGTTTCTCTGAAATTCTTTTGTAGTTCTGTAACAAACCTCATTTTGGAACAGCAATAAAATGCAAGATATTCATTAATCAGCCTCTAGTTCAACACACAGATGAAGAGAGGCACTAACTCTTCAGTTAGGTTAGAGCTGGTCTACTTGCACCTGCACTCTTCACACAGCTGACAGAGCTGGAAGCACTCAATCATTTCTATACAGTTGATTACATATTTGGTACAACAAAAGAGATTAAGAAAACAGAGTCCTTTTTAAGATGTCTGTACTATACACAGAATCTCAGAATAATATGCTAAGGAGTTTAAACAGAACTAAAGGGGAGTGATGTGTTCTTTCAATAGATTATTTTTGATGCATTGGTTGCGTTATGACTTTCACCAATCTATTAAACATGTTGATAGTACAATAACTTTTATTAGAAATGAATAAAACTTCTACTCTTTAATTCTAGCAAGTACGATAAAATGAAAAGGTCAAAACAAGGTTCCAAAGAGTCAATTTTTAAAAAGAAAAATCTTATACAATATTCTGATTATTTCCTGTTCCTGTTCTTCTATTGGTCCTTCTCTAACATTTGCAGATGAATGTTCCATCTCGTTCAATCCTCAAACCAACTTATAAATTGACAGTTATAAAGTAAGCAATTCATGTTTAATTCAATGTAATTCAATTTAATTCAATTTAAATAAGGCAGCAGACATGCAGACTATACACAAAACAATTTTCATGCATACTCCCACCTATCTGTAATATAGCCAAAAGATACTGGGGCATTGGGCACTGTGAGATTTACTGGCACAAAGAAATTCCCTTTGTCCCAGTTTTAGGTCACATATCAGTATGAAAAGGATTCCTAATTAACCCTGAAATTCTCAGTCTGGGAATATTTTGAACCTTCTGACGGGCATATGCACCATTTATCACACAATTTTTACTTGTATGCAGTATTCTGCATACTAGGCATAATGTATTCCATTTTAACAGCATAGCTCAAAGCATCTTAGAGATAGGTTTTGAAACAGAAATTGATGGGAGAATAACTTCTTATGGTAAAGTGGCATAATTCCAACCAACGTAGGAACTAGAGCTCTCCTTTGAATGATACACTTTTCTGTCTGTTTTCAGCCACCCTTTGGGGTATAGGATGGTATCCCAGAAATGATAAAAAATTCTATGATTAAAATAAATGGTTAATGCAAGCAACAAATACTGTGAACACAAAACTCCACGTATTTTAATGAATTGCCTTCCTAGAAAAGCGCTGGAAAGCAGTTCAATAGTCCTTCCTTCAATTATCCTTCACAAACTAGATTTGGTTGACCTACTCTTGTTTTCAGGAGTCCCATTCACCTCTCTACTGCTTCTGCTTCCTGACATTATGGAAGCCACACTTAAAATTTCACTTCAATATTTGAATGACTGTGACTGTTCACTTACTAAAACTAATTCTCCATTGAGGAAGCAGAAAGAAAGAACATACTGCTCCTTCAGACCACTGACATCACCCGGAAGGCACAACTCACAGTTCAGTCTATAACTTTTTTTCCTGTTCCTCCATTCTGGAGGAAGGACTTTTATGCTGAAACTGCCAATTGCAGTTGTTTAGTTTGTTCAGTTTGGAACTGAGATCTCCAGATCTTAGTAATAATAAAATAACTGTACTCTTTTTGTTACGCTAAGGTCATATCAATAGTAGGTTTAGATGAAATAAAATTGAGAGTTATCTAACTTACTCTCAACCAGCATGCTCTAAATTCAAATACACATATTCTAACTCTTAAATTTGAGTCTGGAAAATTCCTTAAAAAATAAAAAATTTGGAAAGTATTTATGAAAACACTAAGGAGGCACACAATATATATGCCTGCATGAGTCTTAGACACACATGCAAGGCAGCGTTTATCTTTGACCTCACAACAGAGAAACTCACGTTGTTCACATCAGAAGTATTTCTGCCTTAATGCAACCATATAGCATAATCTTATGTCCATAAATACAAGGAGAGTCCTCATGAATAAATCTAATGCAAGTCTTCCCCTCCAGTATTTCTATCTGCTGCTGCATGCTGTGAGAAAGCGGCTATTGTTTTTATCATCTTTTCAATATTGTTTCCACAACTTCGAAGCCTCCTGTTTTATATAGCCCTCCTCTATCTTATTTCTTCACCAACTTATTTGTGCCCACTCCTGGAGGTTTGTCCAGGAAGATAAATTTAACTTTGCCAAAAAAAAGTCATTGATGGTCTTTATAAATAAAATGCACTCCATTATTTCACACAAACCCCTCCAGAATTTCTGGATGCTTTGAAGACAGTAATTCCACATACTTGCACATTTTTACTCAGAGCAAACAACAGCCGTGTGAAAAATTGACTGTTGCTCATATCTGAACTTTACTTTTGTTTCTCTTTTTCTGTGTACTAACCTTACGTACTCAAACGTATCTTTCATTATCTTGTTGTCTGGTACTACCATCATGTAATTTTTTTTATTTCTAATGCTAGTTTACACAGCCTACTAAACCGAGATACTGCAACAGTTGTACTTGTGAGTGATCTAAGTTTATGTCACTTGATTTTACTTCTTCAGTCCAAAGTGAATTTTTCATGAAACCCTGTTTTCAGTGTGGTCTCTGCTCATTGCTCTACTCATGTTAGACACTTAAAAATGACACCTAATAATAGCTGTCAACCAGAAAACAAGTGGAATATATATAGGTACATGCATATATATGTATGTGTATGCGTATAACTTCTAGCGGTGTTTGGGCCATCAAGATGTGTTTAAGCAACACAAATACACAAGATTATATAGCCAATACAATCACGTGTTTATAGCTACCACTATTCTATTTACTTCTGCTCTTCCAAGATGATGAGCTTTGCCCTTTGAAGCAGGAAACATTTTCTTATGTATTGCTACAATAACAAATTCAGTAGAATCTCCAGTTTTATGACAATCTTTGGATGCTGCAAAACCGATAATAAGTAAATAGAGATGTCATTTGGGGAGGGGAACTCACAGTTAAATTATCTCTGCTACTAATCCTATTTATTTCTGAAGGTCTATTTCAAACAGCTGTAGGCTCTGTTTGTTTCCTAAAATATTTTATGTGAAGGATGGCTTGCTTTGGACAACATCATTTACTGATGCTTTTCTTTTCTTTTTTGATTTCAACAAACCCCCCAATACTTCCATGTTTTCATAAAACGGAAAATATTTTAAGTGTACACCTCCAGACTGAAAAAAGTTCAGTGTTTTCACACAGTTCTCTGTAGAGAAGTGACTCTGGGAACTAGGCCTCAGGCACATTCTGTCTGAAACCTTGCTGAGTTTTATGAGCTTTGAAAGCTCAATATCTTAAATGTAGCATATTTTGATGAAAGGCATTTAATCAAAAATTCTTCCATCTGCGCGAGTAGTTTGTTATTTCTTTTCTGCTACTGAGAAAAAAACCTTGTTCTCTGAGAGATGACACAACCTGAGAAAGATTTTTCCATGTTTCTCTCTTCTCTCATACAAACAGAAAAAGGATTGTGACTGGATTAAATAATAGCCTCAAAAAACCACCCAGATTACTGCAAGGTGTCAGGTGGGCTAAGATACCTTTACAGTCAACTTTTTATTAAATATTTCAAAGTCTATAAGTTCTGTATGAATAGTGCTAGATTACTGAAAAATATATTTCTCCTTTTATAAAAGATGAAGAGATAGGCATTTTGGAAAAGTGTTAGGTTTACAGTTGGAGTCAATGATCTTAAAGTTTTCTTCCAACTTGAACTAATTAGTGATTCTATGATCCTCTAGCAAAAATATTATAAATAGGAAAAACAGGCAGTTTGCTTCAAATAGTACAATATAAGATGAAACACTAATGTAGATACACCTATATCAAAATTTTCAACTCGTATTAAAAACATCTAGTTTCAGAAATGCTGCCAAAGTTGATAGGAACAGCTTTAAAACTAAAAAAAGTCAATTTATTGTAGACATAGTCACATGGAAGATGCAACAAATATGCCACTCTCAGTCTTCACCCAGGGTAGAATCAACATTTAAGGGAATGAAATTTGAAATTGTTCCTAACTGAGAAATGTAGCATAATAACACATGTCATAGTCTCACTCACATCTTCAGCCATTACAGAATTCACACTCTAACTAAGCAAGTATCAACCATAGAAATAAAATCTTGAAGTTTTTATTAGCTCTTACTCAGGCTACTCTAAAAGACAAAAGATCATAGAAAATATTTGTCTCTCATATTAATTGCAGTACTCAATTCTGCATTGTTCTTTTTTCATTCTTGCAACTGTAATAATTTTGTAATGGTTTTAATTGAGATTTCCAAGATATATTTGCATTGATGAGATAGAATACATGCAGGATTTTTGTCTCTAAAAAGAGAAAGACTGATAAAAAATGAGTTATGACCTTATGATTCAGTTTCAAGTGGACAGAAGTCAAAGATAGCACAGTTGTTCTCCATTGATGTGTTAGCCAAAGAGAATCTTAAAGTCCGCATGTGAAAATGTCAGAAATTAAAAAGGAAGATAAAAAGCTGTTTAGCTCAGACCGCCAATGTGTAGCATGAAAAGGTTAATTCTACGGTGACCATACTTTCATGATTAGAATATGGTGAGTTACCTCAGATAAGATTCTGTTTCAAACGGTTAAGAGCTAAACTTCTGCATCAGCTCTTGGAGAGTGAAGTGACTCAAATCTCATGCAAAATATATTAATTTCTTATGCAACTACAGAGTGTGAGCAGACTTGGCCAGAGAGGACATGAAGAGTACAGAGCAGCAGGCTTCCTCTTCAGGGAATTAGGGTCAGACTCAGCAGGGAGCAGATTAGTTAATGATCTTAAGCCCCTGAATAAAATGGCTAGTCTTCTTACAAGATTACATCAAAATTTAGCAGGAACATCTCAGTTCCAAGATTACTTCCTTTCAATAGGGATATTAATGATAACATTACTTTTTTTTATTGATGCAATGGTTTGACATGATACTATTGAATCAAAAACAAACCTCCTGGTTCTTGAGTTGCTATATTGTTGTTAAGCATGGATAGTCTCATGGGCCCCTTGCTTCTTTGAGAAACTTCAGCTCAAATCAAAACCAGTGCAGTCGTGCTGTTTGGAGACATACTATCACTTGCTGGCACAAATGATTGACACAAAACCTCAGCTACTGTATGGTGTCAGCCTTTATAAGTAGAGGTTTTCCCTCAGTCTGCTGCTGATCCAGACAGAGATTTTCTTCCACTCTCAAATGCACATATTTTTCAATCTGTGGCTACACTCTCAACCTAGTTTTCCTGCTATCAAATTTTGGATAAGAGAGTAGCACTTTACATTGGAACTGAACCTTGTCTACTGAAACGTGTCCCTGGCTATAGAGGACAATCATACTTACCATTCAGATAGTCTGAGCAGCATTTTAGCTGGCATCCAGTACAAGACAAGTGACTTGTGTTATGGCTTCATACCTCATAAACTGTGCAATTCTTTTTTACACAAAAGTTTGTTGCAGGAAATGGGGAGGAGGTGTGTACAAGTGAGATACCTAGAAACTGGATACATCCTCGGATATCATTGATAAGTGCAAAACCAAGGAAATGTAATGGAAATATTCTGGAGAAATAAAATGTCTGAAAGTCTAGGGAACAGCATCATTACAGGTGAAACCTCAAAATTAACAGCACTTATTGATTGTTTGAAGCGGTGATGTCCTGGGCCTCCTTATGTTTTTAAAACAAGGATTTAATTTTCACCCAAAATGGATCTCTGAGAACTTTCCATGCTGCACACACTTTCCTTTCCTGTACGGGCTAATGTCTCCATATGAACTTTCTATGCGATCCTGGATTCTCACCAGGGATGCATGGCTGACTCCAGGCTGTGTAACACGGATCATCTCTGAAGTGAGACTGCGTTCTGTCTTACTGGTCTGTCTCCCTTTGGGTCTACTTTTGGACACAGTTCGATATGTCCTTCTCACCTCTGGGGTGGCTGGATTCCCCTCTGGGATTCATTTGTCATAGAATGGTTTGGGTCAGAAGGGATCTTAAAGATCATCTAGTTCCAAAACCCACATCTTCCACTTGAACAACTAGATCAGCCTGGCCTTGAACACCTCCAAGGATGGGGCATCCATGACTTTTCTGGGCAGCGTTACAGTGCCTCATCACCCTAACAGTAAAAAATTTCTCCCTAATATCTAATCTAAATCTCCCCTCTTTCAGCTTAAAAACATTACCCCTCATCCTGTCACTGCACTCCCTTATAAACAACCCCTTTCCAGCTTTCCTATATCCCCTCTTCGGGTACTGGAAGGTTGCTATAATGTCTCCCCAGAGACTTCTCTTCACTAGGCTGAACAATCCCAACTCTCTCAGCCTGTCCTCATAGCAGAGGTGCTCCAGCCTGTTGATTATTTTTGTGGCCCTCCTGTGGATTTACTCTAAGAGTTCTGTGCCCTTCCTGTGCTGAGAACTCCAGAACTGAACGCAGTACTCTGGGTGAGTTCTCATGAGAGCGGAGTAGAGGGGCAGAATCATCTGCCTTGGCCTGCTGGCCACACTTTTTTTGATGAGGCCCAGGATACAGTTGGCTCTCTGGGCTGGAAGTGCATATTGCGGGCTTCTGTTGAACCTCTCATACACCAACACCCCCAAATTATTTTCTTCAGGACTACTCTCAATTTATTCTCTGCCCAACCTTCTCAATTTATTCTCTGCCCAACCTTCTCAATTTATTCTCTGCCCAGCCTGTAGTTGTGTTTGTGATTGCCCCAATCCAGGTGCACGACCTTACACTTGGCCTTTTTGACTTTCACAAAGTTCACATAGGCCCACTTCTCAAGCCTGTCAAGGTCCCTTTGGATGGCATTCCTTCCCTCCAGCTTTGGTGTCATCGGAAAGCTTGCTGAAGGTGCACGTAATCCCACTGTCCATGCCTGCAACATAGTTGTTAAACAACACTGATCTCAAGACTGATCCCTGAAGATCAACATTCGTCACCAGTCTCCTCTTGGACATTGAGCCACTGACCACAACTCCTTGATTGTGACCATCCAGCCAATCTGGCTAATCTGTACACTTGATACCTATACTGTATATCCGTATAACTAATCTATAAGAAATATATCTGTTGCTAAATTTTTGGTAAGTTTTCTTCACTAATAATAAATTTGTAGTAACCTAGAGTATATCTTCTTGGTTTTACTGTTATTTGTTGTTGCCAGGTTATTGATTGATACTATATTTGTAACATCGTGATTAGGATTACGATTAAGATCAAGATTAAGATTAAGATTATTTTAGACATATTTTCTCGTAGTGATTTAGTGGTAGTTTACTATATTATATATATGCATACATACACACACAGGCTCTTCTATAATTTTCCTGTGGTTGATATTAAAAGAATCAGAGAACTAAGAGATCACAAACCACAGAATCCAGGTGTCATGAGGTTTTGTTACAACTGGAACTTCAGAAAACTAGATAAAAGGAGAAGATCATTGAACTGTTTAATAAACTAAAGCAATTTTATGGAGATAGAAGATGAGATGCACATTGGCCGCAGTGATGATAATTATGATTTTATCTGTTTTGCAAGTAACAAAAAAAAGGATAATATTTTCTCTGTACAGAGCGGGTTTAAGCTCTCATAACATTCCAAATTAAATCTTAAGATGTAACTAAGGAGGCATTTACTTTCATGGAACAAAACTAGAAAAAAGAATTCCTGTTATCTTTTAGAAATTTGAGATGTCAGATTTTGTGTGTAAGAAGAATGTGTGCACAAGATATTACTTGGTAGAGGGATTATCACGAAGGATGATGGCTGAAATCGCCTATACGTTTGAACTCATATAATGGATTTTAGATTTCGCTCTGTGACAACATGATCGCCTGTGGAAATAACTTGTGAAATAGTAGCTTTCTTGAAATACCATTTTAAAAAAGCTATTATTCATACTAGTGATCTGTAACACTGTCATATTACTTGGTGCCATTTTGATCTCTCAGAAGTAACTTCTTTATTAGAACCAATGCAATGGAAACAGAATAGTCCTCTCTGTAACTTTTTAACACATATGAATAAATTACAAATTTTTGAATCCCTAGAGGCATAAATAAATGTCCTGCTTTCTGGCTTCAGCCATATGGTTACCCTTGCAACAAAAATGGAGCTCTTGAACATTAGCTCAAACAGGACCACTTTAAATGAAACTTCCTACCCTGAGCAAGATAATTGACAGCTAATCAATTTTAAAATTTTGTTTCATTCTTAAATTGGTATTAATAATAATATATCTCAGTGGTTTTGGCTTTGCAAACAACTTTATAAGAACTAATTGGAATTTATCCAGCAGTGAGAGACTGTAACTCATCAGGCAATATATTAATATTTTGTGAGATTGTAAAACATTTATTATGATGGATAAAGAGTGGAAGTGATAGATAGGGAACATGACATTTGTTTTGAAAATATGCAAAACATTTAGCCAAGTGTTATTTTGAAATAGAAAGAGAAAATAAAATAAATCACAACAAAACTGTGATCCATATGAAAAGAAAAACTTTCAAATTCACTAATTGTTATATAACAGAAACAAAACTGATCTAAATGATGATAAAATAGTAAACCGTTCAACCTGAATTCTTTAGTAATCAGAGCTTGTGTTTGCTAGTTTGCTATTTTATTCTTCCATTACTGATTTTGAATTGATGTTCTTTATCCCATAAAAGTGATTACCAGCAATAAATATTACAGCTTTCACAAGCAAGACCAGCTGAGAGATTTTAATTGACTCAATTACCCACAACAAAATGCAAAAATGAGGTCTCATTGTG